>JAPZDV010000016.1:13014332-13044427 GCA_029814665.1 Acanthurus lineatus
GCTCTGTGTATTATATTATAGACTCTGTTAACACACAGAAAAGCGGCCACACACACACACACACACACACACACACACACACTCACTCACACACTCACACACACACACACAGTGTACTGTTTGTCTTTCTTGGTTGGAAATTGCGGGTGGGTGCGGTGTTTCCAGCATCACTATGTCCATTATTTTGTGGCTGTTTGTTTAAAATGAGAATTTTCAGTATTATACCAGAGTGAGCGACCACACATCTAAAAAAGACTTGACTCCTGAAGAATCCTGTGCTTCAGCAGATCCAAGAGTCAGTTTAAAGACACACATCTGTATCTTCTGTGCTTTGGAGATAAGTTATCTCCCTCTAAGATTTTTGCTTTTAACCCAGTGCTGTAGTGTTGGATGTAATATATTTTGTGCTTAAAAATTATATTTCATCATCTTGCATATTATCATTTTAGAAACTGTCATGGTTTCTCTCTGTGGGTTTTTATCTTTAGCAGAATGTAATGGAAGAAAGTTGTTCCTGTTAGCTTGAATAGCTTCTGTTCGTCTTGCTTCTTTCTCTTTGTCACCTTTCGATGCTCTGTGCAGCACAAACAAAACTCCATTCACTTCTATTGTAAAACCAAATCAAACTAGATACCACTATGCACAGGTAGGAAAATATGTTTTTTGTTAAATCAGCTGATGTCTGCAGCGAACCGGCCACAGCATTCAAACCCTGCCTACACATTCACAGATTTAACACTATGAATGAACACTGTAAAACCCCACATGCATTTTTCCGTGGGTGTGCTTTTAAGTGTTATTCTTATTGCATTTAATTGGGTTAAATAGATATTTTGAAACCAGTGCAGTGCTCCTTTCACTTAATTAAGATCATCTGAATCACCTCCTCCCACTGGGTAACATTCAGCGACACCCCCTGAAGAAGAACAAACATGTGGAGCTTAATTATCTCTGTTGTCTCAAAGTTAGTGAGCTTGTAATGTTGGTGGGAAGACACGTTTGTTTCCGTCACACACTTCCCTGCCGGACTGTTCCAGCATCAGAAATGACATATTATGTGGAATCTATTCAGCTGACTGAAGAACAAAATGTTCTGCTTTGCATTTTCACGTTTTAAATTGATTCAGTTCGATGCTGAGCTGCAGAACCAATCTTGTGAAACAGATGTTTTCTTCAGTCTGTTGTTATTGTGAAGTTTTGCATTGGAAGCAGAATTTTTTAAAAAACAAAGTTGCTTCAGGTGTTTGTTAGTTTTTTTCAGCTTTTTCTTAATAAGTTCTGAATAATTTACTTACCTGACTGATGGGTCTTTTCTGCCTTACGTATTTTCCCAAATGAAAAAAAAAAATCCTGAAAAGAAATCTCTCAATTTTTCTCCATAGATTACCATGGTTTTGTTTTTTTCTTCTTCTTCTTCTTCTTTCAGGATAATTATTTCAACTTGTTTCCTGCTCATGACCTCCACTTTTTTTTGCATTATACATTACAGCTACGCACAACATTGCAAATACCAAAACAACCAACAAGTTTATGGAAACATGCTTAATTATTATCTTCTTTTTTCTCTTTTCATGCAACATCAACTCAAGAAAATATCATTTATAGGGTCGACAGGACATCCAGAAAGTTGCTGGCATAAATATTTGATCCTTTTATGGAAAATCTTTAAAATCTCATCAACTGTGTGACCTCAAAAGGTCACTAATTCTGTTAATCTCCCAAACACAGGCAGGTCACAGGGAGGACATTGTTCCCTCGAGTGAGTCGGACTGTTCAGGTGTCACGGCGCTGATTTGTGGTGTTTTATTTTGGAGTTTAGTCACATTTTGCCAAAGCTGCAAGTAAACTCTTCAGCTGGAACAGTTGCCCTTCGGTCTGATGCTTCATCCCTGAGTGCGTGTGTTCAGTCCAGACTAATAATCCAAGGAGATCAACTTGTTGACATCATTAAAACTGTGGCAAATGGACACAGTTCGCTTCAGAGTCGTCGGATGGAGTTTAGAGACATTTCTGAACACATTTCTGAACACAAAACATCGGAAATGATCACTTTTAACCAGGAGTTTTGCATGTGTGATCTATATTTATCCATATAATCTATATGAATCTGTAGATGGTGATGTTCGTGTTTGTTGAGCGGCCATGTTTCGTTCTCTCTGCACCACTGAACCTGTTGCTATGGTTCCCATTGACCAGCGTGACCTGGTTGCGGTCGAACTTTCATTGAACATCGTCTGTGTTAATTCAGATTCTCAGTGACAGTTTGACCTTTTTGCATTTCAGTCGACTCAAAGGTCCACAGGGTTTCCAACACATTTAATTTATCTCTGATACATCAAACACGAGGCAGAACTTCCAACATTTTTTTTGAATTTTTGTGTTGAAATGATGAACTCTCTGCTGAAAGACGACTCTCAAGCTGTAACATTTATAATATGAAACAAAATGATTCTCATCTTACAGATTAAAGTTGATTTTATAACGTTCTTTTGCTAAAAATCTGCAATGTAGAGATTTTCCTGCCACAGCCTTCATGAACTTTTGCTTTTATTGGGTCAAGTCGGCTTCTGTTGGGAAACTTAGTCATTGTTGTGTGACTGACACTGTTTGCTTTCGCAGTAGCTGCACATTTGCCAAATGTACAAATGCACCTTTCCTGCCATTGGTGTGTATATGTGTGTGTTTGTGTGTGTGTGTGTGGAGTGGGGGTCCTCGAAAATATTCACATTGTCGCCTTGCCTGTTGACTCTACCAATATTAACACTTACTCCCACAGTGTTTGCTTATCCATCAGTGTTGACAGCAGGGAAAAGAAAAGTATGCTTGACCTGCTCTGAGTGGTCACCATCAAACAACGGTGAAATATTAAAGTTCAAATCATAGTTTGTTTCTGACCTTCAGTGCTGAAGAAAGTGGGTTCATACCCGAGGACTTTATTCCAACATTAACAGCTTTTATATAAAAATTAAAAAAATAAATAAAGGAAGTTAATTGTTGCAAACCTAGGACTTAATTTTCTACATTTACACTTTAAGGACCTTTTGAAAACTTTCCACAGCAGTGATAACGTCATCAAATGGCAAATACTGGGCTCCTTCTCCAGCTTGGGGAATAGGTGCCAAATCAGGTGAAAAGGGGCAGGTGTTGCACATTTCTGGATGGTTGCACATAAGCCAGTGTTGTCCATGTTGTTAGCTTGCAATTTCCAATTAGCCGAAACAAATTTTATCCTCAAACTTTCTGCATAATTGTTCAACTATTCGAAATGTTAGTGCCTGTAACAAGAGTTTATAACCTTCAACCTTATGCCTCAAACTCATTGGTCACTCTTTTTATAAAAGTTTTATGGCTATGTTAAAAGTCCTGACCTTAAATAAGCTTCAGGGATAAATTACTTAAACATTCTACATGTTGTTTTACATGACATTGCATGGCACAAGAGTCTGGTGGCTGCCAGGAAATAGAAGACGCTGTTGAAGGGCAGACGAACGTGTTGATATGCTGGAAAGTAGGCCAGTAAACAGCTATTATTGGACTCCAAGTGTTGCTTTAGAGGTCCCAGAATATTAGAGAATCAAATGTTGTTATCATCCCAACTGCTCAGACATAGTCTTTGTCTTCATGTTGAGGTGTTGACGAAGCTAAAACGATCTCCTGTCTAAGTGCAGTCCTTCTCAGTGTAGCTGCGACGCTAAATCACTGCCTTAATGTGATGGATCTTTGTAGTAAGTGATGTTTGAGTGCTGGTGATGGGGCTGATGTTTATGTCTGTGGGTGTAATTGCCTCTCAAGTGCTACAGTTTTAGTGTCTTTGTTCATTAGCAGAGGTTCCCAAAATGTGTTGGAGGGCTGCTAAACCTGCTGTAGATGCTAGCTGTCAAGTACTCAGTTAGCAACTAGCTGCTAAACAGTAAAGCATTTAATTTTGGAGTCATATATTTTTCCTCAGGAGTTGATAGAGACAAAAACAGAGCTAAAAGCAGATGAAATATTGTTTTTTTAATCATCACATGACCAAAACCATGACTGCAAATGAATGCTAATGCTGCTAAGTGTTAGCTTATTGTGCACATGGCCAACTGTTTGACAAAACCATGTTGCACTGCTGTTTTTTTCTGCTTGTTGCATTGCACACAAGCGACCAAAAGAGTCTGTGAATACAACCTTGAATCTTAACTGCGGCATCTGCTTTATTTTATTTGACTTTAACTTCATAGTTACATAAACATATCACTGTTTCTGTATGCCATCTGTCCAAACAGAAACCATGGTTTCAGCTCTTTCGAATGTGTCCTGCAGCAGTGTTATTTTAAGCTTGGAGGAATCTAACATTTGAAGTTGATTTCTCATTTAATATGGTTAACTAAATATCTAAGTTCTTGATATCATTTGTGACTATTTTCAAACATTTTTCCTAGAATTTAAAATTAATTTGCAGGAAAAATTAAAATCTAAAAGGCTACATGAAATTGCATTGATTAGTTGTGCATATAAATGGAAAAAAATCCCTCCTGTTCTTTATTTGCACACTCCAGCTTTGTCCTGTGTGTCTCATTTGAGTGCAGCTACTGTAACTAATATTGTCTAATGTTGCACAGTTGGCAGCGTCAGAAAACATTGATTCTTCTCTGTTGACAGTAGTTTCAGCTCAGTGTGTTAAAACGCCGCCAACGTGACAAGAGAGGGCATCGAAAACACAAAACAAACACTGAAATTTGTGCTCACAGGCTACTAAAAATGAATTGTTTGGACAGCGATCACAGCAAACACAAGTGAAGTGTTTTTCCCACTCAGACCTGCATCTGTGGCTGCATGAGGAGGATTAAATTCTGTTTGTTAAAAGGAGAAAAAATTGTCAAAAATTAAAATGTCCACCAAGATGTAATGGACAGCAACTTGAAGCCAAAACCACATAAGAAAATGTTGCTTAATTGAGATATAAATGTGCATAAAAAGTGTCCAGAAACTGGTGAGGATACTTTCATACTACTCTGTTAAAGAAGACTGATTCCTAGATATTGTGAAATTCATTGTGGGGTATAAAAGCACTTGTGTTGAAACATCGATACAAGACAGGTCAGATATTTTGATACGGCTCCTGCTGCTTCTTTGGCAGCGATGAGCACACTAGTTCAGGTTTTGTTACATGAGTTCGGATGTATTTTTACAGTGCGTACAGTGAAGAACAGCATGTTTCCTCACATTTCTGACCGAGACAACATGAACAAATGCAGCTCATCGCGTAGGTGTCGGAGATCAGTCTAGTCTGAACAAATTCTGACCGTGAGAGTAACGTTGTCGTGTGTTTTTTCATCTGAATTGTTAGCATCTGACTCTTGGCCAGTGGTTGTGTCTAGTGCATATTAGTCTCTGTGTTTTTATAAAAATATGATTTTTTTATTTTGCTTTTAATGTGCTGTGTAGGCGGTTTGGAGCATTTCAGTCTCTGCATCTGGGTCAGTGCGTATGGATTTTACACTGTGTAGGTGTTTGAGATTACAGCATTCTCCGTATGCTAGCATCAAGGCCAGTGTGTGTGTGTGTAAGTTTGCGTTTTCGCGGGGGGGTTGCTGAACAGTTCTTTGCTTTATGGCTAGAGGCCAGATACAGATAGGCCAGGCAGCACAAAGCCCTGTCTGTTCCCACGAGTCCAAACAGCCCTTCACAACACCCTATTTATAGACAAACGCTCAGCCCAAACTCCATTCATATTTCTCAGGTTGGATGTGTGGACTAAAGTGTGCACATGTGTGTTTTCTTTTTCTTCACTATAAAACTGATCTGTGCAGTGCAGATTTTCCACACTGTCACTGTGATTACTGAAACTGAAGCGACCTGAATGCATCCAAATGTGCATTCAGTCTGGTGCCGTCAGTGGCGACGGTTCACAATGTGTGTTTTCGGTTCACCAAGTGAGCGTTCCACTGCGCACAGTTACATAATCAGGAGTGTTTGTCAATAGATCCACAGGCAGAGGAAGAGCCGAGCGGGGCAGAAAATAAACAGCGGGAACGTGTTTGCAGGGAGCAATGTTAGACCCCCGCTGGTGCTCACAATGTCCATGTGAAGTGTATTTATACAGAGGAGATTGTATGCAGCCGTGTCACAGATCTCCCAGCAACATGGGCTGCAGCCATGATGGAGATGCTCTGGAAGAAAAATGGCTGTAGGGTAGCGATGGATAAATTTGTACCACACAGGTTACTAAAATCCAGGTTATTCTAAGAAAAAATAGAGTTGCAGTCGAGTGTCCCAGAAAACAACACGTTTGAGTTCAAGTGAGAAGATTTATAACGTTGCACTGAAGTAATGTGACCTGATTTTAAAACAACAAACTCCACTTAAAAACTATTGACTACATTCAAGATAAATTACATGAAATTTCCCTAAAAGTGGAGCCAAATGATCTCGCTCGACATGCAATGAACTAAATAATCAAAGTGCATGCAAACTATATTTTCCCTTAAAGACTGTATATGTAATTTTAGGTCGCTGTATGTTTAAATATTTTTTCTGATAACTTTTGGCTCGAAAAAGAAAGCATGTGTCATTCTCAGCAGTCGCATACATAACGAATGTTTGGCTGTCCACATACTTTTGGCCGTGTAGGATATTGCACTTTAACAGTTTGAGTTTTGGACTCTTAGAGAAGCAAAATAAGCATCTCTTTAAAGTTTCTTTGACATTTTTTTGGCCCAAACATTTACAGAAATATGACAAAATGACACATTTAAACATAGAAATCAGGTAAAATCCTGGAATGAGCCCTTAAGCAAGGCCAAACCCCACGTCTGCACCAACAGATCTGCCTAAAGGCCAAAAGCACAAAATTAAGGTCTTACTTAACTGCCAGTAAGACCACACATGTAAATAAATCTATGAGAAACCACTGAAGATAGCGCTCCACATGTGTTTATCACACCTGAACTACTATTAAAACTGTGTTTTAGGAGCTGCTAAAAAAGCTGCTTTTTATTTTGCTCACCATCGCTGAGCCATTTATCTCTATTAGCTCTCAGCTGACGGGTTCAACATATAAATTTACCCCGGCTTGAAGGTCAATCAGTATACATGTGTGTGCATGTGTGTGTGATTGCATGGATCTGTGTGTGTCTGTGATCATGTGCTCATCTGTTGGTCTCTGACCTGAATCGAAAACAATCGATTCAACAGTCTGAGCTGTAGCTCAGACTGAATAAACCCTCTCAGATCTGACCTGAACAAATTGAACTGCTGTCTTTTGGTCATTAAATAATTAGCAAAGGTAATTACCGGTTTTGCTTTATGCTCCACTCTGTGCATTCTCACAGCTATTTAGCGAACAAACTACAAAGCCCGTCTGTCGGCCACCGTTTAACATTAAGAAGCAAGTGTTGCTGAAGGAGAGAGAATTCAAATTTCATAGATAAACAGAGAGAATGGGGCAGAAAACAGGAAACACATGCTTGTTCGTTTTCATGCAGACTGTTTGTTCTTTTGTTCTGTGCATTCGACTTCCTGGAAGTTCATGTTTTCAACCCTGGTGCACATGATCGCCGTTAAAACGAGAACAAAATAAATGCCATTATTGAGTATAATTATTAAAAATTGCTTTCCTAGCTCAGTCTGACCTTAAAATTAAGAACTATTAAAGTATATCTTTTCATTTTTCAGGTTTAAAGGGTCCAGTTGAGTCACATATGGTGTCAGATTGCTGCTTTTGTTTGACCACCACTTCAAAACTGAGGAATGAACCATTTTGAGACGCATTTGTGTCTATACCTCACAGAAAAGTTTGAAAATGCTGCTGCAAATAATGTAAATATGAGCACAACTCACAATCTCAGATACTTTAAAAAAGATCTTTGTGAGGATGTGGTGGATCATCTGCCCTTTCAGCAAATAAATCTTTGTCACAGAGCGCTCTCACTTTTCAAGGCAGACAGAAAGACTGGATTCCTGATTGGAGGTGATATCATGATGGAGGGAATAATAGGCGGTTTGGAAATAAAAAGGGAGAGCTGAGCTAAGCTGCTGAGTGATGAACGACTGAGGATTTCAGAAGGGGGGGGGGGACAAGAGGCCAAAGCGATCCGCTGAGAGACCGAGAGAGAAAACAGGCTTTTCTAAGCAGCTCTTTTCATTTGTGTGAGTGTCTTTTGGAGAGCCAAGGTGAGCCACCTATGCCCATCCAACGCCGTGGGAAGCAGCACGGGAGATCTGATGGGGGGGGGCAGTGGCTTTGGCTCAGAGAGGAGATGATGGGGAGCTTTGGCTCCTCTCTGGGTCTCCATGGTGGCTGCTGTCGTGCCTCCTTTCACTCCAGACATTTGCTCATTTTTCTTTCTTTTTCCGCTCTCAGACAAAAAAAAAAAAATCCCACCCTGATGTTCAAACTAACTGCAGGTCAGTAGCTGTTGTTGATGTGAGCTGCAGTTTGTTTTATCAGCTTGTGCTCCCTGAGAGAGAAAGTGAGGTTTGTTTCTTTAAACTTATCAAACCATAAACTCAATTTGCCACCAAGCACATAAACAACTTAACACCATCACCTCCTGCTTTAAAGCTGTTTGCTGTCACATCCAGCATCACCCTGAGACACATTATAAGATAAGAGGAATTATTGCTCTCCGTGGGGGAATCTGGTTATTGCACCTGTATGATTTAATAAAAATTGATGCCTGAAGTTAAATGAAAGAACATCAGCACAGAACAGCTGTAATATACAAATATTAGAGGTGTTTTAAAATTTTCAAGTGTTGAAATGTCAGTTTAGCTGAATGCTAAGGCTGCAAACGTGCTCTCTAATTTAATTTTGTTTAATTGATTTTTTCTTTCTGACTGGCTGTTCTGGGCAACATGGATTACTTATCTGATCCATGAGATTTTTAAAAAGATGTTTAATTGGGGTTGGTTATCGTTTATGCATAACTTTTATGTGCATGCTATGAAACCTTGCAGTACTTTTCAAAATGGACTGTACAAAGAAATTCAAGTCTAAAACTTTACATTGATGTTGGGACTTCAGTGAGTCTCCGCACCAGCGAAGAAATAATCCCCATAAAACTAAAACTTTTCATCCTCTAACTTGGTTGTTTGTATGGAATAAACTAATGTAACATGTTAAAGAGTTAGCTAAAGAGAGAATAGTTGGCAGATTTTGGACGTAGCCTTAGCTTAGCATTCTTAATGCTAAGCTAAGCTAGCTATCTCCTGATTTTTAAGGAAGAAAATGAGCAAATTTTCAAAAAAAAGGTCAAACAAATCCATTTTTACCTGCTAAACATTTGGCTGCTGCTTCACACAGATCAGAACGTCATGAGCTAAACCTGGTAAGACACCGACATCAGGTGCTTTTTTTGGATTGTGGGTATTTTCTATCATATAGCTCCAGGAATGACAACAACCCAGAGGACTGGACTCTGTTACTAAATGTGGAGCTACAAGTTCACATAGCGCATTCCTCTTTGCATTTCTGCCACACCTCAAAAACTAACAACAGACAACAACATGGAGTCACCGCAGTGATTTCCTGTCACTTACTGTTGCATAATGAAGACAGTGTTAATGCACATATTTAAAAAACAAAAAGGCTGAATTAAATCCTCTGTTTCCAGAGTCTTAAGATATAATATGACTTCTTGAATATCTATTTTTGACTGAGTGCTGTTGCAGTGGTTCTTTAATAAGCATGCAGGGAAAATCTGGACTTTCTGTTCCATCCGTTTTTTTTTTCCACATGCATACCATCCATACAGTAAGTCTGGGCTGAGCGGTGAAAAGAAAACTCCTCCTCAGCAGACAGTCTGACCTCAGGCGGAGCTGAATGTCATTGTGTTGTGCATGTAAAACTGTCACAGTGGTACCCAGGTGTGAAGAGCTGCAGACTAACATGATTTGCTTTAGAACAGAAGACAGATTCGGCCCTCAGAGTGTTTTATGTCCTCGACACCTGAGTCTCTCCACACTGTGTGTTTGTATGTGTGTTTGTGTGTCAGCAGGGTGTTGCATTTATGTGACGGAAGCTGCTACATGTTTTAAAATTTCACTGTAGTCGAGTGAAAGTGATAAGTTTTCAATGACTTTAGCTTGGAAAGACTCCATTGAACTTTTGTGTGTTTTTACCATTTTAGACATTGAAATGAGTCATGTGAGCAGAGCTGAGTGTCAAACCTCATTAATTTTTGACCAAAATTTGTCTATTAAGTGAAGTTACAAAAACTTTCAAGTGAGCTCAGATTCTTTGTACTGTTAGCTTATTCACAAAATAGTATCAAGTAAGCCGTTAGCTGTTTTTAGCTAAAAAAGCTGTAATAAACTGTAAACACCGCTGCTATGAGCACCAAACAGCTGCGACTAGCTGATGAACATAGAGGACACAAAAGACACAACATAGACCAAAAATCATATTTTGGTATTTTCAGGCCAAATATTTATGAATGATGATATAGCTCAGTATGTTCTACAGGTGGGATAAATGTTTAGTTTGAATTCAAATCCACATTTGAGACAGTAGGGCTGTGATTTAAGGATATTATCCACCACACTCTCCTTTCAATAGGGCGACAATACCACAGAGATGACTATTGATGCTATTATTAGGTATTAAAACCATAATAATTTTGAATAATCACCTGTGATGTGGCTATAATGATACAAGTTGGTTGAAACAAATATTGTAAATTTAAATGTAAGACAGTTCAGTAAGCTCTGAAAATTAAATAATTTTAAGTAAAAAGCCTTAAAAACCAGGAAAAAAACACATGACTGATGCCATATTCCAATATAACAACATCCAGTCTCATGTCACAATATTAAAATAATAATTTTTGTCCACTTCTGTTTGAAGCTCAAGTATTACAATGAAACTGCTTTCTAATTATTATCAAATAACACGGAACATTTGGTGAGAATTTTCTTAGCTTTTTAATTAAAATTTGTGTGGAATTATTAAATTTTTGGGGGTGTGAAGTGAAAACACTGTAGGATGGTGTCTTGAAGACACGAAACCAACCGGAAGTCGAGGAAAAAGATAAAATTGCCATTCTGACTCAGATTAATCCGAGACGTAACATTTGCATGACTCATGCCAAAGCCCCAACACCTGTCCCTGTGAAATGATGTCATGGAGGTTTAATCCCCCCCCCCAAAAAAAGAAATAAGGTGTTAACTCCCCTCCCGCCGCCTCCCGCCTTCTGCTAACCCTCCCCTGATTTCGAGCAGCCTTAAACACCTCGACATCGATGCCTTCACATGTTGCAACCGCAGTGCATTTGTTGCCCCCCCTTCAGATGCCGAATGCCACCAGTTTAACCTTTCAGCATTTCAGCCTTCAGCCTACATTCTCAATATAGGTGACCTTAATGCTCAGTGCCCTACTTCAGCTCTCTGTTTATACGTCTGTGTTTGTATCCGAGTGTCTGGGCGCGTCTCTTTGTTCGGAGCTGCAAACACTGGTTGGCAGCAGAAAGAGAAAGAGAGAAAATGAAAGAAAAGAGTCTGCCAGAAAAACCAGAACTGTTTGCCCATTTATCCTTTTCACTCGCTGTTAGGTGGAGAGAAAGAAAGAGAGGGAGCGACAGAGAAAGAGAGAGAGAGAGGATGGCAGAAATGAGACAAAGACCTGCAGTGAGAAAGAGAGAGAGACGCGAATGAGAAGTCAGCAGCGTGACAAAAGATGGATGGAGAGAGACGAGGACGAGTGCAAGAGCTGTGAGAAAGAGATTAAAATAAAGAGGAGAGGAGAGCAGATGGAGACGGAGGGAGAGAAAGTTTTCCCTCTTTGACTGAAGCTTCTTAAAGCAGCTCTGCCAACGACAGTCTAGTTGTTGATTAAAGAAAAAAAATACAGGTGCAATTTATTTCTCTTTTTTAAATTTCTATGAGTTTTTTTGTTTTTTTTTTTCCTGCTGCACGAGAAAACAAAGGCTCTTTGTTGGTGGCGACAACACAAACACTGGTATCTCAAAACGTCGTCTGCCGGACCGAGTTAAAGATGCTTTGTTATCTCGCAGCGTCTCGTATGTAAAAATACACTGCTGGTGGCCGACTTCATCCATTATCGCAGCCTTTGCAGCTTTTAGCCGTCAGGCCCTGCTGGTGTTCTTTTCCAGCAAAGACACTTAGCATCTATTTGGGGTTTTTGGAGGATTAACTAGCTTAAAAATGAGCAGAAAATTGGCAGAAAAGGCTAAGAGGTGATGTGGACAATATTTATACCTAGCGTATCGTCACTAATGCTATCGTAGCTAGTCAGTGTTAACCTGATATGTCACTAATTTCAACAATCTAACTGGTAACAACACTTTATTTTAGACTTAAGGACTCTGACTATTGTTATTTGTTGTGTAGTTGGTTTACATATGATGAATTATACTTCTATGCTCCTTTATGTTCAGATGTTTTAGCTAAGAAACCAAGCGCTAACGCTACGTCAACTCCTAAGCTTCAGAGGTCGATGACAACAAGTGACATCAACGTAGTTATGCTATTGGCTAACGGATCTTTCGGTCATATCAGATCTTGCTAGTAAACTCTCTCAAATGTAAATATTATGATCATTTTGAAGCCAACAAAAATGTTTAAGTATTTATTTTACCTCTACAATATTTTTTTTCCACGAAAAAAAAGACTTTCCCTCTGCACCTTTCTTAAAATTTCTAAAATGGATGTATTTGTAAAAATATCTTTATTTTCATGCAGTTGTTGTCTATACGACCTTTAATCTGACTATTTGTAACAGACGCCAGCTTTAGTCGTTGCCTCGCTGCTTTTATTCGATTCGTTCAGACAGATCTGGGCCTTAACTTCTTGCTGACCCTCCCTCTTGATAACCTGCATGCTGGGAAGTTAAATATCAGAAGCAGCGGGGAGGGAAATGATGAAATGTGTTGACATAAAGCAGATCTCTGGAGCTCCTGGGAAGGTCCTGAAAGTTGACTTTAGGGGTTTGACAGGTGGATCAAATCTCTCACCGTAAATGCATCTATCTGATGTTGCAGTAGGTTTCATCACATTGATGCAGAAACCTTCTGCTGTAAATCAGACGCTATCTAATGTGTTCGACATGGTGCTTTAAGTGGTATCTTGAGAATTGTTCGTATATAGGCAGCATTTTTCCATTAAGAGAGTGTGTGCAGAGGAGATTTATCAGTCTGTATCTTGTATCAGTTGAATTGATCATCAGGTCTCAGTGCAGCTATGGAAAGAAAACATGTAAGAGTCAGAAAAGCTGAACTTCTCACTGTGGTTAAATGAGATTATAATACTTTTAAAGATTGTTATGGTTCCATTTTATTCACTGGTGGATATTTTGGTTTGGTCGGAGAAGGTGAGAACTTTAATTTGCTTTAGACTCAGTGAGGTAGGATGTGGCTATTACCTGGAAACTGCAGTTGCAACTGCAGATTGGCTTGGAAAAGCTTTAGTAATCTATTACATATAATAATTATTTCTAATAGTTTGCTACCATGTTTTAATGTCATAGATACTACAGTGTTTTTAAGTGTTTTAACACTGTTCTTTGCCTTTTGAATAACAATTCTGATACCTGAAGTTTATGTATGGGCCAATACAAAGTACTAATCTGATACCTGTATGTTTAAAAAATACACATATATGTTTGGTATGTAAGGGACACACCTGACATTTTACAGATTGCTCACTGTTTATGGATAACGGCTACTTATGCAGGAAAAAACCTGTTGCATGCAGGTGTAGGAGTTTCTAATAAATAAATTACGTTTTATCAGACGGTGCATTTACATCTTGTACTCATCAATACCTGATCCTGCATGTTAGACAGTATCAGAGGCTGATACTAGTATCAGCTTTGGTTTTGGCCAAGTTATGTATACTGACATTGCTATTTATCATCCTGTTACTCAAGTAGAAACGTAATTAAATTGTATTCTTAGTCATTAAAACATGGAAAAATTCTGAAGTTCACATTTTTCTTTCCATTAGATTAAAGATAAGAGTAGAGACTCAGAGGATGTCTCGCCTAACTAATGTTTTTGTCAAGACTCCAACCTCCACTCCATATGTTCAGGAGCATTAAAGCATCAGTTCGAGTCAAACGCTGAAGCATCGCCATCCAGCTGCAGCCAATCCTGCTGCGACTTGTCAGCAGAACATCAGCAGACCTGCCGCTCACAGTCTCACGCAGCCTAAATCAGCTTGTGGGGAGTTCAGAGCGGCCGTTGGCAGCCCGAATCCAGACTTTACTGCACGGTGACGCTGCGTCGCATCAGAGGATGAAGCCACAGAGTCAGCGTGACAGAGCAGGAGAGAGGAGGATGAGGGGGGAAATAAAAAGAGGGGAGGAGATGACGGGAAGGATTGATGAAAACTGACTGTGACATGTCGGAATGAGGCGGCCTGCAAACAGTGAAACGCCGAAATGCTGCTGCTACTGCCGCCGCCGTGCATGATTATGAATGCACATTGAACAAGCTGAGATTAATTTAGGTGAAGCAATTATCCAACGCAGCCTGAAATCTGAGACGAGGAACCTGTTCGGTGCAACAGATGAACTGAACAACTGTTGTCTGACAACTGAAATGTGGAAACAGAGTTGAGGCAAATCAGGAGCAAGGCGTGCTTTTGAATTTTTTTTTTTTTTGCCTTTTCTTATTCTCCCTCCCTTTTTTTCTCTTCATTCAAATCTGTCTTTTTCTCTCCATCTCGCTGTTTTTCTCTTTCCATCGGTGACAGACGGTGCCTCCTGTGCAGTTTAACAGCTATTTCACGCTCTAAAACACACTGACTCACAGAGAGGTGGGGAGATAAAGAAAGATGGACGATGGAGGGAGTCGGGCAGATTAAGATGTTATTCGCCCTGTAATCTTGTGTGTTTGTATGAGGTTTGTTTAACCCAGTATTTTCAAATTAAAGCTGAGAATCACTGTGTGAACAGAATTGTAGATTTTTGGTGGATCTTCTGTTTTGCACAAAAAACACCACAGTGATCCTGTTGTTGCAGAACTTGCCCCTCTAAACATCCACATGTGCTAATTCCAGAGACCCAATAATACACACAGAGGTGCATATAAGCTCATTTACTCTGTAGTCAAGTCAGGACATGCCAGACCTGCAGTGTAAAAATAGTGGCAGAGGGGTGATGGCCCTGCAATGTACAGTATCAGGACAGACTGACGGCCAATTAGACGACAGGCAGGTGTCTGCAAAAAGGCTGACTGAACCTGATGAAGCGACTGTAAGCAAAAAACTGAAGCTCTAAATTTGCTATTTTGTCCTTTATTGAACTTTTATTTTTTTACACCTCTGGTTTAATGATGTCAGTGTTGTGGAAGTTCATGCACAGTTGTGTTTGCATGTGTGTGCATACCCAGCTGTCGCGCCCTGTGTTTGCATTGGTGCATGTGTGAATGGGCGAGATGCTGAAGGCATATTAACTGCAGTAAACCAAAGTCCTTGGCAAAGACACAGTCCAGAAACTGGCTCGATAAGCCGGCTGGTCACGGAGGAGACGGAGGGAGGGATGGTGAGGAAGACGCAACAGTGTGTCTCATTTTTGTCTCCATTTATAGCCAGAATCATCTGTGTTTGCTTTTTCAGGGGTTTATGTAATAACTTGGACTACAATTTAAGGTTATTTTCAATACTGTTTAATCAGATGATTAGTTTTTTTTATTAGTAGATAAATTATAAGGCCTGTGAAATGTTAAGATTACAAGCTTGAGGGACAAACTTCATGTTCAAGTTTCTGTTAAATATTGTCAGGGTTATAACCTTTTGTTGCAATGCTGCGCAGCTTCGAAACAAATCTTAACAAGCTTGGCACGCACTTTCACTGAGATTCACAACACTTGATTAACACCAACATGGGATATTTAAAGAGCTAATCACATTCAAGTGAATGCTAAAAAAGGAATGCTGAGGAGGTGGAGGGAGATTCATTTCTAAAGCGCCAAATGTTTGCTTGTTGGCCTGATGTCACCTATAGGAAACGGCGATACATGACTGACAGCATGTGTGATATGTGGCTAAGAAAAGACTCCAGCCAGGCTCTGTTCAGTGCATTAACTGGTAATGAGGAGGAACCCGCAGCTCTAAAACAGACATCTGCAGGCCTAAAGATCACTTGATTAAAGCTTGGATGGTTTCTGGCTGCAGGATTCATTTTGCAGAAAACAAGAGATGCAAGTGTTGTTTTTTTCTGAAAGTAAGAACTGTGCAATTAACTGGGGCAAATAAAATGCAATGTTAGGTGAAGAAATGTAGCAGCACACTTACCTGATCATGTATATGTGGTAAAATTGAATTTATCATGCATAAAAATAAGAATGAATGCGAAGTAATTTATCAGTCAAAGTGCAAATATTTAATTTATCCTGAAACAGCAGTTCAATTGGGTGGCATGTGCATTGAGATTATGCATTGCACTGTTATTGTTTAGAATTGCACCAATTATTTTTAAAAGCAAGTCAAGTTTCTGAAAAATGTTGCTTAAGTGCCAAAACAAGAGCTGACAGCATCTCGCTCGATGATGTGGTAATTAAATAAAAGCTTTGTTATTATTTAACAACTAATAAATAAGAAGGGCATGAAAAAAAAAATTACTCTGGGCAAACACATTTCACACTCACTTGTCCAACCAGCAAAGCAGAAAAAATAACATTAATGTTGAGCCCTGAGGTGGACTGACAGAAAAACCTGGACGAGTCTCCGAAGCTGCTGCAGCTTTGCAATTTGGTAAATCAGACGTATTAAAGGCTTCCTCTCGCTGAGTGCCTGCTGGTTTTATGTTGTAATGGAGTGTAATAAAAGCAGAGAGGGAGAGAAAAAAGATAAGATGATGGAGATAAATGACAGAGAGACACTGAAAAATAGATTGTAGAGGGAGGAAAGGAGGCACCAGGCTGTGTGTATGTGTGTGTGTGTGTGTGTTGTTGTTGGGGGTTGCTTTAGTGACTAATCATTTCCGTTTGAGGCCCATGAGAGACACAGGCCCCCGGGGGCGAGCACTTCATTTTCTGATGAGTGCACACACACACACTCACACACGCACACCAAACACTCTCACACACGCACACACACACATGAAAACAAACACAAGGCCTCGCCTCGCTCCCCCTCTGATGTAATCCTGTGATGTCAAATCAGCAGATAGAACAGAGTCATCAGCTCATGAGAGCATGAAATGTGCACACATGTCATGACATCAACCGGACACACTGACAACCTGTTCGTCTTTCTTACATTTAATATTCACATTTTATTAAAAAAATCATGTATAAAAAAAAGGCTGTGTGACTTTGATCGGATGCACCGCTGATGCAGGATCAGATCTGATGTTTCTTCTTTGTGCAAAACCTTCATGAACAGGCAACAAAAGCATGACACAAATGCAAAACGAGAGCGTGGTAGAAAAAGACAAATGCAACCTTAAGAAAATAGGTCAAAATATAATATGAGCAGCAGAAGAAGTGTATGCAAATAAATGTTCATGCAAGCAAACATTTGCAGCTAAAACCTATTCGAGCCTGCAAATAAATGAATCAATATAAGAAACGAGACACAAAAATCAAAAATTGTTGCCTCTCATGATACAATATTGACAGTGTTTACTTGGTTTCCAGTTAATTGTTTAGGAGGCTTTACTGCTGATGAGCAAAAACGAAGGTTGGGCTGAGAGTAAAGATTTAATGTAATTTAATTAAAATGCAATTAGGAAATAATTGAGGAAATGGTTTAATTATTCCTGCAAGAAGTGAGTGAAAGTGACGTCCAGCTGCTCTGATGGACTCACAGTAACACACAGGACACACAGACTATTGGATGAAGCCTATGGATCTGTAAAATAAAGTCTGTTTGAGAAGTGTCTTAAACCTGCATTCTTTACAATCGCCAGTAGGAGGCGACTCCAGTGGCTGCAGAGAGTAGACAATCTTATACAAGTCTATAATAAACTTTTACACCAACTTTTGTAAATTATAGTCACATTTGGGATAAATTGACGACAAAGGGTGTGGCTACCTTGTGATTGACAAGTCGCTACCATGACAACTTATCAGTCAGGATGGAGGCGTAGCGATGGGTGTCCTCCTCAGTTCCACCCTCATACGGTCATTCATAGCTTTAAACCATCACGTCACGAATCAGTGGTCGTCCATTATTCATCGTACGGTGTGTGACAGTAACACACACTGTGACTGGAAAGGCGCCTGAAAATTAGCTGCATGCTCGGCTGATCTTCAACGACCGCAGTCCTTCACTTCATCCTTATCAGCTGCTGATTGGTCACAGTCGGACCTCCCCTCAGGTGGATTTAATCCATCACAGCCGTGTCTCTCTCCTGTTTCAGCCTCCTTCATCTCTCCATGCTTTCATCCCTCTTTCCTCATACTTAAGTCATCACACCTGTCATTACTCATCCATCCTAATCTCTGTCTTTTTGAGCTCTAGTGTTGTATTTTACTAATAAAAACAGTCTCAGGACTCATTTTGACCACCTGTGGGATTTAAATGTCTGTTGTTTTTTAGTGGAAATGTGTCCATATAGAGCTCTTCTCCTCAAGCTCTCTCTTTTCCTGTCCCACAATCCTTTTCTGCACATCTCTGCTGGCACTAATTACTAATTAACTTTCATAATGTCCCACAGCTCGAATCAAGTCCCAGAGGAAAATATACAGTATTTAATCACTGGATGTGATTGTGCACATGTCCTCATGTGTCGGTCTGTTTGGCTCATCTGTGCCCACCTCACCGTGTCATGTTTTTATTTTTTTGTAATAATGACAGTAAAATAAAAGATGTATTTATTGTTACGGTGCAGAAAATGTCAGATTTTAATGTTCTGGTCTCTTTTTTTTCCCAAACAGGACGTGACATCATGACGACAGAAATGCAGGAGATCGCCATCACAGAGGACAAGCCTTTACTTACGGGTCAGGCTGATACCAAGGTCAGCGCGCCACGTGTACACACACACACACACACACACACACACATACAAATACATGACACACTAGTCTCCAAGCAGGCTGCATGCACATACACACTTACAGGCTAACTTTAAAGTAGTTCAAGCATGGAGGAACAGACATGAGTGCACATAAGTACATTAATTGCATGGTAACCAGTGTGTAACGTGATAATCTGACACCATGGATAAATGGCAGAGTGAGTGTGTGTGTGTGTCCATGTGTCTATGTCCCAGGAGACAGGAAAACAAGGTTTGGTTTGTGTGTGTGTGTGTGTGTGTGTTGTCATTTGTGTCCTTGCTGTGCATGAATGCGAGTGTGTGTGTCTTTGAGTCTGAGCAGAGCCTACATGTGACAACATGTGTCTCAAATGCATGTGTGCACGACTCTGTGTGTGTGTGTATGTGTATGTATGTGTGTGTGTGTGTAGGTGTGTGTGTGTGTGTGTGTGTGGTGCACAGCTGCAGCGCTGGCTCGGATCTGCCGGGTTGACGTCAAAGCCCCGAGGGAACGGGAGCAGCTCCTCCGCTCTGCTGCGCTGATGTTGCCGTGCAGATGCAGAGCTGCAGAGCGGAGCTGTTTGTTTCTCACTGCTGACACCTGGTGGACAAACATAGAAATGCAGCACTAAAACGAATTAAAAAATCAGTCTAAAAAATGGAAAAAGAGCACATAATTTTTTAAAATGTCACCCAATGATAGAGCAAATGGAGGTTAAATAGCTTTGTTAATAAGAAAAATACATTAATGTCATAATAGAATGTGTTTTTCATTATTGCTACATTACTTAAAGTCATGAGCATCATTATATTGTCAAAGCCTTTTTAAATGTTCCACCGCAACATGAACCACCAGGGTTTAAAAGGTGATTCAAAGAGAAAATGCAAGAAAAATTAGGAGTTTCTATGTTATATCCAAACCTTCATCATCCACCTGACCTCCAGCCTCCATCCAGGACCTTTTCACATCCACCCTCTGCCCCTGAACACATGCTAAACTCTATGAACCAGCGATCTTTGTAATCCAGCCAGGAGGCGTCTTTCCAAACCATTTTCTCCCTCGCTGACGACGCCCATCTCCACCAAACACCCACCTCCACTTCAGCTTCACAGAGGGCTAATTTTCTAAGAGCATGTGATGCTAGCAGTTCATTAGCGGCGTGAATGGATCCAAGGTGGCAATTGAATATCCCATTTAAAACCTCCTGCTGACAGGCTTCCTCCAGATAATTCACAGCAACCACAACCTCGTGCTCCTCTGAAGAGGGTCTCTGCTGCTGTATCGGGACGTTGTAAAGCCGCCCAACTCGCCTCCGTGGGTGGTAATTAGGAAGCGAGGCCTCAATTAACATGAAGGGACTCTAAAAAGAACAAAAGGCTGAGAATTTTCTTTTATATATGCCTCTCGTCCTTTATTATTACACACATAAAAAGAAAAATGAAGAGAAAATAGAAAAATCGATTTTTATGTTCATGTTCTGACCCCTAAAATTACACATATGGACTCTGATTACGAAACAAGAAGAAATAATGAAGATTTTTTTATAGTTAACACACAGCAGTTATAAGGGATGGTTGGGAATTTGTTATCTATTGTTAAAAATTAGATAATAAACCTTTTTCATTTTTCAAGCGAAAGTGGAAACATGAAATTGGTGCTTGTCCTTTTCTTTTATTGCAGTGATAATTAAAAAAAATTTGGATTTGAGACAGACTAGAAAACTTGAAATACAACCTGAGGAATCAACCTGATGAGTGCAAGATAGATCATAAAAGTTTGATTAATAAATAAAAGTTTTTGAGCAGAGTTTTGCATTATATTTAAATTTTATCAGATTACCGGTCAAATAAAACGGTCATAGTCTCTGAGTGATTTTAATGTGCTTTTCCTTTTGACGATTTTCTGATTCTTAACAATCGAACCATTTGTTGCTGCTGTAACTTGCAGCCCCTCTTGTCATTTCTCACTTTTTCTTTCTGATGAACAAAAAATTAACACAAGTGAAGTGGCATCTGCAGTCACATGAACATAAAGTTTCTAATACAACTTCATTTCTTCATTTTTCTCACAGGATGCTGAATTGGCTGCCAGGATACTCCTGGATCAAGGACAGGTGAGACTGTTTCCTCTCAGACTTATTAACTGAACACCAGGTTTGGAAAGTTTTGATCAAAATCTGACTCTTAAAAAACTGGATGGATGGTTGAGAAATGGGAAAGGAGTAGTTTCTATGGATGGTTTACTTCTTTTTTTCTGCTAAAAATGAAAAAAAAAGTTAACCACGAGTTTCATTCTTTGCAAAAAAAAAAAGCAGATTTCAGTATTTTCACAGCCACATTGAAAGCCTATAGGACAGAGCGTCACTTTAACATGTGCAAGTTTTTATTTTGATGATTCCAGCAGGACACAAAATTTATTTTGGAAAAAAAAAGGCTGTTAAAAAGAATCAGTGTGCACAAGAAATAAAAATCCAGAGAGATTTCAAAAATACATGCAGCCTCTTTCTTGAAATGTCAGAATCACACTGAGGTTTTCTCGTAACTTCTTCTTTGTCCAGGAGCACAATATTGAGACCCCTCATGGCGTCCTGCATGTGACCCTGCACGGCACACGAACCACCCGCCGGCCTGCCATCCTCACCTTCCACGACGTGGGCCTGGACAGTGAGTAACTCCCTTATTTTCTCTCTCTATTCCTCAAACAATCATTACTTTTTTATCACCTTTCTCACTCGATTTTATCTCTTTTTTTCCCCTCTCCGGCAGATAAGAGCTGCTTCGCCCCTCTGTTTAAGTTCGAGGAGATGCAGGAGATCGTCAAGAATTTCACCCTGATTCACATCGACGCTCCGGGGCAGGAGGAGGGGGCGGCTGCTTACCCCGCAGGGTAGGACGTTCGCCATGTGCCGCCATGTGTCCTGCAGTAACCTCACTTCTTTCCTCTGAGTGTGAAACAATCCTCTGTCGTGGGCTTAAACCTAATCTCCTCCAAAAATACGTAACATTCCCATCTTTCACATCTTCCTCCTTCCTCGCTCTCTAATTCTCTCTCGTCAGAGGTTTAAAGAAAATCTGTCCTTTTCTCTCTCTCTTTATTGCACTTCTTATTTCTGCACTTTTCTAGCACTTTTCTTTCTCGCATGATTATTTTTAGGAGCTCAGGAGGATTTTACTGCACGAACCGTCGCAGCATCTCGACCCTGACCTTTAACTCCTGCTGCCAATTCTGGAAATTGAAGCTTATTCTCTTTTTAATCACATATTAAATTTCCACATGTTTAAGTGTCAGCTGCTGTGTGTGCTGAGGATGAATTCATGAGTTAAAAAATCATCACTGCATGTTGTGATGTCCGGTAATTAAAAAAAGCTCTGATGAGACGACAGAGTCAGAAAAACACTCTTCATCCAGCGCTTGAAATTAAAAATAATGGTGTTTTTCTGTTGCAGTTATCAGTATCCTTCAATGGACGTCGTCGCAGAGATGATTCCTGCCGTCTTGCAGTTTTTCAAGTGAGTCAGCTGTATTTATCTCGATGTAAACACAAGAAAACTTTGGTTTGGCAGATTCATGCAGACGTATGATTGATAAGTTCATGACCTGAAGTAGAAGGTGTCAGTTTTAAAAAAAACAACATAGCCTCCTTCAATATTTACACACTTATTCCAGCATTCATGAAGCAAACAGATTTATTTTTTTGAAGAAGTTGGTGTTTTGGATCCTCACAAAGTGATTCACAGCTGCAATAACTTCATCCTGACTGTCAAAACAGTGACCACTGAGCTCCCTCTTCATATATATGTCATATCAGTCACATAAGACCAGTTTTGGACAAGTTCGGACTACTTTAGAAATGCTTAAATGCTTCTGCCCTGCCTCAAGTAGAACATCAGTTTAAAGTATGCGACTGTTTTTATTTATTGTTTGAAACCATGTACATTTTGCATGTGTTATTAACAGTAAATCCGTCCTTTCCTCAGCTTCCGTACTGTAATCGGAGTGGGCGTGGGAGCCGGAGCGTACATCCTCTCCAAGTTCACAGTGAGTGTCGTCTGTTTTTTGAGCTGCCATGTTCTCACAGAAGCTACACGTTGTTCTGCTGGAGAAGCAGCAGGGATGAATGGGAGTCACAGTGAAGCCGTCGTTTTTAGATATGACTGCTATACTTCAGTCACTGATGGATAATGAATCTTAACTCTGCACACCTCTACATTTCTGTCCGTCTCTCTGACTGAACTCACCATGTTTCTCTCTGTCGATTCCTTTCTTTTGTTAGCTTGCAAACCCAGATTCGGTGGAAGGTCTGGTCCTGGTCAACATCGACACTAACGCCCGAGGATGGATCGACTGGGCTGCTCAGAAGGTTCGCTTTGTTTACTTCATTGCATCTTTCCTCAGAAGTGAGGACTGCTTTGTCTCAAATGCACAGACATGTTTCACTGTAATCTAATTACTCCTAATGGAAGCTCTTCATCAATATAAGTTTAACCGCGGAAATAAAATCATGTGACTGTACGCATGGTGTCTGAGTGATATTGATTAGGTCGTTGTTTATCGTGTTAAATTACAAAACGATGAACCATCTTTTATTAATCTCTCCTCTGTAGCTCAGCTCTGTGACATCCTCCCTCACGGAGCAGATCCTGTCCCACCTTTTCAGCCAGGTACAACCACAGCTACGTGTCATTAATGCGTTTTTCAATAATTTACAAAAGAATATTGCTGAGTTGAATCATTTTCTCAGTTTTTTTGTCTTGCAGTTGAAAGAAAAATCTTGTTTTTTCTTGCAGGACGAGCTGTCGTCAAACACAGATCTGGTGCAGTCTCACAGAGAGCGCATCTCCAAAGCCCCTAATCTGTTCAACATAGAGCTCTTCTGGAAGACTTACAACAGGTAAACACACCTGCACACATCAGTGCACACACACACACAAACACACTTCACATCAAACATCTGCCAAATAATCTCCTCTTTCTTGTTTCCCTGTAGTCGCAGAGACTTGAACATTGACCGCAACAGCACCTTCAAGTAAATATGCCCCAAACTTTAGTCTTCATAGTTTGTTTCTTTGTTTATATTTACTATGTAAACCTATAAATCTTTAAATTTCACACTTCTTATCACCCTCTGTCATTGTCAGGTGTCCAGTTATGTTGGTGGTGGGTGATCAGGCTCCTTATGAGGACGCCGCTGTAAGTTTCAGCTGCTCTTTCAAACCAAATGTTGCTCAAACTTGACAGACTCTGCAAGTTTCAGATGTTCCTATGTTTTCCTGTTTATTAAGACACATGTGGAGTTTTTTGCTGCTGCTGCTGTTTGATAGTTTGTCTGAGCGTCTCGCTGTGATTGCAGAGATTTACTGTGTTTCCTTCTGTGACCACTAGGTGGAGTGCAACAGCAAACTGGACCCAACAACAACCTCATTCTTAAAGGTAGCAAACTCTCATTTCTTCCTTTTTTTCAGTCTGTTTTTAGTCTTTGTTTGTTTTTTTTATCATTTTCTCTCATACGCTTATTCCCTCTGTCCTCCACAGATGGCTGATGCTGGCGGCCTCCCTCAGCTCACCCAGGTAAGGACAAACAATCAGCCTCTTCCTGATGAATAAAACATGGTTTGGTAAATGTGCAACAAGCAGATTTAAAATGGTAAAACATAGCTATAAAATCAACCATCACAAGGTGGGACTAAACTGAGGAAAACATGCTACAACTCAACTCTTATGCAGCCTGTTTGCCTACATGATTATTATTTTATGCACATGAATTGCTGCTTTATAACCTCAAACAAAAATTAGAAATATTTAAACCTTCTGTCAAAGGGATATTTTAGTGGACAAACCATAGAGCTTATTTAACCTGCAATATAAAATCTGAGTGTTTTTAGTTAAAACTGTTTCCCTTTGCTGCCACATGGGGTCATCAAAACATACCATTACTTCATTCAGATTAAATAAAACAGCATCTCTTTTCTTTGTGTTTGCAGCCTGCTAAACTGACCGAAGCTTTCAAGTATTTCATCCAGGGGATGGGCTACAGTAAGTTCACTTCACTCATCATCATAGATTTTATTGCGTCCGTGTTTCGGCTGTGTGTGTTGGGTGTGTCTTCTGCTTTGTCTCTCTCCGGTAGGTTTCCCTCCCAGGTGTGACAGGTGAACCGCCCCACTCATCACACCAAGCAGGTTCACCTGTCACACCTGAGTAGGAACCCACACACACAGCCGTAACACTTACAGGCTGTAATTAATGTTAACCATGTATTTTTGTCAGTCGTGTGCAGTTTTGCTCAGAAAATGAATTTTCTGTATCACCAAACTCAACAAATTGGGCTGGTGATATTTTATATGCCTTTTATTATCATCTAATTTTACAAAAAGATCGAAATTAACATCAAATGGTTTCTTGGAACAAATATTGTCTGTGTCTCAAAAGGGGGATAAAACTTTATCCTTCTGCACTTCGAGTTTTCTGTATTTTACCGTCTTTCCTTAATTGTCTCATGTTTTCTGAAGTTGCAGTGCATTGAACTCTCAACATTAAGAAAAAAGGCCAACAGCAACCATTAAGTGTTAAATTTATCACAGCGTTTTAATTGATTTCTAATTTTTCTCTCCGTCCGTCTCTCCACAGTGGCTTCATCCTGCATGACCCGCCTCTCCCGCTCCCGCACCACCTCCCTCTCCTCCTCCTACTCCATGGATGGCTCCCGCTCTCGGTCCCGCACCCTGTCGCAGGGCTCGCAGGGGGGCCAGATGCCGCCAAGCCCCTCCCAAACGATGGAGGTGTCTTGCTGAAGGAAAAAAAAAAAAGAATCATATAGAAAGACAGAGCGAGGAAAGAGAAGAGGGCGAAGGGCAAAGAAAAAAAAAACAAAGGAAGGGAAAGATGAAGCATGACAGTAATGCAGGAACAAGACGAATGGGTTACTTATTTGTCACTAAACAACTCCCATCATTCCCCACAAGAGCAGAATAGGAGTAGAGTCAGGGAGGAAGGAGGGAGAAAGAGGAGGAAATAAAACCTCAACACATTCAAAGTCCAGTCCCTCTCCTCACATCCCCCTTCGAGCTGAAAACAAAGCTGATTGGGCTGCTCGACGATTAAATATAAGAAGTTTAAGCAAGAAGAGATTAATAAAAAGAGAGGGATGTGGGGAGAGAATAGCAACCAGTCCTCTCTCCCTCCCTGTATGGGAGCCTCTTTCAGCCAATAGAGCCCTTTAATTTAGTTAATGGGGCCTATAGAGAGCCCACACCTTGTGTTAACAATTAGTAATAATTCTAAAAAAAAAAAAAACGGTATTGTTGATGATGATGATAATGTTGATGATGATGCTAATGATGATAATGATAATGTATTAGAAAAAAAAACAGTAACACTTTTCTCTTTATTACGCAAAATGATATAGATTAAAAAAAAAACATACTATAGCAGAGATACTTATAACAATGTGTGTCTACTACTTTTCAAACTAGTTTTTATGTGTTATTTTTTTAATTTCTTTAATCTGACTTTATTTTCTTATTCGTAACCTGCCTCAGCGAGGGGCTGATTGGCTGAGCCGTCATGTGGCAACAGCCAATGAGAGCCGTTAATGTGACTACTTCCTCCTTGTTGTTGCCAGGTTGTTTATGTCTTCCATTTGCCCTGTCTGTAAGTGACCGTTTTGTTTTCCCATCGGATACGAGGAGTTGGGAAGGAAGCTTTTCTTTTCTTTTTGGACTGTTTGGAAGTTGCATGCCTGGGATAAGCCCATGTGAATATCGACTGGATAATATTTTTCTTTTATATTCTTCTAGTAAGTTGTGCGAGTGTGTGTTTGTTAAACTTTGTATGCGTGCTGCTTCGAAAGCCTGGAGTGTGAAGTGAACGTGATGGTCTGAAGGTAAGCATAGGTAAAACTGAAGGGTGTTTGTCGCTTTAGCTAGCTAGCTAGCTAGCACCCTATGGTTAACACTAGTCGCACACCAAATAGTGCTTCCAAATATTGCTGGCAGTCCTACACTACGTGTCCTAATATCCACACTTGTTTACTACTCAACAGGGAGCATTACATCAGACAGTAGTATGCTAGTTTGGATATTGTGTTCAGGTGCTAGGCGTGGCCAGAGGGGATCACTGTGTTTATCACCTGGGTTGTAAGCTCTTAGCCTTGCCCGTGCATGGATACCTCCTAACAAACCCAGCTAGCATACTTGAGTTTCTGTGCGATGTGAGGTAAAAAAAAAAATGAGCACATGCTCATTCATTAGCAACAAGCAGCTTTACTTCAAGAAAAGGGGTCAAAGAGAAGTGTGTTTGCATGTGACGTGGTGCGATGTGGGTGTGTGTCTGAGGAAGTAAATGTAAAGATGTGTGGAAGCGGTTGCATCCTTTAAGCACAATCAATACAGCATCAAGAGGCCATGGCCCTTTGGAGAAGTTCACTAATCTGTTTTGAGACCAACAAAACCCCCTGTGACTTATCGATGACAATAAAACCAGCCCCTTCACTGCCAACACTCTCAGAAACAAAGGTAAACAAATGTTGCTATCAGCCTCAGAAGAGTCATTACATTTAGCCTTTTTGTGATGAGATTGAAAAATAAACCGCCAATCTGAAATTGCAGCTAATAAGCAATTTACTGCCAAATTAAGAGCCCTATAGAGCCCTAAAACTCTAGAAATTTGGGCCTTTTAGCATTTACTCAGTGTGTCACTGAGCCTAAATTCCGTCAAAAAAGTTAAGATTTCAGCAATAGATCAGCACAAAGCTTGCCACTGCCCTGAAACGTGTAGCCATAAGACTAATGATACTTTTTAAGGACATGTATTTACACCTGATGCGATCTCCTTGAAGAGCATGTGCATTTGTAAGTGTACAACCTGTGCACGCATTTGTGTTTCTGATGCATCGTCGCATTAATTTTTTTTTTCTTTAATAAGCAGTATCATTTTTAAGAGTCAGTTGGAGGTTGCCTGTTTCTTTAACATGCTGTCTACTGCTCCTTTTACAAACCTGTTTGATGAAGTAGAGATGGAGTGATGAGGGCCTCAGATCTGAGCTTTGAATAGACTGATACCTGGAAGGTTTTAATGATTTTACGGATGATGTGAAGTTACACCAGGATGCTGTGGTGTTTAAGGAACTTGGGTTGCTGTCCAGAGGGCTTAAGAGTAGAATGTAAATGTCTGGCTCCTCCCAGACCTAAATTTAAATTTAAATTCAAACAATCGGATACGGGAACGTCTACCAAATAAGAAAAAAAGGTGGAGCCTAGAAAATAAAATTGCCAAATAAGGAAAAAGGTGTGGTACTTTTGATGGAGAGATGAGCAGGGCTGTGTGATTGTAAATGCTTGTCCATTTTATCTTTTGTTTGTCTCTTAATTTTTACTTTAATCATATTTTCCCCTCTGTGTTTTTTTTTATTTAATTGTTTTGTTGTTTGTTTGTTTTCTTTTTGGTTTATCTCTGTGAAGTGTTAGTTTACCGTCCCGATGTGCTCACAAGTTAGTTAACCGTGTGATAGTTCTTGTGTAACTTTTTTAGCAATTAGAGCAGATAAGGGAGAATAATATAATTAATAACAATAAAAAAGATGAAGAGGTTAAGAGAATACAATCAAATTTACTTGTGTGGCTAATTTCTCTGTGTAAAACAATGGACATCCTAAAAAAGCAAACTTAAATATTAATAAAAACTTGAGAGAAATATTCTGTCACTTGTGTTTTATTTCAAGAGGATCCAGTCAAAACATGAGAAAAATTTACACACCATCTTTTTTTTTTAATGTGGGTTGTAACTGGTAAAATGTGATACCATTCCTGCTTAAGTAAATTAGCCTGATAAGTTTTAACTTCTTCAACATTGTGACCACCACAGTCTTGAAACAGGTAAGTTAACTTAAATGAAACATGACTTGGAACTAACTTGTACTTAACAGTGTGGGCTAAATGTAAAACAACAATGGGACCGTTAAATCCATAAACTTTTATGCATCACTCCAGATCATCAACATCTTAATTAAAAAATTGTATTTAAACCCTTTGTGGTTCACAAAATATTTAGCTTTAATTCCATCAGTGTCATATTTAGTTTATGGACTTTCTTTCAATTGTGTAACTAATTTGTCTGATCTTGACCAAATCCCACAACTTTATACCAAAATTGTCCTTACTGCTACCAGATGTATATATTGTAATAATTAATTCAATATTCAGCATGTTTACAAAAATGTGTCACACTTTGCTAAGCATATAAGAGTAATAAGCCTACAAAGTGTCTTATTGTACCAACCTGTATGTGGACAAACTTTATTACCATGTTATACCACACAGTGGCAGTAATGACGTGGTAGTGTTTAGTCCTTGTTCCATTTTTGTGCGTAGGTGACCTTTCACGTTGTTCCTGTGAGTATTTCCCAATTAATTTAAACTTTGTTGTTAATGTTTCAAAAAACAGGAACTATGTTTTATTACGCCAAAAAGATTTTGTTCTAGTCATGAGACAGTTGAATGTTGCAACAGGTTTGTTCCCTATCCCTATCATGATTACCTGCCTTTGTAAAACAGGACTGGTTTATTTGGCCACCATAAAAAAAGGCATGCTTGGCAAAAAGTCATACCACGTCTGAAGACAGAATTCCCCTTAGGTTGTTTTTTCTTTCACTTCTTTACAACACACAAAGTCTTGTCAGCTTATTTAGATGTAATCAGGTTATTTTGGCCTGTGACACCTAAACATATTGATATCTCTTTGGAAACAGATTAAAAAATGATATTTCACTATAAATGATTATTTTAGGTTTTTTTATATATATTTTGGTCAAGCCATGTTTTACATAAACACCATTTGGGTTGGAATTGGTCAAATATCCATATCACTGTTTTATAACAGTCTTTGACTTCGGTTAAAGGAACTTTCTTTGAAATGTCCAAGGTTTTTTTTTGAAGTCTTGGCATCAGCAGCATATCATAAATGTGACTGACTGTGGTGCAACTATTTTTCTTGGGCCTTTCTTTTTATCCAAAACATAAGCACATCTTTTTTTTCTTTCTTTTATTTATACAGGGAGGGCCAGTTGAGAGCAGGTTCTATTTTCCAATGATTACATTTCCTTTCCTGATTATTACAACATACAAATATACATGATTAACAGCTTTTTTAACAGTTAAATCTAAAAAGAGTAAATAT
>JAPZDV010000016.1:13047273-13069371 GCA_029814665.1 Acanthurus lineatus
GAGCTGGACATGACGTCCACTTTTTGTCCTTTCATTGCTTTATAAGCTGCAAACATTGCCACAATGCATGACTTTCCCTCTCCAGTTCCAACCTGGATTAATTGACCTGTTTCAGAAAGAGCCATGATACACCAGCTCACCATCTGTGTCAGTCTTGGTCTGAAGTGAGTTTCTTCTGCTGCTCGACAAAGCTTCAGCAAGTCTTTTTTCAATTCACATGGTTGTGATCCATCATTTTGTTGAGTAAGAGCTTCATTAACTGATGATACAATGTCTTTAACATCAGCTAAAAGCTTCTCATCAATTTGGTTTAACTTTTGTTGGCAGATCTCTTCAAGAATTTCATCCAGCACCTTTTCTGTGTCATTGTCTAAATATGTTTGAAGGTTTTCATCTGTCACAGTCTTGTCCTGAACCAGCTCAATAAGTGTCTTTCCTGTTGGACATTTCCAGCTGGAGGTGATAAAATTAATCTCTATCAAGTGCAACATTTTCAACAGCCATAAGAGAAGATCTGTTTTGTCATTGTTCATTGATTCAAATCGCTTCAGAAGAGATTCAAACAAGTTAGCAGCATCTGTTGGGCTCCATTTTGCATTTGAAACTAGTCCTTTCAGCCTTTTGAGAAGATCTCTTTCATTATCGTCGGAAATCAACAAACTTTGAAAAGAAAGTAAAGTTCCGAATATGTTAGCCAGTTTCTCCATATCTGTATTTGTGCCAGGTTCATGCCAGGTTTTGTGGAAAATCTGTCATATCTGGATCTGGCTTGGACAGAATTGTAAAAAATAGAATTTAAGATTTTTTCTTTAATACAAAAAACACTATTCACTTACAATAGAACTTTCATAGCGTTAAAATCAAATAATATTGTATATGTTTGAGTCAAATATTGTCTACAGCACACATTAATATATATATACACACACGCACAAATATATAAATACACACACACACACATACACATATACAAGTTAAATCTAGCATTTTTTTTACTCTCTACAGTGTCAAGTATTATTACTCCAAGAAGTATGTATTCAAATATACACAAATATAAACTAAACTCAGATAATGTAACTCTTATGTAACTTTTTTGTTATTAATACATTAATATTTTGTGGTAGAAGTCTGATACTCACCTGTTTAAGAGATGAAAAAGCAGTGTTCATCCTCGGGACACCAGTTGATTTGCAGCACTTGCTCTTCCTCTTACCTTTATATTCTCTGTTATTGTTTGTGTTTCACTGCGCGTGGCGAGGCACCGCCCTGAAGGAATTTTGCTGCCATCCTTTCGATTTGTGAGTGGTATTTATTGATGCCACACAGATTAATACTAGAAAGAGACTAAATCAATCACAGTGATCTATATAATAAGAACATTTAAGAACAACTACAGCTATATTATGCTTCAGCTAAGTGTGTTCACATTTAAAAGTTTTAAAAGTTGTAAAAGTTTTAGGTGGAAAATAATCTGCCTAGAACCAAAGATATAAGATCAAGAATTTACGGGGCAAGCCTTAAACCCTTAACTTGGTCGGGTTTTGGTACAGCTCTTCGGCTCTCCATGACTACCATGAATGGAAAATGCCACGTGAAAGTCTGTATGGCAAAAGTCACACCATGTCCTGATAACAGTGTGTTTGTCTGAAGATAGAATTCCCCCAGATTAATCAGCAGTTCCAACAAGGTTTTTCTTTCATTTTCTAGGCAGTTACACAAACTCTTGGCAGCCTATCAGGACATAATCAAGTCATGCAGGCCTGTGATGCACATATTTTGACAACAGATCAAGCTACGGTATGCATGTTCTACAATATTTAAGTGGCAAAATTGCCATCCTTCATGAGCCCTTGAAAGATTCTCGGGCACTGCAACATTGCACCCGCATACTTACATGGGTGTATAGAATATCTTTAGTCTTACATGGTAGAGTGATAATTTAATAAAATCTGACTATGTTATTGAGTTTATGTTTTAAAATACATTGCTGAAAAGACATATAGTTTTGATTGAGTGTGACCAGTAACTGTAACAGAATACATTTTAAAAGAAAGCACCAAACCGGCTGCTTATACAGAAACAAAAGATGACTCTTAGTCAAGATTTACAGTCATAGAAATAAAGCTTCTGCCATCTGCTGGATAAATACTGTCATAACACTGTGTATAGTAAAGTCAACAGCTGTGAAAACATTGCATGTTGTATTCATATGTATATAGAATGTATAAAAGGTAGTACATATACTTTGGATTGAAACCAGTTATAAACCTAGGGTTTCCTGCTGTCGTCATGTCATAATCTGACATGATACTTTATGCCAGCAATATAATTACATATTCATAACTCAACATTTGCATGCATCTCTATTCCTTTAATGTTCTTAATGTGCACTAAGGTCACAACTCTGATATGACTACTTTAATGGTCCATTAAGATTTATTTTATTTTTTTGCATTCTGTGGTTGTAATTGTCATGATGCCCTTGATGTTTACAATAAAATTTACTATATAAGAAATTTAATCTCATGAGAAAACCTTGAAAAACTGCATTCTTGTAGTGAAATTTTTGAATTACTCTTATTTTTGTTTCTTTTTCTTCCTTTCTCTTTTCTTTTCTTCTCATCATTTTTCCAAAGTGTAGATGTCAAATTTTTTGTACTTGATAACTGTTAATGGCCTGCCATCTGCAGCAGGTTCAGCTAGCATCAGTTTAAATTTAAAAAGGACACCGGCTCCCAGTTCCAATTTAAGGGTTGGGTGTGAAGAAGATCAGGTCTTATAGAGACATGATGCTGTAATGTAATGTGTTAAATGTTTGAATACTGCACTGCTGCAACCAATAGAGCAGTAAAATAATCCCTCTGTCTGTGAGGGCTCATTTGTGAAGATGTTGAAGTAGGTCTGTCCCTGAATAGGGAGTTGGTACAAGCTAAGTTTCCTCATCTGTCAACACAAACTTCTGCAAGTCAACACACCTGGACCACACCACCCAGGTGAGCTGGGCGAGGACAACCGGTCCGTTTGCATTGAGATGAAGACAGTAGACAACTGTGTCATACCAACGCTGTCAGAAAGAGGCCGGAAATTATGTGTTTGCCTTCAAAATAATTATGGAACCTACAGACATTTTAAAGATGAGAGGAAAAAATGTTTTTTACCATGGACAAATAAATAACTTTTAAAAAAAGGCATTTTCTTTCACTTTCAAATTTTTTGCCTGTGATAGTTTAGGCAACATTGTTCAAAACAGGACCAACACATGTTAACATCAGAAACAAAACTAAATGTTTTTTCTGAACTGGTTACATCCTAAATTTAAAAAATATGTGGATTCTGGAGTTTTTGTAACTCACTGCTCTCTGTATTTCACTTTAGCATAAAAAAATAATACTAAAAAAGCAGAATGTTTGAGAGTTTTATTCAGTTTCCTGGAGGAAAACTTCCAGGAAAAAATGGAAAATTTACATCATAGTACAAACATTAAAAAGATTTGCTTAAATATGCCAAATAATTTCGAAAGATGACTTGAGATATGTCGATAGGGTTGTAATTGCGTTATTATCAGAGCGTGCGCATGCAAAGCCTTTTATCCTGAAAATTCAAATTCCGGATGTTTCGGTACTTTTCGCGTCACGCTTGACACAGGTGAGTCAAACTGCGATAATTAACAACTCAAGTGCCGTCAGTCCCGAGAACACTCGACTAAAGTTTTTTTAATGCAGTAGTTATCATCTTTGAATCTCAGCCGTGGGGAGAGTAATAAAGTTTTTCGTAATAAAATAGTGAATCAACTTTATTAATTATGAGGGATAATTCAACTACGGTAAGTCGTGACTTGTCCGAGTGCATCCTTCAATCAATAGTGTGTGATTGATGCAAAGTAATTTAAAAGAATATGAAAGGAACGTATTTTATTTCAATTGTTTGTTTACTTTTATCATAATATTGCTTATTAGGAGCCTGAGGTGGAGTCGGACGGTCATGAGGAGGCTTCAGCGGCTCAGACTGCATTTGGGGAAAGACGACCTGTGAGTATAAATTGGGTCTATCATGTAAAATATTAAAACATATTGAAATATTGTAAGTGTTCCCTTTTATTTTCGGAATGTATGATTCTCACGTCGATCACCAAACGCTGCCGTCGGTGTCTGAATTCCATCCTCCTCCCGCACGTGTTTCATATTTCACATTTTATCCCCAAACATGTAAACAAGCAAATCAGTTCAGAACATGTTGTTATTTCCCAGCACTGCTTTTTCACTGTATGTTGGCATCCATGGCTGGCGTTTATGTTTTATTAAGACACTCAGACTGGGCAGCCAAACCCACAGTATGGTGTTATTGTGACAGCTGTCATGTCTTTGACTGATGGCTGTTTTTGCGTAATGTACATAACAGAAAGAATCTGCTGTCATCACACTGCGGATTGACTTCACCACGAGGTAGAGAGGAACAACAGTGTTGAATTGTGTGACATTTTATTTAATGTAAAAGTTAAAAAAATGCTTATGTTGATGATCTCTGCATTGTAGTGTTCACCATGCTGTGCATGCATCATATATTAATCTTTAACCTCACTGCAGGTTAGGCAATAATAATAACAGTTTTAAGTTACTCCATGATTAGTTTACCTATAATATAGGTATAGCACATGCACACTAGAATTAGCGCTCTGCTATGACCTTTTTTTAGCATTGTTTAAGTCTTCATATCCAGCATGCACCCCATTCATTTTTTGTGGAGTTTAAGTATATTTAACCTCTGAGTCTCATCGCAATGTTTCATGTGTCAGAACATACAAAAGTAGCCTGATTTCTTAGCCTGTTTTGGAGACCAAAACCTGCAGTTGCATCTGTTTTTGGCGTATTTCAGTTGTGTTTTTAAGCATTTTAACCAGCAAAGAAACAGTCAACATAATCTCACTATAATCCAAAATATTTTTTACCAAGGGAATTTAACAATTTGGATTTTTTAGGACCAGTTAGCCCACTGAGAGCAAAGAAAAGTGGGCAGATGATGATGATTATTTTTTCATGCCTCTCTTTTGCAGAGTATTATGAAGCTACAAAATATGCTAAAGAAAGTCTCCCAAAGCCCTTTCCATTCTCAATACAAGGTGAGTGGCTGCACAAACACTTTCAGTGCCAAATTACAAAATGTCACGTAAATCGGCTTTGCTTTTAACATCTCAAACACACACCCAATCACCCACTTGGCAAGAAAACGTGAGGAATCACATTTGGCATCTTCCCTTCCTACATTCCTGATGCTCTTAAGCTTATCTTCCTCTATGATAATGGAATTTATTTCCTCTTAGACTCTTGTTTCATCAACCTCTGACTCCAGTGGATCATCGGGGATCGAGTCTCAAAACAAACAGGTTAGAAACAACTCACAATTGTTTCCACCTCTGCGTTTACACTAAAGTGCAAGTTGAAGATTTTTATTGAAAAACAAAACTTTACCCTTGTGTTCCAGTTACACAACCTTAATCTTTTTTTAATATGTTAAGAATGATAGCATAAACAGTATTACTAAATGCACTTGTTTGCAAACACTCAAATATTCAGTTTATATTCACACAGAGTCATAACTTTTTTTGGAATCGCGGTTGCAAACATTTTCGTTCCCATGTTTTGTTGTAACGTTTAAGACCTGGCATTGTTGTCAAACTTGTGTTTACATTTCTGTCAGGAACACATGACGTTCATATCACAGTGATTCAGCATGCGTAAAAAGCATGAGACGTGACTTGTCATGCCTTCCTTCAAAAAAATGCTTTGTTGCTCATTAAGCCCTCAACTTTTGTGTTTTCCACAGGATGGTGAATTCCTCAGTGATCTCTCTGCTGATGCAGATGTGACAGACAACCACCGGCTCAGCATAAGACAGGTAAAAAGAAATTAAACCCAATATTTAGTCTAAATGCATCTATTTTGCCACATGGTTATTAAAGCCATAGCTGAAATTGCTAATTAGATGTTATTAACAATGATTTTCCTCGTCCTCAGAATGGTTTGAAGCCAGAGAACAATCATCTTCCTCTCGCTGTGGCAAAGGTAACATCCACACCCCTTTCTCTTGTTTTGTCCTTTGAAGTACAATGTGACTTCATGTTATTGTGGGTACTGTGCAATGTGAAAGCGGGTTTGGCTCAAGTGGTCTAACTAGACTTTTCTATTAATAAGTCATGAGTTGACAAATGGAGCAGTAAAAGCGGCATTATCTGCCACATCAGCTGATGGCTTTTAAAGAAGATGCTATCTGACAGCCCTTGTTAAACATTTTCTGTTGTTTGTTTTTGTCCTTACACAATTTCGTAGAACAGTTCATCAGAAAACAGACTAAAACTGAGCATAAAAATATCTGGAAATGTCTTAAAAAAGTTATTTCAAGAGATTTGACATTTTGTTTTGAGCAAACTTTGATAGAAATACTTCTCATATTCTGCTTACGTGGTTTTCAGTATGTTTCCTGCCTCCGCCCATCAGTCATTCAACAAGTAACTTTTGTGCAAAGTCACTCTCTTACGTCTGTCAGAAAGTGTTTTTAGATGCCAACTTAACTCCATTGAAGCACTTTGTCACAGTCCAAGTGATAGCTAATACCTCTGTCTTCTGTCTCATTTCCTTTTTCTTTCAGAATGGGGAATGGGCCAGAAGTAATCCTTTTTATGCATATTATTTGGTAAATATGAGACATTCATTTTTTTAAAACCAGATCAAAACATTGCTTTGAGTAGCATTATTTTCATTGAACAGGTTCCATAAAACCTTGTGTTCTGTTATCAGGAATCTGGCAGAAAAGGTGAAGTGATGGAGGACGAAGGGATGAAAACTACAGAACCAAACCTTGATACCATCTTTGTTCCTCCACCTGAATATCAGAGTTCACCTCTGGATCTCCAAGCTGAAATTAAGACTGTGGAAAACGGAGCTGAGCTGTTTAAACTGAATAAAGATCTACCACAGGCCCTTACCTCCAACCGTATGCAGGGCAGCTTCAAAACTTCGATACTGGCCCAGAATGGCCATTTTCATGATGTGACCCTGAGCTCACCAGATTTGTTCAAAGCAATTCCAGCTCAAAGACAAAACCTCTCCAAAACCTTACCGTTAAAAGGTTCTGACCTTTTTAAAGATGAAGGGGCCAATCTTTTCCAGGCAGCTAAAGGAGAGGATTTACTCCATTTTGATCGCACTAAGGAGGTAAATTTGTTTGATAAGTCTTCCAGTTTTGGTGTAGACCCATTCAAAACTCATTCAAACAAGGAGGATGACCCATTCTTGTCTCCACAACCTTTGGTGGCAGACCCCTTTGATACTGCCATGACCAAAGATGCAGATTTGTTTAGAGGAGTTACTTCTGAAAGCAAAGACCTCTTCCACGTCAACAACAAACAAGATCCTTCTGCAAAAAAGGACCTTTTTGCCACATCCTCTAAGAATCTGGATATATTCTCACCATCATCCATAAATTCAGTGGACCCATTCCCAAGCCCGATCACAAGGGATTTGTTCCAAGATGTTTCCAGTTCGGACGATCCATTCGGTGTCACTACCTTAAAGCAAAATGACCCTTTTCAAGATGTTTCAAATGGGACTCCAGATATCTTCAAACCATTTCCCTCAAAGACCACCAGCGAGGACATGTTTGAGACAACCCCCAGAAAAATAGCCCCTAAGGCCACATTCTCAACACCTTTGCTCAACGATCCGTCAGAAACCAAGTTGGACATGCTTTCGTCAGAAGATCTCTTCAAGTCAACGTCACCAGATTCTCATCCGGCCATCCGACCCAGGTCATCCAACATGACACAGGATTCTGTCTCGACAACTCCTCAGGGAACCAAACTTGGTATTCTCCAGCCGACTCCCTTCATTCAGGCCGGGAATCTGTCCAGGTCCCCAAGCCAGTCTGCAGAAGATATAAATCATGTATGTAACAAAGTCCATTGGCTGTTTTTGCTAATGCTAAACGCTAAAACACTCTACTTTCAATCATGCATTTTTCAGGACAGAGCCAACAAGCTGCTCTAAGACATTTTATGATTTATTTGACATTCTCTTCATATTTTGTTTTTTACTTAAACTTGCAGGTGCAACTCTTCAGACGTCCACCAAGGCCACTTCCTCGAATCAGAGCACCAAGGAGAGAAAAACCACCAAAACCAGAAAAGCCACCCACACCAGTATGTTTTGTGTGAAAGGAACATGGTTTGGCATTTTGATTCTCCTCTGCCTTTTTAAACTCACCAATGTCTCTGCTTGTTTTTGTCTCTTTTGAATTATGTTTAGATCAAACCTGAACCTGCTGCACCAAAAACTTTTCCCAAACCGGTCCTCAGATCGCTCCCAAAACCAGTTTTGCCCCGCAAACCAAAACCTCCGGTACATGTGCTTTTGACTCTTGACCTAATTAACTTCCTTAATGAGTTTTGGCAACAGTATGTTATAGATTATTGCTGCAATTGTCTACTTTATTAGATTATTATAATTTTTATTTTTATTTTTTTTGACAGGAAAGTAAACCGATTGACCCTGACAACTACGTCGTCTTTGAGGACATTCTGCTTATTGGACAGGTTTGTTTTAAGTGAGAGTAGTTTTCAGTACTGAATACAGAACAAATTTTAAAGTTCTTGTAGTCTCTTCAACCCTTAGATGCTCATTACTACCAATAAAATGAAAATATAAGGTACGAATTCTGCTTTTAACAATGGAAGAGCTACAAAGTTTACAAAAATGTAATGAAGTCACATTAATGTGTAGAAACTTCACAATCTGATTGAACATATGTGTTGCACCAGAGGAAAACTTTGGCTTTATGGTGCAATTAAAGGAAAAAATGAAGACTTAAAATGAAAATCAAGCAAGCAGGAGTCAAAATATCCCCTCTGGGAAAGAAGTGAGAAGTTTGGATAAATAGGGTTGGATTGACAAGCATAATCATTTTCTCTGCTTCTGCTGTTTTTGAAGCACACATGTTCATTTTGTATGTTGAATTATCACAAAAACTTTTGAGGACATATAAAATTGTTGGTACAAATATCTGCTTTACTGAAATCTTAAAACAGGAAAAGTGTGTTGAAGACTGGCCTGAGGACAGCCCCGAGCTCAACCCTGACTTCAAACCAGTAAGAAAATATAATTCTTTTATCATGTTCTCTCTTAATTTTTTAACGTGCTAGCTTAAACATTTGCAATGATTAGTATGCAGAACTAATGTTTTTTTAAAGACATTTTCAGCTTATGATCCATGTTTTCGTTTCTTTCTGCAAGTCTGGAACTTTCAAGTTACGACGAGAATCATTAAAAGTAAGAGACAAGTTTATTCCCTAATCTAAAATGTTTGTATTAAAGCAGAGAGAAGTTGTTAAATACGTAAACTTTTCCTTTAGATGAAGGCTGACTCTGATGGAGGAAGCGGTGAGGATCAGGATGTTAGCAAGGTGGGATGTGACAGTCGCACTCATCACACACTGTTAGACATCCTCTGGATATCAATACATTATCCAATTTATAGTTTAAAATCCTTGATTGATTAATTTTTACAGAAAAAGGACAAAAAATTCAGGATGTCCCTCCTCTCCAGAAGAGGCTCAAAGGTAAATGAAGCTGTGCAAAAGAACAGTTTGACAGATTTGATTTTTTTTGTGTTTGTATCTTTGATATTGATAATTTTCATTTTTCAGGAGAAGTTTGCTGATGATTCAAAGGAGGGGAAGAGCAGGACTTTGCCGCTCCCACGAAAGTCATCAAAGGTAACTTTAGCTTTACTCTTCAAAAATTTTTATAAGCCCTGATCTGAAGCCAGACTGTCAATCAAACAAATGTACTGAGAATAAATGTAAAGACAAATCAAACAAAGTTGATTTAGAAGTAAAATCTGCTTAAATAAATCAAGACAAAGAAAGATTATAGTGTTGCATCTGTAGCTACTAGTGTGTTTATAAAGGCTGTTGTTTTTTAGGAGTATTTTGCAGATGTGAACATGTCTGGAGAAAATGAAGATGGGGAGCAGAATGGATGGATGGACTACAAAGTATGTTTTTGTGAACTTATTCCAGTAAAAGACAGCAGTGTTAATAAACTTGTGGTGATTTACTCGTGTCTTCTCTTGTCAACAGAAGAAACCTTTAAAGACTAAAGTCAACCAGCTGCTCAGAAGAGCCTCCACCTCCTCATTTATGTCAGAAAGAAAACACATGAATGGACATTTACCTCAAGAATCAAAGGTAAGCTGACATGAAAGTTTCATCCAAGCAAACAGGCAAAATCCAGCCGTCCCGTAATGTGTAAAGTAAAAGGCTTACACATGACCTCTTACATCAATACCACCATTCTAATGGCTTTTTCTAAACTCCATAACAGGATGAAGATGTCAAAAAGAAAAGCATTGGGAAAGAAAACTCTATACGCCGCTGGTCAGAGGTAAAATATCTGCAGACTACCAATGATTTGTTAAATTAACTGGATTATTTGTGCAGAAAAGGTGCAAAAAGATAAGAAGAAGGTTTCAGAGATCTAGAAAAAAAAAACATCCGGTGCAATATTTCATTTTCTAATAAAGCTGATTGTTATTTTTATCAATATCTCAGTCTCAGGGAGGTTTTTTTTGCATGCTTTTGTTTCTTAGAGACAAAAACAATCTTCCTACACAGTTATCATGAAACAGCTCTCATGCAGTTTTATTGTTTCAGGGGACAGTTTTGGACGACAGCGAGGCGGAGGAGGAGGAGGAGGGAGGAGAAGGCAAACACGATGACGTCGACAGCAGTGAATTTGTATGCTTTTGTTATATTTAATTCACAACCATTCAGCTTGAAGTCATTGTAGTATGTAGGTTCTGATTTTGAGTAAAGTTTACTTGAGTGAAGCTTGAGATATTTTAGATCTAAAACATCATTTAAAGTCAGAACCGTGAAAAATCTGGCATTCGGTTATTCAGCCGTTTTTATCTTTTCCATCACCAGAAGAAAAAGAAGAAGGTGAAAATCCGGTTTGTGCCACACAGAGGATTTGCCATCACTGTGGAAAAGGTACCAAACCTCTTCTGTACTTTGTATCCACTGTTACACAGCAGATTTGTTCACATCTTCATGACCGTCATGTTTAAACTTCCTCTCTTCAGCCTGAAGATGAACCGAAGGGAGCACATGGATACACACCTCGCAAAGGCTCAAAGGTACCACAGTTTATTTTCAAATATGGTGGGTTTTTACTGTATGTGTGTGTATTTTGGTTGCATTTTTCTTGAAACCTCCTTTTTTCAGCTTGATGCAGAAGCCTATTAATAAATAAATGAAAGTATTGAAATGGAATGGTTGCCATATGATGCATCTGTATCTGTGGGCAGCCGTTTGGCCTGCAGGCTTCACCAGGTGGTTTAACATGTTTGCAATTCTGTTTTTCCTTCAGGACAAATCACAAGAAGAGGCTTTTGGTACCTACACACCTCATAAGAAGTCTCAGGTAACCGTCACCTTCACTTCAGTTAAAAGTGACAAATATATAACCTGTTTTTATAATATGTGAATGAAGAGTCTGATTGGTTCCAGTGAATCAGTGTTAGCTTATTTAAGTTTTTAAGTTCTGCTTTTTGAATTTACTGACCTGCGTTTGACTGTTTATCAATATATTTGTTGTTAATTATGAAGAAAATACACTTTCAATGACTTCATCACTTGTGTAACTCTGAAACAACTTGGTTTTCTACGTGTCACTTACAATAATCTACTTATTTCACTCTCAGAATGAAGCTTTTGCAGATTTAGAGGAGCTGAAGAGCCACAGTCTTCAGTCGACTAGCAAGGTACTTTTTTTCTCACTGTCATATGATGATGTTTGACATTGAAAATATTCACATTTATATGTTTTTATCGTGGCTGTATTGTAGTTATATGCCGGCGTGAGCCAAGCTTGAAAATAACTTGCATGGTTTTTACTTTATCTGAATGATTTTTTTGGTTATCGACATTAATGTCTAACAGTTGCTCTTGAATTTTGGTACTCAGGCTGCTTTCATGGATGATGAGCACCTCGAGAAAACACCTCATACGTTTGCAGGATTAAACGGAGATGTAGATCCATATGAGATGGAAGACTGCAAACCTGTAACTTCCTTTTATTTTAATACTCACTTTCTCTTTGAACTTTTCTTTATCATCTCTTTTAACTTAATGGGCTTTTTTGTTCATTCATAGAAGAAACCATCAAAGATAAAAATGCTGCACAAGAATCGTCGAAGCTCGAAGGTAAATGTGTGTCTGGGAAATGTTTGGCTGAAAACTTGAATGTGTTAGCATGAATTAGCAATGAATTAGCATTTTTTAGAAATGCATCTTTTTTTTTTAATAACTAGGAAGACATGCTGGATTACACCACTCCTCAGAAAAAGAAGAGCAGCTTCTCAGCAGAGGAGTTGGATGATGACGAATCAAACAGGATGGAGGACTGCAAACCGGTACGTTTACATCTGAACTTGATGCAAAGAAAAGAGCATTCAGAGCACCAACAGAGTAGAGAAAACCATCAAATTCTAGAGCGGTTAAATGCATCATTGTGTTAAATGTTTCTATTTGTGCGTAGAAGTGTAATACAAACATGCACTTGTAAAGCATCAGTTTTGAATGGGGATGAGAGCTTCATCAGAGTGAATGTTTGCAATAAGTTTTGATGTTACAAGAAGACAAAGAAGATGATTATCATTCACTACTAGTGGTTTTATTCTCCTGAAGACATTTTAAGTCTTATACTTCAATTAGATGTGTTTATTAAATTCTTCTGTTAGAAAAAGTTCAAACACAAAGTCCCCATCCCCATCCCTCGCAAATCCAAGACCCCCAACGGACTGAGTGACCCGATCGAGGTCTGCCAACACACACCTCAGCAAACATCCAAGGTACGTGTGTTTAATGTCGGTTTAATGCACAACACCAGCATTGAAGACACCATAATATAACCTTTTATTTTAACTGGTTTTATGTGCTACTGACTCCTGCAGGACGCTTTTGTGGAGGATGATGTCACTCAAACAGGAAGAGACTTCTCGAGTCTTGGAGAGACGTACGACGATGAACAAGATGAAGTGGAAACCTGCAAACCCGTACGTCACACACATCTTCTCTTCTACTGCTTTACTTTTAAATTATTTAGTAAATAATTCTCAAACCGTTTTTATTTTCAACAGAAGAAGACAAGTAAACTTAAAGGCCTCAAAAAACTCAGGGTGAAGGTGAGTCTCTGTGATCTTATATTTAATCACACGAGGAAAAAGAGACTTTGCTCTTATTGCCCTTTAAAAACAAGACAACGACATTATTAACAGTTTTTATTATGTCTTTGACATGCAAAGTCAAACAAAGCTGCAGCTTTAGAGTGTGAAGATCCACCAGGAGCTACGTCCAGTGACTACCTGTCAGAGGCCGCACAGGTATGTTCGCACCTTGCAAAGAGGAAAATACCTCTTGATATTTAAATGATTAGTGGACCAATCTTACATATAATACATAAATAGTATAGAAAGTGGAACAAGAATGTGCTGAAAAATGTATTTTTACCTTAATAAATAGATTATATAGAATAAATATAAACCTGTCAGCCTGAATGTTCCACTTCACCCAGTTTTCAGTATTAAATTGCTCCACAGCTTTAACCTCCTTCACACAAACGGTCATATGACTGTCACTCATGATGTGGCAGCACATTGTACGAGCAGATCAACTCAGCCTGTTTTTTGTTCTGGTCTCAAACTTTCCAGTCAGTCAGGCTTGTTGAGCTCAATGGAAAATCACCACTGGGATCAGATTTACAGATTTACAGATTAATGCTGTTCAGTGTTGATTCATTCTGTCAGGCCTGCACTGATGTTCATGTGTGTGCAGCCATTTTTGAGCTAATGTTGAGCTTTATGGAGTATTTTTTTAAGCTAAACACACTTTCCTAAAACATTTCCTTTCACCTAAAAAACAGAAAAAGAATGTTTTTTTTCTCTGTTGTGCATTTACAAGTAGATTAGAAGCTTAAATAATGTTTTCTAAACAAAATAAATCTGGCATTATTTATCCAAGTTTCTCTTTATTTACTTCTGCAGTCTGTTACGAAGGTTGTTGTTTCTCACTGTTGGTTCAGTTATCTCCTTTTGTGCGATTCCTGACGGGACACATTCCTTCGTCATGTGACCGGGCCGGTTCAGCGACATAACACACATACTAACAACACACCAAGTCATGCATAGAAACAAGTCTCATTACACAAAGGCCTCGGCTGAATAAAGCCTGATTTGATGACTAATCTGTGTTAATATGGTGTGATTCAGTTGCTTATTTTGTCTCCTTGCCTCAGGCCGAGTGGCTGGCTGCTCAGATGGATGAGCGAGCCATGGCGGGTGATGAAGACGAGGACGAGGACGGGGTCAGTGTCTCTTAAAACTGACTGGATAGAAATATTACACTTCACCACCATTAATGTCCTATGAATGCAAGAAGATAGTGTTAATCTTCTGTTTAAGTTTAGCCCTCAGATCTGAACTAACAGGCTGTTTGGTTTTTGTTTTTTCAGGACACTGACAGTTTGATGGAGTGGTGGTGCACGGTGGAACGTGAGTCACATTTACACTCATTTAAAATAACATGTTTAGACTGATTTTAACTGAAATTTTAACTCCATCTTCACCTGCTGCTTGATTTTGTTCCAGAATGGGATGAGGTGCCTTCAGATGACGAAGACAAAGTGCTGAAAGAGGACGAATCCAAGTACGTTTGTTTATATGAACTCAGCTAAAAGTGCACGAGCTAACACTTTGTGTGCTGGTGGGATTGTTTCTGTAGTGGCTGTAGTATTAGTGGACATGACTTTAATATCAGAGATATTTAATTAAATGTTTCAGTCATTTTTCAAGCAAAAAGCCAACAGCCATGTAAATATAAATATCTTTGGCTTTTAAACAGTTGGTTGGGAAAAAAGAAGCAACATGACCTCAAGTTTAGGAATTTTCAATTGGAATTTTTCGTCCATATTCTGACATTTTATATAAAAAAAACAAATGTCAGAATTATAATAGTAAAGGAAGGTTGTGTGAGGATTACTTACTGCTCCTTCAAAATAAAATCAAATGAAAATAAGTATAGACTTCATGTATTTTAGATCTGCTTAACTGGTTTTCTAACTGGTGCACAACGTACAAATAAAGGCTTTTCATGTATTTAATATTTAAAATAATTTTGAATGGGAGAATTAATCAAGCCAGTTGATAAATGAGCAAGTTTTGGCAGACAGCAATGTCGACAGTTTTCGTTGGAAACATTGTGTTTGGGGTATTCAATTTTTTTCAATGCTTAAGTAACAAGTTACAACAAAAAAATAAATTCAAAGAGTTTAAACTGACTTTTTTTTATTAATATTATTATAATATAATTAAAACATCTTAGCACATCTGTATCTCTCTTAAACTGGCTCTCACTAGTGTGAACTCAGTGAGTAAATAGATTACTGCTTTTATTTTAGTTGTTTCATGAACTGCATTCAAAGAAAAACTTTGTTCTGTCTCCCAAATCAATCCCAGGTCATTCAGCATCCTGGCGGACAAAGTTCATCGCGGCCTGCGCGTCTTCAACAAGGTCTTCACAGAGCGAGCTGAGGTCCTCTGGCAGTCCATCATCCTCCTCCACGCCATCGCAGACGACATCAGCGACTTCCACCAGAAGGCCAAAGTGGCAGGCATCACCGGTGGCACCACCACAGCCGTGGGCGGCGTGGCAGCCATCGCCGGTCTGGCTCTGGCGCCCTTTACATTGGGTGCCTCTCTCGTTATCACGGCGGTTGGTGTCGGAGTCGCAACAGCTGGAGGAATCACTTCAGCCTCCGCGGCCATCTCAGATAACGTTCACAACATGCACGACCGCAAGAAGGTAAACTGCAACTTTGCAACACTCTGACTCCTGTAGGGAAAGTATGAACCCTGCCATGTTTTTTTTAGTTTGAATAAATGCAACACGTTTAATTTTTAAACTTGCATTCAAGGCAACACTTCACGTGAGATAGCTACGCATTTTTGACAGTTTATTTTAACGCAGGAACTCATGTGACGGCCATTTGATGCTGTTGAAGGTGGGGTGAACCATTCTGGAGAAAAACTCATCAATTGATTATCTGTGTCCAGGATCATTTATTCATGTTTCAAAAGCACTTAATTTGTAACCAGTAGGATCAACAGTCCATCTCATGCTCCAAATGACTTTTTTAGTGTCCGTTGACTTTAAATAAAGACAGACGAAGTGTTTCCACTTTCTCCCACTGTGCAAAAATGAAGCCAAACATACAGGTGATGTCATCTTGTGCTGGTGACATCATTCAAAGTAGAGTCAGAGTAGTCAGTCACAGTTTAGGGTTAAGCTCTCAATCATAAGGTTACATCCCCATTTTTTACCAAAAAACCCCCCAAAATTAATCTGAAAAGTTAACACTAAAGCACACATGAACGTGTTTTAAAACCATCAAAAATAATAGAAACAGTCTTTAGGAAAGATGTTTTTTATGTGTACTCTGATTACTCCATGTTTACTTCTTGCATGGATGGGTGGGATTTATGGCCTTTACTGCAGCTGGACACCAGGGGGCAATCAAGATGGTTGAGGAGCTCTAATGTTTTTTTTTTTAAATAAATGGTTTAACCAAACGCCCGTGGTCTCTCACCTTCCCCAGGTGGAGGTGGTGCTGGAGCAGTATGAGGCTCACCTGCTGGACATCGGGAAAATCCTCCACTTCGTGAATCAGGGCTTGTACAAACTCCGCGGCCATCCTTTCCTCAGGTCAGGAACCCAGCACTACTCGGAGGACTGGGAGGTCCGCAGGGCCGTCCAGATGATCAGCCTAGTGGACTCGCCCGTGATGCGAGCGGTGGACATAACGGACTCGGCCATCAGCTCGGTCCAAGGACTCTTCGAAGGCATGGACAAGTACTTCATCAAGGAGACCCGAGAGCTGAAGAAAGGCTGCAAGAAGGAGGTGGTGGGTCAGATAAAGACGGTGGCGAACATGCTGAATGATGGGATAGTGGAGCTCAATGCCATCAGAGAAGATCTTCAGGCGGCCACAGGAAGCCTGTGAGCAACATCCTGCATGATGCCACTTTGACTATCAAAGATCACCAGCTCCCTCTTCTGGCAAAACAAGGGAACTGTTGTTTTAAAGGAGGCCTGATTGGTCCATGCCTGCTGTCAATAAGGCTGTTATGGATAATAAAGGGGTGAGATTTTTTTATTTAACCATCAGTTTACTAAAAACAGCAGACTTTGAAGGTTATTAAAAGTTTAAACAATGAACAGCACAAACTGCAGTTTCCTGCAAATAAATTAAACCACTATGAAGCTAATAATGTTTATTATTTTGTTTTGGTTTTTAGCAGAGGGGTTGGAGGCTATTTTTGTTGTGCTTGTATTATATTGTAGGATATTTACTGAACACACACAGGGACCGGTGAAAATAACAGGAAAACACAAACCTTTCTTTATGCACTGTATGTATTATTTTGTGGGTTATAAGATTTGAATATAAGGTGTATCAAATGGCTTATTTTTAAGAATTTATTGGATCTTTAATTGATTTATTCACCTGCTGTACCTACAAAGCAGCACATATACACAAAAGGGAGCACCTTAAAATATCTTAGAATATAATACTATTAATCCAAATGTATGTCCTGTAACACCAGTTATAGCATGAAATGTTTGTAAATTCACAAAGTTGGTATTTTTATAGGAATATTTATATATCCTTTAAGATTATTTTCAGTTATTTCTGAAGTTGTTTTTGTATTATTTTGTCGAATCATTTAATTGAATGTAATAAAACAAACGTTAGTGGTCGAGAATCCACAGTCGGCTCAGACAAAAAGTGATACCTGCATTAACTTAGAAAGTTTCTAAGATGAGAACAAGTTGTTAAATTGGCATGTTGATTGATTGTTTTTGTTGAATTAAAGTCACTGCATGTTCCTGCTCACATCAGGACATCCTGTTTTAAGTGAGTGATATATAAAAACATTTTGTGCACATGCTGTTATATTTTCCTCATTTTTTCTTCACAGAAACTGGAGACATTTTTAGTTTTGTATATGTGTAAACACTGTAAATTCTAACATGCCTACACGAATGATTTTGTATATGTGCCTCTATAATATTCTATTTAACTCTCTAACTCAAAACCAAATGTTCATATGTTAATATGTTATCAAAACAGAAAAAAACCTAATATTGTTTTAACTGTCAAATATTTATCTGCCACCTGGTGTCTTTCTGCATACTGCTGCCTTTATTTTGGCGGTGTGTCACACTGTCAGTGCATCTTCCTGCCTCATTTTAACCTGAACAGAATGTATCTGTACATGCCTTTAAGATTTTATTATAATACCAAATCTGTTAATAAAGATAAAACTGTACGCTGCTGTGTCATGTGACCAGGCTGCAAAACTTGGGTTTTAGGTGATGCTCTTAGTTTTCCTGCCAGTGCATGAGGGCGTATGTAACTGGAAAAAAAAGACCATTTGCGTCCCTTTAAACGCAGCAGTGTTGTATTGCTTATTGTTTAATTAAAACTATTCCTGAAATAAAGCTCCTTTATGAAAGCAAATATGAGCTGTAATAATGAGTCTCACTGTGGAAATATGAAAATTAAGTTAAATGCCATTTGGCTAAATTTAATAATGTTTTACTTTTAAAACATCAGACTGTTCCTTTTAATGTAGTTTGAGTTCGCCTCTTTAATCTGTTTTCTGATTTTACTAAAACTTTATGTACTAAAACCTCAGCCTGTTTATTTGTTTTTTTACTTGGTTTTAAAACATTTATGGATGTACATTTTAAAAAAGCCTATTCAGCAGTAACTGCACAATTTTGTATTCATAATAATATATAATAAAAAAAAAAGGTTATATAATTATGCCTCTTGTTTTAGCTTTGAGCATTTGTTACAAGAATATTAACATTTATCTGTATGCTATTTTCCACTAATAAACTATTTTAAAAGACAAAAAAGTCTAAATATATATTTTTAAAAATTCAATAAAACTAAAAATTAAAAGGGTAGCTTACACATTCCAATAAGAGTCCAATAGCCTTTATGCAGTAGATTATTTACTGTAAATAGTTTTTTAGTTGTCAAGCCGCCCAAATCGCTAAGCACCGAAACTAGTTCATAAGACAAAAAAAAGAAAATCCCTGAGGACAGAAGCCACGCCCCGCAGATGACACAGGTGATCTTAATGAGGTTTCTTGGCGCTCCTTTCTCAAACTGTGCTGCTTTAAAACTGTGTGGATCAGTGGCCTATTTATCCTCTTAATCCGTTCAAATGTTCTCACCATCCTTTCATAACTAAAACTTCCCCTGAAATCAGAGCAGGCGAGAGCTCAGGTAGCCTGCAGTCAGTAATCCAACACTTTAAAGTTCCGCCTTAATTTTGATGCCAAACCGGTCTGACGTCCCCGCGTGAGGAAGGGGAAGTGAAGGTTAGTGCGGTACAACTTTAAAAAAAAAAAAAACTCGTTGTAATCGTCTGTTGCTTTGCGACCCCGCATTTTTCTACTCTTATAGTTTGTTGTTTTTGCTGTCGCCGCACTGAGGTAGGCATACTGCTCGTTTCATTGTGATGTTGCTGGTGTTTTGTGTTGTCAAACATTCCTCTGTAGCGGCAAACACAATGCACGGTACTGAGACTACATGGAACCTTTTGTGCGGGAGCGACTGAGACCAAACTCCGTTGAATAAAATCACTATTTTAAGGGGTTTATTGCGTACTGCCGACTTAACCTATTTAAAAACAGATTTTAGATTTATTTCTACTTTAGTGTGACATATGGTTTAATTCGGCTAATCTTAGTCATCCAAAACATCACCTTTACCAAAAGGTCATAACTTTTATAATTAGCTAGCCTTGGTTTCCCTTTCAGGCTTTCTCATTGCAGTTGGGCGCTAGCAGGTGATGCAAACTAATCAAAGTGTAAACATAAGCACCAAAGCGCTTAATGATGGATGTGATGCAAGCCGTTTCTTTCCACTATGCATGTTTTCGCAACAGCACGCACATTACACTTCCGCAACTTTACCAATCACGCAGACCACCTTAAATTTATAATATTTGAATGGAATTTGGTTTGTAGGGCAGGAACAACCTCGTCAGCCGCTGGGAGCTGTAAAAAATGCCATGGCTTTGTGGCAGTCAGTTTAAATCAGTTTGTTTTTCTTGTCTGATGTTTTAATCATGTGATTTTCAGCATGAATATGTTCAGAAGAGATAAAGGCTCCACAGCCTCGACACCTGTGGTCCCATCCAGACCCAACAAAGAGGTGTGTGAATTTTAACAGAGGATGGTGGAGGCTTTTTTTTTTGTTTAACAAGTGTTTGTTTTATTAACTAAGACCTGCCTTGATCACCAGGATCTGGACAACCCCATCACTCACAGCCTGAACAGACAGGATGCAGGAATAGCCGAAGCCTCGCAGGTGAAAGTTCAAACCCACACAAACACAAACAAACTTGTCACTTCACATTTTGACTTTTATTTTCTTTTGTAGGAAAACAACAGTGAGGTCACAGGTGAGAGTAACCCAAAGACAAAGGTGAGGACTAGTAACACTTGACCTAATTCTTTATGTTTGCAAGTTTCTTTAGAGTTTGAAAAAGTACTTACAAATGACAACTTTCTGTGGAACATTTTATCAGCAAAGATAAAATGAACATATTTGCTGAATTAGGTGCATTTCTAGCGATACCTGATGTCTTTTTAAAATAATTAATCTGTGTGTTCTGTGCACACATCAGAGGACTGGAGTGATGGGAGTTATGCAGAAGGTCAACCCGTTCAAATCCTCCTCTCAGGTAAAACAAGTCAATATGAATCAGTGTTTGCTATAATTTGACCACTTGATGTAAAATCATATAGTTGAAATATTGTTTTATATCAGGCGCCCTCTGCAGTCAGCAAAGCTCCTTCATCAGAATCACTGGAACGAGGATCAGACTCAACACAGGTGAGACGAACTTGTGTATAATAAAACTGCTGTTTAATAAAGAGAAATAGTTAATTTTTTCAACAATACTTGATGCACCACATGCAACTAAACTCCTACCTGACTTATTTACATTAAATAATGAAAGTTAAAACTGTGCACTTAGTTATGTTTTTGTCATAAAGTCCACATTTGTCTGAAAGATACCAAGATGGCCGCTGAGTTGCAGGACGTGTCTGAAAGGAATTTAAAGTAAATGTTTAGGCAGCTTTAACTATAAGACATAATTTAATCTGTGTGTCCTGTAAACACATCAGAGGACTGGAGTGATGGGAGTCATGCAGAAGGTCAACCCGTTCAAATCCTCCTCTCAGGTAAAACAAGTCAAGATTTAAAAAAAAACAGTGTTTGTCATATTTTTGACTGCTTAATGAAAAATCACAGTTAAACTTTCCTTCTGTATTCAGGCTCCTTCTGCAGTTAGCAAAGCTCCTTCCTCTGAATCACTTGAACGAGGATCAGACGCCACACAGGTGAGACCAACCTGTGTATAAATAAAGTGTTAATTTTTACATGAACATTTCCAAAACAGTTAAAGCAAATACAGCTGCAACTGCTTAGTTCAAGCAAAAAAGATGAAATCCTCTTTATACATGAGCATTTATTGTATTTAAATTTGAAATAAAACGATGGAGCAGTAAATGATGGACCCTGTTTGTGTTTCAGAACCCTGGCATGTTGAAGGGGATGATGCAGAAGGTGAATCCGTTCAAATCTGCCTCTCAGGTAACTTTTTCTTGAGATGATCAACGACCTGCAGGTTATTTTAAGATGCGAAGTATTATAAATAAATTAGTGCTGTCAAAGTTAATGCGTTAATTTTGCAGATTAATTTAAAACATTTATGCATTAAAAAAAATTAACGTTGTTTTGTTTACTTCCGGTGGCGCCTGACCCATAACCTTTGGTCACGTGGTCAGGCACACCAGGCAACCCGAGCCATCCTGGCTAAAGCACAGTCTGTGGCGCAAAGATGGATAACGACGGACTTTTAGGCGGAAAGTTTCATTTTAAAAAGCCATTAAAATAGCCT
>JAPZDV010000016.1:13069589-13087761 GCA_029814665.1 Acanthurus lineatus
CTATAGTCTTAAGTAGAAAAAATGCGATTAATCGCGATTAATTACAGAAAATTGTGCGATTAATTAGTTAATTTTTTCTTAATCGATTGACAGCCCTAAAATAAATATAATCAAAGATGTAACTGTAGCACGACCTTTTGATTGGGACTGACTTACATAACACACTCAGTGAGATGGTGTGTTCAAGTACGCCTAGTATTTTGACTAAATAAGATTTTTTAAACTGTAAAATAAATTACATAACTTTTTTCTTATGAAATAGAGCAATGCTGACATAAAGGCCTTTTAGAATAACATGAGACTGGTTTCATTCTGGTTTGTGCACCTGATTTTGAACCAAAAAAAAAAAAAAAAAAAGCTGGTTTTAACACCAGAGCTAATTTGGTAGAATAGCCCCCAAATTTAACCTCTTAAACTTATAAAATAATTTAATTAATAGCTGTTCTTGTTTTGTTTTGTTCTTTCAAGGCACCAAAGAGCGATGACGACACTGCAGATCCACCAGACACAGGAAAAGAAGTTCAAGGCAAGCAGGTGAAAACACTCTGCTTGTCTGCACGTCATCCATGAATCTTAAAAAAATCTCAACTGAATTACAAAGTTGCAGCTTTTTCATGAGACATTGAACACTTCACTTTGTTATGTTCACCTCTTTTTAACGTATTTAGAATCCAGGGATGATCGCGGGAATGATGAACAAGGTCAACCCCTTCAAATCCTCACAGCCAAAGGTTGTTAACCAGTTTTATATAAGACTCATGACGGCATTAAACTGATGTTTAGAGGAAGGGAAAAAAAATATCAGCTGTGTTATCATTTTTCTCGGCCTTGGATCTGGTTTTTCAGGACGCCCAGCCTTTGCACGGTGACCTCTCCTCCAGCGAAGGAAGCTTGGCAGACAATAACAACTTGCCGGAAAAGCAGGTACATCTGAGAAATCGAGCACCTCGACAAAAAAAAACACCTTAAAACCTTTTTATCTTAACATATGTATTGTTGAAAATACAAGTTATGTTAACATCTTATGCATATCAAATATCCAGTGTGGAGGAGGCAAACACTTATAATGTAGCCAGTTAGCTTCACTATTTTTTTATCTGGATTAGCTAAATTGAGATTATTTACTGAAAAGACCATTTGTTTAAATGCATTTTAATTCCGAAGCAAGAGCCCTTTAATGATCTATACCCACTCATATAAATAAGTAGAATATAATTTCAAACAGCAGTTTTAAAAAACACAGTCATAATGACTGAAAACATGGTTTAATGTTTTTTATAATTTTTTTTTCAGTTTTCCTTTGCAAATGTGGTCATCTATCAGTGTTATTCTTGCTACTGCCACTAGGTGGTGCCAAAGAAGACACTTTTAGTCTCTTGAGCGAAATTAATTTTATGATTTCTTCAAGACTGATCTTGTTTGTCTAAGTCCTGAATATCACTTTAGGAAGTTTTTTATTTTTATTTTTATTTTTTCGTTGCTTCTTGTGTGTCATAGATAACAGAATATAATAAATATATTAAATGTCTGTATTTGTATATTTTCTATGTTTGTTTCAGAACCCTGGAATGTTCAAAGGGATGATGCAGAAAGTAAACCCCTTCAGGTCTTACACACAGGTGAGTTTAAGATGTTTGAATTACATGTTTGATGATAAAACCCTGATTTCTACGTTTAATTAGCTGCGGTAAAGCCCGAGTAGCACTGCAAGTTTTAGGCAAATATCAATATTTGTATAAGATAAACTTTTAGATTTAGTTAGTGGAGATTTGTCATTAGGAAACAAACTGAATGAGACATTTTAGAGTTGAAAATAAACCTTTTAATGCTGCTAATCCGATGCAACGGCAACACTATATTTACAATACTTCAAGTTTTTAAGCTTTTGTACTGAAATTATTTTGTATTTACTTTTTCAAATATATTGGAGAAAAGTCTGATACTTCTATTTTAGCAGCAGATACGGTTAACAGATAAAATGGACCCAAACAGAAACTCTTACAGGATTTGTTATGTTTTGATTTAGATTATCCTGTAATGGATTTGACTCATATGCAAGCACTGAATTTATGGTAAACATAAATAAACAGTAAATGTAAATAAATAATCAATATAATTTAGCAAAGAAAAACACCTTCATCTTAGCATTTTTTTGTGCCTTTGCCAGCAAACTCTTGTTTATCTGTTAGCTGTGTTGTACCCATGTTTTGCGGTTTCACAGATGCCAGACGAGGAATGTCAGACAGACTCTGCCATTTCCATCACAGCTTCCTCATTCAAGACTAAGGTATGAGTTCGTGTCAGGGGAATTCTTGGAAGGAAAGCGCAATGTTTGCTCAGTTGAACGCAAAGTGAAGTCGCATTAACTTTTCTTGTACGTCTCACTTTCGGCCTCCTCGTCTCAAGTTCACAACTCTCAAGTGTCCATTTTGTCGTAGAAAAAATAATTTATTTCTTTGTTTCAGGAAAACAAAACTATTGAAAGTGAAAACTCCACCAGCTCTGAGAGTCTGGATGACAGCACCATTGAGAGACACGTAAGACATTTTATTTAACCGCCCAGTTTCTTAAATTACTAATTGCATGAAATGTAAAGAATGAAAAATGACCTCTTAAACCTCTTAACAGCGGCTGTCTCTTCATCCATTGTGTTTTGTAATTTTATTGCTCTACTTAGAGGACCATCATTCTCGGAAGTGTCAATGAAAAAATGCAGTCTAGCCAGAATCTATCTGCGTATGACGTACGAACTCCCCACAAGAACAAAACCAGTTGATTTTTTTTTAATGAAGGTTGTCAATCAGCATCACCAAGACATCCAATTAGCCCCAGAAACCGAGAAGTATTTGGATTTTCAAATATGATAATTGTGTTTTTAAAATGCTTGTGATGATCTTTGATTTAGCGGCTAAACAAAGTTCCTTAGTGTGGAAGATTTGTGCTGAATTCATTGAAACCTGCCAAGAATCTGAGTTTTACACTGAATGTTGCACATAAATTGCCGCCATATAAGCACTTCTTTGAGTTAATCCGACACATTTTCAAAGCCTTCATGTTTATAATCATACAAAGTCAAACTGTAGGATGTAAACTAATTAATTGGCCTCTCCCGCAGTCTGTTTGGTACCTGGATGCCAACACCAGCAATGATGTGAAGAGCCAGCCAATGGAAAAGAAAAGAACCATGGTATGTAAAAGAAATAGGCCGAAATTCCCTTCAAATTAAGAAAATATGTCCTTTTGTTATTGCATTAATCATCAAGGTCACTGCTCTCTTCAAAGGAGCGTTAAGGATGTTGAGTATAACACTTTTATTTTTTTCTTCAGACTTTCAGGATAAAGAGGATTCTGCCCACTGCGTTGTTTGGGTCTGGAGCAAAGGTACCACATACGTTATTTACACAAAAGACATGCACTAAAATATTGCCCTACTTCAGTTTTTTTTATTTTGAAAGGAGAATGTTTCCTCCATAGTGTTATGATAAATTTTTCTCTGTTTCCTTATTTATTTCTTTACAGGACTCTTCTACTGCATCATCTGACACTCCTCAGGTAAGAAGGTTTGTGTGTAAAGCAAATTTAAAACATGCAATCAAGTCTTTAACATGAGGTACAAAAGTCAGTTTTGAAATAAAGAAAAATTTTTAGAGTGAAATATAAATAAAACCAACATAAGAACAGTAGACAAAGGATTTTTTAGGGCAGTAATAAATGGAACCAATTCATTAAAAAACTAAGTGCATCACAGGAAATGACCCAAAAGCTGAGCTGCAGCAAAGATGTTTTTCCCACAATGCACACTGGGGTTGGTGCTTTTTAACCCACATGCAAATGCATTGTGAAAGCTTATAAGTGAAACTACACACCTCTCAACAAGTCGGCTTAAGTAAACCAGCATAGATAGTGTTTTCTTGAAGGGCGTGTGTTACAGAAAAAAGGCTTTGTTTGTCCGTGCAGTTTCAATTCATTTGCTGGAATGCATTTTGTCCCGTCTTAACCCCATCAGCGCAACACCCTGAGGTTATCAGGTAAATACTTTAAACATGCGTCTCTTTATTTCCTGTTGGCAGATGCAGCCCTTTGTCACATGGTAGCTCTGACCTCCAAACATGGACCAACCAGTTTAATCCTGTTTTTCTATTCACCTAAAACTTATTTAAAAATAAAGCTAAAATACCATTGGCACTTATGTAATTTTGTGTACATGAATCAGATGCAAACTATGTATCTGTGCCATGTCTTGTTTTTTTTTCTTCCAGAATGGAAACTTAGTAATCACAGTTTCACTTCAGCTGTCTATTAAACTAAATGGAAGTCATTAAAATATGTGACCTTTAAGAAAGGACAAAATAATCCTTTGCCCCTAAGCAGTGTGTGACATAAAAAGTCAATTTCCAAGCAAACAAATGGAGGATAAAGTACAAAGGTTATTTAAAAACAGCACAATTTAATCTTAAAACAAACATTTCAAGGTAGAACTATGGAACTGCGATTTATTATTAAGCTACACAGGAGAAACTGATGGAAAGCACGTGACATTGAGAAACGGCTCATAAAACAGACGTTAATGATTGTGTGCAGCTGTAAAAAAAAACAAAAAAAAAAAAGATTTTTTTGCTCAGTGTGGCATTTTTCTGTTACAGGAAGCAGTCGAAGTTCAGACACTGGAGATGGCTGAGGTGCCACTGCCCAGTGAGGGAACAGTCCTAGACCCATTGGATGTAAGTTTATCTTCACATAATGATGTATGATCACATGATGCTTTTTCATTTTACGTCAAATTTAATCTCCCTGTATGCATGGAATAACTGAAATGAGGTTAAAACTGTTCACTTTCAGGATGAAGACGGCCTTTTAGCGTGGTGGAGAACAGTAGAAGGTATGCTTGATCTTGAGAGAGTTTTGATTTGTTGGTGATCCTGTTTACAGCCACATTTCAACTGCAATAATCAATTCTTTTCTGTGCGTTAGGCTGGGATGAGTGGAATGAGGCAACCCAGAATGACGACGCTGAAGAGTGAGTGGGATGTTTGTTTAAGGGGCTGTTTATGTTACAACAGGTTTTGCATGAAACCATAAGCCTTTGTTGTGGTTTGGCCTTTCGTTTGTAAGAAAACACTGTTTTTGGGTTTAGGAGTGTGGTCTTTTAATAACGCCACCTTTTTGTCGCTGTGTAAACTGGCAACCAGTAATTCTTGTGGCAACATAACAACGTGGCCCCACTTCTGCATGGCTGTTATTTTGTCACTTTTTTCGTTTCCCCACTGTGCTGTATGTTAAAGTATTTGCATGCAGACGTATGGTCTCATTCTGTGGTATTAAATTATAATTACAAATTGCTACCTACTGGCGTGGCATGCAAACCATAGCATAGCATCTGTGTGCAAGAGGCACATTTTTACAATGTTGTCATATAACACAAAAAACACCCCCTTGTTTTTAGCAGAACCGTTGTCTTGTTAATTGGACCTCTGGGTTCTTGTCCACATCCATGTTCTAAGTTCCTTTCTTCTATTTTCTGAAACTTGCATAACAACCAAGTGTCTCTCCTAAAAATTACTATCCTTGTGTCCTTGTCTCAGGGTGGTGGAACATGCAGCAGACCGAGTCTTCATGGCGGCTCGTCTTTTTGTTCGCTTTTTTAATCAACGCGGCGCCTCACTTCAGCAGCGAATCCTGGAGCTGCTGTCTTTGGCCGATGCTGCAGACATTTTCCATAAGAAAACAGTCACGGCCAGCGTCGGGGGCGGGGTGGCGAGTGTTGCAGGATCGATCACAACCATCACCGGCCTCATTCTGGCGCCCTTCACAGCAGGAACGTCGCTCATTGTCACAGCTGTAGGCATTGGTGTAGCTACAGCAGGTGGGGTGACATCTGCTTCAGCCAACATCACAGACACAGTCCACTCAAAGACAGACCGCAAGAAAGTGGAGAAGATGATCCAGGGCTACCAGGAAGAGATGAAGGACATCAAGGAGTGCCTGGAGTTTTTGCAGGTGAGAGGGGAGAAGATGGGTTTTTAAACCAGTTTGTATGTCTTACATGCAAGGCTTGAAAAAATCCTTCTACGGCATAATCTAATAATCATTTTACAATTTCTTTAGATTTGTTTGTGAGAAATTGTTTTTGCATGAAGTCTAGAAAGTGTGCATACATAAATGACTGATAGCTGTCTCTAACGTCTCTAAGCTGAAGTTTTAAGGCCAGTTTACACCAAAGATTCACGACGTAAAAAAATGGTTGCAGATGAAGTTGCAGCCGTGTAGACTTGACCGTCTCAGTTTGACTCAGACTGGCTAACCCCGTTGCTTGCAACTCAGCTTGACACGTAGCCAGAGGCCAGTTTTAGAACGTAAGGCACGTCACTTATTTTAACAGTCAATCATCTTGTAGCAAAGTAATTGCTTTTTGTATTCACATTTTGTCTGAACCTCACCGTAACGGCAGCACTTATCTTTACGTCGGACTTTACTGCTTTCATGAGAGTAATTGTGAAAGAATAAATTGGTGCTTTCAGTGTCTCCGTTAAAGGCATACACCAAACCCCCTCTCCGATGTTGCTATGGAAACCATACGCTATCTCATGCAGTCGCAGTGGTGTGAACAGACAGGTTTTTGAATGTTGCATTGCGAACAGTTACAAGTGTCAAGTCGTCTCATTGCAAATCTTTGGTGTTAACTGACCTTTAATTTTTTCAACTATGAAAACTTAAGAGTCACAAAAGAAATCAAATTGTGCAGTTGACAAATGTTCTGGTTGAATTTCGTTCTAAAATGTTCTGTGCTGCCCTAAAGTGTTGGATTTAAAAACAGTTTAAGGTTTGATTCCTACCTCTTCCCTCTAACAGGAAGGGATGGAGACGCTTGCAGAGTGGGACTTTGAGAAGTACACCGAGAACATCTCCAAGAAGCACCTCAACCAAAACGTCAAACATGTAATGAAGGAGGGCGGCCGGGCCGGCAAGGCTTTAATGATCAACACGGAGAGCTTGATTAGTACTGTTCAGGTCCTCAGTGTGGCAGGAGGTGCTGCTAAAGCGGTGCAGGTGATGAGCGTCACCACCGGAGTCATGTCAGGTCTCTTCCTGGCTCTAGATGTCTTTTTCCTGGCCAAGGACTCCATGGAGCTCAAAAAAGGTGCAAAGACGGAGTTTGCCACTAAGATCCGAGAAGTCTGTAAGGACCTGCAGGACGGGCTGCTGGAGCTGAACCACATCAAGGAGCAGCTGCAGAAAACCATGGACGGGATAGAGGTGGAGGTGGAGGAGGAGGAGGAGGGTGAAGAACTGCTGAAGTCTGAACTGAAGAAGCTTGTCGAGCTGGAAGAGTGAAGGACAGTGTTTTAAACCTCAAATCAAAGCTTTATTGTCATAATCCGGATGTGACAAAGGCTAGTTTGTTTTCTACAAAGATTTAGATTGAGCAGAACTTGCATTGTGGTTTTTTGATAGTTGGTTTTTACAATCACTTCGTAGTACTTTATTTTAAATATTTATATTATTTAAAGAAATAAATTTAATCTTAAATGCTAAATGAAGAGTAAATATCTTTATGTTTGTGTCTATTAGGTTTCTTTAATAAAAGTTTCCTGATTATTTGTGGGATCTTTTTGTATCACACTACATAATTCAGCTGTAAAAGGTAGAAACTTAATACCATCTAACCAGTGAAGGGTTGAAAACAATTGTTTTTTAGCTGAGGAATCAGGTTGGATGAGGCATTATCACGTTGTAATGTACTAATGCACGCATGAACACATGAAAAAATGTCAACAACCCTGCATGTCTGGCTTTTTAAAACCCTATTCCCCGAAGTTAATCACATCTTGAATATTCATTTTTTGTGTCAAAGGTTTCCTACAACTATCAAGTACATGATAAAGACAGTATGAGCTAAAAAGCATTATGTTCGTGGCATGCAGCCAAAGAATGGATTAGGTACCTTTCAGAGAAGGTGATGAGAAACCGTCAAAACACTCCATATTTATCTGCGTTTCCTTGTGACACTGTCAGAAAAAAACTTAATGAGATCATTCCACTGAGGTGCAGGTTTGCACGTAAAGCATACATATTTCCCTTTGAGGCGGAAAAAAAAAAAGGGCTAAGCAACTTGACTTATTGACTGGTTGAGTAAAAGCTTCTACGGTTTCAGGTTTTACATTACCTTGCATAAGAACCCGAACAGGAAAAAGTTAGTCAACGGAACAAAAGACTTAAATTTAAGGCAGGATGGGTTCCTTAAGTCCATCTTATAACATTACTCGCATGCCCGCTGGACACTGAGCTGTGTTGCTGTTAATGCGTCCGATGTTTATACTTGTCACAAAGAAATACCTCTCTTATTTAATATTAAAAGTAGTGATTTTTTGAATCAAATATCTTCTTTGTGCTCCAATGGACAGTGTTTGCTCGCTAAAATTTGGTACTAAAACAAAAGATGTCCCTATTAATCATATCAATAAGACTGATTAAGCCTTATATTAGCTATAGTTCAACTAAAGACGTCAATTCATATAAAATGGATGTAAAAGGAATAATTTTGGTGACCAATAACCCTTTAATGTGTGTTTTGTAAGCATTATATTATGACAGAATTAAAAACTGAGGGAATTTATTTACTTGTATCTACTTTTTTTCTCTTTTCTGACTTTGTATAATGTATTTTTAGTAAAAGTAGAAATAGGAATACCAATAAGAGAAAACTTTGACATAATTTTTTTATGTAGTTTTTCCTCAATGGTGACCAAGTTAACCTTCCTAGCTGAGAGAGTTAATACGCCACTAGTGATGCTCTGTGTGTTCACGAAGGAATCACGAGGAGGAAGTAACATTTTTTAGAGTTTTGGAACGTAAATGATACAATCAGGGGCTACATCTGACTTTTACCATCAGCAAATGTTTTCCTTGATCCTTACTGTGTAAAGTGGAAAGAATCTGGTCCAACTTGTTGGTGCTGCCAAAACACAATTCATTTCACACCTGACTATTGCCTCCATTTGAGTAGTATCGTTCATTAAGTAAACAGGCGCCTTCTTAAAAACACAATTTACAAAAGCATCTCCTGATCTGACCTCAGTTATTTATTTCAATGGTTTTATTGTTATTCTGTATTTTGTTAATTTTAATTACTCGGAAAATTTTAAATATAGAAAAAGCAGTTGTAAACCATTTCTGCTTTATTTGTTAGCCTAAACCACCACCATATAGAGGCAGCCTGTGTTTTTTTTGTTTTTCTGAGGTCTAAAAATTTGTTGGTGACGTTATGAAGTCTTTCCCCCAGCCTCACTGTGAATGGGTGAACACCTTCCTATTCCTTGACAGTAAGGGTGTGCTTAATTCATTTATTTACTCTTCACAGAAGTCGACAAGTGCAGTATGACGTGGCCTAAAGTCAATTTAATTTGCAGGCACATATGTAGATTTATAGATGTGTGATTTCTGTTCTTGATGACCTCATGTTTACCACTGCGCTCTCGACCCAAACAGGTTATTTTTTTGGTGGTTTTGTTTGCGTCAATGAGTGAATTCCATTTCAACACTTTGGCTCGTGGTTTTTTTTTTTTTAACAGTTTGATTAGCCTGTCAGAATTAATAGATGTTGACAGGTGGCTACGGCGTGTACTCAATCATGAAGAAGGAGGAGGAGGAGGAGGAGACTAAGACGAGAGTGAGTAAGAGATGAGAAATGATAGATGAAGACAAGGCAGCTGTCTGGACTTTACTGTAACTCCTTGGAGGAAACTTGAAACAATGTGATGCAGATTAACAAGCAGAGCTGGATTTTTGTGGTTTCATTTTTCTTGAAACCCTCATTGAGTAAGCAAGACAACCCCGACTTCAGACTTCACAATCCTGCATGGTCAACAAGTTTAGTTCCAAATCACAAATCCCATTACTTTTATAACCTGCAGTCAGCGGTCGGTTAAGTTAATATTCAGCATGCCCTTATGCAACTTCATTCATACACTGACATTGAAAAGGATAAAGGACCTTCAACCAGCAATTATAAATATGCAAAGACAGGCCAATAAGAGACAGTGATTTGAATTTTACAGCTAAAATCATCAAGAAATTTTAAAGTCACATGGCTTTAATGACCGTTGAATAGTAATCTTTTTAAACTAAATATCATGGCAGTCCTCAGATATTTTGCCTATGCAGATTTGATTTGAGTGGCTTGATTATTACAGAAGAATAAGGTTGCAAAGAGGGAAACTACATTAACTTTCAACAAAAAACCCCCAGAAAATCCAAAGAAAATGATTTTGTATAACCTGCCAAACTAGTCAAAAATTTTTATATAAATAAATCTAAAATATAAATAAACTTTTATTTTACATAAAGAAGAAAAAGTCTGAAAAGAAAATTTAAGTCCAGTTTATCAACTATAGCCAATCTAATTACTGCTTTTTTGCATGTATGTTTGAGAGAATTATTTAAAAAATTGCACAGTGCTACACTGCAAAAGATTTCACACCTTTTTTCACAACATCTCTCTTACTGAATCGCAACAGTACTAAAAATAAAACATTTCAGTAAGCTTGTTACGAAACTCTTTATGATATAGCTCAACTTGACGGAAGAATTTGTACAAATGAGTGAAGACATCTTTAAAGCAGACTGACACACTAGAATATAAAAAAAGAAAGAAACTAACTCACCTCACAAGCATCTCATCATTAGTTTTAAAAACTACCATGATGCTAAAATTGAAATAAAAATTCTGCAGTCTGTTTTCTCTTCATACAGTATTACAGATGATTCACACCAATGGAGACTACTTTTTATCATAATTCATCATAAATATAATCTCAAGTCATGTATGTAAAATACAAATTTATCATATTATCATAATATCAAATATAAAGGAAAAGCACCAATCTAACTAGAATAGAGAGACTTAGCAGCTATCTGCTTTCAGTTGAAACCTGTTACAATCCATTATGCCTAGCCCCTGTGTGGTATGTGCATTAATTAAGTAAGAAAACTCTTTCCTAAACCTCAAGCTATAATTAAGCTTGTCAATAGATATATGGCTTGCTTCTTGAACCACTGTGCTTAAATCTCTATAAGTGTTGTGCTTTTTTTAATAGATCGATTTGACCTTGAGTTAACCAGGAAGTCTTTTTTACAAGAAACCAGGCTAAAATTGCAACTGACGCAAAGGGCTACGCTATAGGCGCATGAAAGACCTGCAGGCTGGGTATTTTTATAGACAAACCAACTGGAACAGTTTCAGTTTTCTTATACACAATACCACAATAATGGTTGAAGTTAATCATAGAGATAAGCTGTTCTAGACATTGACTGGGGTGTGTAAGCAGCATTCATTGTTAATTTGTCTTCTACACTGTCTGTGATGTTTAGGTGACCAAAAGGGCTCAGTAGATTGTAAGTCTACAGGTAAAGCTGGAATTTTGGTTCTACAGGTTTTGTTGTCATAATATTTGTTCAAGTTTTGAGTGTTTTTCTTTGGTACAGACTGAGACATGTTCACTTGGAACAGTGCAAAGAAGTCAACTTATACAGTGTAAACAAACCACCAAGTCAGTAAAGTGATATCATAGAGTTATGAAAGCTAATGGACAGGAATTAAATAATAAAAACTAGTGAAAAACTGACTTGTTCATCTCTTTTTTTTTGGGTGTATGTAGACTACAAAGGACTGTGCTCACTCTCATCCATCACAAGCTGCAGCGTTTCTGTTTGGACATGTATTCAAATGAGAAATAGTTGGTAAATATTTGGCATATGATATTTGCAGACTGTTTCAAACTTGTTGATGTAAGTAAGCACAGTGTAAACAGACATCTATGCTAATGTCTGTGTGTCAACTCAGTGCTAGCAAAGTGCTCTGGTGTGCTAATCTCCTTCAAGGGAGTGAATAGAGAAGTTTCTCTTCTCTTATAACAAAAAATGAACTAATACACACACTGCCTGAGGGGTAGTTAGTATTTTTTTTGTGATTCTGATAAAATAATGAAGCAGAAGCAAGGGAATCTTAGAAAGAATGGGGCCAAATATACAGAGGTTTAAATTTGTATAGGAAGAGGTGGGATCTGATGCTTCACTGTCACTCAACTCCAACCTAAAAGGCAGGACTGCCACACTTTCCACACTTTTTGTGTGACATCCAAGCGAAAGTTTAAAGGCACTGTTCATGGATAATGTTTGCTTGAAATCTGCTGAGTTGGATACAGTTGTACCAATGGGTCCCCTTTCTGATTAAAAAAACAGGAGGTATCTTATCAGGGCATAAACTTGTGCACCAGCTGATATTTTTAGAGCAGTTTTGCAGATTTCCGATGCAGGTACTGGTACATAAAACAAAAAACAGGAATAACAACACAGATCACTTCCTCGTGCCAAAAGCTGAACAGCCAGTAAATAAGTCTCTCCACTTCACATGTCTTGCTAGGGTTTTTTTTTTAATATAAAAACAAATATTGTTAATCTTATGAGATTAAATGGATAAAACTTAAAAAGGTTCATAATCCTGTTCACATTTTTAAATTTAGTGACCTATTACTTGTCAGGAAAACTAATTTGGTATAGGGATTAACATTAGTCCTGTATGAAAAAGTTTGTTTTCAATGGGAATTATCTTCATTGTATATATTTACAATGAAAATCTAGAAAAGTCTGGTAAATTCAAGAAAATACATCAATTTAATGTTAATCACGAGTTAAAAAAAAGCCCACATCCCTCCACTCACTGACTTAGATTAACTTGTAGGGGCAGCAAAAGAATATACCTTTTTAGTGTTACAAGAAAAAGAAATCGCAAAACATGACTTGAGAAGCTGCTCATACTTCTCAATCGACTTCCTTTTAGCATTTCACCATCTTGAAGACACCCTTTATGTCACAAGGTTGCAGTATCTGTGATGCAGCTCACTCCTTCAATATTCTATAGTCAATTTTCTTTTAAAATTGCAAACTCTTGTCTGATTCACCACATGAATATGACCTGTAACATATCAGTTCAATATGAAAAGAATCTTTGTCGACCACGTCTAACAGGTTCATCACAGCAAGGCCATGACCAAGGCTGTCATGCCACGATGTGACTCACAGTCCATGCCATTGTTTATTCTCTTTGTACCGTTTGTCTTTAACATTCTTTTGGCAAAGCGTTTACTGCATATTCAGGACCATCAAGCCATGTTACTCCACTATTGTAAATGTTTACACTGCTTTTTCTCTGCTTATTTTGCAATGTAAGAAATGAATCACTATCACCTTTTAACAAAGGTTTTAACCCTAAGTATTGATATTGGAATGATGCTAAATTTGAGAAAATCCTTATTTTTTACTTTTCAAGGATGAAGCTCACTGAAAATCGTGTTAAAGATCAGCCAAGCCAAGCATTATGCCTGTTGAACTTGTCTAACTACCTGATCCACTCATCTAAACTAGCACTACAGTCACTTGCCACTTTCTTTATGGCATTGATTAATTAGTTTGTGACACTTTTATCTGGACTATACGAGAACCTATACCAGAACATACTCCCTTACTCTTACTTTTAACCCTGCGATGTGTACCCAGCAGCTACTTAACATGCTAGGGATCAATCTTTGTGTAGATTATTTCCTCATACATTACACTTAAGGACATTTGCTGTAATCTTTTTACATATTATTTTTGTGCCAATTTGCTGGGAGAAACAAAAAACATAGGGAAGGAAACAAAATGTTTTTGACATGTACTTTCTTCAAAAGTCCTGTCCTGTGAGTACGATTCTGTAAGGTTTAACGACCTCACCAGATTATTTCCACTATCCATTACTATAGTTTGAAAGTTCAGAGTTGCCTTGACTTGCCTGCTCGATTATTAGGGAGGGTTCATTTATGAGAAGCACAATAGCAAAACTGAAGCCAATACACACAACAGCCTGCACCGCCACTGCCAAACCAGTTCTTTAGCCCTGTGTCACCAGTCTCATGACTGGTGTCATATACCAGCTTATGCCATTTCCACATACCCGAGCACAATTAAGCCATTGGTTTTTTGTATGTTGTTTCCCCATATAGCATATAGACTTTTGTTAAGACATTTGCATTGATGGAGGTGGAAAGTTCACTTAAAAGGCCTTAAATGGCAAGTCTAAGGCACAAGGACCTAACTCGTATCTCTTTAATTTTAAATAACACTGGTTTTAGAATTGCTAGAAAGAGGATTTGGCCATTTCAAACCGCCTAGTTACAATTCACAACCTAATGAGAAGAGGCCCACCTCTGTATACCACAAAAATGTAATGAGCAAGTCAAAATAGATCTGCTCTACCTATCCACTCAAATTTATGAAGATTCATTAAGCATATCTGAAGCTAAAAACCCCTAGTATTTTATGTTTATGTTTTTAATAACACTTAAAAAAAATAACACTGAGACATTTTACATGGCATGTGTTACTGCTACATCAGATATAAGAACCATCTACCTTCCTGGCTGTAAAACATGGAATTTGTTTCCTTGTTCTTATCATGTAAATCAGGTTATGAGAAGTGAGTCCACAAGGAAGTAATTATGCACTAGCTAAGACAAAAAAGGTTGAATGCGCAATGACATGGCAAATTCACGTGGGTTTTCCATCCACCAAACACACCTTTAGGCCACACCCTACCCTCTAGAGACATCATCCATGACGTTTTTTCTGTCACTCTTCCCAGCCCCTGAGTTTAAATAGTGACACAGAGTGAAGAGGTGTCACATCTTTGCCTGGGATCCTCTTAAGATCATCGGATTGCCTGCAGTACACCTCTAAACCACAACAGAGAAAAATAACTACACAGGACCCTCATTTAAGAAGGAACTGCACTGCTTTTTGCTCATTGAACAAATTTTACCCATCTCTGGAACAAAAGACAAAAAGATCTACAGGTAAGCAAAAACAATGCATATGCAAAACTTTATAACTGATTCATGAATTACCTCTGGAGGAATATAATATGATGTTTCATTAGTCTAAAGAGCATGGGGTTCACTTTGAATCCTATTCAGGTTTGTTAGTCACTGTTTTGTAAACATCTAATGTTAGTTTTTGGTTTTTCTTTTCAATTTCTAAAAGCCAATACTAAGCATAAATTTAAAAAATAATTTACCAAGAGCTATTATATATAAAAATTATAATAAGTTTAAATAAGTAACTGAGTACTGTAAGCATTTAGTAGAAATTAAGTAAATTATATGTTTACAGCGTTTCCAAAAAACCGAGGCTTAAGTTATATGTTATACTTTTGCCTTCCTGTGTTAATGGAAATATTTTCAGGTATTCAACATTTCAAGATTATTGGTTTACACATGGGTTAATATTTGCATTACACTACATCTGGTTCATAATTTTATAAAATGAGATTTTGATTTTTCTGTGGTAATATACCACACCTCAAATGTAAGTAATTGCATTATCATTACACAAGGCTCTTCTTTAGTAACATCTTTTGTTTGTTCTGCTCCAAAACCTCAAAACAGAGTAGCTCACCCTAATACAGTGCTGTGACAAACAGTCAATTACAGATTAGGTGATTTTGTTTAAAGTTTAAATTTTTTTTTCCATTTATATATTTTCTTGCAGCTTGCAAGATACAATCTCTGTACCTTATAACTTAACATAGATAAGGTCTGCCATCATATCATCTAACTAAATTATCTTACCCTACCTACTCTAGGTATGGACAACAGACTGGTCCTCACTGTTGTGTTTGTTACACTGTCCTGGATGTTCATGGGCAGCTATGCTCAAAACTCAACAGTGGCACCAAGCTCCTCAAACATGACAACAGCATCTAACAACATGACAACATCTAACATGACACATATGACAACAGCATCTAACAACATGACAACATCTAACATGACACAGATGGCACCAGCATCTAACAACATGACAAATGCAACAATGGCAACAAACATGACAACAGCACCTAACAACATGACAAATGCAACAATGGCAACAAACATGACAATAGCACCTAACAACATGACAAATGCAACGATGGCAACAAACATGACAACAGCACCAAACAACATGACAAATGCAACGATGGCAACAAACATGACAACGATGTCAACAGCAGCGCCCCCACTGGAACAAAACACAACAGTAGTACCTCTTGTGGTGAGTTATGCTACAAATTATAAAAGAGAGAATAGCCAAACACAATAAAACAGAAAAGGGGCAATTTAATAACAGACTATGACAATGGACTTCAATCAGAAAGCACTCTTAAAAACTTAATTGAAAAATCCTTTGCAATGACAACAGAGCACATTTAAAACACAAAAGACAGAAAAGTAAAATTTGTTAAAGTGTGGAATTCTATCATCTCAGTGTCTTACTAACTTGAATGTTTCTCATCTCTCTTGCAGCAAAATATAACTAACTCAGGATGTGGGAGTCAACAGTTCTGTGGATCTCAGCCGGACTCTTGCGACCCCAACGTACCTGGAGAATGTTTCTTTCTAGCTGCTAGGCAAGAAAGTGGTCGAAACTTTGGATTCGAGCTCTCTGGAGAATCAGATGGCTACCTCGCTGCCACTGTGTCAACTCAAGCCCTGTCAAGTGACAGCCAACCGGTATGTCAAGTTCTGCCACTTGCTCACAAATCAAAATATCACCAAGTCTGATCCCAGAGCCAGTAGTACTGTTTGTTTGAAGTCATGTGTGTCAGCAGGTTTTATTTACCATTTCTGCTTTTACACCACAGGGAAATAATGACACGACCTATGTCTGTGCAAATAACAACGGTACAATCCTGTTCTTCGGCACTCGCCTGGCCAATGGTCAGCTGAATCGAGCAAACGTGAGTTCCTCTCCCTAAAAAACTTTATGTATACTCAATGAGAAAGAAATATCATTGCAGCTACAGGTGCACTTATCACCCAAATGGCCCATCATCTAAAACTGCAAAAAAAAATACACAATTCTGTGTAAAAGATTTAAATTAACAGCAGAAGAAAGAGCTGAGCTGATGTTGTTATGACCCTAATTTTAATAGTACGACTGTGATACCTTTTTTTTTAATGTTACACGCCAACTACTGAACAAAAATGCCATGCATAACCTTGGAGCTGCTTAAGCAATTTAAAGGCAAACATTCATTCAAATCACCATCTGCATGGAATAAATATTTGTTGCATAAAAACAGTGCTGCCAACTGATTGTCCTCCTTGTCATGTGTGATCCATCTCTCCAGCTGAGTGTGAACAATGTAAGAGGCAGGGTCAATGGGAGAAGAATCCAGTGTACGTTTAGTGCCACTCTACCAGAGCAAAGGGCCAGAGTAGAAAACTTTGCCGTCGGAATCGCCACTGGACCATTCAACGCCTGTAAGCCAACATATCAGAGATAAAATACACATTTACCCATGCATCAAATGCACTTTCAACAGTCAACGAAGACCACTGTCACAAACAATATCACGAAAAATATGTTAGAATATTTTTGAGTGTGCCAAAAACATAATAATGATCTTACTAACTTTTACTTGTGTTTTCAGCCTCTGGAGAACTGGGATCACCATCTTTCCAATTGAGGAGCGCTGTTACCAATATTGCAAATCCTAATTCTACTGTCTCCAATTTGAATAATGTCAATTCCCCCACTTCAACCAATGCCACCACTCCAGCAGGTGCCACCACTCCAGCAGGTACCACAAGCAGCAGCCCAGCCATTGCACTCCAGCATTCGCTGACGCAGGGTAAGTATAAGAAATAGGATTGTTTTCCTCAAGAGAGCAAATATGTCCAGAAACAGCCAGAAATAACATGTTTGTATAATGCCTAATACATTTTCCCTTTTCCTTTTCCTGGTCTCCCCTCTAGCTCTGCTAATCACTGTGGGTGTGCTGAGTCTGGCCTTGCTATGAGGAAACTGAAACCCCTATGAGTCAAGACAAGAAAACCAAAACTTACTTTTTCTTTTACATGTTCTACAGAAAATACATTTTTTAACATCCCACAGGTGGTTTATTCTACACATTGCAGCCTATTTTACTAGGATCATATTTATTAATGGATCAACTTACTGCTGGTCAAAGCGGAATTAGTGGAGAATGGTCACTCATCTTCTGTGCTCTGTAGACTGCTTTCACATCTGTTATAGGCTCAGAAACAAATAAGTGGTTTTAATTCCATGCGTGTAATACAATTTTTTTGTTTTTTTAATG
>JAPZDV010000016.1:13096167-13109352 GCA_029814665.1 Acanthurus lineatus
CTAATTATTCTGACAGCAAATCCACTGTTTCTGGCAGGTTCCTCTACTTTTTCCACTGTTCTATCAGTGCATTGTCATATAATAACCACAAGGGGGCACTGTTGAACTATTGTAGTGGGTGTTCAAGCTTCACTCCATTCCTTCACTCATTCACAGAGGTCTAAACATAAAACATAGCGGTTAAACTCAGCAGCAGCTTGGCCACCAGTGTTGCACCAACATGGTGCAATAAAAGCAATGAAAGAAGAAGAAAAAGTGAGTCATGGCAACTTGAGCTTCAAGTGCAACTTTATGTTTATGTGCGAGGAAAAAGTAAGTCTCTGTCGCCGAGATGCAGAGCTGCTGGATTGCATTAACACATGGCTTACAATGTGTAACAGTGTAAATTGACTTAAAAGAAAAATTTCCCTCCTTATTGGTTAGATAGCTTTTTTTGTGTGTGTTAGGTTAGCTAATACATTGTTTTCAGGAGCTCAATAACATGAAAAAGAGTTTCTTATTCAAACACAAAACCAATACATCTCAAATTTAGCTTTTAATTTAGATGCAACAAGATATAAATTATATTTTCAATGTTTCAGATCTCATAAATATGTCCAGTATAACAGGGAGTCAGACACTTCACCATATAGGATTGAAACTATTAATGCTCGCTGAAAAATTTTAGCGAGTTGCATCACAAGCACTTAAGTGATTTCACACGCGATGTTCATTTAATTTGGCTTGGGAAGCAGGTTAAAGGCTTAGCAAGTGAAATAAGGGGTTTCATTTCATTTTTGCCTCCAGGGGAGCTGTCCCAAGTCTGAGCCAATAACCCCAGTTTAGCTCAGAGACAGACTTTTTTTTTTTTTGGAATATTTGCTTTCATTGATAATGAAAGCTGGGAAGAGACAGGAGAGGTGGGGGGGTTCGGTGCAGGGAGGGGGGGCGATATGTGCTGGAATCTAACTTGATCCGTCGCGGTGCATAACTCAGCCTCAATACACGCTAAACACTTTTTAATAGAAAGTATGCGTTACAAAATGGGGCACAGCGTGTAAAACACACTGGCATGTACTTATCAGGGGAGAGGTCTAGTGAAAGTTGCATTATGGGAAATGTAGGATCTCGTGTTCTTGCAGCTTGAACCATGTTAGATACTAAAAGTCAGGATACTTCGACCTCTGCAGCATCAGTTTTACCTATTTAAAAAACAAAAAAATTAAAAATAGTGGGTCTCTTGCATGTCTCTGAGCATTCAGGAAGTTGAATACTGAACAGGTGAAGTTGCCCTTTAACCCCTCTTGGGTGGCAAAAAGGCAATTTCAGAGACTTAACTAAGAAAACTTACAAACTTTGAAGTGTTTTTGGTGGAGTAAAATTTATCCTTCTATAAGTCCACTATATATAATTGCAATTTTCTGTGTGTTTGTCCCTTACAACGTATGAATAACCTTTTTTTTACCATTAAGTGTCATCTTGAACATGAAAATATACACACATGCAGAAACAGAAAAGCTTGAACAGTTATTTCAGTATTTTCAGACATTGCTTCATCAAATTAAAGCTTGTGACAAATCCGCCACTGAAAATAGAGAGGGGGCGACTCCACCAACAATAAAAACATCAAAAGTTTTTCTTCTTCTTCCTCTTCTTCTTCTACTTCTTCTTTTTCACTTACGCCTGGGTGGGGTAACGGCTTTTCATTGTCTATTCATTTAAGTTACTCTGGGGGGAATGGAAAGTTTGAGTGCAGAGAGGGGAGAGAGAGACTGTAGTGCTCTTGTTAGGTGAGAGGAGGAGAGGGAGGAGGGGAGACGAGGGGAGGAGGAGGAGGAGGAGGACGAGGAGGAGAGGGGGAGGTGGGAGTGCGTGGGACTGCCGGGCAGACGGTGAGGGGAGGACGCAAAAAAAAAAAAAAAAGCTTGGACATTCCCAGGCTGGGAAATATAGCGGAGAGTTAGAGGAGAGGAGGGCTGCCTCTGCGCCGAAATCTCACACAAAGACAGTTTCTGAAGGCGGAAATAATCACATAGGAAAGACTAATGGAGGCTGTTTGGTGAGAAACTGAGAGGAGAAAGTTTTTTAACGGAGAATGTGGAGAGGAAGCAAATGCAGGAAAGGAGCTGAGGACTATGTAGGAATTCCTGACTGAAGTCATGGTAAGTCCCCCTTTTTTGAAAGTATGGAGAAAAGCAAGTTTTTTTCTGGAAAAACACTTAAAATAATCAAACTTTCTCAATAGTAAAGAGACACATGGTGACATGTATTTAAAAACACTTGTAAACTCCTTGAGTTGCTATAAAGAGGCTGATATCTCATGTTTGTCTTTGTTTTGCTTAATACAACATGACATTTTATGTTTTGTCTGCCTTTAATTTACATTAGTATATTTTTAAGATTTGCACGCTTTTTGCATAGACATAATTATTTCCACAAGATTTCCTCAAAAAGCATCACTTTTATACAGTTTATGTGTTTGATTTTAATCGACTCGTCATGGAGATATGCATTAAGTTCCAGCTGACTCTGAGTAAACAGCCTTCAAAAGTTGTAAACACCAGTGGAAGCAAATGATAATGTCATGATTTGACGTGTGTGTTTGTGTGACGATGCTGAAATCTGCGGTCGTCTCGCGCTCTGTGTTGCATCTCCAGGGATTTTTGTTTACCATCCTCAGCACCCACTCATGGTCTGATCGATGACACGAGGAGGCAGAGAGGCAGGGAGATGAGTCAGGCAGACACACACACACACACACACACACACACACACACACGTGAGGATAAATTAAATCAAGATAGAAAAAAACCCCAAAGATTTTGCTCACATTTACGCCTCTGTGTGTCGGGCAGGGTGGAGCAGCTTGGCAGGGAGAGGAAGAGGGGAAAGCACAGGGAAGAGGGAGAGCTGGAGTGGGAAAAGAGCGGAATAAAAGAGGAGAGTAGGGTTACTTTTATTTTAGGAGACTTGGACGGCAGCAGCGGTGGTTTCGGTGATGCCGCATTTTCCACATTAGACCTGGGAGAAAAACTGAGAGAGGGAAAGGAGAAAAAAAAAGACAGAGGGAAAAAGAGGGGGGAACATGGGATGGCATGGACTTTGGGGAAGGAAGAACATGTGCGGCACATCAGCTCATCTTACTCAACAGACCTTTGGGAAAGTTTAGCAAGAGATGATCACACACACAAGAAAACACACAGTTACAGTTAAGTCCCGAGGGGTCTGGAAATTGAACTTTTCCTAAAAAGAAAGACTTGAATTTGACACTTTACCAGAGGTGTGTAGCTGCATGAGCAAACAAACAACCTGCATCCTTAACGACTAACACATGAGGAATGAATGCATGCATACAAAGTCGCTCGGGCACAAACATGGCTGCAAACACATGCACATAGGTGTTAAAATGCATCAGGCAGTTATGCAGACAGCTCGGTGACACAATGGTGCTCCTATGCCAATATGTGGCAGAGGGTATTTCCATTCCCTCTGTCTGCTGAGCTCCGATTTGAAACACTAATGTGATGTACTTGTCCTTGCCAGGGAAACAGACTTTTCCAAAAGAGTTAAAAAAAACCCAAAAAAAACGAAAAGTCTGATGAAAGTTATAGCAAATGTTTCTCTGTGTTTGTTTTATCCCGCTTGGAGCGCCAGGCAGGTGGCGATAACAGCAGCAGAACCAACAGAAACAGGGTCGGCGATGCTGTCAGTCGCTTCTTTCTTTTTTCAACCGAGTTTCCTGCGATTGTGAAGACCCTCTGCAGTGCAAACTGACCAAGCTGGCTACTTTTTCAACCCAGAAAATAGCTGCTTTTTGGCTCTTTTATGGGCATCTTTATTAGACCTTAAAGGTGTTTCTTTGTTAATAATCATCGTCTTTATCAAAATAAAGTGAAAAAAAACTATAAAAACAATATTAAAATCATTCAATCTGGATGCAAAGTTGTTCTTATATTACTATATGGATAACAATCATGTGTATTGTCGCTTTTGGTGACAAATGCATGGAAAATTATCACCTGACTACATAGTTTCCATCAGCTCCAGGGAGCATTTTAGCATCTTTTGGTGAATTGTTTCAGTTTTGACTCCCACTGATTTGTTGTTTTGGATCAGTCTCACAGCTCTAAGATGCATAAAAAAGCTGTTTTCCATGGTAGCATCAAACAGCAGAGAAACTTAGCAACTAGCTGGTGCAAAAACAGTGAAACATTTAGCTGCTTAAGAGAGGAATATTTGCCTCTTAGTCAGTAAATTAGACAGAATCAGGACTAAAAAGAGAGTTAATGTTACATCCCCCAGGAGGCCAGACCTGTTTGCTAAAGTGTTTGCTATTTCAGTTTTGATAAGGTGATAGTATGTCACTGCTATTGGGGCGACATCTACAAAAGATAGTTGTGAAAAATGGGAGGAAACACTCATCACGAGGCGTAAACGAAGTGCCTGGTTTGACATTTTTGTGTCCGATGAGATATGCAGATAAACAAAGCAGGTGTGTTCTCCTACAGGTTTCCTCCGAAAGCAAAGTGACCCTAACCTTGATGTTACCAAAGGAAATGTTGTTACATTACTGTAATAGGACCAATAAGACTAAGAGATGTGACAAAACGCCATGTTCACTTGTCACATTAACACATAAGTTTGCACATAATTCAAATAAAAGACAATGAATGGAGGCCAAGTGAAGTGGGAAACTCTATCTCTGCTCTTTCCAGCCACAGATCGCAGCATTTAAGTAGTCCAAAACAATCCAGAAAAAAAATCCAGGCAAGCTGTTTGACCTTCGGTAGGTCAGGTTAGATTATACAGGAAGATTTAAGGAAAGGAAATCAGTCTCAGGCGTCTCCTCTTTCTTCCTCTTCATCCTGCTTTCCTTTTGTTTGTCTGCCTCATTTTTTTCTCCCCTTGTCTCCTCTCTTCCTTTCTCTTCCATCTTTCCCTGTCTGCATCATTTTGTCTTCTGTTCGTGTCATCTTCTATCATCCCCCACCTTCTCTAAGCTCCTCTCTGCTCCATCTCCCTTCCTTTTCTTTTTCTTTTCCCTCCCTGTCCTTCGTGTACTGTAGGGGTCTACATCTGGTTTCCATCATGGTTGCTGCTGCTCTTGTTTCCCATCGATCTCTCCCACCGGTCAGCCTCCTCCTATTTCTTTTCTCTTTTCCTTTTTCTGTCTGAACCCCTCGGTTTGCTGTAGGGCTGTCTGGATCTCTCAAAGTCTCTTTTTATACTCAGTTTCTCAGTTTATTCACACTTAAATAAGCTGGCGTGAAGGACAATTCGAGTGCTTCATATCTTTCAAAACCACTCAAGCTCCAACTTTTATTCCTTTATGCTTATTTCTTGATGTCACTACCCTTTTGTCTGTCTTATTTTTCCAAACATTTCTCTGGCTGTCCGTCCATGTTTTTCTCTCCGTGCCAAGCATCTGTTGGGAAGACTACCGCTGCCTCTTCCGTTCCAACATGAGAGAAAGACAGGAAGTCTGACGCAAGAGTGACATACGCTCGTTCTGTACAGGAGGATGCACACTCATGCACACTGATTGTCCTCGCCAACGCTCCGTGTACCATATTAACGCACACACATTTTTCCGATGGCTGTAAATGACTGTCCACCAACTGAGCAGGATGTCACCTGTGACTTTGCGACTGCTAATTTGGGACATTCATGTTTGCACTTGCTGCCCATGTTGTCATCACAGGGCCGGGCGATAGGGGCAAAATAAATATCCAGATATTTATAACTAAATACTTTGAAATTAATAGGAATGACTATCCTTGCTACGGAAAATATTACCACGGTAAGACTTCTGATAAATAATCATCCACGGACAGGTCACCTTTGGTTGCGTTTCAACACTTTAGTGCCATAAATAGGACCTTGTAAGAGGATCTTATGCAGCAATCAGGCTCATTGAAAGATGGGAAATAAATTAAGGCAGGAGTAAGATAATTTAAGGCTTTCGCAGCAAGCAGGTCGACAACCCACAGGTAACCAGTAAATGGCAGTGAGTGAAGGTGTTTTAAAGGTTAATTGTTGGTAGTGGTTTCAGCTGCAGTCTTTGAATGTTACGCCTGCTAATACAAGAATAAAGTGCACTGCAATGCTGAAGTCTGGAGGAGATACAAAGCTTGGATGACCTTTTCTGATTCTGCAGGGAAAATGAATGACCCCATCTTAGCTAGCCTCTTTCACCTAGCTGCAACTCTTTTTAGCTTGTTTAACAGATCAGAATACTCAAGCGCTTCTCTGAAATCTATTCTTAGCATGCCTCAAATGAACTTAAGCCTACATGTTTCTCGTCAAGCTTCTGACTCAGATCTGCTCTGCATCACCGTCCTAGTTTGGATTTATTTGGTGATAATGCACATACAGCTAGTTCTGCAAAGGACACTGGAGATTGAGCCAGTAACATTAGCTTGGAACATCTTCAGTATATAAAAAAAAGCATCTGCTTCACATTCATTGCATTACATTCTGTTACCCAGACTATGTGCAGATTTGTCCAAAACGCTCAGCAGTAAGTAGGACACCTGAGTGCATTAGCATCAAGCATTCGATTGAAGGGTAATTGAATTACACATATAGCTTCTTTCTAAAAGGAGGCACCAGGTTTTCATGAGGCTCTCCTTCTGTCTTGGAGTCTGAGAGGAAATCTAGTTTTCAAATTTCATCAGGGCCTCTTATTACATGTGCACAGATGGGAAAAGAAAAGTGAGTAGTTGCATTAGAAGCACTGGTATTTTAAGCTATAGTTCAGACAGGAGTGAGATTTACATGAATCAAATGGGACCTTTGACAAAACCCATTGTACACACAAAACATTCCCCCGATTTAATGAAAAAAAGGAGTTTTCACAAACACTTTGTGCATTTGTAGTAGCAGAATCACTATATATTTTATTTAATAATTGTGCTTCTGGACAGAAATTCCTTTCTTTTTGTTTTTGCAGTGTTATATTCTGTCATAAGTTGCATGTAAAGGCATGCAAACAGAGTCAGATCTGCAGAAAATAGAAATGGTGGCATACAGTTGTTCATCTCTCATCCAACATTTAATCCTGTTGCAGGCTAGCTAGCTTGTTACTAAATAAGCTACACTGACTTTAGCTAGCTGCTAGTCCAATAAAGATAACCCTACTCAATAGGCCTTGCAGCAAAATCAAGCTCTTAACCTTCTCTGATTAGCTAGTAGTTGGAAAATAGCTTCCAGGGTGCTAGCTATTATGCTAACCGGTGATACAAACTAAAAAGGCCTGAGCACCTACTAGACAAAATAGAGGCAGTCTTGCTGCAAAACACACTGGGTAGACGATTTAGCTTGTCAGTATAGTCTCTCCCAATCTTAATATTAGCATAAATGTTGGTAGAGTTGTAGAAATAGATGAAGCCATAAGTTTTTTAAGTATGAAAAGCTCTAAAATCCTTAGTGGCCTATTAGTAGCAGTGGTACATTTAGCTGCGCTCTTTGGCACAAGCCACATATCTAATCTTGAGAGGCTCTACTCAGCCAGCTGGGCTCAAATTGCAAAGTTGTTCCCATTCAACTTGAGACAGTGTGAAAGTACAGAGGCTTTTCAAACAGAGAGCATCAGTCAGTCTGACGATAAATTAAGGAGTTGCATCTTTGAGGGGGGAGAAGATACCAGAGAGTTTTAGTTTTTGCTTTAATTCAGTGTCGTGTTGAAATAACTCAAGTGGCGTGGGATGCTTTAAAAGGGGGTTTCGTCTCGGAGGAAGCTCCTGCTGGCTTGCCTTACAATCTCCTGAACCTCCTGCTGTGCTTTTACTAGACTCAATATGTTCTGTCAGTGAGCCAGAAGGCTCTTTTACGACCACTCCACCTATTACAACATGCTCTCTGACAGACTGTTTGCCATAGTCCACACCCTGATACACCTCCTGAAAATGTAATACTATACACAAACTTTAATGTGACTGACATCAAATCATCCTTATTCAAAGGACCTGTGTGAAGAATCTGGGTGTTTTTACTGCCGGGAATAAAATAAAAATACTTATAATTATTAACTTTTTTGTTTCCTTTAGAGTATAATCAACTGAAAATAAAAAATTTCAAGCTTTTTTGTGATCTCTGTTTCTCCAATAAGTTTGTAATGTTTCACAGACTTTTTTTGGTGGCTGTTTTTTTTTTTTTTTGTAAAAAAGTCAACTTTATGGGAACTCACATAATGTACCAACAACCTGAAAAAAAATTTACTTGTTTTTTAAGAGGAATAGAAGTTTTTGTCCCTCTTTAGGTTATTTTACAAAAGAACATTTGTGCGCGGCGTCAAACCAGGGGGATTCAGAGATTTAGTGGTTATGTTTAATACAAAGCCAACAGACTAACGTGACCTTAAAGCCGGTCTGTCTCTGGAAAACTGAGTTGTGTTCAGCCACGTTTATGTTCAGTTTTGTCATTTGTTTTTTTTCCAAGTTGCCGCGTAGCGCCCATCCAAAATTCGTTACTGTGGAAAAATCAAAGCTGCATGACATTCGAGCCCGGCGGTGCCACTTTGCTTAAGTCACAGTTGAAAAATTTGCTCTGCAGCCGTGAGAACGGGTAGGAAACAGGACGTAACACATCTCCTACAAGTGACCCTGAACAACCTCAGCGGAGCAGCCAGACTCGTACTGTCCTTCAGTGGACACTGCCTTTTTTTCTTGTTTTTCGTCTGTCCGACTAAAAACTTTTACCCATTTTTTCCTCTTACCTTTTTTGGACTTGGGTCAAATAAAAATTACAGATTGCAAATTTTTTTGTTTGATTATTTGATTATTTGGGAAAGGCCTGCCCTCCTCCTAGAATTTGTTGAATTGTATATATTTTGTAAATTTGTACATGTATGAATTGCAAACAATAGGACCTCATGGGGCTTTTATGTAATATAGACTTGGCTAATTCCTCTTATGTATACCACTAGCTTAAATGCAATATCAAAAGGATCATACTGTTGATATTGCATGGTTTGACAGGGGAATCTTGAATAAAGAAGCTGCTGTTTGTGATCATGGAAACACCTCCCACACAGCTGTGAACTATCATGCAATTATGGGCTGTTTTCAACCAGTGTGTCACTTAGGGATTGATATATCTTGAGAAAAGTCCTCGTGACTGAAAACTTATGCTTGTAAGCATGTATCAGTGCAGAAGTGATAAGTGTGATTCTTTTTCTTTGGAACTTAATATATTTTTTTTGCACAAGTTGGTCATAAAAAAAAAACTGCAGTGAGTCTCAAATACTTTCTTGTTTTTAACACTCATGCTAGCCTCCTCTGCGGCTAACCCCAAACCTTCTTCTCTACACGAAAAACAAACCCAAAACAAAATTTTCAAACACTGTTGAACCTTGCTCTTCTTCCATAAACCCACGCACCACCACCAGCTCATTCCCTCCTGGCCTCCCTCTCTCTCTTTTTTCTTTTTCCGAACACTCTGTTCTCCACTTCTGGGTTTTTTTTCTCCCATTGCTCTCTATGGCCGTTGTAGCTTTTTTAGCACAACATGTCGTCTGTTGAAGAGAATCCCGATGTAATCGTTGTCAGATGACATTGTGAGAGTCGGATGGAGGTGAAACAAAGAAAGTAGGGTTAAAAAAAGAGAGAGAGAGGGGGGATGAGAAAGGGGTGAAACTGAGGGAAAGAGGGAGAGAAGCAGATGGGGAGGTTTGAGGGGAAGCTTGAAGGGAGGGAAAGAGAAAGAGAAGAGAAGTTGGAAAAGAGTGAAAAAAGTTGCGTGTTGCCATGCCTACGGTCCGTGTAGAAAAATAAACAGTGTGTGTTGCGTGCACTGCTGTGTCACCCTCCACTTCACACACCAGCCCAGTCAATGATGTGTGTGTGTGAACATGCATGCAACTGTGCATGCATTTATGGTACATGTGTGTGTATGTATAAATATACAGTATATAAGGCAGTTAGCATGTTGCGGTGGTTTGACTCTTTTGTTCTGGGGGGGGCTCTTACATTTACTGGGCCTTTGAGGAAATGTTTGACACTCCCCAGACCATACAACAGGAAGTTGAAAGTAGAATACGTGTGTATATTTGACAGTGTGTGTGTGTGTGTGTGTGTGTGTGTGTGTCAGCAAAAAAAAAAACGAGACAACCCGGCTGTTAAATGCAAACACAGACACTGGAGTTGATTCAGTGTCCGGTTTAAGGATTAACCCTTTCTTACCATCTCTGTCTCATTCAGGGTTCAGAGGCAATGGAGGACTGTGTGCAGGGGGCGCTCTCATCCCTTTATCCACCTTTTGAGAGCACGGCACCACCTCTCCTCTCCCAGGTAGATAACACGAGCATCCACACACTCCCTCTTTTTTTTTTTTTTGCAGGATGCATCTCTACAGCACTGAAAAGGGGAATTATAAATAATGCAGATTCAATTAAATGATAAGGGAGTGTTGGAGTTTGTGGGAAAAGTGATGTTGCATGCTGATAGCGAGGCTTTCCCCAGATATAAAGTGCTGCTTGGAGCCAACACAAACAAAATCTAGCTAGCTGGTTAATTATAGCCAAACCCACTTCCCTCACAAAGGACATGACATTACTTGTTTTAACAAAAACTGCACTTTTTTTCTGCTTTTAAGAAAAAAAGGAAGCAGCCAAGATGAGCTGCTCTATATCTTACAAGTGCATTATGGAAACTTTATTGTAGGCTCCCATATTTCTAATTCAAAGTTTGGACAAAGTCACAGTTGTGCTTTGAGCTTTGTTTATCTTTACGCAAAAGCTCAAGGTCATTCTCTGTTATCATTTACGGAAATCTGAAAATTCTTTTATTCCAAGTTGCCTTCAAGTTTCCAATCAAATTTCTTTTACTGTAACAGAAATAACTGTAGTAAAATGATATGGATAAAATAAAGCAGCCTTGGCGATTTCCTTGTTTGAATTTCTGATTACATGCTGTCTGGGTTTCACCTTTGAGCACATGAAACCCCTTTAAAATCCATCGGATACACTCAAAGATACATGGAGGTTTATCAGAAACAAGATCGCTCTTTATCCATGAGAAACACATATTTTGAAGATAAAAAGGTTTTTCACAGACGTTAAAGGCATGTTAAGTCTTTGACATTTTGTTGTTTCACAACTAATCATCAAATGGACAGTATATAACTAAATTTTCCCTTGTTTTTTGCCCCTTTTTTGCATATTTATTTAGGTCTTTTCAGTCCTGGAGGCAACCTATCAACACGACAGTCTTCGTTACCTCCTGGACTATTTCGTTCCTGCCAAGCACCTCCTGCACAAACTCCAGCAGCACGCCTGTGTGAGTATCGAAACGCAAACACTGATGATAAGAACACACACGTGACTGTTAATCAGAGGCAGATCGGCTGTCAAATGTAATATATGATAGGACATTATAAAGCAGGAGAAGTCTGCCAGTTGTTTCGACTCAGTAAATGAAGATGGTCGTCTTTTCTTTGCTATGTGTGTGTGTGTGTTTCAAGAGCTGTTATCAAGTCTCTGGGGCCACAAATCAAGTTTGCAGACCAAAAAGCAGAGACAGAGAAGTTTCTAATCTAAATCAGGTTTTACATTTGAAACAAGAAGTTCTTTTTTAAACAGATAGTGTCATTCTGCTTTTCTTACTTCTGCATTTTATGAAAAGTCTCAAGTTTTGAAGGACCAGTGAGCTTTTTAGTCTTTATTAGGCTTCATGTGTTTTCATGTTTTCTGGGACAAGTCTTAGTCAGTTGAGACACACCCAAGTTCAAGTGTTGAGGCTTCTGAATTCAATTCTCAAGTCCAACAGAACAAATCCAAGTCAAGTTACAAGTGTGTATAAATCTTAGCTTGATTGTCGGTGTGTCAGGGCAAGTCCAAGTCAAGTTTCAAGTCTCAGCAATGAGATACTGTAATCATGATTCACATTCTGTAAGACAAGTCCAAGTGAGGCCATAAGTTTTCATAAAACTTCCTTTGTTTTAAAGTTTGTTTTTGGGAAAGCCCAAGTCAAATGAGACGTGTCCAAGTCCCAGCAACTCTGATGTCAAGTCTCAAGCAGTGAAGGACAAGTTTAAGTGATTTCAAAAGTCTTGAATGATATAATTCTTCATAACGATTCACATGTTTTTAAGTATTTTGGGATAAATCAAAGTTGCGTCATAAGTTTTGTCAAATCAAGCCATAAAAATCAAGTCAGAGTGTGTTCATAAGTCTTTGTACAAGTATTATTATTGGAATTATCATTAGGAATGTAAACAATTGAGACATATTTGATTTTTTTACAATACAATGACTTGATTTTACAATTTCAAGTCAGTTTAATCTCATTTTCATGCCTTGAATCTGAGCGTCAAGTCTTCAGTTCAGCATGTAGAGCACCTGCTGACCTGTGAAACGGAAAGTTTCACACATTAACACGCATGTGACTCTATATAGTAACTGAATATACTGTCGAGGGTCGAGTCTGCTCTAAAACTCTAGATGGCCGGTAAAATTAGTGAAAGTGGCGGGCGAAATGTGAGATTTACCAGCTGCTGTTACCCGCAGACAAAGGAGGCGGTTTCCTGCCTTGGAAGCTCGACCGAAATGATGGAAGTGAATGAAATACAGTGAGAGGAAGCATAAATAAAAGAGTGCTGGTTGTAATTTTCAGACTTCCCACATAAACAAAAAAAATATAGATTAAGGTTATGTAAACATGCAACTTTTGCTCAGTGTCCTCAAATCACTGTCTTGTACTTTCTGTGTCTCATACACACAAGAAAACAAACATGAGGTGCAACATGTACTTAACTAAAAGTCCTGAGTGTTTATAATTACTACATTTCTTTTTTTTACTTTCCAATTCACACACTGATAAACACACACTGTTTATAACAAGCTGGGAGGCTAAGAACTCATCTCAAGTCTCATATTTCCATTTACAGTTTTCCAAGACACACACACACACACATTCACACACTGACACACAGCATTGTGAGCAAACTATGTTTTCATTGTCGCTCGGTGGACGGGAGTTAGACTGTGAGTCATGACAATAATTCCTTCCATATGTGAGTGTGTGCTGTGAGAGAGAAAAGAGAGAGTGAGCGAGGGGGGGAAGCGATGGTAGCCGAAACTAGAGAATGAACATGGCTTTCATTCACTGTGTGTGCAAAAAAAAAAAAAAAAAAAAAAAAAAAAAAAGGAGGAGGGGGGTTAAGTGGGGGGGGGGGCCGGGGAATGTGGGGGGGTTTGGGGAATTTTTT
>JAPZDV010000016.1:13109452-13140946 GCA_029814665.1 Acanthurus lineatus
TTTTAGCGTAAAATTTTTATTTAAATTGTATTTATTTAACTTTTTGTTAAAAAAAAAAAAAAAAAAAAAAAAAAAAAAAAGAGAAGAGAAGATAAGATGCTGGAGGTCGCAGACTATAGTGGACTGATTGAGGAATTTTTTGAAAAATGTTAGGTGGGGGAGAGAGGTTGCAAACACTGGGGTACATTGAGGGAGAAGCAGGAGGTTTGGAGGAGGGCAAGAGGACACAGAGACTTACAGATTGACTCAAAACAGACAAACTTTAGAGATGAAAAATGCACACATGCTGTTTAAACGCTCATACGCACCCCGACATATGTTAGACTTTTGCTTTCCCACGAAACTTTGCTGCAGAGTAGATAGAGAGGGCGGCTTAAAGAAATTGAATAAGGGATAGAGAGGTGGAAAATGGGGAGGAATATAATTTAATCATGTCTCGTGAGTCTGGAGGGCATTAAGGAGGGGGGGGAGCAGCTTCGTGTGAGTCGAACTAGATGTGACTGGAAACAGCAGAAAGAGGTTCAGGACAAGCTTTATGCCTCAGGCTGCAAGAAAGAGGATATAGATCTGACACAGGTTTGATAAAGCTGCTAATAGCATTCAGAATAAGGGGCCACTAGGGGGCTTCTCTCTTTGAGAGTAATCGCTTCATTCTGGGATATTTTTTAATTTAGGCCGCTGTTGTTCAGCAACCATGTTTTGGATTGTGTTTCTCAGTTTTCGCAGACCTACTCGATGGGTTTTTTCCGCTAACGGAACAGTGGGCTGTTTTGACAGCGGCTGGCTGTTGTGAGGAGTCGGTCAGCTGCATGTTTCTGTCTGACTCACACACACTCTCTCCCTTTTTTTTTTTTTTTTTTTTTTTTGCAGCTATCCAGAGTCTTCTCCCTGTGTCATGCCTGCTAAGCGGTTTTACACTTTAGAGAGAGAACACTGCGTGAGTCACATGTCTGACATTTTGTCTGTGGCGCTGGCTTTTGGCCAGTCGAGCTTGTGAATACTGTCGACTCGTGTAGTATCAGTTCTAGAAATTCGACTCACTGAATAACTTATTCAAACACAACCATATAGGCGGGCTCTAATTGGCTCATGAGGGCTTGTGGCTTCTGAATGGGAGTGTAGGATTGTGTGTGAGCATTAAACAGGATATTTCTCGATGAGAAGGGACCCTTAAGTCGAGATGTCTAAAGGGCAGTGAGTGCATTGCTTGACCTTAAGAGGTGCAGACGAAAGACCTGGTGCAAATGACTTGATTTCATGCAGATGAAGTGTTATTTCTCAATACATTTAACACTCTCTACCTCTCTCTTTTTCCTTTTTCTTGTCATCACAGTCTCAGTACCTGGGCTGCTTGTTCCTTCACTCCGGCTGGCCCCTCTGTCTGGGGGAAAAAGTGGTTGTACAGCTCTCAACCCTGGACTGGAGGCTCCTGCGCAGTAATGACTTCTATCTGCAGGTGGTGCCCTTCTCTACTCGATGTCCCCGGCTGGCATTAAAATGTCTGGCCCCTGGGGGGCGCACCGTTCAGGAAATCTTGGTACCCGAGTCGCAACACCCCCTCGTGTTTACCACTGAGTGGCTGCACAGCATCAACAAAGAACGGGGCCACAAGAGAGAAGGTAAAAGAGACGTCTGTTAACATTTTGTTCACTTAAAACACGAGAAAAGCATGTGTGATGATTGCTAGCCAAGCCACCAGAATAAAACATAATAATGTTGAGTCAGGAAAAGATTTCCACTGAGGTTTTGCTCAGCTTCTAGGCCAAAAGTAAGCGAGGATCAGGTTTTTATACGAAAAATTATTAAAACTTTGTAGCTTTGCCAGGTAGTAATGACTGGAGAACATTTGGCTAAGAGAGGCAAGTTTATGACCAAAGGATGGCATATGGAAGAGCAACAAGAGAAGGGAGGGTGTCACCAGGTGGTGGGTGATGACTAACCCTAACTCCTACCCCCCTAAAGACCCAAACAAAAGGGCAAAAGAAAGGCAATAAACTTTTAAACACTTGCTTTCCACATGATTTGTGTTTTTAAAATAGGTTGACTCATGACTTTTTACCTCCACCAATAAAAGAACTTGACACAAACTTTATCCTTTTTCATGTTTAACAGTTGGAGGAGGACTGGACACCTGTCTGGTCAGCACATGTGATGGTGTGGTACGACTCCCGTGGAAGGAGGTTGTCTACCCAAAATTCATCCACGACCCCACGGAGGAGCTGGGCCTGATGTCCAACCACGAGGGCTCCATATCCGACCGCATGCCCAGTGAAGGGGGCAGCAGTCTCGGGGGCTGGGGTGGCTCTTCCTCTGGAGAACTGGACTCCTGGTCCTGGGATGAAGAGGAAGATGATGGTTTACCTCCAGACGGTCTGGACTCTGCACCTGCGATTCCCCGCCGAAGACGTAGCGAAGATGGACTCGGGCGGACAGCAAGGCCTCAGTTGGATGGGGATTATGTGGAGCTGTTGGAGCCCAGAGTTGGTCCTGACGGAGGGGTTGACACGAGGCAGAGATACCTGGAGATGCATGGAATATGTAAGACCAAGACCTTACCTCTGTGCAGGAGAGGCAAAGCCATCAAACTCCGGAAGGGGAAAGCTTGGGGATATGGGAAACTGGAAAGTTCAGGAAGCTTTCGGGCTGTTCTTGGCGCCAAAAGAGACGCTGTAACCCCTAAAAGTGACTCTTTGCCTCGTCAGCCTCTGCCAGGGGTCAATGAACCCGGCAGAGGGAGGCGATCTTACTCCTCTTCCATTCACGACTCTGATGAAGGCGATAAAACAAGCAGAGACTCTGAGGGCCTGGAAGGACACCGACTTTATTTTCATGGCCCATTCAAAGAGAGGAGGCCTGGAGTGGGCAAGGAGAGAGACAGCAATGGCCTCACGCAGTCGGGCAGAGACAATCCCAGAGGTAAAGACTCGGAGAGCAGTGACAGCATGGTCACAAATGAGATCCATGACTTGACGAACCACAAAGTGGGGCATGTTATAGAGGGCCACTCAGATCACGGATCTCATTCAGACTCTGTTTTTGAGGATACTGATAAACCACTGACAGACAGCGACGCAACCACCCCAACATCAGACGCACCAGAGAGACCCTTCACTGGAGTTACAGAGAGTGGAGAGACTGCCGACAGTGGATCCAAACTAAAGAGTTTGTCTGAACCAAAGGTGACTAAAGAAATGAATGAAGGAAAGACGGAGGACAGAGTCTGTCCAAGAGGAAAGGAAGTGAAAACTGCAGGATTCAGAGCGCCAAGGTACAGATTTATTTCCTATGGAACGTTGCACTGCTTCGTGTTTGTTTTCATTTTCACACTCCAGTATGAAAGTGCAGATTAGTAACACTTTGGTGCAAACCCTGCATACAAGGTAGAGGTAGTTCAAAGGGAACTTACATAAAAACCTGAGACAAATGTTACAAGTGACAGCCTCTAAACACATTCTGAAGTGCATTATGTCAAAACAAATAATTTATAAAGTGATAAAAAACTATTAACTCACGGTTGTACCTCATTAGTACCTTCCTGTGCTTTGTCTTCAGGAGGAAAAGGAAGGGAAAGGGGGCCAAAGGGAGGGCTAGGTCTGGTGGCCGTGCACACCAAAAGGCATCAAAACAGCAGGGTAAAGCTTCCCAGCCAAGTCCCACTACTTGCTCCGCTTCGACAGAGCTGCCAATCGCAGAGGACAACCAGTCAGAGAAAAAAGGACATGCAGACGAACCTGATGGAGTGCAACCCTCAACTAAAGAGGGAACTGAGGACACGAGGAGAAGCAGTACAGGTCTGAACACGACTGGATGTTAATGCATAAACATCAGATGCTAAAATATGTAAAATACCCCCCCCAGAGAAAATTATTCTGTAACTTTTGCATCTCTTGACAGAGACAGAGACAGAAACTGAATCTTTGCCTGTCTGCAATGGACAACCAGGCACATCCTTATTTAACCACTCTAATGAGGCAACAGAGTCAGAAGAGACGTGTCCCGACCAGGTGAAGAGTGTTGCATCTAAAGATCCTCCTCTGCTGAAGGACCTGGACACCGAGCTCCTCCAGTCAGGGAAGCTGAAGTTGACAGGCAAGTTTCTTCCAGCCTGCTATATTTTGTTTATGCTAGTTAGCACTCTGCTTAAGACTTTTTGTGTGACCTTTTTGTTGTCTTTGTCATTTTTTTCAGCTAGTAGCTCTTACTTGCTAGCATGTTTGAGCACCAAAATCTTATGTTTTGCCTACAGATTCTGCATTCGTGTGCAGATATATGTTTACACAGACTACATCCATGGTTACAGTGCAAACAAAAAGCGCTAACAGCTAATTTGTTTTTAGTTTTCATGATGCAATAAACTGTAAACACATGCACACTAAAAAAGCAGTGCTCAAGGCATTGCCCACACCTAACTCATTAACTTTATAGCAACATTTTACTCCATTTGCGTCTCTCCTGAAGCATCATGGGAAATGTAGGTCTAAAAACTGAACATGATAATCCTCAGTAGCAGTGAAAGCTTAACGTTTATCTATAATAAACAAATAAACCAGTGTAACAGACTAATTATAGTCTCAGCATGTTGAAACATTCTCTCGGGCTCATCAGTCAACACTTAACCTGATGCTTGTGGACCACAGGCACAGTGGACAGGTTGGGACGTGCTCTGATTGTCACTGAGACAGATGCAGCAGAGGAGGGTTTTTGTGAGGAGGAGATGGCCCGGCTCCTCGCCTGCTACCACCGAATCACCCGGTAAGTCTGCAGCCTTTATTTAAACCAGAAAATAAATTCTGGGACACAATTAAGTGGTTTCTTTTGGACATCCTTTTCACAATAAGTTTCTAAAAATCACAAGGGAATTAAAGCTTGTTAAAGTTTAGCCAAACTAAAGCAGTGCACATTATCCTTTTTCATAACATGAAATAAAAACAGTGTCTGAATTCACTGTTTCATAAATTTCTGATTAGCTTTTGCCCTGATTTTTTTTTTTTTTTTTTTTTGGCTTGTGCCATTTGTTTCATGTTACACCACTTTTTTTAACAAACCTGTTCAACCAAAAGTGTTTCATAATCATATTTGACTTGACTTGCTTTACTCTGACTTTCCCAACACATAGAGCCAAAGGTGGGGCTAAGAAAACGCAGCATTTGCCAAAAGCCAAGAAAACATAACAAACTGAATAAAAGTCAATTTAACAAACCTCTCAGAGCATGACGGTTTACCTGGAACGATCACTACTGACACATCGCTCATAGCAAGTCTGAACAAAAGTTCAATGATAGGTTTGGGAAACAATCATATTAAGTTTAATATGTGTAAATTAACCACTAATTGTCTTCAAAAAGTGCTTCAACTGATTTGGATTAGTAGGTATCATACATATTTCACAATAAAACTCTTCTCCAAACTGTTCCTCCTGTTTAAACATTATGTTCACCTCTCTTCATCCATCCTAATCAGGCCAGAAGCCAAAGAAAAAGGTCTTACAGTGTTAATGGACAGCAGACGCTCTCCACCCTCCACCCTCTGCCTCTCGGCGCTTAAATTGTTCCAGGTGAGACAGAAACAAAAAAATTTGTCAAGCCAAATGTGCTAAATGTTTGCTTGTGTGCTCTTATTTGCCTGCAGGTGTGCTGAAGTAGCTCATACACATGTGTTTTTGTGTGTGTGTGTGTGTTTTGTTTGATCCAGGTGTTGGTTCCTGGCGGTCTCGGGTCTGTTCTGGTTTTGGTGGACGAGCAGCAGGAGTCTCCTTCTCACTGCCTGGAAGGCGCAGAGGTGACCTCATGCGGATCACATGTTTACAGTTTATGATCCCGCACGCACACAAATTGTGAAGCGTTGGTCATTTTGTTCCACTTCGGTTGGTTTTATTTCTTTTTATTTTGCGAGTCTAAATGTTAAAGCGCAGGTAGAACACCCACATGGAACTTATAAAAACATGCCGTAACAAACCACAGTGACAGAGTATGTGTGGGAAAACATTGGCAAAATAAAAGTTCCTGTACGTCAGCTGCCCATAATGGCAACAATGAGGATAACTGCTCATATATGCAATGCAATAAATGTTCAAGAGGAAGTGAGATTTCATGAATTTTGTTTGTTTCTGCTCTGAAATTTGATGAATGTCAGATGCTCTTAACTAAAGCACACTTTCACACTGTGCTTAAGTCTAAATGAACTTCATTTCCATACGTTCAGTGCACCTTAAGTTTGCAAATGAGTCTCATTTTACTGGAAATTGGGCTCATTGCTTTGCATTGATCAGCAGAAATCTATTTTTCACGCATGCGTGAGAAAATCTTTCTAGTCAAGTTTCTATTTCAACCAGGCAGAGTCAAAACATTGCATGTTAAAGGGAAATTCCGCCCAGGTATGTCAGAAAACACAGCTATCGGAGCTGCACAGTGAATTCCTCCGCTTCTTTTTATTGCTTAATAATAACTGTTTTTGATTCCTGTTTATGGTCAATAAATGGATAATAGGAGAACATGTTTTTGCTTTCTCTGCTCTTTTAAAAAAGGTGAAAATGTATCTCAGCTCTCACAATAAAGAAGGATTGATCTTCATCTGTAGCCATGGTGCAAAATATGAGGTGACTGATAAGTTTATGGCCTAATGTAGAAAAAAGTTAGCACACTTTTTCTTTAATATAATCCCCTCCGACATTTAAACACTTTAAATACTTCATAGAAGGTGGCATCTTTGACCTCCAGAAAGTGGTTAATAGCAACATTGATGTCACAATTTCTGCCAAAATGACGATTCATTGATCCTCATCTGGAGGAAGGGGTTGTGATCTAAAGGAGCCAGGTCAGGTGACAAAACGGACAGAAATTGGATGAGTTTAAATCAGCGTTCCTCGACTACATTAAAGGTCACTGTTTTCCATTTTCTCAGATAGAGCCGACTTGCATGTCTTTTAATCGGAAACAGAAACAACAGGAAAGTTATTGATTTCAAAACATAATCACGCAAAGAGTTGAACTGCTTGTATTTGTGATGAAAACTGAGTAACTCGTCTCCTTCTAACTGAGGCCACGGACTTATCAATCACCTCTCATACTGGCTTCATGAAGTCTATAATTAAAGAAAAAAAGACATTTTTTAACAGTAAAACACTAAGATAAGTTTTTATACTCAAGTCTACAGCTTGAATGTGTCATTTTCTTCCTTTAATTTTTACTTTATTCTGATCTCTCCAGGTCCACACGGTGCGAGGAACAGGGGTCCTTCAGCAATATGTCGACAAGCAACAGCTGCCCAAGGAGATGGACGGAGACTTCACCCACTGTCACTCAGACTGGCTGACCTTCAGACTGGTAAGACTTTGTTGTTTTTTTATTTTTTTTGTATCAATCTACTCAAAATAGTTTCCCATCCATTTCCTCTTTTTTTAAGCCTTAATATCTACATCCTCCAAAAAAATTTTAAGTCTTTAAAAAGGTAGATACAATAAGCTTAAAAACGTCCAGATTTCCTGAGCTGAGTGGGGCAAACAGGGTGATTATTGAGGAAATTGAGCAGGAAATGATGACTTTGGAAAATAAGGATTGTTTATTTATATGTGCTTTAAAAATAAAAGTCCGATCTGAGTCTGATGCTGCATCCTGTTTACCACGGAAGTTAATATTTGGCGCTGGAAATGACTTGAATGCTTTCCAGGACAACAAGTTGGAAAACCAGGAGCAGGAGGGGAAGGAGCGTTTGCTCAGGGCAGCCATTTTTATCAGCAATAGCAGTTGATAAGAGGGAATAATGCATTATTTTACTCATACAAACAAGGCAGCCATCTTGGATTTTGAGATAAAGATGTATGATGTCCTCTACACTCCAAAGCTGTTAAAGATCAGGCTTCAAAAGGAAGTTACAGGTCCAATTTTTTGACTGTGGACTTGGAAAATCCCACTTCTTAGCTCATGTGGAACATGTAAATATAAGTATACACACATGTCAAGAGAGGCTTATAATATAGAACATAAAATCACAGCTGAGTCTTGTTACAGAGCAGCTTTTGTAGCTCCAGTATTGACTCACAAAAGTCGACATAAAAGCACAGATTTTTGTGTATTTTATGTTTAAAATATGCAGTGAGGTGACAGTGGAAGAGAGCCAAGTTTGGAGAGGAGGAAGGACGGATAAGAGGATGCAGGTGGAGAGAGCGGTGGTGCTTTGGTGGTGGTCGATGATTTCAGAGTTTCATGATTAACTGGGTGTGGAGGACAAATACAGGAGGAGAAAAAAAAAGGCTCAGGAAGAATCTTAAGAGCTCTTAATGGTTTCTTCCCAGACAGTTTACGTTGCTGTATCCAAACAGACGGAAACCTTGTACTGTCCTCTTCACTTTCCCTGACCTCACTCGTGGGAAAGAGAGCAAAGATTTCATGCAGTTTCACAAACGAACCCGTGTCTGCTTCACTGTTTGTGTTTCGAGTTAAACTGATGAATTAATTTAAATGCTAATTTCAAATTTACCAGTCTCCACCTTCTACTTTTTTCCCTTTTCAGAGCCTGGAGAGTCTGACAGAGCGCTGTGAGAGCGCCCTCTCCCTGCTCGGAGAAGCACTGCAGTCTATGGAAGCTGAGCCGATGCCAGACAACATCAAGGTACAGAAGTCAAAGATAAAAGTATTGATTATGTGGATGTCAGAAAGCATAAATCTCACTTTGTGTCTTTGGTAATTAACGTCATAAATTCCCTAAAAACACTTCTAATCACCTTGTTTTGTCTCAGGCTGTTCCTCAGAGCATCGACAAACACAGGCAGCTCATGGTGAGCGTCCTGGCCGACCAACGGCTGACTGAGCTACAGCAAAGGGGCGGGGCTTGGCTGGCAGGATTGACCAATAGTGCATCTGGACTGGCACAGAAGTCACCAGACTGCAGGTACCATTTTTTCATGCTTTATTATAAAACCCTACATGCAATGCAACTCTAAAAAAATTACCACAGTCAGTGAAAATATCTCCAAACAAGAAAGAGATTGATATTTTTTAACAAATAAACCAACCGGCTGACCAACATGTTAGCTAACACTCACTGTGTCTTGAGAATAAATGGATGAACAAAATCGGGCTTCAATATTGTTTTTTTTGGTGAAACTGCAGAGGAAAAAGGCCCCTGCAGGATACAGTTTGACTCAAGGATTTTCAGATTCTTTAGTGATAAATGAGGGCTCAGCATTTCTCCTTTTGCAACTTTGCAACCAAAAACAAAACAAGTCTCTGCCATCATTATAAAAATAGTGAAATTCATTGTGTAAAACACCATTAAGCAGCTACATCTTTGGGTTTGGCTCCTTTGTTATGTTAAAAATGAAACTCTGGCTGTCTGATTTCATGTTTCTGTGAGATTTTCATTGTCACTATGCAGTTCAGAGGTGAAAATACACTGACATGATTCTTATTTGCTCCTGATATGTCTTATAGCATATAAAAAAAACACCATATGAACACAATGACAAGGTTCAAACCTTGACTTTAACTGAAGGGGGGGCTTTGCATTGTGTGCATCTGCAAAAACTTTGATGATTTTAGACTTCCTCTTGTTTTAAAGCTAATGAAACTGCATCCAGCTGGAATATAAATCACACACAGCCTCACTGAAGGAGGACTATTTTAGCTTTAAAGGCATCATGACAAGCACAACAATTCTAATTGGGCAAAGACTCAGACATGCAGAAACCACCTTAAACAAGCATCCAGGTCCCGAGAGGCAGCGAGAGGATCTGTGATCAGATTTGATTAAGGGATTTTTTTTCCCTCTGTCTAAAGTTATAGGTTAAAAATACTCCTCATCGTGTAAACAAAGTTGTTTGTTTTCAGCCAAAATATGAAAAAAAAACCCAGAGCTGAAGGAGAGAAAGAATATGAACTCGACATCAAACGGAGGACGAAGCCACGCGGCTTGTTTATTTGTGCCCGACTGCAGCTTAAAGATGATCTGAGGACTGTTGTATTTGTAGCTGTTCTCCTTTTATCCGGTAATGAGTTTTGGCTCAGTCTGCACAAGAACGAGGCCAAACACAAGAAAAAGGCTGATTGCTGATTTGATTCCATTTTCTGCTTGACAGTTGGTCTGCGAGGCTTTCTCTTTTCCATAATTGCATCATTTCTACCAGCCAAAATGTTTGTGGGATATTTTTTTTGGCCATGAAAAGCTCTTACTGTCATTAAAAGATAATAATAAAAAAAAAAATAGCTTCTTGCTTCTGTTCTTTAATGATTGTCGGCTCATTCTGGACTCTCGTCCCCTCAGAGCTGCTCTCGCTGCGACCTCTAAGCTCTATGACAGCGTGGATGACGCCCTCCACCGGCTCGTACGAGAGTCCAACCAGAGAGGTCGCGACCTGGAGGCTCTGGGACGACTGGCGGGGCTGGTGGACAAACTGGAAAAGGTGTGTGTGAAAGTGTTAACATTGCAAGATACAATCTGTATCTGTAAGATCAAGATTAAAGATGCTGTCACAGTAACTTTCCTTGCTTATCATAAGAAAATATAATAAAAGCAAGAGTTGGGCTCAATGCTGCTCATGTATTGGCTGTTATTGTCTTCCACCATTTAAGTTTGAGCAACTTTTTTTGTATCCAGCATTGCACTCCACCCTTCCTAACTGGTTTCAAAGCTTCCCAGTGGGGATTGGATTAAATGGAAACTCCCTGAGTTGCTGGTGTTTAGTAATTGCCATGTGTTTTCTCTAAAATGCACTTTTACTCACTCTCCTCTCTACTCCCTTGTTTTGCTCTTAAAACACAACAAGCATTCAAGATACCACAGCGTCCATTGCAGCACAGTGTCCTGTATAACCCCTCATTTCTCACCCTTCTCTCCCCTTTCTGTCTCACCCCCCACCAGTGTGATAAGGAGATTGAGCAAGTCCAGTCCCAGCTGGAGGACTACAAGGACCCTCCTCTGTCCCTCAGCAGACTCTCGCTCAAACAGCAGAAGTTCAAGACGTTCAGAGAAACGGCCAACGTGAGTGTTCGAACATATGTTAGTCTTTATGTTTTGGCAGAGTGTTTGCTGAAAGTCTCGCACAGCAAAATATGTGCATCATTTTTAGTTTAAAACACACTATTTCGATGTGCTTGGCTCGTAAACGCAGCATGAGTCTTAAAATTTAAGCCAGTTTCTGTAAGAACTGAGGATTCTTCACTTTGGCGCCATGCAGTGGTAGAAATGAGAATGACATGTTTTAAGAGCCAGTTTTTACCAGAATTGTCTCATTTTTCTGCACGGAAAAAAATCTACGACATCAAAATATTTTTAAAGAATATAAAATCACATAAAAGTCACACTCATTGTGACTTTTAATAAATCTTTTTTTAACATTTTAAAGAAGAAAACAGAAATGATTTGCTGCTACAGCTTAGCTTGGTCTTGCATGACTAGTAGCTTTGATGGCTAATGTTAGCTAAACAAGGACTGCAATTCTGGATAGACATGGTTATTTTCTGGATATTGAGTCACTTTGCTGATTTAATGACTCTTGTCTTAGCACTTGGGGTGCAGTTAGAGGCTTTAGCTTTTACTATTATACTGTTACATGTAACCAAAGTGGCTTCTGTTTAGCAGAAGTTACAAAGACTGACTTGATAACATTTTATGAAGCACTTCTTTGTTTTTCTCGCACCTTTAGCTATCCCTAAAGCTAACAGAAAGTGTAGGATGTTGTTAATAGAGAATTAAAGCCCCCATGCCACTTCTGTGTTAGCTAAAAGTTCAAAATTTAGCTCAAATTGTGAGTATTTGAAAGCCCCCAGCATCTACCAGAAACATGCAAACACACTCCGTGTTCTAGTTTCTGTTCAAATTTGAACCAGATTTTTTTCATTTTTCCATTTATATCCACAGTCTGCTGATAAAAAAAATCTTCCCAAAGTTTTAACTTAAATCTCTTTGAAACACATTGATGTTGTTTGACTTTGCCTGTCTTGTTTTAGTTAGCTGCAGCTGTTTCACAGAGCAAAATCTGTCAAGCGAGTAACATTTAACTCCCCAAATGGAGGAGCTCTAATATCCTTCAATAAAACAATGTGACTCACTCGATGACCATCAGCCCTCTAAGCAGATTTTACTCTGAATTACTTACTAAAATGCAGGTTAAAATAGAAGTTTTGTTGACTATTTCCAGCAGAGACAGTTACTTCTGTCTCATTCTGAGGTTAAACAAGATTCACAATAAACACTTGAGGGTTTTTTCCAGGGAAAGTGTTTCACAGTGGATCTTCCTGGATTGTTTAGGATCTGCACAGTGAGACTCTGTCGGTGCTCAGCAACTTGGAGAGCTGGTCCGAGCTGGACTGGGCGGGTCTGACCGACGTCCAGATCCGGCTTCCTCCGGTCAGGGAGAAGCTGAGAGACATGTCCCACTGTCTGTCAGACTGCTGGACCACCCTGGACAACACGCAGAGGCTGCTGTCGACCCTGACCGAGGTAACGCAGCGGCAGCACAGGAAGACATCTGTTTCACACACAGGAAGTCATGATCACATTAATGGTTTCACATCTTTTCTAAGGACAAATAAAAGATGTCTTTTTTTTTGTTTTTTTGGTTTCTGTGCAGGCAACCCAGTGGTGCGATGCCGTCTCCTCCACCTCCTCCTCACCTTCTTCTGCTTCCACCTGCCCGCTCGCCTCCCTTCCTCCTATCCCCCCGTCCCGTTTCCAGGACGCCCGCTCCTTAGCCATCGAGCTTGGCGGCGGAGCGCTCCTGGATCTCTGGACTCAGACTGTGGAGCGTTACCAGAGGACCGTAGCTCAGGTGAAACCACGGTTCCTCCAGTCCGACAGGGCTCAGAATCAGGGCCAGGGGAAGACAAAGACGCCGTCCGCCAGCAGCCTGTGGGACCTGATGGGTCCCGAGGGAGAGGGCGACTGGGGGCTGGGAGCCGGAGGAGGCGAGGGGGGTCTGCAGTCCTGGGGATCCCTGGCATCGCTGTTCAGACCGCAGACCTGCTCCACACTGAAGATAGGAGATGATAAAGGGAACAAGAAAGAGGGAGCAGGGGGAGGAAGTAGTGGAGGAGCTGGAGGAGCCGGAGGAGGGAAGTTCCTGCAGAACCTTCTGAATCCTGCAAAGAAGAGCGTGAGCTTGTGCATCCTTTTTTTTAAAAAATTTAACATTTTCACGTTTGTCTTATTTTCTATAGTTTTATTACCACATCTGCCAGCTGTTTTTATTGACTTGTTTTGAATTTTTGAAGTCTAAATTAAGACTAACTTATTCGCCCATCTTTTTCCCATCAGTGGAAAGTAACATAGATATTTATGATTTCTATTTTAATCCCTTATGAGACTATTAAAAGCATTCGCTCAGGGGGTTACGGAGGACGATCTCAACCTTTTTTGGACATGAGCTTAGACCACAGGTTCACATGTCTTTTAATAAAACAAATAAAATCATCTCCCATTGGCCTTTTAAACATCACACACCGTCATTATCCCTCTGCATGCAGCCTGCTCTCACATGTCTTTGCTCACATCTTTAATACCATATAATTTACAGCATAACAATTACAGAAACATAAAATCAGCACTTTTTGCTGTAGTTTTAGATGAGCTATGAGGCCACGAATGTGAGAAAAGCTTCACATTAGTGAGCACAAATACTTCATGATTACACTGAATATGAAAATATAAGAAGTATCTTTATTTGTCAAGTTCTCCTTGAAGTTTATCCTCCATCCACTAGAGTTTGCTACCTCTTTGTATGTGAGGAAAAAGGTGACACAGAGTGGGCATTCGTCATTGCCCCCAGGACCTTTTTAGCATCTTTTTTTGCTCATCATTTTGTTTTCCAAGCCGCCCACTTAGCATCCTTCTCAGGAACATAATTCAGCTGGTTTACGCCAAAAAAAAAAGCTCTGATAAACCCAACATGAAGCAGCAGACAGATTAAGTTAGCAGTGAAGATAGCAGAGCGTTTGGCTAGCTGCTAAGGAGTCAGATATTTTCTATTAGGAGATCAAAACAGACTAAAAGAGAGCGATTATTTATCTTAACAAGGTAATAAATTGTCAAATCAGTGAATGAAACAACTGGTCAAAATTGGATAAACTCTAAACTAATCTAATATTATTTTACCAATAATCTTTTTTCCATGCAGCCAACAGATGCTCCACTGCCCTCTAAGCCCCCCAGGAAGCGCCACCCGAGCTTTGACCTCCAGGCTCTTCTGGCTCCCCGCCGCGGCGTGTCCACCCCCAAACCTGCCGAGTCTCCTGTGGGCGGGCCAAGCCGAAATTCCCCCATGTCTTGGCTGGGGAGGCGTGCGTTGGCTGACCCTGTCATTACCACGAGTATGGCTGCAGCCATCCCTGGTTGGACTGGAGGAGGTGGAGGAGGAGGAGGTGGAGGAGTATTAATTCGAGGGGTGGAGGTCAGCAGCAAGGAGGTGGTGGACCACACGGGGTCGCCACGGCAACACGTGCTGCTAGGGAGGACGGAGAGGGAGACAGGGACAGACAGGGCGGGTTCAACTGCACAAAGGTGCGTTTGTGACACTTCTTCTTCTTCTTCTTCTTCTTCTTCTTCTTCTTCTTCTTCTTCTTCTTCTTTATTCCGAAAAATGAGCTTCTCATGTGTGAGAAGATAAACAGGAGAAGGTCTGAGCCGGCCAAGTGCTTTGAAAACAAGACCAACACAATAAATTACGTTACAAAGAGGCCAGGCTGAGATGAAAGGGAGAAGAGATTCGTCCTTTTTTGGGGGGGATAATTGAAGTACAACTGAAGTCTATTTCAGAGTGATTTTATCAAACGGCGTGCAATCTCAGATAATTTTATCATCCCCAACTGTTTGATCTCTGTCCATTGCTTTCTGCTATCTTCACTCCCATTTCCTCCTCCCTCACTCTTTCTCCAATGTTTGTTTCTTTTTTTGTGTAAATTCAATCATCCATTTTCTCGCTCTCCTTACCTTCTCCACCTTCTGTCTTCTTCTGTCCCGCAGTAAGCTGTACCTGCTCTGGTGCAGGATGCTGAGTTCGGAGCGGCAGTATGTGACCGTCCTGAAGGAGGTGGAGGAGACATACCTCCCTTTGCTGGAGCTCTCTGACACCCCGGCCTCCATCAGGGGGAAGGCAGACGCCCTCTTCCCCAACTGGGCCAGCCTGAGCACCTTCCACTCGCAGAACCTACTCCCCGCCATGGAGGGCGCTCTTGTGCAGAGCTTGTTGCAACAGGACTGCTTCAGCAAATATGTGAGTGCAGGAATTATGTTGTTTTGTCCTTTAAATTTGCCTACTTATGCCATGTGGTCGTATAAACAATTAAAACAAGGATTTCTGAGCCTTTTTTTGGCTTGTTAGCCCTACAAAAGCAGTGTCCTCTTCCAATAATGCATGCAAATAAGTTAACTATTTATGTGGCAGGTTAAAACTTGCTTGAAATTAACAATTGTCTCTTAAATTAGAGGCGATAAAAAAAAGCTTCCTCCACATAATCCACATAATCCATCCACATCATCAACTTCCCCTCCGTTCTCTTATTTTTGTTTCTTTTTTTGTGCACATCTCTCTGTTTGCACACATAGCGGGAGCAGTTTCTCCAGTATTCCCACTACATCAGGACCAAACCTGAACTGGACTCTCCGCTGGTCACTCAGGCCGCCGACTTCTTTAAGGTGAGAGTCATCATGCGGCTGCTGCTCTGATCAAAACGTCAGAGCCTTCACAGGGAGTTTAACCCATTCGTCTTCTCTGCTATCAACTCATTCAAGTAAACATATTAAATTAAAGAAAAGCACCCAGTTGTCTCTGTAAACACACATCTTTTCTTTTAATCTATGCACATAATAAGGGTGTCAGGGTCGCAGGATTCTTATTTGCTTGTTTTCCTTTAAAAAAATCTGTTAAATCACAATGTAAGAGCATCATTGCGGGTAATTTTTGGAGCACATCACAAGCACAAACCAATTAAAGTTGCTTTATTCAACAGTGGTTGCAATTAAAAATGAGCTGTATACAGTAAAGCTAATTACATGTTTAATGTACACTAGAAAAGCCAATTAAAGGCGGATTAGAGGGAAAGTAATTTGAGCTCGCAAGCTACAATTAACTAAAACCAATACATCGACAGCATCGTGAGATCACTGAGAGGACTTTACAAGGAGAGATCACAGTGCTTAAGATCTCTGAGGCTACATTCAAGTTGTGAAGTGTTTCACTGGAGGAGCATTTCTATGATGGGGCCACCAGGAGGCAGTGTGAGTTCACATCCCGTCCTGCAGCTGCTCTGCAAAACAGCCCGAACACTGTGGATTGTGGCTGCAGGAGGGTTTATGGTTATTGTGATGGTGATGTGACGTGAAACAGGCGTTCAGGCTGAATGACGGCGATCATCTGGGCGACGACGGCGATGATTGTTATGATGATGAAGACTCGAGCAGCACATAAGTCATTTCACAAAGACAGGGAGGGATTAAAATATATTTATTTTGTACCTTATTTGTGTTTCTTTTTTTTTTTAGAGTGATAATGAAATTCAAGATGGGCTGCTTGTAACTTGAAGCTATAATGACCCAAACAATACTTATCCTGATTACACATGTCTCAAGTGGTAACTGAAGCAGACTTGAGGGCTCTTCACCAAAAAATAGATTAAAATAACATGTAAACATGGATGCTCGTCAGTAAAATCAAACTAAATAATCACCAACTAATAACTGTTTGGATGAAGAATCTCTGAGGAATTATGTATTTTGCTGTTATAAATCTTCACAAAATGATTTTGATAAATAAACTTTGGGGTTTGATTGATAAGTTCATGGCCTAATGTAGAGAGACTTAATTTTTTAAAGAATAAAAGCACTATTATTTTTTAAAACAGCTTCCTCTTACATAATCACACATTCAAAATAAATTCTCTTTTTTTAAAAACTTTTATTCAGTTTAAGGTTATTTTGATGTGCATGTGTTTTGATCTACAAGTGCGAGACAATTTAGTGCACATTTAAAAGCTTTAATAGATCTTTTTTGAGAAGTTATTCCCATTTTGTTTTAAGTGTGCATGTTAAACATTAAACAATTAAACAATTTTTCATTTATAAATTGAAAATATTTTAAAAAATGTGCAAAAAAACCCCCAACAAAACAAAAGTTTCCACACTTTATTGTATTTCACAAGAAAACTTGCTTTTATCTGCAAAGGAGCATTACTTTATTTTTTTTACACTCTGGATATTTTTAAAAGATTGAAACAGATTTTCATCTAAATCACATCTTTGATGTATCTGACCTAATTTAATCATTTATTATTTACTACAAAGAGCCTTTTATTGATGGTAAAAATCAACCAAATGTCATTAAATGTTCTTTCTTTTTTCTCTGCATGTGCAATGCATTATGGTTAATCAATTTGAATGAGTGGCTGTGGAGCAGGACAGATTCAGTGATTGCACAATGCTCCTTTTGTGCTGTATAACATATAAAAACAGTCATAAAACGGTAAATATGCTTTAAAAACACTCATTAATTTACTGTATCCTTAGTAATGAATTCATCTCGGGGTTTAGCTATAAATTATCTTCTGTGATGTTGTGACATTGTAAGAGGCAATCATGTCTAACTATGATTTTCCTGCAACTGCCCTCTTATCTCCCCCTTTCCACAGTCCAAACTCCCCCCAGCCTCCCCCCTCTCCCCCCTGTCCTTCCCTCACTGCCTCCAAGCTCCCACGCAGAGACTGGAGCAGTACTGCGAGGCCCTGGAAGAGCTGGGAGGGATAAACCCCGCCTCTGACTCCGCCCTCTCCATCCTGAGACACGCCCAGCGGCACGGCGAGGACCTCAGGGCCAGTGACCTCATCGTCGGTTGTCCGGTGAGAATCGATGTCCCAGTTTAAGACCCTGCAAGTGTGAATCAAGTCCCACTTTCTTTTCTTGGAGGGAAATAAAATCCAGTGATTTTCGATGAGGTCAGCCAGCTGCAAGACATGGAATCATTTTATCTGTTCAGTATGTTTATTCAAACTGTCCGTGGTTTTTCTATTGAAAAAGGGAATGAGTAGTATTTATTTTTAATGAAAAAAAAGTACAAATACTCTTTAGGTTAAGCATGTTTAAAATGTGCTTTAAAGGAACATTTTGGACTCCAAGTGCAACAAGAAGCTCCAATGCATTTTCTCCAAATTTTTCCTCCTACTTAAAGATGTAAGAAGGTTTGCTCATCAAAAGAAGATAAATATCTTTGTAAACTGCAATGACTAACACCTTTTTGCATTATAAAACATGACAACTCCTGAGTGTGTGCAGCTTTAAAATAGGTGTGAACCTTTATGCTCCTGAATCCTGTTGTTTTTCAAAGAAAACCTAAACTTAAAACCATGTAATTGACTTAAATGTTGCTCAGGATGAAAGTAAAAGGGAGAAGCATTTGGAGAAAAGGTGGTGTTTTCTTAGATGCACCACCAGGAGAGCGCTTTTTTGTTGCACCTCTGCTGCAGTTCCTCTTGACTTAAAAACAGCTTTAACCTTTTTTTGCGAAAAGTCAGAAAACACCACATCCACTTGCCCCATATTGTGCTTCTCTGACACAGCAGTATTATACTGAGCCAGTCGTGACAAATGTTTGACTCCCACACACACTCACACTCACACACACACACTCACACACACACACACTATCCTTTCCTCCCTCTTTTGAGCGAGGGGAGAGATTACAGCAGCACAAACACTCCCATTGAGCTACTTGAAAATCGCAGTGAAAAGCTCTCCAAGTGAAACGGCCGTAAGTGCAGGTGTGTGTACGAGGTGGGTGTGGACGTGGGTGTTTTAAATGTGTGGAAAGCATCACTTATATCATGACCCACACATCTCCGGAGGTTTAAAAATAAAAGCTCTGCGTGACAGGTTGCTGGTAAATGATCAGTCCTTTTAATTTTATTGGCGTAAGCAGCCACGGTGGAGAAAATGACAGCCTGATGCGTCGCCTCCGTTGCCCCCTTGTTTGCTAGCGTCCCCTGCGAGGAGTCTTTAAGGAGCATTACATAAGATTTGACTCTTTTCAACCTCTATCTGCCTCCTGTAGGAGTTGCAGCAGCATCATAAAAGTAACCCTGTAATTTACATGAACAATGAAGCCACATTTTGTAACAAAAGACATGAGTCAGCCGGCCAATCGAAGCAAAGATCCGACAGGAGGAGAGAAAAGAAAGAGAGAATTCAGCATGTCAACATGCATAGTAATCATCATACTGCTTTGTCCATCTATTTGCTGACTGAATGCATTAAAGCTGTCAATAATAGATTTCATTTTTGTGCTTCGAGGCAACACAATTTGCACTTTGTTACCGTATAAAAATGTTCAAAAGTCTCTTACGTTATTTCTTTTGTTTTCAAATCTGTTTGCCCTTTTTGCAATATTTTGTATTTATTTCAAGACAATAAATGAAACTGGAGCTGAAAAAGTTAAATGTTTCACTCGCTGTTGAAGAAATCAGGATTTTAAAACTCAATTCATGTCTAAAGGTAGAACTTAAGACGGTATCTTCTGCAGATAAAGGCCTTAAGCCTGGGCCTCGGGCCTGGATAAGTGGATCCTAACGTGTTTGTTTTGTGTGATTTTCAGATTCCCGTGGCGGAGCGCGGCGAGCTGGTGCGGCACGGCGAGCTGACGGTGTGTGGGGGTGCTCGGAGGAAGCGGGCGGGCATCAGGAGCGTCTTCCTCTACCAGCACGTCGTCATCTTCACCAAACAGAAGAGCGCCGGGCCGGGACGCGTCGCCTACAGCCACAAGCAGAGCATCAAGGTGACAGAGCTCCCACACACACTCTGCCTGCGTCTCACACACACATAATCATCTTTTCATTCAGTTTTATCATCATTCTCACTGTTTTTTTAAAGGCTTTTGAGGAAAATCCACTTTTTGAATGAATTTAATTGAAATCAAACAAAGTGTGAGGATTTTCTAAGCTGATTATTTAAGACGTGACAGTCAATAAGATGTAGAAATTCTTTTAAAACAATTTTATTTGCTGTATTTTAGTTAGATATTCTTGTCTAAGCTTCACTCCCGTCCATTCTCTCCCCTCTGCAGACGGGTGAGATGGGTCTCACCCAGAGCGTGGGTGAGGAGGGGGTGAAGTTTGAAGTTTGGGTCCGACAGGCCCCCCGAATCAAAGACTGCATCACGCTGCAGGCCAAGGACAGGGAGGACAGGGTGGCCTGGACTCACGACATCGCACATCTGCTGTGGACGCACGCCATCAACAACACAGGTACAGTCTGACCTTTGACCCCAGAGGCCTCAAATTAAAACTCCTTTACAAATCCTTCATTTGCATCATCAGAACTTGTCTCAAGCTCCAGATAAGTGTGTTTATATATTAAAGGTAAAGTGCGTAGATTTTGCTTAACTTTGTGGGTATTACTTCCTAATGGCAGCTCCTAAAGAAGTTAGCATAGCATAAATGCTACAATAGCTTCTGTTACATCAGACTGATCAGAGGGGATTTCTTCATAGAAAGAAGAGCAAAGATTAGCAAAAGATGTTCTCACTCCTCTCCCAACTGGCTTCGGCTGAAGTCTGATTTGCCAGCTGGTTAACGGCTCACGATCCGATCTGGAAGCAAAGCAGGAAAAATCTCCGAACAAGTGGCTCGAAACACTGTGCAGATTTATTTCAGTGAATGATTCAGTTGTTGGAAGCTTTTAGCTTTTTCTTTTTTTTGGAATATTTGTTAGAAAAAGAGGAAGTCACACGGACTCATAATTAGCTTGTCCTCGAGCCACATTAAGGACAAAACCTGATTCCTATCTTTGTAACCTCATCCGGAGTGATAATTGTCTTTCCTTTAAATAGAAAACATAAAAATATCAGCACCAGTCCAGTCTGCTGTTTGATTGCTCATTTCTTTGCTATCACATGCCGTATCCAACTCTATGCACCCACAGAAACCCTGTGTATGTATCGAGCTCGCTTCCTGTGGTCGGTTCAGGTTGCAGCATCATAATGGATACGATCCACTGCAGCTGGCGTTAAAAAGTGGACTGACACGTTTAGGGCACTGTTGCGTAAAAAAAAAACCTAAAAAAAACAGACCAGATTCTCACCTACATGTTACACCTGTCTTATTCTCTTAAAAAATTCAAACATTATCTCATTACTGAGATAGACTGCTGTGTGCTTATAAAACTGCATCTCTTGAACGCAGTTGTGTACATTTTTTTATGATTTCTCCTCTTTCTTTCTTCTCCCAGAGTTGTGTTTAAAGGAGTCTCTCTGCATGGGAATTTCCAGTAAATTGCTTCTGGATGCGGCAGGAACTCAAGGCTCCGAACTGGACTCCATCTACAGTCTTAGTGACAGAGGTAGGCTTTAAAAGCACAGACATGTGAAACACTTATGCAGTATGTGTGTGATGCTGCAGGTGCTGGAAACACAGCGACTGCAAAGGAAGAAAAACATTTGCATTATATATTTGGATTGGTAATTTTTTTGATAGGAGACGGTTTCGAAATTTGATTCTTTTAAAACCCATTAAACTCCATTTCTGTTTGATATCTAAAGGTAAATAGCTAAATTTAAAATCTTTTCATGATCATGTTTGGGTAAAAAAAGGTTAATAAACATCAGATAAAAGTACTGAGTTAGGTTGTAATTTGAAAACCTGAAGCTTTTCCTCTCTGAAGACAAATACAGAAATTCTTATTTGCAGTTTTTCAGTTCAAACTGCAGCTTCAGAGGGTCTGTTGTTTAGTTTTTTTGTGACCATATTGGATTACTGGATTCTTCAAATCTGCCATTCGAGCTGAAAGTGATGTGGCCTCGAGATTACAGACAGGAAACAAATCTTGTCTTGAATGTATCTCCCCATGTGACAATATAATAGCCTGGTACATGTTCTTTTTTTTTCAATCTAGCGCCCCCGGGCTACTCTATGAATTTTTGATATTTGTCACACTGAGAAGTTTTGAGGAGCTGTGACATGCCTGCAGAGAATATGTAGCACAGTCAAAAAGCTCGACTGTGAAAACGTTTTTCACTTGTTTTATGATTAATCCCAACACGACCTTCAGTCCTGTGTCTCTTTTACACTGCGGCTTTTGTCAGCTTCAATTTCAACTTTATTTTTTCCCCAGAAGGGCTACTGTTTTTACAACAAGTCATAATGAAATACATTAAAGAATGCATAGTAGACATTAGGGCATTTTAGTAATCAGCTGCTACTTCCAAAAACTGGTTGACTAGTCCTGGTTGAAGCTAATGTGGTTAGCATGTTTCCTGTTTACACATCAAGCTACAACAAACAATATTAGCTATGGTTTGGAGTCATATTTGTGTCCACTTGAAGATTTTAAGTCAAACATCAAACTATTAACTTTCACTGTAGCTCTTTGTTTAAACTCTACCAACTCCTGATAACAAAAATTGCCTATTTAGCTGCTAAATGTTGCGATATCTCCATTAGCTAGCCAGCTAGCTGCTAACTTTGCCCAACTACTGTTCGCTGGGGCAAAATTTTGAAGTGTTTACTAAAACTTAAGTGTATTTCTTCAATATTCTGTCATGTATGAATTAAGAGAATCTACATTTTCTATAAAAGTGGAAACACTGGAAAAAAATGGTCGAATCTTGCTGTTATTATTATGTTTAATGCTATTAGCCAGCCACATTCTTTACCTGTGCAAATAAATAGCAAGAGGTCCATAACAAGTCCCTTTTGAATATAATCAGCAGTGTCACAATTACATTTGAAAAATTAGAAAATAACCAGCTGAAAATGTACCATAAGAGGCAGTTTGAAAGAAAGTTACAGTCAGATTTTTATTGCAAAATATCCCACAAGACACACACTTCAAATTGATGCTACAACTACAAACATATTAGAGACCTTCCCTTCAGGAAAAAAAAGTGTATCCACAAGGATAAAACGTTAAAAAAAGTTATGTAAAGACACACAATTTGAAATATAATTCCTCAGATTCCAGACCCACCATCTGGTCTCCAAAGGCCGCTGTTGCCCTAAAGCCAAAGTGATTTCCCATTCATTAGCTCGGTGTAATGCACATACTGCTCACCAGGTGTCTCATTGAGTGCAGCAGCACAGGACTTCAATGCATGAATTGTCCTCCGGGACACTGTTAGAAATTCACAGAACAGGATGAGAAAAAAAAAAAAAAAAAAAGCCTCCTCGCTCTGACTCCTCTCTTTGTTTCTGCAAATATTTGATCTCTAGAAATCACTATGATCCAATAATTTTGACTTCACAAAAAAAAGTGCATGTACTAAATGCACAGACGAATTTTTAAAAAAAACAAAACAGTCTATTAATGCAAATCATGCCTGAATGCACTTGAGTGTGTTTATTTGACACCTGCTGGGTTTGCTGTGTTTTGACTATCTTTTAACCCTTTCACACACACACACTTTCTCTGCCTTCTCAGTCCACAGTAGCTGCTCAGACTCCTCCTCTGTCGGCAGTCAGAAGGAAGGGGGATCCCCGGCGTCTGGGAGGGACCCCAGGAGAAGCTCTGGATCAACAAGTTACTCACAGGTGGGGGGTCACGGTGCATAATTTAGTGATTTCAAAGTGCAAAACAAACAAATCATCCAACAAATCAACACAGTAATGTGAGGAACGTTGATGTAACGAGTGATGGTTAAAGTTTTTATCTCCTCTAGTTGAACCACAGGCTGTTTTACGATGATAGAAAGTTTTCCAGAGATCTTTTCTGGGATCTCAGTGAAGTTTACTCCCCAAAAAGTCCATAAGGCTGAAGCTCGCATTGCTGCAAAGCCGAACATGGCTGAAGACGGGCCTTAAGATTGCTAATGAGAACAGCATTCTTTCAAACCACGCGCTGGTTGTCAGTAGTATCAGTTCAGTCGGCCAGCTCACATAGAAGGGGTTATTATGTGAATGTAGAATATGTACAGTGTTGATATTTGGCATCAACGCTCCGATTCTGACATTAAACTCAGCGCAGCAGGAAGTGGAAAGTGATGGCACTAACTTCCCGTGTAGTGCATCACATTCAGAGCCTGTGTGTGTGTGTGTGTGTGGATGCAGGGCTGCAGCCTCAACATCAGCACCAACGGTTGCGTTAAATGACGGCATAACTTTCAGGTGTTTGCAGCAGGTAAAGCAGCAAAACATGAGCGAAGCTTTGCACTTACAGAATGTTGCTTCAAGTGGTCAAAAGACTAGAAAAGCGCTCCATCGACCATTTATCAGTCTATTTGCAGAGAAGGAAGTATGATAAAGGTGTGTGAACAAGCACAAAGGCTCTGTTTCATTATTAGCAGCAGGGACGTGATATATATTTGTTGGGAATGTTATTGATGTTTAAACACAGTTTTCGTGGAGTCGCCTTCACGACCGCCCGGAAAACAAGCAGGGTTTAAAAGAGTGAGCTAACAAGACGGAGAGCGAGGGAGAAAGAGACGCCAAACTCAAATTTGACATTTTTTTTTCAATGTGGTTTACAAAACGTATATAAAAAATAAATTTCGCTTTCAACTTTACACAACTTGAACTTTTAGTAAGCTATAAAGCAGAAGCAGAGGCGTCTGTGTTGCTGTAGTCTTGGTAAAAAATGTCGTGTGACGCATCAGTTTCATGCTTTATGTTTTGTTTTATTTGCTGTTAACACTATTTATTTTATCCGTTTTGCGCTGAAGCACATGCATGTTTCATGTAGGTCCGAGTCTGTGTGCTTTGTTTGTGTTTTCTTGCTTAAATATGTGAAACATCATGTTCTGCGTAGGTTGTTTTATGACCCAATCAAAACCGAACCCAACCCTTAAAAACACATAACAGAGGGCGTCCCTGTGGGTTAGTGCTTAAGATGCCGACCATGAGCCGCGACATCGACGCTTTATTTCTAGCTTTTCTCTCTCTCTCTCTTTCTCTTTTTCTGTCATTTGCTTTCATTTCTCTACTGCTGATGTCTAATAAAGGCCCAAAAATGTAAAAACACTGGGTGGATCTCCCATCTCTGCATGTATATTTTTCAAGATTGCCTCTATTTGATAACTGAAAGTGAGAGATGAAGAAATGAGGGGGGAGAGAGCAAGCATGGCTGCGAAACAGCTTCCCAGATGAACTCCTGAATGCCTGAAATTTGTCATTTTCTAATCACTTAGCAGCAATTTTCTTGATCTTTCACGCATTCTTCTTTTTCGTTTGAAGTAAGTGCATTCAAAATCCCATTTAAGTTTTTACCATTTTCTTTCAGCTCCATCAATTTTTTTTGTGTTATATTTCACACAAAAAGAAAATATTTGCTGTTTTATTGTTTTTTCATACAAGGAAACAAACTCAAATGCACCTGTTTGTATCCAAAGTCACGATCCTGCAGACGGCTCGAAGCACTTTGGCATGTTTGTGAAATGAAGACAGTGTGTATGCACCTTCCCTCTCCTGCAATACCTTCCTGCCATCTCTGCAGTTTAAATGAATTTACTCTGTGCACACACACACACACTCACACACAAACATTCACACACACACACACATTCTCTCAATCTCCTTATCTAGCAAACAGAAAATGACAGATTGGCAAACAGACTGCGCTGGGAACAGACTGACAGACAGACGGACACACGCAGCCCAAACAGATAGGGCAAACACACAGACAGCGATATGCACATATTCAACAACAGAGGGAGGATTGCCGCTCGTGCCCACGTGCTGCACATGCACGCTTTGGCATGCACACACACACACTTTAGCGCAGAATTTAAAAAAATGTGACTGTTTCTGTCTGTTTTTTTTTTTTTTTTTTTCACAGAGTCAGTCTCCCTCCACAGCTGTGTAACTGTCATCTCAATGAGAGTAAGTCACCGTGTTTATTACATGTTTTTTTTTAGCCTTTTTTTCTCTCTTTTGTTGGGTTTTTTTTTATTACATCTGCTTCTCATGTCACTTTCATACCTTGCATCTTTCACTTTACACCTTCGCACTAAAAACTCTTCCAACCAAATGTTGTTTTTTTTCTCTCTTTTTGTGACCTTTCACAAGCAGAAACTGGACTTTTATGAAGATTCAAACATCTCTATTCCACCTCTGGGCGAACTGAAGTGGACGTCCGAGGAGCAAGAATACAAAAAAAAAAAAAAAGGGAGACCCTCAGACTTCTTCTCCCACATGCTCGCTCTCCTTCCTTTTATTCCTGTTGCCCCGTCCGACTCTCTAAGCGCCTGCACTGCTCTCCCCTCCGTGTTTTCTAAACCTCCAAGCTCTGATATGAGCCCCCTGAAGAAAAGCTGCATCCAAAAAAGAAAAAAAAAAAAGGATCAAAACTGCCCTGTTTAAAACCATGACAAGCACCAGCAGGGCTCTCTGCACTCCGCCATTTTGGATCTGCCAGTCTCAGTTGCTGGCAGAGTCATTGACACCAAAGGCACTTCAGCCACACAGTGCGGCCATTGTCTGCCCCGCGGCTCCCCACTAGGCCAAACCACTTGGTCTGAAACCACTGACTGCCAGCCTGGCTGACTGTACGCATCACATGCTCCAGCATCTGATAATAAACAGGAAGTGATACACAAGCGTAAATCCACCGTAGGATTGCAGATTCGGAATGTATTTTCTACTTTGTGTCATTTTCATAACACTGAATGGAGCATTGTTTGCACCCCCCCCCTCACCCACCCCACCCCTCCTGCTTGTGTAAAAATGCGTGGCAAAAGGCAAGGTGTGATTGCATCTATGTAAATGAGGCAGGGGTGGTGTGAGCTACACACACACACACACACACACACACACACAGAGTGTCCCTCACCACATGCAGTCATTCTTATTGTTATAAGACAGTGGAGCACTATTCACACGCTCACACACACACACACACACACACACACACACACTCGCTGAGGCCATTTTAGAGCCTGGCACAGTGTCTTGCATGAACGCCATGCAAGGTTACATCTGAACGCAGCGCAGCGAGCGTCGCTTTGATGACGACAGGAAGGTCTCACATGATCATATCTGACTGCCACACATTCTTTTACTATGTGTGTGTGTTTAAGCTAACGACGTGGTATTAGCAAGAATTTAAGGGCCAAACGGTATTTAGTCCTCTATGAAGTATAACTTTTGTCAGCAACTTGAGCTTCTCGGTGCCTTAAAATATGTCCTTCAGTGTACAGATGAAGTGCTGATAATGAATTTAATACTTTGCCTTTTTTCTTTAATGTAAGATGCCATATTCTACATGCCAAAGGTATTAAATGGGTGTCTGTGCAATGTTGATTCGTGTGCAAAGAGGTATTGTCGTTACATTTAGTCTGAACTTCCCTGATTGGACGGTTTTTCTCCATAAAATGGAGACAGGTGGATCCATTCAGGTTTTATATTCCTGTTTTACTGGTTTTGTGCCTGCAGCCAGAGGACAAAAACTACATCTGATTATTCTTAAAGTGCCATTACACGCAAATATGACCTCTAGGTTGTTGCTCAAAGGAAGGAAGTGTCCTATAAGATCGCAGGTTTCTTCAAAGCTTTAAAAGTTTGAGATGATTCAAGTTGTGATGTGATTTTAATCAGTTCTGCATTTTTGACAAATATGACTTTTTTCATTTCTTGCCAAAAGTTTCAGTAAAAGATTGATACCACTCCTATAAGATTAAAATGAAGCTAAAGTCAACAGTTGGTTAGCTTAGCTTAGCATAATGAAGGAAACCGCAAAACTGGCTGCTCTGAAGTTGATAAAAATAGTCTGCATGGAAAATAATCTGCACAGGATAAACAAATTAGGCATATAATTCAATTTTATGAGCTTTAAAAGTGCTTCAGGCAGATTTTGTTACCTTCAGACAGGAACAGGCTAGCTGTTTTTGTGCTAAGCTAAGCTAATAGACTGCTAGTGGTAACTTCATATTGACCTCAGAGGTGAGAGTGGAATCAATCTTCTTATCTAACTCTCATTATATGTGTATTTTTCAAAATTTTGACATTTTTTAAAGACAAAATAACTGAAAATGAATGGATTATGCTCAGAAAATAACTCCTGTTGCAGCTCAAACTCACTCATGAGTCCTTTAATCGACGTACATGATACCTTTTTGACTTTTATTCAACCTTAAAGAACAAAAAAAATCTGTAAATGCTCAACATGTACAAAATGAATGACAAAATATCTCAAACTTTTATGTTATGATGCAGCCAAAAAACAAAAAGAACAAGTTTCACTATTTCATATAATAATGTGGTGTATTTCATGACAGCAGGCTCACAGTCAGTGAAACCCCTCATCATCATCATCATCATCATCCTCATCGTCCTCTCACAGGTTTGACTGAACAGCAGGTGTATCACTATCAGAAAATATCACAATATCAAGGTACAACATGAAAGCATCAGGTAGCGAAGAAGCGGGCAGCTGCAGCAGGAGGTTCAGCTCGTGTTTCTGCAGCAGCAGCAGCCGTTTGTCGCCTGCTATCAGATTTTAGCAACGTTCCATATCTGCATTCAAATTCAAAACTTGCAAATGGCTATTGAGCCGTCTCTGAATCAATATGTAATTTGTTGGCTCGGAGAAGCCTCGTACACTTCATAGCCTTTAGCTGTTTGCTACGTCGCGTTATATTGGAAGCGATGTAATGAACACCATCTTTCATTCTTACTGGAATAACGATTGTCATACGCAGAAACTCCTCACTTTTTGTGCAACGCGGCGAGGCGGCGTCGATGTATAGAAACTTTTTTTTTTTCTCCCTCCTGCTCTGTTGCTACTTACACACACACACTTGGCCTGATGTTTACATTTTTCTTTTTTATTATTTTTTATTTGTAAAAGATTGTTGAATGTTGAAAATGCATGTTATGCTAACTTGATAATTGTACTTTTTAATGTTTTTTCTCTGTGTTGAATTAAAACTGGATGCAAGTTTCCAACCGTCTCAGAAAGCAGATTTCAGGAGGTCGTGTTAGAAGTTTTTTTTTTTTTTTTAAAGCAGGTCTGAACCTCAAAAAACGAAGCCTATAACCTCATAACCTCAGACTTGCTGTAATGAGTTGGGGTGGGGGGGGTTGAGGGGGGTGGGGGGTCTCCTCTCCTCTGGAAAGCCAGCTGTGCTGCTGTGCTGCTTCCACCAGGCCTCTCAAAAACCAACCCCCCCCACCCCCTCCTGAATGATTAGATAACTACAGTGCAGCGCCATATCAAATAGTTCCAGGGATCAAATTCTCTAAAGGAGGGGGGGGGGCAGTGTGTGGAGAGCATGAGTGTGTGTGTCCATCTGTGCATGTGAGGGGACATAGAGAGGAGGAATGAGAGATAAAGGGTGGGCAAAGGGGGAGGAGGAGGTGGGGGGGACAGGAAGGGGCAGAACTGAGGCGAGGGCGGGGGGGGGAGAGAGAGAGGGAGAAAGGGAGCGACAGAGGAGAAGGACAGGAGACAGTAGGTGGGAATGATGGGAAATGAGCGAGGGCGAAAGGGGCAGACAGACAGAGAGGCACAGTCAAGGGGGGAGAGAGAGCAGGAGCACGAGGGGGGGAGAGAGAGAGAGAGGAGGGGAAGAATAGAGAGGAGGAGGAGGGGGGAGGCTTATAGAAAGAGGGAGACACAAAGTAGAGTTAGAACTTTTTTTTTTTTTTACGAATGGAGAGAACTAAGAGAGAGAGAGAAGGGCCGAGCGAGCAGCAGAATGGATGAAGGAGAGAGAGAGAGAGAGAGGGAGAGAGAGAGAGCGAGGGAGCGGGGGTAAAAAAAGGGGGGATGTTGACAAAGCAGCGAGACTGTGGCGAACAAAGAGAACGTGAAGAGAATGAGTCGGGGGAAACATCAAAGGGATTTTTCAGGCCCGGTTACCGGGACAACAGACATTTGCATGCGATTAGCTTTTTACATCATATTAAGAAGGGTTAGGGTGAGGGAGGGGGGGGAGGGAGGGAGGAGAGGAGAGGAGAGGAGAGGAGGGGGGGGGAGGCAGGGAACTATAGATCATACACACACACACACACTGTATGAGATAGTGAGAGAAGAAGAAGAAGAAGAAGAAGAAGAAAAAAGAGAAAGAAAAGAAAAAAAAAGAGGGACGTTGGTCATCTCACGCGGATAAACTGACTTATAGGCAGCCAGCCAAGCATTTCTTTTGTAAATGAGAGAGCATGTTGAGGAGAGATACAGTAATATGCCGGCGCAGACATTTTGGCAAAGGGAGGTCAAAGCAGGCAGTTTGACTGTGTGTGTGTGTGTGTGTGTGTGTCTGTGTGTGTGTGTGTGTGTGTTTTTATATTTTGTTTTTTTTCTGCTTGACTTTGACACCAATGATTTAAAGCTCTGAGCACTAAAATAACCTCTTAAACCAACATGTAAACATTGATCTTTTTTTAGGTATTCAGTCATGATTTTTTTGTATTTTTGGTTTTTTCTCATCAAAGCATCAAATTCATCAGATTATTTTTAACTTCAGTTCACCAGAAAAATGTGTTTTAAAACAGTCGAATCCAGACTTTTAAGATCATTAAACAGATTAAACACAAAAAGAGCATCTATAGATTAACCAAGCAGATGCAAAATTGATTAAACACCATTCAAAATGAAGCTAAAAACTACCCAAAAAAACATAAATCTCTGAATTCTTGCAGATAAACTAAAAGATAAAGTGTTTTTTTCTTAATATGTTGAGGAGATTCCACTTGTTCAAGTGATGCAAATCATTCAAAATGCCGTTGGATAAAGCAGAGGGAAAATGCATAATCACAAAGCTGAAAATGGGGCTGACATTTTGGAGATACGTGCTTTTCAAAGGACAACGATGGTATCCAGTAGATGCATTAATGATGCAAAAAAAAAAAAGAAAAAAACAACAAAACAGATGAAAGATAAAAAGCAAGACACTTATTTTTAAAAATATATCCTAAAATCCCATCAGATTCGTCCTAATTCTGCACATTTTCACACTCAGAGTCTCAGACACAGGTGGTATAAATATCCAACGTGGATCCATATTGGACCATAAACACCTTGTTGTTTGCACACATGCAGTGCATACATCACTCTGTCACAAAAAAAATAATAAAAAAAGAGAAGAAGAAGAAGAAAAAAAAGAAAAGAAGAAGAAAACGCACCTCACACAACCTTCCCTGCAATCATAAAAGCCATTAAACATGTTTCTATGGGCACACACCCTCCGGCATTTTACACATGTAATATTATCCTCCACCTCCATGAATCCATCCATCCATCCCTCCCTCCCTCCTTCCCTCCCTTCCTCCCTTCCTTCCTTCCTTCCTTCCCTCCTGTCTCTCAATCAATCCACGTCTCCTCCCTCTTTCCCCTCCATCACCATCCCTTTCTCTCTCTCTCTCCATCCATCCATCTTCCTCCCTCCCTCTTAATCTCCACCTCTCCCTCCTTATATTTCTCCACCCCTTTCTTTTTTCCCCCCTCTCTCTCTCTCTCTCTCTCTCTCTCTGAGTGTGTGTGTGTGTGTGATGCTTCAGTGCCCTCTTGTATTGTGGCTGCATTGTGCCAGTAGGCGTCGCCGCGACAGCCGTTGTCACGGCAGCATTGTGATGGGGGTGGTGGTGGTGGTGGTGGTGG
>JAPZDV010000016.1:13145705-13167226 GCA_029814665.1 Acanthurus lineatus
GATTAGTAGTTTCCCTAAAAAAAAAAAAAAAAAAAAAATGTTTGATTTTTTTTTTATTGCGACTGCTTCTTTTTCTTCTTCTTCTTCTTTCTTTTTATTTTTATTCTCACGAGCAACACACACACACACACACACGCGGGATAATGGCCAATATAGTTGTTGCTGTGTTTTATTCCTCCTGCCACTCCGCTTTTTTTATTCGCAGTTTGGATGTTCATGTGTGTGTGTTAGTGTGTGTGTGAATGTGTGTGTGTGTGTGTTGCCTATACCAGCATGCGAGCGATCGGCGTGAAGCATGTAAGCATGTATGTATGTACGTATGTCTCTATGTATGTATGTGACCGCGCGCTCCGGACCACTTTACGTGTGTGTGTCATGTATGTAAGCCGGTGTATGTGCGCGCGTGGCCGTCATGCATGTAGCCTCGGAAAACCTCCTATAGCCCGTGACATGACAAAAAAAATTGGACAAATGCACCGTTTTCTCTCTTTATGATCCAGAAAACAGTTTGAGCACAAGTCGACCGGAGAAGTCAACTCGAAATTAAAAAACGCGACTTTAAAATGGTCGCAAGTGCACGGAAAGTCACTCGGAGTGCTTCAAAACGTATTTTTTAAATCCCGGTAACTTTAACCAAGTTCTTTTTAGCTTCTACTTATATCTACTCGCGCGAGGACGCCAGTTTTTTCTTTTGTTTTTTTTTTTGAGGGGGGGAGATAAAAAGAAAAAAATCAGGCAGCGTTTACAGTGTGACCTCCTCTGCTTTATCCCATTTTAACCTCTGTGGAAAAACGATGATCAACAACACACACACACACACATACCAAAAAAAGTAGCTTTTGCGGAAAAAAAAGAAGCACAAGTTGTGTTGTGTGCGCAGCGGAGGATTTCGATAAGCCGCAGACATATTGTCCGGGCGTAAAAGTGGATTTTTGCATGTTAGCAAGTTGATTTACAAAGCTTAATTTGTGGCTAGACGCGATTAGCTTGACTAATTCTTTTGTTGGACACACATTAGGTATTGTGTAGTGCATTGTTTTCGAGATAAGCACCGCCACTTTCATCTAGGGGGGATGTGCGCAAAAAATTTTAAAAAACGCATCCACAGGCTCTCGTGGTGTTTTTATAAAACGTTATACTCTTCCCCCACCTTTTACTACAGTGTTTACTAGAAGCCGTTTAGTTGTCCTAACATCACTACAAGCTCAGAAAGTAGCATAGCAAGTGTGGCATGCAACGCTGTGGCCGTGAGTGTGCAAAACGCGTGTTGCCAAATTGTCTTCTGCAAAAGAGAAGTTACCGGTTTTACAGTCCCGCTATTAAAAAATGTGCGGTTTTTATAATAGACGCGATGTCGCTTTTTTAGAAGGGGGGACTGATGTCGTTTTGGTTATTTTTTTTTGTAAGGAGGGGAAAAGATTGGCAGAGGATTCAAGATGAAATCCATGATGGCACTTTTTTTTTCTTCCTCCCGTCCTCTCCCTGCTCGCTCACTCGTCTTTTTCCCCTCCCTTAATCTTTTGTATAGAAAATTTAAGAACAAAATGGAGCAGGGGAGAGAGAGCGATAGATAGGCTGACATGACACACACACGCCACCCCCGACTTCCCCCTCCAAAAAAAAAAAAACTGTTTCTCACTGTTTATGATTTTTTAATCGCATTTTTTCCAAAGCGAGATTGTGCGCGGACAACATCTGCGGGTTAGGGTTAATCTCATTTTAGTGAGGGGGGATGTTTATTAGTGCATTGTTTGTTGATGGTTATTTATTTCATTAATGTGCCTCTAATTGAGATGGCCGCGAGAGAGAAGAGGGGGAAAGAGCGACTGAAAATGGTTGCACGTTATTGACGCACATCATAGGGGCGAGGAGGAAATTCCTCATGAGATAAGGCGCAGACGTGTCATCTGGGTTGACCAGAGACACTCCTGTCGCCTTTTCTGCATCCAATGGAATATGTTTAGGGATCCTGAAATGCCCTATTTTTAAATCCACCCGAAATGTCACACTTTTGAGAGCGTGTGCATGCTGGAAGTAGGTTGACATTGCTGGCTTGTCCTATAAACAGGGATGTTGTGGAAGGTCCTTAAACTCTGTTTACTTCATTTTGGGGTTTTTTTGCTTTGGCATTTTTAAGGATTTTTATAAAAAAATATTTCCTTAAATCAGATTTTCTTAAACTATTCATTATCTTAACAGATTCTCTTTAAAGTAAAAGAAGAAAATTGATTTTAAAAAAAGCACATTCTCATAGAAACTAGTGCTTTTCTTTTCATTTTTGCCCTCCAGAGTGACTTTTTCACATCTCACTCTTGTCCAGACTTTGCTGAAAACTAATAAGACGAGCAACTCCATGAAATATTAAAAACCAAACATGAAAAAAGAATCTCCTTCCACACCTACAGGTTGTCCACTTTTTTTTTTGATACAAGATGTTTTCATGTTGCGAACACTCACCGGGAACCTGCTGTACTAATGAAAATGAAACACTGGGCCTTATGTTAAAAAGCTTCTAATGGTTTTGGCTCATTCAGACTCTCTCTCTCTCTTTCTGCTTGTTGTGTTCAAGTAGTATCCTCCTCCGCCACCATCAATGCCTCCTCCTCCCCATCTTTGTACATACTGTACTGTACTTGAGGGGGCACATACACCCCATCCAGGTGGCTCTCTGGGAAGAGATTGTGTGTGAGGAAAGAAAGAGACGGAGAGAGAGAGAGAGAGAGTAAAAAGGAAGAGGAGTGTAGCACCAATCAAGGCTTCTGATTGATATAATTGGGTCATTAGTGCGCTGCGGGAGAGGCACCTGCTTGCCCTCAGTTAGGGAGAATCTACTGCATTGTGACATTTTGAGACTGTTGAGAGTTCTGCTGGCTGCTCGGGATTAGCGTGTATTTAGAGCATTAGGGCCTTTACTTAAATAGTACGCCACTTCTTGCGACTTGCATCGAGTTTTGCAGACCAGTTTCAGACTGATTTTTTTTTTTTTTATGACAGGTAGATGGTTCACTTCTCCTCTCCTGTCTGGATGGTGCATGTTTGACTGACTGACTGACTGACTGACTGAAATCGAAATCATTATTTCGGTAGCAAAGCGAGCTAAAGCAGGTCACAGCGCCGGCAGAAAAAAAGGGGGGGGCCCCACTGTGGTTTGAAAACGGCAGGTCGAGCAAAAGATAGAGCCGCATGGGTCCGATCATCAAGAGATGGTGAGTGAGAAGAAGCCTAAAGGCCTGAATATTCTCACAAACGGACAAGAAAACACAGACAGATGTGGAAAAGACGAACATACTGCGGTTTCACACATAGGAAGATGTAGTCCGTAGGTTTTCGGAGTGTTCGGACGTCTGAAAAGAGCCGAGGCAAAGACCTTATGATAGAGAAGTTTACATCACGCTGACCGTCGTGAATAAGGACTCAGAAAGTGTAATTTTTGCCTAAAAGGTTAGTCAGAGAGGCTAAAGACCGTAGCTTCCTGTCAACCTTTTTACGATGGCAGATTTTATGTTTTTGGAGTCTGTGTCCGACAGTTTTCTTAAACTTACAATATGAAAAGTGCGCTCTCCTAAAGCAGCCGTTTGTAGTTAGTTTTTAAAGTCCCTCAAGGTCTAGTTTTGCTCTTTGTGCAACTATTTTGTCAAGTGAATGCAACACTTTAAATGCCTTCTAGGAGAGCCCGTCCAAAGAAGTGTTTAAACGATTATCATAACTCTCCCCTCGCTGCAACAGGAGGCCTTTAATCACGAAACACCTACGAACACTTAAGCTTTCCATCGGGTCCGATAACACAAACTAGCATTTTTTAATTATACCCTCACCCACAGGCTCAGAGAATACAAAGTTACTCTCCAGCCTTGTATACATACCATTAAAGTGCCCTCGTGAAAAGTGCATGACCCTAAATTTACACCGAAAACCCGTCAGTTGATGCGTTGGGTCTCTCATACAGCTGTGTCTGTGTAAAGGAGTGTAATTGAGAGTGCTTAAAGCAAGGTGTCATTCAGAAAGAGAACACATGCTGCTGCTTATTTCCCCAGGGTGAGCAAAGCCAGTTTTAACAGCTTCTATTTTTTTCTATAGGTGATCACATGTCTGATGCACGTATTCCACAAGGGGGTCGCGTTGTAGGGTCAGCATCCCTGGGGCTCGTGGCTAGTCGCCATCTTGCTCAAGGACACTTCAGACAAGGGTTTTTTTGGAAATTTGAAGGATGAAAAGGGTTTTTTAAGAAAAAAAAAAGTGTTTTTCCACCAAATTTGAATCCAGATGTTCATCGTTTGATTGACGTTTGGATTTTTAACAAGAAAGTAAAAAAAAAAACACTAAGTAGGCGTTTGTTTCACCTGTGGGACGCAGGTTTTCCCCCGTCTCATCCCAGCTGCAGGTGATCTTCGACACAGTGATAAGCCTTTCCGGTGATTTGCTTATGACATTTTGCACGCTCCGAACTGATTCTTCTCTTCAGGCCTCGGTCTCGTAATCCTGAACCAGACGATTCAGACAGCGCCCCCGCTCATCGGTTCAGACACAGCACGGCCCGTATGACTCGGAGCCAGCGTCTCGTTCCTCTTGCCGAGGTGATGCTGTGATGTTTTCCAACGTTCAGATTCGCTCGTTGCTTCAGATCTGGCGCCGCGGCATCGCCTCCAGTTGCGGGGAAAGTGTAGGCTCGTGCTCTTGGCTGGAGGAGAAATTTATTCAGAAAAGAGAAGGAGCAACAGCTTGAGAGGGGATGGAGGGTCGAGGGAGAGGTAGAAGAGAAGACATGAAGTGTTTGTGGTTAGACAGGAAGAGAAAAAAAAGCAATAGGGAAGCGTTAAGAGCAGGAAAAAGTGGCAGATAAAGTGTTTTTCTTTCACTTTTTTTTTTTTGCTAAATGTTGCCGGTGGCCGCCTCAGATCCAGCCAAAGATGAAAGAGCTGAGGACAAACTGAGAGTCTAGAGTTGAATGTTTCCTTTTAGCATCAAATATTTTACCCTTATCCTTCATCTGGCTCAAAAAATTATGCATCAAAAAGGTCAAACGTGTGTCACCCTGAAGACATTTGGAGGACACCTTTTTCCCAGCAGCACCTTGAGTGTCTGTTTCTCTGTTTTTGAGCCCTTTTAGCTTTGATTTTCAGACTAAAACGAAACACAAAAGTTGGATTTTTTTCTCCACAAAGGATCACATCTTCATAGTTAGTGGTGGAGACACAGCGAGAGACTTTGACTCTTATCACCACCGGAGCTGAGAACGAAGGGAGGGGAGAGCCAGACGAAGTTGGAGCGAAGCAGGGAGTGAAGCAAGGGGGTTCAGGGAAAGGTGAAGTAAAGGAAATGAATACCGTCTGTGGGGAAGTTCGCCACGTGACCATGCGATAAAAAAACCACAGGGCCAAATTATACTGTACCGCACAGGGAGCGGACTCCCCTCTTTGCCTCCCCTCGATTCGCTCATCCTCTCTTTCATACACGTTTCTTTGTGGTCAGTCTCTCGTACACCCACTTATCCCCAAAGGACACACACACACACACATACACACACACCTCATCACATGAGAGTTCAAGTAATACAGCTGGAAGAAAGATACATTTGTAAGGAGTCAGTGAAGTGCACACACATGCAGCCTGCAGATACACATTTTACTTGACGCCCTGAGGCCCAGGCCTGAGACCTTGGAGATGCCTATTTTTAGGCACATGGAGGAGGACATGTGCAACAAACACACCCACATGCCGACACAGATAAGAAAAAACAAAGGTTGTACACTCTTTTTTTTATACTTCTTAGTGTCCCCTGCAGGCCAGAGGTTCCCAGCCTGGAGGTCGGACCTCCAAGAGGGGTCACAAATTAAATGATAGGGCTCGTTAGATGATTAAAAAAAAGCTCAAGAGGAAATAACATTTACGCCTTATTTCACCTCTCTACCGAGACCTTTTTTCCTTTAAAACACCGCAGATCTCTTTAAATTATAAAAACGAAACAAATTTTACTGTCAAGAGCTCACAGCCTAAATTATGCAAACCGTGACAAAAGCTTACAAGTGGTTGCTGCTAAGCTACAAAGGCTAACAGGCCAAAAAAAGAAGAGTGGAAAGCAGCGGCCACTCTTCATTTACAGCCTATAATGCACATTTACACTCTTATCATTAATGCACAGCAGAGCAGATGTAGTACTTTCAGCCCACACACACACACCACACACACACACTCTGTTAAAAACACTAAGTGAAAGGTGTTCACACCCTCACATTTACAATTATGATGTGTAGCATTCTGGCGTGTGCAAACCTGCCCTGGCTGCCTTCACAATAAAACTCTATCACCGAGTGGATATTTACACAACGACATCAAAACTCCCCAAAAAGAATGAACTTGTCTGAACATATTGTGCTTCCCACTCCCTATTTATTGCAGATGTGATGTGTGACTCAGCAGCCACCCCCCCACACACACACACATACACACCTTATGACATAAGTAAAGGAGTAGTTATCAGTATTCAAACAATCTTGATTTTTATGACTTAGAAAAAGGAAGTAGGCATGTTGACCTCTGTCGTAAAAACTAATTTCCAGTGGAGTTAAATCAGGTATCTCTGCGCCCGCGAAGTTGCACTGCAATTACTGTAATGATAACTTCATGGCTCTGCTTAACACAACAACAGTGTGCTTTTAAGCTGCCATTACCGTGTGAATTGCTACGTACGTGTGCTGTTGCATGTCTTTGTATACGACGAATTTCAGAATAAGAGGAAAAGCAGGGACAAAGAATATCTAAACAGGGGAAAACCCTGTTTTTTTTCCCCGTCTCATGTAAAGAATGACCGAATGATTTAGGTGAATCACGTTTTCACCTGACATTAAAAATGCATTTCCAGTGAGGACTCTTAAGAGCTGAACTCGCCTTCCTTTGCAAAACTGCAGCACGCGTCACTTCTTCGCACACTTTTCACATCCTTTCAAGGGAGTTTACACCTTGTTGAGCACCTGCAAGATCCATTTTTATGCACTTTTTGAATTCAAATGCACACAGAAGTATTTAAGTTTCAGGAATGAGTCGCATGTGTTTGTAATGTGGACGTATGTGTCCAGAAACGTGTCTGGAGCTGGTTTTCTGGGTTAATTTACACCTGGGTTTTATGTGCTTCTGCTCCACCTGATTCCAATCTGATTTCGTCGCCCCCACCCCCCTTCTCTGCATCCTTCGCAAGCACCGTATCTCCTCCTCTCCATCTATCCAAATTGTCTTTATTGGCATGACAGGACCGGTGGTTGGCGACAGCCACCGTCACGGTAGAACAATGCATTGTGATGGTGATATTCATATGATAATGCCATCAGACTTAACACTGCTGCAGATACATTTAGATAGTCGGTCTCCTTTTTCTTTCTTCTCCCTCACTGTATATCTCTCCCTCTCTCTCCCTCTCTCTCTGTGTCTGCCTGGATGTATATGACTGTGTTGACTTTCAAATGATTTATAAATCTGTTGTTCCCTCTTCATGTTATGCCCCAGCCTGCCACTCCAACACTCTAATTTCTCTCCTATTCTCTGTTCCAGCATGTCTGTCTCTTTACCCTATTTTTCTTCCCCATTCCCCCCTTCAACACCATGCTGGCAATCACATTAAATCATTCTCATTCACATGGCTTCTGACAACGTTTTTTCTTTCTTTCTTTCTTTTTTTTTATGCTGCCCAGTTTGTAGCTGCACTGTATGTTTCTCTCCGTCTCTCTCTTTCTTTCTCTCTGTCTGCCTCCTTTCTCATTTTTTGCTCTTCGCCATGTTGGCAGGGCCCAATCTACCAGCTGATATCAGCATTCCCTGGCACTCTGCCAACTGGCAACACTGCAGGAGAGAAAGAAAGAGAGAGGGAGAGAATGAAAGAAAATTAGTGAATAATAGACGGAGGGAGTGAGCGAGAGAATGAGAGGGGGATGGGAAGGGTATGAATCAGGGAGAGAAAGAGAGACAGAAGAAGGAGAAGAAAGACAGGGGGAGAAAGAACAATGATGCTGGATTAAGAAAGGACTCTGTGTGTGTGTGTGAGTGAGTGTGTGGTTGTGTGTGAGTGTGTGTTTATGTGATTGATATGGTGTGATATCCCTGTGAGTCATAGCTGAGCTAAAATGTCAACCGGCTACATGAGAATCTCTTTGTCATCCAGACTCAGTGACACACACACACACACACACACACCCATACACTCACACACACATGCAAACACATACATGTACACAGATCCAGCAGATCATACAAACACATATGTGACCATGCTGCTGCATGAACACAAATATGGGCGACACACCTGCGAACACAGATGTTCCATTGTTTTGCCACAATGATTGATGACCTTTTGTTTTTTGTTGTGGGCGCCTCTGCTGCTTCTCAACTCCACCAGATGATGGACAAAAAACCGCCGATGTGCATAAATCCAGTCGAACTGATGCAAACTGCTGTGCACTCAAAATATTTGGGTGTGTGAGCTTGCTCGCCAAAGTGCCTGTGTGTTCAATATGCTGTATATCACACTTTACATTTTAGCTGACTCTGTTATCTGGGGTGACGCTTGCAGTACGATCAACACAACAGAAGAATAAGCTTACATTCGTACATTATTTAAACAAGGAAGCATGACTAAGCAGTGTTGGGGTCAAAGTTACCAATCTCTGGCAGTACTTTTAATAAATATCGCTTGCGTGAGTGTATGCATAGGGTAATAAAATGTGTGTGTGGGTGTGCACAATTGTGTTCATCCAGTCCTGATTTTAGCAAAAAAAAAGCTGCTACTGTATGAGTGAACAGGAAGGGTGTGTGGGGAAGTCAAAACATCGCGCGCCCATCCTGTTTGGGACAGTCCATGTCCTGTGGTGGTGCCCTTAAAACTCCTAAACACACACACTGAAACACACACAGACAGACACACACCGGTGCACATTCACACTCCAGCTAATCATCCCATATGTGCTAACAGTATGCTGGATTGTATTGTGATCACATGCAGGAGGCAGAACAGGTGCACACCTGTTACACGTTCAAGCGAATGCACGGTCGTACACCAACGCAAACTGAAGAGTAAATGAAGATCAGATGAAGATTTGCTTTGTGCTAAACATTTACATGCATTAAAACGCATTCAAAACGGTGCTCCTAATGAGTATGCATTTGATTCCCTGCTATTAGCAATGATGACAGAACGCATTCAAAGAGTCTCGGTGCAAATTGTTTTTTATCCTGTTTGACAAAAAATCTGCTACCTGCGGTTCATCTCTTGATATTTCAAAAGCATTTACGCCCACATTGACACTGATATTGCTAATTTATCTACAGTCTTTAGCCAGATAATAGCTTCAATAATGTGCAAAAGTGTGTTTTTTTTAACTGGCAACATAATTACAGGTGCAATAATTGTTAGGTTTTTGAATTTGCAAATAACTAATATATATAAGTTTCTCATTCATCATCTAGGTGTTCTTTTTTTCCCCCCACCAGAAAATTAAAGGAGGAGGCTGCCACAGAAGTGTGTCCCCCATCAGTCGAGACACTAAAGAATGGCATAACATCACACACACAGCTGGTAATTCTCTATTGTTCCCACACATACACACTGGCATCCACACATACAAGGCATATGAACCTGTTAGGCAAACTAATGCCATTTGATTATGTCTATTTTTTGGGCAAATTTCCAGATCTGGTCAAGGTCATGTTACAGTTAAAGATAATTATGCACAACATGCAAATTTGACCTTTCCTTTAGGTTTTTTAAAGTTGTAACTCCTCTCTTAAGTCTTCAGTCCCCCCTCACTATCTGCCTCTCTCCTTCTCTCTGTGTTTTGCACTGATAGAGGATGGATTCTCCACCAGAATGTGTGTTGTCTCTTTCTTGTGAGCAGCCCCAGTCCCCCCCAACGCTGCCTTCCCTGGACCACAGCCCCCAGGCCTCCTCGCCTCACACCCTGCTCTCTCTGCCTGACAGCCCTGTTGTCCTGCCCATTCACAGCCCTGAACCTTCCCCTCAGAGCCTCGACACCACACCTTATTTTCCCCTCTCTCCCTTTCCCCTCCACGACGAAAATAACAGCAATCACCACGATGTTGACGATGAAGATGACGAGGAGGGACTGGATGGAGTTCCTTCATCTCCGACCCCGGCAGTGGCTTTGTTCCCAGGGGGAGGGGGACAAGAGGCTGCGTGCAGCCCCTGTCTGGACTCCTCTCCACCGGCCACACCATCAGCACCAGCCCTTGGGTTTGGAGCCCTGGAGCTAGCCCTCTCATCGGGGCAGAGTGGAAACTGCAATGATGAGCTGGACCTCCAGCTGTTCCAGAAGGATACAGTCACCAGGGCAATACCTGGAGTTGGGGGGGCCTCATCAGGACCTGCGCTCAGGTTTCCCTGTCATGTATGTGGGAAGAGATTCCGATTCCAAAGCATTTTGTCTCTTCATGCACGAGCTCACAGTCTGGATCGAGACCGCCGAGCTTCAGCCCTCTATCGGACTGGACTCCCCTCAGCACCCTTAAAGCAGCACCTCAAAATCCAGCAGAACCATAAAGACCTAACCCAGAATTACAGAAGTCACCCAAACCAGCGTCTGTTACCAGGGACTCTAATCCAACATCTCACAGAGGAAGAGGATGTTGATAACAGTGTCAAAGTTCTAGACGACGGTCTACAGACAGACCAGAACCCAAACTTTTTACTAGATGACAGCACACCATTGACCCCTCCACTTACAGAAGACCCTGTGTCTGTGACCTCTCCCTATTCTTCTACAATTGTGGAGGGTGCGTCTACTCCTATAGCGCCTACATTTCGCTGCCATGCTTGCAAAGGGAAATTCCGCACAGCTTTGGAGTTGGCGCGCCACGTCCGCATTCTCCACAACCCTTATAAATGCACTCTTTGTCCTTTTTCTGCCAGCCAAGAAGAGAGCCTGGCATCTCACTTGCAGGAGTGCCACCCTTCCGCTGAGGTACCTGCTCTGCCACCCGCCTTTAATTCCAGGCCAGTCATCGCGACCCCCGACACACCGATGCCCACACCAACCCATACACCAGCCCCGACCCCGAGTACCCCACAGATGACATCAGCTTCTGCAGTAGCTGCGTCTTCCTCACTGCCAGCTTTTCGATGTGATACTTGTGGACAGCGGTTTACCCAGTCTTGGTTCTTGAAGGGACACATGCGAAAGCACAAGGACTCCTTGGACCATAAGTGCCAGGTATGTGGCCGTGGCTTCAAGGAGCCTTGGTTCCTCAAAAACCACATGAAGGTTCATCTCAACAAGCTTGGGCTGAAGGCTGGACTGGGAGCCCTTGGTGTGCCAGGAGGTTCTGACCAGCAGGCCAAAGGCTCAGCCAATAATCACTCTCTCAATGCCCTCTACTCAAGCCTCCTTTTGGCACAGCGAGGAGGTGGTAGAGGTGGACAAGGAAGATCAGAGAGAGAAACTGGTGGCAGGAGTGGGATGGGCCCAAGCAAGTCAGCCATACTGGGCTACCTTGGATTGCCCAGTGATGGCAGTGGGGCCAGCTGCATGGAGAGACTTCAGGCAGTGGCTCAGGTGGCAGAGATGGGAAACGGCAGTGGTGGTGGTGGGATTGGTGGCTCAGGAGGAGCAGGAGCAACTAGAGGAGGGGTTACAGGTGAAACTTCAGAAGCAAGGGACCAGGCGACCTGGTGGCAGCTGGTGGCTCGTAGCCTGGCAGTAGCTCAGCAGCAGCAGCAGCAGCAGCAGCAGCAAAGGCCACACCAGCGAGGCCAGCAGCAAGGCCAGCGAGGCCAAGGTCGCAGCTCCGTGATCACGGAGGCCGATCAAGTCAGAGCCTACCTCGGAGGCCTGGATCCAAGGGAAGATTCTGCAGGTGGACCATGGGAATGCCCAGACTGTGGAAAGCTATTCCGCAGCCTGCAACAGGTGGTGGTTCATGCTCGCGTTCACACTCAGAGGCCCCAGAAAGGAGGTGGCGGCGAAGAGGAGGGGAGTGGTAGTCGAAGAGGAGCGGGGTTAGGAAGGGGAAGCAGCGGCGAAGTGAGACAGGAATCTCAGCTTCACAGTGGTAGATCCCAACACTCGGGAGAGGTGAGGCCGGAATCCAAACTACACAGTGGAGGATCACAACAAGCAGGAGCAACTACAGGGTTTCACTCTGTCATCTCAAGCCTCAAAGGTACAATCATATCTGCTTTTATTTCCCCTTTTTTGTCTTTTGGGTTTTGCTTGCTTACATGTGATGCTGTCATTATCGCAAGAGCAAATTATTTTCATACTGTTTTTTCCGGCGTAAATAGAAACTCTCAGGGGGTCTCTTCACACCAGTTGCTATCTTTACATTTTTACCACCTTTTGTCTCCACTTGCAGGAGAAAATGGCTTGACGACAGCAGTCTCTTCCATACCTTCAGTTCCCAGCAGGGAGCGAGTGCGTGGTAGAGGGATAAAAGACTGCCCCTACTGCGGTAAAGCCTTCCGCTCTTCACACCATCTCAAAGTACACCTGAGAGTTCACACAGGTGAGAACTGCTGTGAGTTTAACACACTAAATTTACTTTATCAACCTTTGTTTAATATCCCTAGAAAGGTTTCATTGAGCAATGTCGCTTTAGCAGCGGTACCTTGTTCTTTTTCCTTTTTTTTCTTTTTTTTAAACACATTCACCCCAGAGAGCTGGCAAGCGCTAATCATAGCCCTCTACTGCAGGCAACTGAGCAGCTCTACTGGAGCAACTCATGGTAAAGTGCCTTGCTTAAGGGTATATTGATAGTAGTTTCGGAGGAAAGTCAAGCCACTCCAGGGATTAAAACTGATAAATTCTCAGTAAAAACACTTATTTCTCTCGCTAGCCTGTAACCTCATCTCTATTACAGGTACCAAAAGCACATTTTTCTACAGTAATTGAAAAGTACTCTTTTACTCCTATGAGCTCATGACATGAAGTACAGGCTCACAGATATATCTCTGTACATTTGCCCTTAACCTTTCTAATATTCACATTTTCTGACCTAGTCTGTGAAGCTAGTCAATCTGTAAATTGTCTCCTCAAATCTCCTTTAAACAGTGTCTATATTATTCCAACTGTAGAGCAGAGACACAACAGATGCTTTCAACATCAGGCTAACAGGCTTTTCCAAGGCTTAAAAAAACAAAACGAACAGAAAGAGACTCACGAATGGTGACTGAAAATTGGGAACTCTCACAGCATTCACTCACATTCCATATGATCCATTTTCATAATCTGCATGAGTCATTGCCATCTCTTTTTTTTTTAATATGGCTTCACTTGATATATTGGATCAAAATTAAGTCCCTCCTTCCAATTTTTGAGATGTCACCAATCTCCAGCAAATGGCAACCTGAAGTACATTCAAGCCTTTCCAGCCAGACACTGACCAGAATATATTCAATAAAACGTATTTAGTATTGCCATTATGAATGCTCGTCTACGCCTGACAGGACCCATCACATCACAGCTATGTTATTCATGATAGCGTACAGCTATTTTTCTCATGCACTATTGCGTCCCTCTGCCATCAAGTGATTACCACATGGTCAGTAATTTAAGTGAAGGCATCAAATTATAACAATACTCTCTTGATATTACTGTCCTCTTGAGATTATTGCCCCTTGAGACTTTTGTCCCATTATTTTTTGCAACAAAATCATATCGTTCATACTTTTGCATGTACATTTGTGATCATCAATACAGCTGTGTCCTTCCAGTGTTCGGTTTTTGTTTTGTTTTGTTTGTGTTCTGGCGAATATGATCATTTACGCTTTTCACATGTAATACATTTCCTGTTGTTGATATGCCTCCAGCATGATGCCTCCTCCTCTTTATCTTCTCCAGCAGTGTAGTTCTAATCAGTGATGGAAGACTGCCATCTCTCTTTTAAAATGTGTAACTACAGCTCCCCTTCACTGCCATGTGAAGGACCATACAAATCATTTTACAAGCAACTGCTCACAGTTTTTGAATAAATGCAGTAATTTTCAGATTTTTGAATACATTTTTCTCAACCTTTCAGGCAAACATTGTCTTCTTTTCATTTCACTCTCATATGAAAGACTCTTGCAACTTGTCTTCCATGTGTATTTCATCATGAGCAAGATTGGTTTGCACGAATAAAAAGTTAATGTGATCAATAGTAAATGAGTTAAAAGATGCAAAGGCAGTGGTCTCAAAGCTTCAATAATGTTTTTACACTAGGTGCTTTATTTTGAAACTCCAATACCATTACTCTGATCCTATATTGTTAATCTTACTTCCTCCAGGTGAGAGACCCTACAAATGTCCCCACTGTGACTATGCGGGTACCCAATCAGGCTCACTGAAGTACCACCTCCAACGGCACCACAGGGAGCAACGCAATGCCTTGGCAGCCTCCTCCAACTCCTCCTCAGCTGGTCTTTCCTCCAGTATCAACAGCCTGACCTCTGGAACCTCTGGACTCACCAAGCAGCGCCGATCCCAGCTCAACCACTGTCCCGTCAGCCGCGGCCAAACAGACAACCCCACCTCTCGGTCCAGCCAGCAGTCCTGGCTGCTGGGGCTTCCAGACCAGCGGGACCACCGGAAGGCCTTGGCAGCATTGAGGGATGTTGACTTGGAGACCCAGTACAGGTACCTGTCTGGAGTGATGGGGGCCCTTTACCAAGGTGGAATGGAAGGGAGCTGGATCAGGGAGTCTACTCCAACAAAGGCCCCTAAAGTGTCCCGTCGTAAACCCCTTACTACAAGCCGAATGGTTCAGCCTTCAAATGATAAGGAAGGGTCTAAGCCCTCAACCAATGAGGTTGGGTTTGAACCTCTGGATCTGTCCCGTCGCCCCTCACCTGGCCTTGGAGGGATGGAGGAGGATGGCAGCATGAGTGTAGGGGAAGGAGGAGGTGTGAGTGGTGGGGATGGTCTAGGGGATAGTTCTATTGGGGTCAAACTGAGTCAGTGTTTGTTCTGCCCTTTTCGTACATCCTCAGCAGAGCTGATGGCCATGCATCTCCAGGTCAACCACACCAGTAAGTCCAGACGCAAAAGAGGCTCTTCAACTACTTTGGAAGATGATGGAGCCCCAAAGGCCATCAAGCCCCGTTCAGATCACTCTGACTTTGACTCTCTGTCAATATGGAGGCATGCAAGTGAGGCAGAGTCCCAGGCACCCCTGGGGGAATGGTCCTTAACTCAGTCAAAGACCTTGAACGGTCTTTCTGAGGACACAACAGAACATCTGGACGACATCATGGACCACCCAGACTCCATTGTGGCCTCAGTGTCCAACAACGTGAGAGATAGTCTAGCACTGAAGGAAAAGATGGAGGGGGATGTGGAAGGGCAAGAGGAGGAGTTGGAAGAGAATTTGGAGAGCAGCAGTGTGGAGGATTTGCAAGACCAGGAACTGAGGGCGTCCCTCGCTCTGTCACCAGCTCTGAGCTCCAACCATGTGGTCGGAGAGGAGGATGACAGATTAGAATGAATATGGATGACATCATTAAGGATGGAAAGTTAGGACTGATGTTTTCAACTCCGTTCAACATCTGGTTAAAGAGGGGCAGGTAGCTTTGCAGAGAGGAAAGAGGTTAACATTTGCCTCTTAATACATTTACTTCTGAGCAGAGGATTCTTGACTCCGGAGAAAAATCACTGCTGTTATGTTCCCTCAAACATTACTCATCTCCTTCAGTTCTGACAGTGTGGTCGTCCACAAAATAAACTTCCTGTACACAAGAGCATAGATGCATCTTTTCAGGATTTTGTAGGCCAAGATGGATGATTTTTAAGATGACCTCCTATTTGATAAATGAGAGAAACATGTTTATCTAGGGCAGATTCTGCATCATTCCACATGCATTTATTCCAAACTAATAATGGACTGTTTATCCCAGACTACTATACTGACCCAGCTGTCCTGCCTGACCATTGAACAGCTTAAAACCTCAAACTTCAAGTTCCTACTCAGCCCCTTGCAGATATGGAAGAAGTGTCAAAGCTGTGAATCTCAGCTAAGCTATTTGGTGTTAAAGGCATGAGGTCACTGTTACAGGCCGCGTGCTTCCCCTCAACTATATATCACTGCCTTGTTTTGTCTGAAAAGTGTTTCTAGACGATTGTCCAAAAGAAAAACAGAGAGAAAAGTTTGCAACATTTGTTTTCTTTTTCGGTTAGTGCCTGTTTATGTATGTCGTTGAGAGTCTCTTGCATTGTTTTCGCATTGAGGCTCTGATAGGTCATTCATTTTATCTGAATATACAGTTTAAAACAATTTAAGTACAGTATATTTGTTAAAAGTGGTTCTAGGGTGTTGTGAATAGTTAAGGTGTAAAAGAAAATGCTACGTCGTAGCATGATGTCCTTAACACAGGCAACAGCCACTTATGGCTCAGCTTGAAACGAAAACAAAAAAAAAAGCAGTTGATATAAATAATGTATAATGTGATGAAAGAGTTAAAAAACTGAGTGGAAAAAAAATGGGGGGCACAGTTCAAAAATTCAGTGTTTACAATGGTGCCGGATACTGGTTCGGTGGCCAAGAACAAAACACAGAGTGGGAGTCTGTTTGAGGGCTGCAGGGACGTCGCTCGAGCCCCCGAACACAATCATCTCACACACCTTTTTAAAGAGACAGAGACTTAGCAACTGTGTCAAAAGAAGGAACAAATGCTCTTTTTTTCTCCATAAGAGAGAAGATACAAGGTAGAGAAAGCAAAAGAAAGCAGTATCCCTGCCAAACAGGACTAAATCTGAGAAACAAACCGAACTCTTGGGGGTACGGCGTCTTTTAGATGAGTAGATTCCCTCGCTTCTTCTTTTTTATAAGAAAAGAAAAGACAATGGTAGGAGTAATTATTAAAACACTAACAAATGCATAGACATCCCAGTAGAATATGTGTAGCTTTTGTAAAGACAAGGAAAAAAAAAGCAGACTTTTGTTTATTTTCATTTCAAGATGCTTACAGAAAAAGGTTATCAATATAGGTAATATTGATTATAATGTTTGTGAGCTAAGACTAGTTGGAATGTCCATACAGAGCACTGTGCAAGGTTTGAGTTCCCAAAGTAGTTGTTTTTATTTTGACTTTATCGATAGACCAAACGTTTTTCAATGGAAGTTGTCACTTTCTGTTGTTGTTTTAAATGTGTGAATGTGTGGTTTCAGTAGATTTACCCCATCGATCAGTTTATCAGTTTATCAAAGTTCCAACTGTTGAGCTGGTTGTTCAAGAATATTTTTGACTTAAACACATCTGTTGCTATAAATTGAACACAATCAATACCTTCTAATGAAATCTGTTTGATTTAGGTATATTTAGTCAAAAAAAAACACGTGAGGCAGGAACATCCCATACATTTGTTTATTTCTGACGTTTGAATTCTATATCATCATTCACAGCAGGAGGAGAGCACAGGGTGAATGTTTTTAAACTTCTGGGTCTAAAGAGAGGATTTATATTCACTTTAACATGTTGCAGCAGTGAGTCACGAGGATGCTGAGCTGTTGATTAGTCTTTTTTGTGGAGTAAAAAGAAAAGACTGAAAGGATATAATTAAAAGAACTGGAGTTTGGTGAGTGCAGAGTTCAGTCAGAGGCTGAACTGAGAGCAACCACATAGAAACACACATCCTCAGTGCCAGCTGTTGCTAGCTAGCTTACACTAATGTGCAGTTTCTTGCTGTTTATGGTGAAAAAAATCATAAAACTCAATTAGAGATGTTAACCTGCACATGCTAAGCTTCCTCAATAGTAACCTCACATGTGAGAAATTTGTGTTTGGTGCAGCCCTATTGACAACCACTATTTATCTCCTTAGACGACTTTTTGATGGGGTATTCTCTGATTGTAACCACACTTTGATGTGCATTATTGTGCTTATGTTCTTTTATAGAGCACCTTATGAGTTTTGTAGTGAAAAGTCCCTTAGTGGTGTCTCCTTAACAACTACTGTCAATGCCATCGTGCCTTCTGTTTCAAGCACTTCCTGGTGTATTTTGTAAAACTCACCAAAAGCACTTAGCCTATATCTACTCACTCTCTCTCCTTGTCAATCTCTGTCCTTCCACTTCTCCTCCTTTTCCTCCTTTCTCCTCTTTTCTCTTCCCCTTTCTCCTTCATCACCTCAGCCCATTTGCCTAATCTTTTTCTCGTGTCTTTACCTCCTGACCCTTCTCCCCTGGGGGAAGTTGTTTTCAGACCATTTGTCTCCCTCTCTTCAGGCCCATTCGGCCTTAAACAAGGTCACTAGGCCTTATTACAATCTAGCATGGCTAGAATCTTGAAAGACTAACCTTTAGACAATTAAAAAATCAGTATAGCTGTAGGGTCAGACCACTGTCGGTCTTAATACTAATCCTTGGTAAACCAAAGCCCAAGTCTAGGTCTAATGAATATTATATTTAATCTTATATAAGGTGCCAAAACATGTCCATGGTGACGCTAAAGCATGAATCAACTTTAGAAAGCAAAATAATTCACTATCCTCTCTCCTTTATTTTCCTATCTTCCTCCTCCCTCCTCTTCTTTCTCTCTCTCATGCTTGCTCTTCCTCCATGTCCCTCCCTCGTCCGTAAAACTGTCTTTCTCTAGCACCACTTGAAGGTGACGTGTACTATCTGGTATTGAGGCCTTTATTAGATTTTTATTTCAGTTTGTGTGGTGTTTGTTCAATGCCGTTGAGATGGAAAAATGCTCTTCTTATAATGATAATTATTATTGTTTTGGCATTACGGTTAAAAAAAAACGACAAAAAACAAGAGAAATGTGTTGTTGAATGTTGTACAGATAGCACTAGAGATGTTGTGTTTTTTAAAGAGAGCACAAACCTGAGTGATGGTCCCTTCTACTCCTCCCACTGGCAGATGGGAATAAAACAGCCTGCCAATCAGATTAGATGTCTAATGACAGAAATGTCCTCGGTGATGACAGATTTCAAAATAAATCCTTTGTCTAAGTAGCATTCTCCTCGGAGGATTTGAATGTAAAAAGGCAGCCTTTGACTCAAACTCCACTCCCAAATTTCTTGCACAGAAAAAGAAATCTTCTCTCAAAGCAGCATCTGAGTTGATATTTGTGCTCTTTTGGAGGAAAAGTTTCATTTGATTGAAAAGTTAACTACTCACTAAGAGTTAGACAAACACGTAGGAGCATTTTTATCTCCCAGTAAGCAGTTTAAGAGGATTTTCACAAAAAGACAATGTAAAGCATCCCCGATTTGTGAGACACTGAGTTGGAAAAATATGTCAGATTTCTCTAAAAAACAAGTTTTCCCTTTACATTTGCACATTTTTTGACTCAATACAATATGGCTCTTTAGATGTAAACTTGAAAATTGCACCTTATTATATCCTGATTGTGAATCAGATCATTTTCCAAAAAAAGAGAACGATATAATCTAGTTAGTATCACATAGGCTGATGCTACATATTGCAGTTTGTACTTAGGTATGGTGGTTTTGAAGGTGATGGTATTTATGAAATGACAAATCTTTGCGAGCTGAGGGGGCCATGCTGGGTTTGGGCTCTTGTGTAGTTTACTGCCATTGCAGTGAGGGAAAACTGATCTAACATAGTAGTGACTAATATGACTTTGTGGACAGATAAAAAAAATAAAAATAAAATGCATTAGAAATAAATAAACACAAATAAAATAACCCAGTCTCCTTTTTCATGTCTTTGTACACCAGATTTGTTTTTAACTCACCACATGATTACATGAAACCCTCTGACATTACTTTACCCTCAAGAGTTATTTATTGTTGTATAACTTGTTTATGTAGAGAAGTTATGAATGTTTCACAACCATCTGTAGTCTGATTCAAGCTGTAGTGCTAGTTTTCCAACTTTTAGAAAAGGGAGCCCTCTTGTGGCTTTGACTAGAATTGCATTTTGATGGGCAATCTACTCCCCCTCCAATAACATTCATAGTCATAGTAATAGTTACGATTGGGCTAAATTATTGGGAATACCTAAATTTGAGATTTTTGCAATTAAGAACAAACTTTTTGTGAATTAATTCAGTTATGCATGTAGTAAAACCCCCCCAAAGATGTAGAGAGGGTCAGAACAACAAAGTCAGTTTTGCACATAAGGCAGAAATGTTCCTTTCCTTTCTAAATAATGATCTTGTGGGGTTCTTGTAACTCTCTCTATTGCACTTGCTGTGCACAGAGAGACAGTGTGGAGTTGGCTAATGTATGAAATATATGTATCCGACTTTGCCATTTCTGATATTTCTTTATTATCGTTATCATCATATCATATCACATATAACAGTGTAGTTTAGATATTTTCTATGAAGGGCCTCTATCAGCAAAAATTAGCAGGTTAAACATACAGCAAGTGCAGAACTTTGAGGTCAGTTCTTTTGTATGAAGTGGGTCTTTGCCTTATTGACCTCTAATTCTTGGTTTCCTTCTGTTTGAGCCTCTTGAGCCCTATTTGTTTGATGCCTCAGTTGTTAATTTTTCTGCAACACAAATGATATCAGCTGTTATTTCTGAGCAGTGGATTCTTGAATCCTGAGGTTTTAAAAGGAAAAGGAGAAAAATTACTGCTGTTATGTTCCCTAAAACATTATTCATACTGCAATGTGGAGAGTTTTGCAGCAGATGTGAGACTCCCAACTAAGAGCAGTTTGGGATTTTTAGCATTTGATGATGCACTGGCGCCCTCCAGTGGAGACACTGGCTGAAATGACCAACTCCTATTCTAGACTAAGTGATACTGATAATGATATAATCATTTCACTACAAAAACAAGATTGCTGTTAAATGTGAAAGTTATGTCACATTTTTGAATTTTGTGACTCTTCATTCAGAGATGCAGTCCGAGCTGAGTTAAAGGCAGCAGAAAAACTTGGTAGAAAAACCGGATGTTATTGACTTATTTTTTCAAATAAAATTCTTAACACCATCAATTAAGTTATGAAAAAAATAGTTAATTTATAAATGATCAAATTAATGAAAAAACAAAAAAAGAAAGTGTTATTATCACATCAAACTGACTTAAGATTCAAAATGACCACAATATCTTCACTTAAGCTTTAATAGATTCTGTTTATTTTGAAATTCTTAAAAGGAAATCGTACATTAATCGTGGGCACCTTTACTTAAGTTGAAGATGGGGGATTTAATCACTTTACCATATTGGAAAAAACCTCAGCTTTGTCACAGAGGATTCAAAAAAAGACACACAAAAAAGAAAAAGATAAGATCAAGACTAAAAAAAATCTTTTAATTTTGTAAAACTACTGAAGACTTCGGAAAAAAAGATTACGGACTTAAAGCTTTACAGTCCGTTCAGGACATTTCAACGGGCGTAAATTAATGAATATAAAACATCAATTAACACTGTTCCGTGACAGCACGGTTAAATGCTCCAGGGTTACCATTCTTATTATGTACCTATTAGCCTACATCCCTGTACTAGGGCAATAGTCTGCTCCCTGATGACTGGTTGAGACTGAGTGGGCGAGACAGAGAGAGAGAGAGAGAGAGAGAGAGAGAGAGAGAGAGAGAGAGAGAGAGAGAGAGAGAGAGAGAGAGAGAG
>JAPZDV010000016.1:13171861-13189595 GCA_029814665.1 Acanthurus lineatus
CCCCTCCTCCCAACCCGAAGCAGCCCTATTCGGTGCAAGCTGGCAGGGGATAATGACCGGGGTCTGCTGTGGCTCGGAGGCCAATCTGAAAGCTAGCGAAGTAAAACCGAGAAAGCGCCAATCCTTGTTTCTTTTTCGTCAATCTGTCTCTCTCCATCTGTCAGTCCCTTCTACTTTCTCCCCTCCTCTTCCTCGTCCTCCCCCCCTTTTCTCTCTCTCTTTCTCTCTTCGCCATCCTTCCAACTGAGATTGTACAGCATCTGGCATGTCTGGAAATCACTGGCTTTCCCCCCCTTTTTACTCCTTCATGGAGGTATAATCCTTTTATTTCTGTCTATAAATACATTTCTGCTGAGCTTTTAGAGGCTTTCTGCTTCCTTTTCCTTCCTCGCCCCCCCCCCCTTCTTCTTTGACAGAAAGTGCAGCACTATGTAAGCCTTGTGTGTGTGTGTGTGTGTGTATGGCTTAAGAAATGTACCGTCTGTGTGTTTTCAAAAGGAGATACCATTGAGAGTTGAGCGGAGACAAGCAGAATGGGAAAAGGACATGTTTTTCTATTAAAGGAAACCTAAATACGTGCTGCCGGTCCCCAGATTGTTGCCTTTTTAGCAACCGATTTTTTTTTTCCCACCATAAATTCTCTCGTCCCCCCCATCCGTTCGGTCTCCCACCCAATCACCTGCCTCCGTTTCCCAGCTGCGAGCGTTTGTTCGACAGCAAACACTGAAACGTGAACAGGTGAATGTTTGATGAAGGTGATTCGTGCTTTGAATATCATTTTAGAAATTAGCTTGAAGATGTCGAAGCCGCCGCTGAGTTTAGCTTCTTAGCTGCAGCCTCATGCTGTTCTGGACGAGCACATAAAAGATGCTGAGAGTCTTTTTAAATAAAAAAAAAAACCGAAAAGAAATATTAATCTCCTCTCAGCTTGGGGCTGGAATCTGCTGGTTAATCTTTCTGAATAATTAAGTGTATCATCCACAACATGTCAGAAAATAGTGAGGAGTTATGAAATCGCTCGTTCTGTCTCATCATCTCTGAAAATCATCTTGTTTTAGAAGCTGCAACCAGAAAACCTTTGACTTTTTCACCCACGTTAGCATCGTCTTGGAGGCAGTCCGCCATTTTGGTCCAGACTTAACTCTCTTCAACAGTTTCTTATGAAATTTTGCACAGATGTTCATCTTGACTTTGGTGATCCTCTAAAATTGCATCAAGCGCCACCTGAAGGTCAAACTTTCCACTTATTTAGTAAAATATTCCCCCACCCACCAGATGGATTGACATGTTTTTATAGATGTTAATGTTTCCCCAGAAGATTCATGTTGATTCCCCAACTTTTTATCTGCTGCCACCATGAAATCAAACATTTGTGTGTTTTCAGGGAAATTTTTATCACAGAAATAGTAAAAAAGCTATGAGTGCATAAAAGCCCAAGTGGATGTCATAAAATTGCTTGTTCTGCTTTACCAAACAGGTTAAACACCAAAAAATATTTCATTTACAATCACAAAAAACAGAGAAAAGCAATAAATCTTCACATTTAAGCAGCTGGAACCAAAAAACGTATAACAATTTAAACCACAGAAGAGCTGTTAGAAGGTAAATCCACCATTTCAGTCCACATTGTGACTATAAGACACAGTAATTTTCTCAAAGTTTCAACTTTATTAACTCCCTATTCTGTTTATGACAGATTCTTGTTCAAACATCTAATGAGACTCAGACCTGTAACTGGAACTGCACTGATCACATTGCATCCCTGAACCAAACACCAGACTTTTTATATATTAAAATGAGGTTTTTTAGCTCTAATAAGCTGCAGCATGCATAACTGTTAGCTAAAACTGACGTATTTGATTAAAGTACACACATCTTTTATATCGTTTTTTAGGTTTTACAGACTCAGGCGGATTCTCTGGATGTTCTTTCATACCAAGACCTCTCACACTTACGCCTCCCATTATCCCCGTCTACCCTCAGGAATCCTAACTATTTCTGAAGCGCTCTCTCACCACGCAGACCCACACCCACTGCCTTATATAAAGCCATTAACCGGCATTGTGCTATTTTTAGTGGGCAGGTACGGTGTGTTTCAGCATGAAGTGATTGTTACGGAGGCTGAGGGCCGCAGAAGCTGCGGATTTCAGCAGATGGAGGAACGGCTTGGTTTTAGAAGAGCGGTCAGAAAGTCACAGGAAATGCATCAGAGGGTAAATGTGACGGCTAAATGCACCAAATCCAAGGCTCCTCTTTATTATTACTGGTGGGTTTTTTGCATTGTTTGAAACCGGCTGTAATGCTCGGACTTAATCCCCCTGTGCTGATCATGTTTATGTTATAGGCCTACTTGGATGCAAATGTTGGTTCGACAGACAGAGAGAGAGATTATATATGTAAATGGACCTACAGTGCTCCACAGAGGCTAAGCTCTTAAGCTGGAGGTCGCCTATCTGTGGAGCCTAAAGCACATTTAATAATACAGTACATGGATGATAAGAACATAATCTCGTGAGCCATTATAGCTCCGTTCTGAACGCCGGACTGGATCTTCAGCTCGACGTCCGGCTCCGGCTCTAATTTCATTAGAGCTCTAAAGTTCATTAGAACCTGCAGCCAATCAGAGTCCATTAAAGTCCGTAATTAAAAGTCTAAACACGGCGGTGTGAATGAGCGCGACTCCTGGCTGCACGCAGCATCCAGAGAGCTTAACAGCTTGGTCCACTTAATGTACAGTAAGAGCAGCTCCGAGCAGATGTTTCAGCTCGTGCAGCAGCACGGACGCACATCTGGACGCCCGGCAAAATACAGACCGCTAGCTGAGGGTCCTCAGAGGACGGATGCAGGGGGGAGGAGGAGGAGGAGGTGGAGGAGGACAGGGGAGATGCAGCGCAGATGAGGTGGAAACAACAACCGGGTGGGTGTAAAATTAAAGGGTAGAGTGTAGAAGAGGACAGAAGAGGAGATAAAAAGAGAGGAGAGCGTGAGTCCGCCCAGGCTAAAAACACATGAGCACTCGTGGAAACTTTAAGGTGGACTGAAACAGCCCCCCCCTCCCTCGCATGACATACGTACATTACATAAGAGAGGATGTAAAAAAAGAGGCAGAGATATAAGAGATGGATGCTTGTGGACGAGCATAAATTAGAAAAACACTGACAGACTTTCCATCCATGGCACTGCCCCCCCAACAGGATCAGTCAGCAATCACTCGTTTATCTTTTTAGACCAGCTGACTTTCATCAAAATGCAAAGACAGAAATATAATTTTGCCTTGAACTCATCATGTCTTTACTGCTCCATTGAAGTTAGCAGATAAAAGCCTCATAATACTGAAGTAATATTGCAGCAATCAATCGACTGGCTTCTAATCATCTCATGTTTGCTTGTTTTTTGTCTCATTTATGGTAAGAAACACAACTAGAGAGCATATTTTGGCATTTTGAGGGTTAGTTTTTACATTTTATAAAAATTTCCCTTGGACCAAATGTGCATGTTAAATTTGGTTAGTTTTTGAGGATGTTTAAGGGGTCAAATTTACGTTCAAATTGACGTAATAATGATAAAAAAGAAGAAGGAAAGAAACCGTACAAATACAACAGGGTCCTCGGTCTTCAGTCCCTAATAAATATCTTCATGTTTTAGACTTTTATTCAGCAAAAACTAGAAACCAAAGAACATTTAACCGCTTTCTGGCCTTTTATTGATGAACTAACTATTGAACAGAGAGTTGAAACGACAAATTAATCAAAAATAAGAAACAGCATTGATCCATTGAAACAATGACCCCAAATTCACCCACAAAAACCCCAAATCAACTCCCCCACAAGTGAGTTTACACTCAGGAACAGACAGGAACAGAAGGGCCGGGACGCTTGATTTTAATCATCTCCGACAATTGCAGGCAGCTCTCTAGGACCTTATATAACTCATCTAATATTTATTACGTTTATTCCGCGGAGGACTCGGCTTTGAGTTTTTTATTTTTTTAAGAAGAGGAGGCTGGAAAAGGGCCAGCAGAAGGGAAAGAGATTAAAAAAAAGAAAAGAAGAAGAAGAAGAAATGTGACAGAAGTGTGAGGAAAACAGCTCGGAGAGGTGCGTACCCGCAGGGAAACCTTGTTGTAAATGAAGTGCATCGCGTTGTGTGAGAGGAGAAGAAGAAGAAGAAGAAGAAGAGAGTCTGAAAGAGGAGGAGGAGGATGTGTGTGTGTGTGTGAGTGTGTGTGTGTGTGTGGCATGTGTTTCTAGCTTCTGTATATGTGTGTGTGTGCGTCCATCTGGACTCCATTTATGCCAGCCGTGTCTTTTTCTGAATAGACCTTGTATGTTCCAATCTCTCTCACCGAGCCAGTCTGCGAAGCTTATTCCTTTCTTTTTTTATTTTTTTTTCAATGCATGTCTCTTTCTCTCTCTCTCTATCTCGCCTCCCTCTTTCGCCCATATGTGTTTCTCTCTCTCTCTGTCACCTTCAGCGGCTCCCCAGGGCAGCCTGTTAAATGCTGCAATCTGTCTCTGTCTCCCATCCTTACCCTCCTTCCCTCTTTCTCTCTCTCTTTCTCCCTCTCTTTTTTTTTTCCTCTCAGCTTTTTCTCCGAGGCTCGACGCTCATGAATCACAGAGCTAACTACTACATGTAAAAAAAAAAAGAGGGAAATCCCTGACTAAAAGCAAAGGGTGGAGAGAGAGAGAGAGTGAGAGGGTGATAAAGACATATCTCAAGAGAAGGGGGGGGGAGTTAAAGCTAGCTAGTCATTTGCGATGAATGGAAAGGACAAGAGAAGAAGAAGAGGAAGAGGAAGAAGGAAGGATGGGACAAAAGGATGCACAGATGATATATGGGAGATTAAATGAGGATTTCAGGGTCGGAGGTCATTCAAAAAGCTAATTTCTGACGCCATTAGAGGCAGCGACGGCTCCGCGAGAGCCGGATTGGGAGCAAACAGGGTTACTCCACTTCACATTAACAGAGTTACTTACAGGAAGCGGCCCCCCGAACTGTAACATTAATCTTCTGTCCATCACACAGCAGCTTCACTGGAGCAAAAGGGGGTTAAGTGCCCTTCAAAACTAATGGTGGTGAGAGGGAGGAGGGTGGTGGGGGGGGGAGTGGTTCTTGCACGCTATTTTCAAGCAGAATTTCCCAGCAGGTCCGAGACAGCAGACTGACGACCTTCCCCGCAGTCGCACGGGGATTCACGTTGTGTTTTTTACGAAGGAGAGTAAACCGACCGGCGACGTCTGATGAGCACGAAGAAGGAGAGACAGAAGAGACGAAGCGAGGACGTTTAAAACAGCGAGGATGAGGGAAGAGACTGGATTTGCATCATAATTAGTTCATTTATTTTTTCAGTTTGTGAGGAATAAACTTCAGAAATGCCAAAAAGTTGATGCAAGAAGTTTTGGAAGTTTGTGAATTTGACAAAAATAGAATTCGACAAAACGACAAAATGCAACAGAGAGATAAAAGTCAAAATGTCCCCTGAGGAGGTGAAGCGGGCAGACGAAAACATCAGACCTGCGTGGAGTCAGACGGCTGTTTTGTTTTCCTGGCAGTCAGCGGGACAACCTTTCCCTCAAAAAAAGTGCTTTGGTTACCTGAAACGTAGCTGCAGGCCGGAGTTGAACTCTGGAGAATCCTGCATCTCCTCCAGCGTGCATGTTCTGCATCATTCAGTCATACAAAAGAGATGCAGACATGAAAAATAACACCACTAAAAGTCATGAAAAACCCTAAAATTCATGCCCATGTACACAAATGTTACAGATTTAGGGGCATTAACTCATTTGGGATCATTGAAGTGTACACCTCAGCAAAATATCCTACAAAGTTGTCGTAATTTTTAGATATTCTAATAAATTAAAAGATAAAATTGTGACTAAAAACTTCATGATGGTGTTGATAATTAGTGCTGAGTTCGGTGGTGTTGGAAACTTGGTGGCATCTGCTTGGCTCGTGGAGAAGGTGATGTTTTCTTATGGCCAATTCTGCTTTTGGCAACATGGATATGAACAGCAAAACTCTACTGGCACACATTTCCCATCATGCAGGCTGAACTTTTTAAAAATTAAATGGTGCAAAAGCAAAAAACTGACTTGGTAACGACAGGAACATTTGTGCACAATCCGCCAAAAACTGACTTAGTCATAAAGTATCAGGCACATTTAATCCCCCCTCCACTGAGCATTTAACATGCAATGATGCTTTTCAGTAACCAAATGCAAACATACGGATGTATATCCAGTATCCCGGTTGAAAATAACCTCATACAAAGTAAAAGCAGAGAGACTCAGTGAGGGAATTAGAGGAGAGGATCAGGACACGATGATAGAAATTGTTCTGACAGCCCTGATAGGAGCATTATGTCAAGCTTTAATTCTGTGCCACATAATTAGGTTTTTAACAGTTTCTCTCCCAGGTTATCATCAAATTAGCTTTATTAACACTTTTGTCATCTGCGGCTATAAACTAGACATAAAAAAAAGACAAAAAACACAAAAAAATGTGGTTTAAACTTTGCATTTTTTTATATTTTGCTCATTTATGCAGATTTCTCCTTCAAGTCGTCTGTATTTTTTTTTGCTTTTCCACACCTCCTCTCCATCTCCTCCTTTGCCTTCACCTTTGATATTTATTTTGCATCCTCGTGTTTGTCGAGGCCACGTTCAGAGTGGATCCTTTCTAAATAAAAGCTTGTTTTTTTTAAAGCCTTCTGCTCTGACGGCCTCTGTGTGATGTGTGCTAATGCAGAACTGCCTCTCTGCAGCGTTTTTCACCCTCACGCTGCAGACACTCTCACTCATATCTCTGCAGTCTTTCTCCTCTTTTCTGTCTCACCGCTTCTCCTTTTTTTTTTGTTTTTATCCCCCATTTTTTTCATCTTTCTGCTGCACCTTTTTTTTTTTTGCTGCTCGCTCTCCTGTTTGGAGGCTGCTGCCTTTCAGCACGACTGCAGTGGTGCAGCGAGAGCTCGTTCCCCTGCTGGGAAAACCTGACAAAGCCATAATTAATGTTATTATTATTATTAACATCTGATATTTTTTTTGTACCGTGACATGCTAAACTGCCTGCTGTGAAAACGACCTATTATATCTGTCAAAATAATGTTATGGCACTTAAAAATGAAGCCCTTAAGGCTTCAAAATTGCAATCCTCGAAATGGCATTTTTGACATTTCACTCCTTATATGTATTTGTTCTGAATCCAACTCGTTCTGTAACTTCCTGCCTCCACCTCTGCCTCCTTGCCTGTCTTTTGAATTTCTTCCTCACAGCTCTCAGCTCTTCCTCCTCTGCCTTACCCCCTCTCTCTCTCTCTTTCTCTTTCTTTCCCCCCACTCTCTCTCTTTTTTCTCCTGCAGTCACTGAACATTACTTTTCTTGCCTGTCTGGCTTTGAATGTGGGTCCCCACGAATTGGCTGTTGACCCCAATGGGTTTTTCCTCTTGCACGTGTGCACACACAAAAATAATGCTCACAGACTGTATGAGTGCAGAAAAATCCTCCCACACACATCAGGACACACATGCACTCACGCATGCTTGCAGACACACACACACTTAGACTGTGGCTGAGTTATTGGCAGGGCCGGAGTGACAGGGCCTCTTCACCAACACATCCACGCTCTGTTGGACATCGCGTTATGCACGGGCCATTTGCTACGTGGATCATAAAGTGCAATAAGGACAGAGTTAAGCAGGGATAGATGCACAAACACACACTCTTGAACTCACACACATCAATAAGCATGCAAACACACTCACACACTTGGACATGCGCAGACTTGTCATGTTTTTTTTTCCCCGCTTCTATCTGACACGATATTGCATAATGACAGAATCTGTCGTAATCTCTCCGTCTCTGTCAGGTTTTTTCTCCCCCTCCTGTATCTCTGACTCACAGGTTGGAGAGAGTAAGACTGATGTGGTGGCAAAGAAAAAGGGGAGTAGAGTTTAAAAAGACAGAAGGAAGTTAAAAAAAGAGAAGCGAGAGGAAGAAAAGTTGTTAAAAGTCTGACAGAGAACGGAAATCTGAGTTCAAAATCTTTAATCAGCTTAGTTTCTTTCACAGCGTTTTAGGATGAAGTCTGTGGCTTTTGTTTGATATGAAGTTTCTGCAAAAGATGTTGTTGCACATTTCCGTACTTGCATTTGCACAGATTGCACTCCTTAGCTAGGGGCTAGCTGGGCTTGTTTAGTATATTTGGTGTACTTTTTTGCCACATTGCTCAGGTTTGAATGGTGGGTTTTTTTGCTGAAACAAGGTAGATGAAGTATTGGGTATTTTGTCCAAACCAGTAAAGCAAAACAAAAAGCTGAAAGATGCTAAAATGCTCCATTGAGCTGAGTGCAAGTGCATCATGGGGGTATTTTCTGTGCATCAGTCTCTGCGAGTGACACCTTTGCCATTGCACACAGCAATTTTTTGGTCAATAATAGACATAATTGCTAAGTACAGCTTTCAGAACATCAGTAAGGTCAAAAATGTCCGTTCAGTTTTACATTTACATGCTTGTCAGTGACATTTAGGGAGAAAATAAACAGTTAACTCTGATGCTTTTGTACTTATAAATGTGAGCTGTGGTAACGGAGAAAATATGAAAGAAATCTATACAACTGTCTCCAAATAAAAGGGTTTAGCGGCTAAATTTAGAGAGACAGACAGCAATAAAGAGACAACAGATCATAAAGTGAGATCACTCATCATCAGGAGAGGTTAGCCATAGTTTGCCTCTGCTCTCCGTCTGTTTTTTTCCACTCTAAAATGCAGAGTCATTGGACGTGAGGGAACGCGGTTTACACTCTCACTCATAAAGCAGTAAATTGTGTCATTTAAAGTCCCTCACATTCGTTTGAAGAATTCGGCGAAGACACTGCGCAGTCCTCTGCTTCTGCTTCTCGTCCAGTCTGCCAGGAAGTGTTTTTAAAAAAAAAAAAAAAAAAAGCCATGAACCTCTCCGGCTGAACTCTGCAACACAACCGACTGCAGATTTATCCCCGGTGTGTGTGGGAGCTGCAATATTTAACGAAACAATGATGACACTTGGGCGATTCAGTGATGACTGAGAGGACTTTCATTTGGCAGACAGGAAGTTGCTGGGTTGCGCAGCAGTTATGCATATGGATTATTAATAGTTTTGAAGTTTCAACTATTTTTTTCTCTTATTTCAGTTTTAACTAATAGATTTTAAGTGCATTTGCTATCTTTGCTTTAATTTTTCAGAAAGTTTCAGTTCTATTTCTAACACATTGACTAGTTTGTGCTGTTTGATTTAGAAGTGTGTAGTTTCTTACACATAAAAGTATGTTTACAAAATGCATGAAAAAATGCTTCTAATTCAAATGTAGGATGCTAAAATGTGCATTAATTGTACAGATGTGTGTTGCAAAATGACAGTGTTGATACTTTTGGGCTAAAAACCGTCTGAAAAGATATTATGCTAAATTTATTTTATTTTAATTACTTTTTTAATCAGCTAAAATTGCTTTGATTCAGTTTTAGTTTTTCTTAAAGGGGATTGTTTTTATTTAGTTTCAGCTTGCAACAGTTTTTTTTCTGCTTATTTTCACTGTAGTTTATTATAATGACCCTGTTTTTGTGTAACACAGCATGCTTTATGTTGGCGTGTCTATAAGTACATGTGTCAATGCATAATAAATGCCTGCAGTGCAGTATATCTGTTACTCCTGAAGTATCTTTTGCAGGAAGTTCTAACATTTCCTCTCAGGTGTAGAACAATAGTCTTTGCAGTAATGTGACCATGTAAAATGTACCACACAGATCCAGTACATGTTGCTTGAAGTGTCGTTCTTTCTTCTCCACAGCTGGCATCCACTAACTCGGCTAACAGCAGCCAGACGACTGCAGCTGACAACAAAGGTACGTCTGAGTTTTGTTTACCTGCTCTGTAATGATGATGCCCCTGCTTGCTATTTCTGGGAACCGTCGGTCCTCTGATCCTCCTCTTAGTGGAGGAGAAGTGCTGCAAAAATCGTCAAAGGATGTGAAAAAAATGTCACTGTGGTCGACTGAGCAACCTTGTCTCAACTCATTAAGAGCAGACATCAATGACTTTGCTTGAAAGAGTTTCCACTGAGGTTTGGAAAGTCTTCAGGCTCTTTTTTACTTATTTTTTCTCTTAAAATTGCTCACAGCCATCGGCAAAAAAGAGAAAAGTTTTTAGGAAAGCCCTTAGCAGTTTTTTAGAATAACTTGCTTAATTCTGACTCTTATTAGATGTAAAATGTCACATTTTAGCATTAAAAAGTCTAAAAGGTAAACTAGATTTATCTCTGATGTGATAGCTGTTTAACCATGATATAAACAAATCCCATGATCCTTTGTTACCTCAAGACATCATCAAACTACAACTCTTGTTTTCATTGTTTTGACAGAGAGACTTTCTAGTGACAGAAATCACAGATTGTGCCTTTAAATCTCGCTAAAGGAGAAGAGGAGACGCCAAGTCTGGCCTTTAATGGTTGTTAAATTATCACATAAGTCAAAGCTGTAACAACATTCGTTGCCAGTTTCTCTTTAGATACAAACTTGGCAGAGGAATCAAATATCTTTTGGCAAAGCTGCCAAGCGGCAAACGCGTCTGAAATTTGTGTCTCTTTTCCTCAAACGTTTTTTTGTTTTCCTCTCCGTCTTTCTCTTCCTCTTTGAGCTCCCACAGTACAAAAAAAAACCAAAAAAAAACTTGACATTGTGTTTTTCAGAGGTCATCGATTATTTTTTTTGTTTTTCCATGAGCAACCAGGACGATGCAGTGTGTTGGCAGGAAGCGAAGTGTGTCAGCCAGGAAGAGTTGGCTGCAGCTCACCTTTTTGCGCAACGTTGCTCATCAATAATCAACTTTAGCACTGCAGACTTTACCATCTATCAATGCACCACTGGCACCGGATCAACCAGGGATGAGGCTGCTTCTCCTGCAAAACACACAGTTTCTATTTAGACACACGCACACACACATTTTTTTTTTCTAATATTTCATGAAACAGCATCAAAAGGCAAACTCTTAAATGCCTTTTTCTCCAATCCAGATGTCTCCTGTCTTCATCTTCATCTCTACCTTCCTTCTCATCTCCTGTATTCTGTGTTCGAATGTGCCTAAATTTAAATATGCAGGAAAATCTACGTATCTATTGTAGCCCTGAGGCGATGTGGACCCGCTGTATCGGCTGCATTGCCTTGCAGCAAACATGCATGCATGAGGAGGATACACAGCAGAGGTGTAGAAACCTCAAGGCTAATCATAGAGCTCTGATTCACACGGAGACACATACAGATGCAGCAGGTTTTGGTGTCACACTTGTTATTTTTACATTTGGCTTTCATACACACAATTTAATGCAGTTTCATAATGTTCTGCGTACGAGGAAGTGATGATGAATACGATGTAACTGGCTGTTTGTGCTTTTATAGTAATGACTAGTATTATATATATATATATATATTATATAACATGAGAGAATATATTTTTATCAATACAATATTTACCGAACACTAACACAGCTAACACTTTTACATGACATGCTGTTTTTGCACACTTAAATGAAATTTGTATTGTTTATTTCTTTCAATATTATTATTGCAGGATTCAGTCTCAGATTTTACTAGTTAATAATGTAACCAGGTGCAGTTTTTCAAGCACCTTCTCTAAGGAGAAGATTCAATACTGACTGAATATTAAATTTATTCCTTAATGCAAATCAATTAACAGTCCATACTGTAACTTTCCTCATGTTTTATGGTTATAATGGCTGTTTTATCTTTTGTTTGTAACGTTGCATAGCCTGTTTTGCTTTTTCAGCAGCCAGTTCCTTTAATTATCTTCATCATAACTTATAATAAACCCTAAAATTCTCTCTCTCCCTCTCTCATGCTGTCAGTCTTTTGGGAGACGTGGATCTCTCAGCACTCTGAACACGAGCGCTGCTGAACCTCAGTCTGTTAGTTGACAAGGACGACTTAAGGGTCTTACTCAGCAAAGACACTTTAGCTGACTGAACAATTTTTATGGCGAATGAGCTGTTCCTCGTAACTGAACATTAACAGTGACGTCTTTGCTTCCAGAATAACCGCAAATGTTTGTCTGCCTTTAATAAGCACAAGATTTTAAGAGATCGTTCTGCACGACTGCACTCTTCTGCAGGATTTGCTGTTTGTCCGTCCAACTCTTTTTCCAAAGCGACATGCGGCGTGGTTTTAAAAGCCCCACTGAACTCTCACTTGTTACTGTCAGATTGGTACATTTATGGTCTATTTATTTCTTTATCACCTCTAATTTTCTTCGCCTTTGTTGTCATATCTCCTCGTCACATTGGAGTTGGGGTGGTTTTGAAAGACTTGTGCAGTCCCAATCTGTTGACAACACCACCTGTACAACAATAAGAGCTCTATAAAGCGCTGCAGGGTTGACGTTTTTCTGCAGGCCAGCCTTGATGTTACAGTAGCCTTGCTTTCTTTGACAAATGAGATTTTTCCATTGGCAGAAAATAAACTCTGCTGAAAACAATTCTTTTTTTACTTTCACTTAAAAGTTTTGTTCACAGCACAAATGTGATCTAATTTAGAAAAAGCTGACGTCAGGCTGTGTACGACCTTCATCGTGGTCACTTAACTGCAAAGTCACCACCACTCAGCTTCCTGTTACACTTTACTATGTACAAATTATAGCTTGATAAGTCAAGAAGTAAGATCTGAAGTCTGAGTTTGATGAGTTTTTCAGAGTGTAAGCGCAAATACAGTGAAGTTATCAAGGCAAACTAGTGAGTAGATAAATTATAGTGTGTTGAATGAGAACATTTAATATCCCAGACAGCTCAGTAGTTTCATTTAGCCGCGCGTTAGCAACTTCTTATTGAAGACAGGCTATTTTCAGTCATTTAACAAAAGATAGATATTAAAAAAAAAAAACATAACTTTAGGTCTTGGGAACCATTTCCTGGACTAATTCCTGCGGCACTCTATTAATATGTCCTCGTCTTTGTCTTAAAATACTCCTAAAATTTGCTCTGCAGCATTTATTTTTGCTCCACCTGGAACAATCCTATGTTTTCTCATGGAGAAAACAGATTCCAATACTGCTTAAAGACTGAAATATTGACAGATTGATCAACTTCCTGTCCTCTCTACGGTGTAATAACCTGTGACCCTTTGCCCTCTGCCCCCTCCAGAGAAGGCAACAGCGGCGAAGCCTCAGGAACAGGAAGAGGAGATCGATATCGACCTGGAGGCGCCGGAGACGGAGAAGGCCGCCCTCGCCATCCAGAACCAGTTCAGACGTTTCCAGAAGAAAAAGAAGTAGAGTGACTGATAATGAAAATATGAAAAAAAATGGGGGGAAAAAAAAGAAAAAAGACAAAAAAAACCTTCTGCAGATGTACAGATATACACTTAATGATTGAGATGAGGTGGTGGTGGTTTGGGTGGGGGTGATGGAGCAGGGATTTGAGTTGTTCAGGATTTACTGTCATATTATGCAAAGTGTCATATAACACCCTTTTGCATTAGAGATCGACTGATATCAAGGACGAGAAAGTTGAAAGGGGCAAGAAAGAGGGAAAAGATGAGAATATTAAAAAAAAGGTGGAGATTTGTATTTATAATCTAGCATGACGAAATACTGTAACCTCCCGTCACCAAATTAACCTTCGCAAAAGTCCCTACATCTCACCCCGTGTGTCCCTCAACAATCCCGAACATCCTCGCTCATTCTGCAGATGCAGCACAAGCAGACAGACGTCGTACTTAAAGACACTTGTCTCCGCTGACTGACAGAACAAGCACACTTCCTTTCGACGTCCGTGAAACAGGAACGCACAAAAAAGAAGAGAAGCACACTCTCTAGTTTCCAGGTTCTTTTCTTTTTTCGTCTCCTTTGACGTCTCAAGCTCTCTTTCATTCACTGTCTCTCTGAAAACAACACCGAGCAACCGTCTCCGGTGTAAAATCACCTCTGCATTGCCTCCCGTGTAGGCCAGATATTGGATCGCCTCTGCCAGTCTGATCTCACAGGTGACGGAGGTGGTGGTCATGGAAACTGGCTGCTAACTCACGCAGTCAGAGGCAATTTGCTGTGGGGAAGATCAATATGTGACTGGAAGTAGGCACAGCACAAGCTCACATGAGTCGTTAGCGGCCCGCTCACACGTTACGGGCAGCAGCGATCATCAGGTGTTTATGTGCCTGCAGGGTCTGACGCTGTTTAATATCCTGAGCGCTTTACGACCTGGTGGAAATTCATTTAAAACGACATTATAAAAACAACTTTTCAAGTGGCTTTATTGACGTGTGTGAAATCAGACCTGAAGAGGATTCGGTGGAGGCCGCCTCTGTCACACAGATAGTCCAAAGATAAAGACCGAGTGATAAATAATTCTCGCTGTTTGCTTCGATTCGATTAAGCTAATAAGAGCCGGAGCTGGACACAGGAAGAGGAGTCTGGCAATGCATCATAATTTCACACTTGTTGCTTGTAAATTGCATTTTGTCTGGGCCAGTTGAATCATGGGAGACTCGTGAGAATTAGATTGTGTCCTGGATATTTTAAGCATTGACCCTGAACTTAAGTTTGCAACTGCTGTGCATCATGAAATTCTTGAGAAAAATTTGAAAAACAATGAGTTTTTTGATCAGACAGTAAGAATGATGCAGATGTTACTCCTCTAGTCAGTGTAGCATTGTGACGGTTTGTGAAATAGTCACGTAATTTAATCTACAGGACATGAAATTTAGTTGGAATTAGCTTTAATGCCAATATATATGCAAAATGCAGTCAGACTTTCAAATTAAAAAGGTGCCGAGAAAAATTTCATTTGTTGCAGTTTGGTTTTGTAAGCTTGGTTAGGTTTAGGAAAGACGTCATGGTTTGAGTGAAACTGCTTCCTTAAAAACAATCAGTGTCAACTGTTTGTTTCGTAGGAGAATCAAACCACCACAACCATGTTCTCTATGCTAACTTTATAACTCAACGCCTTCATCCTTATTGGATTAAAAGTAATTTTGAGTTACAAAAATTGGAACATTTACACAAATCTTTTGACTAAATTATTGACTATTTAATTTACTGCCCTCAAACAGGGCCGACCATCACCAGCTAGCTAGCTGTATGCTAGCTGTAGCTAGCTAAGGTTAGCTCTAGCTGACTTTTTGCGGTTTTAAGATTTAAGATTCCTTTGTGTCTTTTAAGGATATAAGATGTAATGATGTACCCTTTAAATTAAAGGCTTTTTTTAATACAGAAAAAGATTAAGTCTGCTTGAGAAGAGTCTCTCAACAGAAAAGCAACTAACTTAGCACCTTTGTAGTATCTTTAAAACAATAGTTTTGAGCTCCAGCAGCACAGAAATCAAGACTGGAGCCTCTTATGATGTTTTCTCGTCTTTACAACTGGCATCATATTGCTTCTCTACCTTAGGTCGCATTTATAACATTTCCACGCTGCCTGTCTATGGCTGAGAGCTCTCAACCACGCTCGGTGTTGGGTTACTGAGTGCCGCAGTAGGTAACTCAAACCTTCACATCCTTAAATAAACACTTGATAATGATTCAGCGCAGATGCCAACCGTGAACCTGAGCCCTGTCACCTTTGGGTCAGTCAGACAGAAGGAAAAGAGAGAAACTCTGCAGCTGCTGAGACGGAAAGAAAGACACTGAATGAGAGACAGAAAATTAAACAAAGAAACCTTCCTCTTACTTAGAGTCCAATTGTTAAAGTTAGGCATGAAAGCACACTGAAATAATTATTAACGAATACGATATATACATACAATATACCCAAACAAGCACACACACACACACTCCTGCTTCATCCAGTTTCCCCTCCTCTCTCCCCCCTTCAATGTATGTAGCACACTGAACTGCTTCTAAAATGCCAGACTTACTCTCCCATCGCTTTAATAATAATCTCACTAATTGCTGGAATTATTATTGGAATGTAACCTCTTTTCTGTTTCGAGGACATGAAGCGGTTGCAAAAAAAAAAGGAAAAAAAAGAGAGCGCAACCGGCACAAGTTGGACGTCACCGCTCTTCTCCGTCACTGTCCGACTGTTTCCTTCACGGCATCGAGGAGATTTGTTGATGGCATCACCTGAGAGTTTGATATCAAACCCCTTTTTTTTCAACCCCTCTAACTGGATTTAACACAGTTTTCGCAGAATAATTTCATGTACACTTCAGTAATACGGATTTAGGTGGATTTTACTTGGCAGGCGTTTTGAATAGGCAACCTCAAGAAAAAAAAGCATAGCTTCTGTGTAATTCTTTAAAAATATTAAATCAGTCTATCCGATGTTGAGCTGACGAGATTATAGCATGTGAGAAAACAGCTCAGATAATCTCACTGGACACCTCTGAGATTCAACCCCCTTTATGCATCTGCACCTGCCCCTTTTTATCCAGCTGTTCAGCATCAGTCTGCACGCTTACAGGAAGCAGGGTTTGATGTGTTTTCAGCCTCTTTGCAACCAGCTTTTTACTGTAAGAGATGTGTGCAAAAATTAAAAATCTTTTGGTTAATTTAAACGGTACTGTTATGACCTGCAGACCAAAGAAAAGGAGGAATATGTACATAACGAAACTGTCCTTGAAACACAAGGAGAAATATCATCAGGCATATTATTCACTTGCATAATTGATGGCTGCACATTAAATTTAAACAAATAATGTTGGAAATATATTCTAAGATTTGAAGACACATTTCTGACGTCCTAAAGTCACATCACTGAAATCTGATTGGCCAAAACGGATGCGTATTTGCATCATTTGAAGCAAGGATCAAATTAAGACAAAGTCAGTCTGTAATGCTCTGACTTGATTTAGTTTGAAAAACATCATGTGTCATCTTTTGATAATTTATGTCCCGCATAATCAAAGTAAAGATTTTGAATTGCAGACCTGTTCATGAGCCTGATCCGTGTAATTAGAAACAGACTCCGTGTCTGGAGGCTGAAAATAGCAACCTGTCAGAGTCCAAAAAGCAACAACCACAATTGCGAGATGGTCGTTTTCAGTGTGAGATTTGAGACGGTTATTATTGTGGAATTGAGGCTGTGAGATCATCCAGGCGTTTGGATAAAGGTGACCTACAACTGAAAGGTCACAGGTTTGATCCTCACAGGAGTGTGCAGCCGTGTTTCTTACAGGATTTGCTGAGGATCGATGGTAACATGCGTCGACTCAAAATGTCACTTTTGTCCACTTAGAGCATTAAAGGGCAAAAAAAAAAGGAGTTTGATTCAAATTCAGCTTGAAACGTAAGATGCTAAAGCCATTACGGTCGCAGGTTCCTATGATCAGTCATGAGTTTGCATGTAGTCAAACCTAAAACACACCTTGAATCTCTGAATTCTTCCCATGAATGACTTTTTACAACTCTTAAGCAGGGATCACTTTTTTTTTTCTTTGCGATCTCACGACAGCCAATTTAATAAAAACTCTTTATCTTAAAAAAACAGCTAATTAACTGTAATAAGCCATTTGTGTGGATGCACTTTGCTAACATAGCTACAGTTATTATTATCACATAAACAGATGCTGCTGCTCCAGCATGTTGTTCAAGATGTGCAAGATGTTTCAGGTCGGATTTGTCAAGGCATCATATCACACCCTGAGTTTAGGCTAATTTTAGACATTTAGGGGGGCCCGGCCGGGGGGGGGGGGGGGGGCGGGGGGGGGGGGGGGGGGGGGGGGGGGGGGGGGGGGGGGGGGGGGGGGTGGGGGGGGCTG
>JAPZDV010000016.1:13214129-13226435 GCA_029814665.1 Acanthurus lineatus
CTGTGGTTTTTTTTGTTTTGTTTTTTGTAGCCGAGGTTCAGTTGGATGTGTTTAGATGATAGTTGAGTTTCGGTAATGCTGAACTTCTGCACTTTCTCTACTGTTGAAGTCTTTGTGTAACTTTAACTGTAAGACTTCGGAAACCTCAGATTAAAGCAATAAAGTTCGAAATGTAAAGCCATTGTCTGGAGGTTTAGGTTTGTCTAAAAGGGTAAAAGAAGGATGTTTGCAAAAACTGTACGACCAATATACTGTTTGCAATAAGCATTTTTTTTAATTAATGAGGAGCGAGGATTTTTTTTTAAAGCCATGCAACTATATTCTGTATTTTTGTATCAAACATTTGCTTTTGTACCTTTTTTTCTGAACTTGTTCAATAAAGATCATTGGTCAATAAAAGAATACTTACTAAGTTTGACTCATGAGGTGTTATTTGTCTTTTAACTTTTTTATTATCTGAATTACAGACACAACTGGAGTTTAAAAAAAAAGATATAATCTGCAATAATCATTATATTATATTAACATTTGATCAAATGACTATATGTAGTTTGAAAGTGAAAAAGGCAGCCCTATAGATTCTTATTAGCCTCTTTAAGATAATTGTTTTGGCATTACAGGCCACAAATTTGCTGTTTTTGTTTATCCACCTTGTTTCAAGCAGCAAAAAGCAGCACTTTTTACTAAAACAGTTCAAGTTTAGGCACTGGCACCTGATGACAGACAGACAAATCCAGCTAGTTAGTCATCTGGTAACCAAAACTGGAGCGTTTAACAGCTATGAGCAATTTTTAAAAATATTTTCTCAGGAGTAGGTGAAGACCAAAGCAGACCAGATAAATGAAGCTCAAAAAGTTTTATGAAATGATCGAATCACATATTGTCCCTTTCAAAAAAACAACCAATCATAGCATAAAATATCAACACTGACTTTTCTTCTTCAGGAGTAACCGAACATAAAAAATCATAATAAAACTTGAATTTCCCTGCGGTGCTCTGTATCTTGTTTGTGTTTTGTTGTTCGTCTCCTGTGTTTGACCCAAGCTGCATGGTTGCTAATCTTCCCAGGGTTAAACTCATTCCTCCTGGAGCTCTGAGGGCCTCAACCGACCGACCGAGGGGTATAAATTTGTATCTGGGGTAAAAAAAGGTGGAGGGAGGGAGGGGAGGGGGGTTATATTTTGGGTCTTAGGTGTGTGTGTGTGTGTGTGTGTGTGTGTGTTAGTTAAGGGGAGTTTGAGGTGGCGGTGGTTACAGACGGTCTCATATATCAGTGTACAGCGGAGCTTTGAGGCAGCTGCTCTCTGGTGAGTTTCCCCACATCTCTGCTTTTATTTTCTGTCAGTCCTTGTCCTCTCCTGCATTTTCATTTCTTTACAGCCACATCTGCTTTTCTGTGCACCAAAAGGTCTCTCAGGGGAGTGTTGTTTGGATTTCAGAGACTTTTATATTTCTATTTGGCTGCATAAGAGCTGGGATCCAAGCCAGAAACCTTTTCTGTCTACTTCAGTCTCTATGATACAGATTCAAAGAAATGTCATGAAAAGATTTGCATCATAGCAACAAGTTTGTATTTTTTCATACATGTAGTGTTTAAAAGTCAACATCACAGATTACTGTTTAGAGGAGGACAGCAAGAAAGACTATTTACTGGCCCAATATTTTTGGAAAGTTGTTAATCTGGTCTGTTATGAATATCCAGGCCTCAAGCAGAGAGCTGCCGGTGTTAAGACCTCTTACAGGTTCAGACACACTCTGCCAGCGTACAAGCTTAAATAAGCAAGATATATTTAGCTTAGAGGCACAAATGTCTTGTTGAAAAGGTAAAAAAGGTTGGAAACAACACAAAAACTATTTGCAGTAGCTAATATTAGCAGCCGAGTTTTTTTGCCTATCACATATATTTCGGCTGTGAGGTAAATGCCATCTGATGAATGAGGATTTTGTCATAATTGCCAAAAATATGTTTGACAAAACTGTGTTGCCATAACATGGTTTGTCCACCAGAGGGCACTGAGAAGCTTATTTTTGACTGTATATAGGACATGATAAGGAAAAGTTTACCTAAGTTATGTATTTATTTTGAAGTTGAATATAATTTGGATATATTTTCAGATAATTAATTGATCAAAAAATCAGTTTGGTTTAACTAAAAAATGTGTTTTTTTAAAACATTGTGTGAAAAAGTCTGACAACACTCTCCTAAGATTCACAGGAACTCATTTACAGGGAAAAACAGCAAAAAGACTAAGTTTGACTGAGAACCTTTAAATGAGTCCCATCATGCTTTGCCTGGTAGAGTTGCATGACCCCCGACTCAAGTCAGGCCATCTAATCCTAGCGACCTCAATATCACAGCAGGTTTGATGCCCCGCTCAGAGCCTGGTTTCTTGCGCTGAAAATGACCCTGCCTCTCCGCCGTGTAGGAATGGCCACGACTGGGAACCTTTCTGAAGAGCAGGTGCACTGCTCCATCTGTCTGGACGTCTTCACCAACCCCGTATCCATCCCCTGCGGACACAACTTCTGCCAGAGCTGCATCCTCGGATACTGGAAAACCAGCCCTTTGTACCAGTGTCCCATGTGTAAAAAGTCTTTCCACAAAAGGCCTGATATTAGCATCAACACCGTCCTGAGGGAAATTGCAGAGCAGTTCAAAGAGATCAGAGTTAGAAGTGTTGAAGAGAAGGAAGACAGGATAGAAAAGAAGCTGACGATGGAAAGATGGAAAAAGGAGGAGGATGAGGAGAGGCTTTTGGAGAAAGATCAGAAGCAGCAGCTTCTGGAGGAGTTAAAGCAGAAACAAGAGGAGGAGAGGAGAAAAAAAGAGAAACCTGGAGAGAAAAAGCCAGCACAAGAGGAGTTACCACCATTGATCCCTCCTGCATCAGCACCCAAAACCTCTCCTCCATCGTCACCTCAGGCCACAGCTCAAGAGACGCCTCCGCCTCCGCTGCCCCAAACGTCACCCCCATCTTCACCTCAGATCTCTGCCTCTCCAACTCCTCAAACCTCTCCCTCTTCTGAACTCCCACCTCCTTCCTGGGAGGAGGTCTTCTGCGATGTCTGCTTGGGGGAAGGCAGACCAAAAGCCGTCAAATCCTGCCTCGTCTGTCTGACTTCCTACTGCGAGGAGCACCTGAAATCTCATTCCGCAAGGTTCACCAAGCACAAGCTGATGGAGCCTGTTGCCAACATGGAGGACAGGATGTGTCCGAAGCACGAACGCCTCCTGGAGCTGTTCTGCAAGAAGGATCAAACCTGTGTGTGCGTGCTCTGCACCGAGACGGACCACAGGGCACATTACACCGTCCCGGTGGAGAGGGAATGGACAGACAAAAAGGTAAGCTGGACCAAATCATCAATCTTAGTTTTAGATGTTTGTCTTAAGAAGAGGAGCTTTCAAGAACACCTTAAATGTGAATACACCACATGTTTTGACAGATTTTCACCTCTAAAACTAGGCAAAGAATCACACCTGTAAATGTAAAGATTAAGCTCCGGCGTATGCGCCTGTCATCAGCTGTGTTTGTGTTCAGGCACAGCTGAAGAGGACAGAAATAGACGTCCAGCAGATGATCCAGGACAGGGTGAGCAAGGTGGAGGAGATCCAACACTCTGTGCAGCTAAACAAAGTGAGTCCCTCTGAGATTAAATACAGTCTTAAAATTCTGATACCATCTCTAAACACTTTTACACAAGGATTTTTGTTCAAATTTATCTGCGTTGTTTAGGCCAGTGCTCAGAGAGAAATCGAGGAGAGCATGCAGGTCTTCTCGGAGCTGGTGCGCTCCATCCAGAAGACTCAGGCCGAGCTGGTTTTGTCCATCGAGGAGAAGCAGAGGCAGACAGAGAGGTGGGCTCAGGGTTTTATTAATGAACTGGAGCAGGAAATCGCTGAGCTGAAGAAGAGGAAAACAGACCTGGAGAACGTGTCCCGGACCGACCACATCCACTTCTTAAAGGTGAGAGAGCATTTTGTTTTGATTACTAAATTATCTCTACTATCAAATCACAATTTTCATTGTAATTGTAGATATGTCATTATGTTTAAGGTCTTGTTTATGCATCATTTCTTGTCCCTTGTCTCTTTGTAGAACTTTCCAGCCCTTAGCACGCCTCCTTTGGTCAAAGACTGGTCTGACACCAGCGTTCCCACCGACACCTGTGTCGGCATGATCAGGAGATCCGTGTCGAAATTGGAGGCAACGTTAGAGGAAATGACGGACAAACTGGCTGAAAGTGGTGGGATTTCCTTCAACAATTGAATATATCTCTAATATGTTTTTATCAATTTTGATTTTAAACTGAGAACATCAGCACAATAAGCTGTCAGAGTTTTATGTTAAGAGAATTTTGTCTTTTTGTTTTCCACAGAAATCAAAAAGGTTCTGAAATATGCAGGTAAACTTATGTGCTCTTGCATTTAGTTTGATTTAATCATCTCAAAACTCTCAAACAAACTGGTCCTTATGTCTTTTTTGTTTTTGCAGTGGACGTCATTCTGGATCCTGAGTCAGCCAATCCCTGGCTGCAGCTCTCTCAGGACAGGCGACAGGTGAGACACCTGGGTGCGTGGCAGGACCTCCCAGACCACCCTGATCGCTTTGACACGGTGGTCATCGTCCTGGGTCGCGAAGGCTTCACCTCAGGGAGACACTACTGGGAGGTCCAGGTGGGGGACAAAGACGACTGGTACCTTGGTGTGGCCAGGTCTTCTGTTAACAGGAAGGGCAGGATCTCCGTAAGCACCACCCAGGGTTACTGGGCTCTGGCTCTGAAGAAGGGCCAGGGGTACCGGGTGTCAACGTCCCCACCAATACTACTTCCTCTCAACCCCAAGCCTAAGAGAGTGGGTGTGTACGTGGACTATGAGGAGGGGCAAGTGTCCTTTTACGACGTCAAGGCTCAGACCCATATTTACACTTTTAAAGACACGTTCAGGGAGAAGATCTTGCCCTTTTTCTATCTGTACTGCTGCGACAAAGCCTCTGATACCATTTCTATTTGTCCAGTGAATGAGAAAAGCCTTATCAAGCAAAGCTAATGACAACTCTGGAAGTGAAAAAGCACTGAAAACCCATTATGAAGGTTTAAAGTGACTTTATTTTTGTTACAGCCTTCCATGTTTTGATGAGATCTTGTGTTGAATGTATATGTGTATTTCTTACATGTAGCCTATAGCTGGTAGCCCAAGAATATATCAAATTATGTTTTTGTATCAGCTCATGGAAGTTCAGAAAAGACTTAAAAGGAATTCAGAAGTTTAGTAAGTATTCTTGTTCACTTTCTTGCCAAGTGTTAGGTTAGAAATTTACACCATTGTCATGTTTGTACACTAAATATAAAACTAGAGCTAGCAGCTTGTTTGCTTAGCCTAGCATAAAGACTGCAAGCAAAGGGAAACAGCTAACCTAGTTTTGTTCAAAGGTGAAGCGCCACTATAGCTCACTATTTTAATTGATTTGCATTTGTGGTTTTGTTTTTAGGTGTGACGCTTGTTTAGGGTCTTGCTCAAGGGTATATAACATCTGTTCTGTAAATATATAGCTGGAGATAACTAGTGGTTAGCTTAGTTAAGCATAAAGACTACAGGGGAAAACTGTTAGCTTGTCTCTGTGCAAAAGCTATAAAATGCAGCTACCAGCACTTTCATAGCTCATTTATTAGCATGCTATATCTCATTTATCCAATTTAAACTAAAACAAAGGGAGGTAATGTTCAAGTATATTTCTACATTTTTTGGGGCAGATGAAACAAACATGATACAGCTTGTTAATTTGTGATTTTTAGAGGATTTGCTAAGCTGAACAAAGCCAGGCTAGCTTTTCCTACCTGCTTGCAGTCTCAATGCTAAGATAAACTTGTTGATATGCAGACATGTAGTGATATTGATCCTCTTATATAACTCTCAGCAAAAATTTCAAAAAGTGAGCCATCCTTTGAAATGCATGACAGATCACAAAAGCTAAAGACAGTGTCCTATTTCATTGTTTTGTTATTGCTTGTTTTTATTTTTAAATTATTGATGTTTTAAAGGTTGTCTGCAGAGGAAAAATGTATACATTATTTACAACAATAAATGTTCTCTCTATTACTTCCGGTTTCTTAGACCCTTAAGTTTCGTTTCTGTTGAATGTTTTTACTTGGCCACACCCACAAAATTAAATTGAGCAGCCTCAGCTTACCAAGACTCATCTCATCCTGGTGAGTTTGGCATTGTTGGTGGTGCCACACTTGCTGTGCATATCTTTTATGTGAAAGAAAAATTCTTGCCTCTGAAATTTAAAGAAGACACGTAAGTACTTGGTTCTACTAATGCTGCTATTTTGCTTTTCTTTTTGCTTTTATAACACAGAACAAACAGGATGTTTGGCAAAATTTTCAAGCTGATTCATGTGAATATGACTCATCGGGCGGGTCAGGATTGGCACTGTAAACAGCCTAAAAATGTACTTGATTCTAAAGTGTCTTTTTATGTGGCTCTTTTTCTCTTTTTTGGTTCTTATGTAGTTTCATTTATCTGTATCAATAAAAGACAAAAACACAGTGTTATTCCATGTCCTCAGGCATTTTTTGTTATTCCATGTTGAATAAAAACAAAAAAATGCCTGAGGACAGATATTTTAAGTGTGTGAATAATATTTTCTCCCACATAGATCCTATAATGTCGTCATTTAGTGTCCTTGCTTCATTGTCGGAGGATCATTTCCAGTGTTCGATCTGTCAGAACGTCTTCACTGACCCGGTCACCACACCATGTGGTCACAACTTCTGTAAGACCTGCCTCAGCGAGCACTGGGACAACACTGATTTATGCCACTGCCCGACATGTAATAAAAGATTCCACGTGAGGCCCGAGATCTCCACAAACATTGTCATTGAGGAAATTTCAGTTCAAATAAAGAGGAGAAAAGTTGAGACACCTGAAAGCGATGATGCACCGTGGCAGGTGAGGTGCGACGTGTGCACAGAAACAAAGCTAAAGGCCTCGAAGTCCTGCCTCGGTTGTTTCACGTCGTACTGTGATTATCACCTGGAGCCTCACCAAAGAGTTCCTGCCCTGATGAGACACAAGCTGATCGACCCATTGGAGAACCTGGAGAAGAGGCTCTGTGAGAAGCATGAGCGGCTCCTGGAGCTTTTCTGCAGGGATGAACAGGTGTGCATCTGTTTGCTGTGCAGTGAGACGGACCACAAAAACCACCGGACGGTGCCTGTTGAAGAAGAAGGGGCTTTACAGAAAGTAAGAAATTTTACTTTGACAAACTCCTCAGAGAGAAAAATGTCCTCAAAGTAGTCAGAAAATGCATTTTGTGGTTTTTTAGTCTGTTAGGTAGGTTTTTTTGTGCACTTAAACTGTTGGCAAAGTGAAATTAACCAAATTCCTCACCAAAGAGAGTTCCTTTCTACCACAGAAAACACTGCTCCTGAAGTGCTCGTCAGTCAGCAGTTTAGCCTGTATTTCCAGATATGATACCTCACATTAGGTCACAATGTCCCATATTTACACGATAGACACCCAGCTGCTAGTTTGACTTGCCTCTAAACAAAACTACAGCAGAGGCTGAACAAATAATTATTGATTTGTTATGTTTAAAAAAATAAACAGGTAACATTAGTTACTAGCAAGTGTGTTTGCTGCTGTATGCAAATTTACAATACACTGGCCCTGTAGATTACTATTATATAATTATATAGTTATAGTTATAGTTATATAATCTTAATGTGTTGTGTTGTGTTTTAGGACATTACACATTTAAACTTATTCAAGTAGACACTTAAAATAAAAGTATAAAGCTGAAAATGGGCTAAATATACGAGGTCTTTCAGTGACCCGCTCACTTATTTTCTCTCGTTACTCTGCATATCATAGGACAATATTGAGTCCAAGAAAGCAGAGATCAAAATGATGATTGAGCACAGGATGGAGAAGATAAAGGAATTTACAGAATCTTCAGATTTAAGCAGAGTGAGTACTGGGAAAAGTTGCATGTTTACTATTTTACATCTTTATATAAATCTGTGCTTATGAAAAGATTTTATTTTTTAGGAAAAGGCAAATAAAGAGATTGACGACAGCGATGATCTCTTCATAACTCTGATGAATCTTGTGCAAGAGACGCAAACAAAGCTAAAGCACAACATTGAGGAGAAGCTCAGAAAATCACAAGACAAGGACAAAGCCATGATTGAAGAGCTGCAGGAGGAAATCAGCCAACTGCAGAGGAGCCACTCTGAGCTGGAGGAGCTTTCACAAAGCGACGACAACCTTCACCTTCTGCAGGTCAGTCGACACTAACATCATTTGTCATCTTGTTTCCCTCCTCTTGCATCCTCTCCTCGCTCCAACGCTCTTAACATGAGATATCGTGAAAGGAGATACAAAGATAGAACAAGGAATCACACAGTATTTTTTGAATTAGTGTAGTTAATGATGAGGAACAAAGTCTATTTGTTGGCAAAAATATAAAAAACAAGTGAAATGAGAAGCAAAAAATGAAATAACATTGCCCACAGGCCTTAAAATCCTGTCAAATTTTCATTCAAATTTTAACCAAATTCCAGAAAACATGCAAAAACCAAAGCAAGTCAGCATGTTTCTTCTTTTTTCATACCTACCTGAGCATAAAAGCCTTTTTGGCTATTTCACCTTTCCAATTTTCCTGCATTTCTACATTTTGCACATTTGGTGCACAGATTTAACTAAATAGCTTACTCACAATGTTAAATAATTTCTCTAAGATGACAGTGAGACAGTGCTTTAAGATCACAGGAAAATGTCTGCGCCAATGCAGATGCTTGACTTCTCAGTTTTAAGATATTTAAATATAGCTCTGTGCAACTCATATTCATGTGTTTGTGAATCATTTCAGACTTTTCAGGGTCTGAGAGCCACATCAGTCAACAGGAACTGGTCTCAGATCAGGGTTTACTCAGACATATGCATGCAGACAGTGAGGAGGGCGATGGCTCATCTCATGCGTGATTTCCAAGCAGAATTTAAAAAAGTGACAGAAACTGGTAAATATCATTTCCATTCACTTCATCTGCGATTTTTCTCTCTACTTCATGTGTTTTTCTAACGACTGTGGTGTTTTGCTTTCATCTCTTATAGAGCTTACCAGGATGAAACAATTTAAAGGTGAGATTAATAAAGCTTTAACTGCAACTTTTTTTGCTAATCTGATTCACTTAATGTTTCTAATCTACTTTTATAAACTTCATTTTCTTAGAGACAGTCACCTTTGACCCCGCAACAGCTGGTTACCGCCTTGTGGTGTCTGACTTTGGCAAACGTTTGAAGTACCACAAAATGGCAAGCCCCTCATCCTCTGATGATTTCTCAGATAGGTTTGACTGTCCCATGATTTTAGGGACGAAGGGCTTCACCTCTGGACGTCATTACTGGGAAGTCCAAGTGGGCTTCAGAAACGACTGGGACGTCGGCGTTGCTAAAGAAACAGCAATCAGATCAGGGAAGGTTGCTGTGATGAAAGAAAACGGCTTCTACGCCATAGGGAAGAGGGGTCTGGATTACAAAGTTCATGGTAATCCCTTCACAGCCCTTCACCTGTCCCCCAGGCCCAGAAATATAGGAGTGTATGTGGATTATGTGGAAGGCAGAGTCTCTTTCTATGATGTGAACAGAAAGTTGCACATGCACTCGTTCACAGGACAATCTTTCAGAGAGAAACTTTTCCCGTACTTCTATCTTTACAGCCGGGCCAAGAAATCAGAGCCTTTGGTCATTACCTTTGTGGAAGATGGATCATATTTCCTTTCTCTTGTTCAGTCCCTCAAAGATGCTAAAAAATAACAGGAGGCCTTGTTACACAGTCTGACTTTACATCTCCAATGAGGTCATTTAAGATTAAACCCTATCAAAAAACACAAGATATTCAAACACGAAAGTACATCACAGTAATAATCACATTTGCTATTTAAGCGCCTTCCCTTATCAAACAAAGTGAAGCATCTAATCTGGGTTGGGTCATTTGTGACCCTTAATTAAAAAAAAACAAGTCCAGGTTGGGAAACATTGTTATAAATGAATCAATTTGACAATTTAAGTTTCTTTTTTTAAGTATGTTGAGTTTGAAAACTTCTGTGAGGGTTAGGTTACCCCAGTTTCTTTGTATTTGTAATGAACACAGAATGAAACTACCTAAATAAAAAGCTTTAGAAACTGGAGGAATATTGTAATTTAAATAGCACATATTTTTTGCTATTTATGTGTTTATTATAGCTTACAATGTGCTTATGATTTTACTTAATTTCATTTTTTTGTGTTGTACGGACTTAACAGTGATGCTTTCACTTACTGGACATAAAAGTGTATCACTTTGTAAAAAGGTGAACTATTTATAATATATTTCATGGTAGAGTTCCTGTTTTGCAAAACCTAACCTGCAAATTTAACACTGAGGACACGCCCATTCGTTCAACTGCAGGGTGCCACCAAGTGTTTTTATGAGGGCATGTTTAAACACACATAAACCAGAGTGTAACAGCAGAAACATGTTTCTTTATACACTCATTGGTTTACAGTGTACATATAAAGTCTGCCCAGCCTTCTGTGCTTATTATTTACACACAAAGTAAATACTGGTATATTATATAATTATTACCAATTATATTCCCTTTGTCCCACTGATTGCTGTCTGATGCACTCAGCTCACACTGTCATTAAAATGAATGGAAAGAACTCCCTATCACTGTTACATAAGCAACAAAAGTATAGCTGATTTAGCAATACTGCCATGACATGTTATTTCCTTTCATTTTCATGTCATTCTATACACATATTTTGACTTTCTTCATAAGAATAAAGTGGATTAAGGTGTTAAAATGTGTGTCTATATCATTATTGTGCTAAAATTAATCATTTACAGTACTTATGTTGCCCTCTTTGGAGCTGTAACTGAGTCGTTACAAGGAAATTTCACTGCATCGCTTTATCAGCTAAATGTGGGATTATGAGCATCCAGGAAATGACAGAGTCCAACAGGGCGGCTCTCTTTCTCAGCAGTGATAGGTGCGGCTACACCTTTACAGGTAAAAGAGGAAACAACCCGCGAGAGTGTAACACACCGCTGATACAACCTCAGAAAAAACAAGCACCACTTGCTGAGGAAAGGTATGTGAGATTTATGCCTTAACTCTAATAATTCTAAGGATCCAGGGTCTTCAAATGTAGTTTTCAGTCAAATTAAACTGATGAGCTTTTTGTTGAACCGTTCATTTAAGTTATGAAAGAATCTGGTTCATTTTTAGCAACTCAGGATATTAAAACTGGCATGTAAAAACTAAAAATCTACAACCTGAATTGAGTTTTTTGCGTAAATACTTCTGCTATTTGTACGCTTGACAAACGTAGCGATCAATATCGGCCATTTTCAATCAATCTTTATCAGTATCACACAGATACTTGATTTATTATTGGCCAGAGGATGTGAAATATTTGAAATTACCACAAAGTTTTTACATAATGTCCTCACTTCGCCTGTTAAAGAACAATACACACTTGCTTAATTTGCTACACATCGGGACCCAAAATGAAACACAGGAAATAAATAATGAATGAATGAATCAATTTTTTGTTGTTGTTTTTTTTAAATTTGTTTATGTTTTGTTGTATAATAGTATAATTGTATAATGGTGTTACTGAGCAACCAGAGGAAACCCAAAAGGTGTTTTTGTGAGAAAAACTCAACAACATGCTACAGACGTCCTCAGTCTGCAGCTGCTGGTGTTCACTGTTATAGGAGGAAAGAAATGATAGCCAGGATGCCCACTGCAGCTATTCTAAAGCCACATCCAGGAAAAAATTAATCCACCAGGGGGCCGGTGGTTTTCTTTGCAGGTTGAGCAAAGTAGTCTCTAATGCAAGTCTGCAGAGACTGGATGATGGCTTCATCAACGTCTGGATCCTGTGATGATACAGCAGACTGCAGCCTCTGACTGCTGAACTTCTTTCTCAGGTCTTTCAGTACAGCATTGGAGACTTTCTTGATGGTCTTAAAGTCTTCAGGGCAGTCTGAAAAAGTCTGGAGTGTCAGTGAGCCTTTCCATTGACTGATCAATCAGCCTATATAAATAGGCAACCCAGTCACCGTGCTTTGGAGTGTTACTCTTTTCCAGCACTCTCTTCGTCAGCAGGGTGACAAACAAACGCTTGCTTCCTGGTGTGGGGGTGGACTCACAACCAGAGAGAGAAGGCTCCGCAGACTCCACCAGTGTTGGAGGTTCTTCAGACTCCACCAGTGTTGGAGGGTCTATGGACTCCACCAGTGTTGGAGGTTC
>JAPZDV010000016.1:13226535-13242239 GCA_029814665.1 Acanthurus lineatus
CATATGGCTCCTTTAAGGACTCAGACTGATTGTGAGATCCTGCTCTGCTGGCTCCCCCTCCCTCCACCATTTACAGGAAATGGCACCACTTCTTTAAAACTACAGACACAGTTGCATATTTAGCAAATAAGAGTTGATGCAAAGATGAGACAGAGAAGATGTCATTCTGTCTACATGTGTGTGTACATGAGTTTCGTACGGAAGTTTTTCCATGAACAGGCTCCCATCCTGTCTATATGACTGCCATTTGTTTTTCCCTCTGGCTCTTGTCCAAGAACATTCCAGATTAAATTTACTTTAGTCAACAATACAACAGTGAGGCTGTTGACATGTGAGATATCAGAAAGTCTGTTAAGCTGCTTTCACATTTAAACAAAACCACACGGTTAAACTGTAACTGTTAGATAAAAATGGTCACAATTTTTCTCCCTCTTATATGTATTTTTTTTTCAGACAATTGTTGATTAAATAAAAGTTATTGACAGATTATATTAAACATTTTAAAATTCTTGTGCTTCCATTTCATGTCTTTCTCTTGCAAACTGGTAATTCAAAGATAAATAACACTAAACTGTTTTTTGTGGAAGAAGTACACCATCCATAAAAGTTAATTGAAAGTATTAATACCACAGTGTGAAAGTGCTCACTTATGAGTAAATATCATGCATTCAAATCTTAAATTCAGTAAAAATGCATAAGAATTGTAAGCAAAATGTTCTAAAGGTATGAAAAGTAAAAGTACTCATATTGTAGTAAAAATTGCCTGTCAGGGTTTTACTACTGATTCTGATATTGCAGGATTAACATAACTGCTGTATTAATTTGTCTTTTGCCTTTGCATAGAGAAGAATTTCTTTCATTAAAGATCAACTTGTTTAACTGGTGCTTTTTCTATCAAACTTTCATTCTCAATACCATCAAAGATACACAGATGTGGTCTTTGGCCCAAAATGTGTGTTCTCTGTGTTGTTCTACATCTTAACCTGTAGATGGAATTAGACTACAGAGTGTGTGTGTTGTCTTTTCTCCAACTCCTGTGACAAGAAAGTATTGGTTCGACTTCACGACAATAATTCTGAATAGTGTAATCCAAGGTCAAATTCAAGCTCCAGTATTCCAGTTATTCATCTTGTGCACTGTGGTTTTGTATTAATATCTGGATTTTATGTCTCAACCTGAGCTCCTCTACAGAGTCAGTTTTGCAGATTTAACAAGAAAGGTAAGTAGATGTTGAAAATGTATAGTAATTGAAATTATTCTCTATTGTAGAAGAATGCAAATTATGTAATTCCTATAAATTGACTGGATTGTTGGAATTTTTTTTCCTTAATGTGATCTATTTTACTGTAATCAGCTGTGGGTGAAAAGATTTTGAGATAGAGTCACTGTAAAGTATCATTTTACTCCTCTGATTTGCAGATAAATGGTTGAAGTGCATGAAGTGCTCTTCCCTTAATTGGTATGTACATAGAAATTTATTGCAAACGGCAGTTTTTTTTACACTATTGACTTTGATATTTTGCTAATAGATAGAAATAAGAAAAATCCTGTTTTTCCACAGGGATTCTCCTTGTGTTTGAGAGGATCACTGTTCAGCCAAACATTGAATGAACATTGAAACTGTTTGTTTTGTTGCTAAAATTGTATGAGGACTTTTTAAAATACATAGAAATGTAAAGTTCTATGCAAAATACATCTGTGGTGAAATGATGCCACACTCTTTAGATGCAAATCTCTTTTAAATAACATAAAGTAGAAGTCATAACTTTGATGCTAAGTGACTTTATTTAAATTGCCTGTTTAAATCAGACTGGGTTCATAGAGATAATTAATGTATAGCACAATGGGTGAAACTCCATGAAATTCCCTAGTATCTCTTCATTTTAAAACATTTTAGCAGGAACTTTAGCAGAACGCACAGTGAGATAGTGTTTTAATGCTGAAAACATGACCCAATTAAAAAGAATTCAATGGCATCATATTTTGTCAGTTTAAATTTGATGGATCTTGATGTCTACCTATCTCTGTGTTAGTTTAAAGTGAATTTTTCCACCTGAGCAAAATACCAACCTCTCACCTAAAAGTCCAAGATTTAGTGGCATCTAGTGGTAAAAATTTAGATTGTACTCTGCTTAATGTCCCTTCATTGATCCTTCCTGATGGAATGTAAAAAGCCCTTTTTACTTTTAGTGTTCAGTGTTATATATGTTGTCGGGGAAACAGATATGTTAACTGTTCTTCTTAAACTGTTATGTTTTTTTTTCTCATTGTATTTGTCGAACAGTTGCCACAGACACAACAGGAATTTCTATAAGGAAAGAAGATGCTTATGTTGCACAAAAGAGATCTGCTTTACTTTTTTTTTTCCTCCTGGGTTGAAGTCATATTAAGAACTTGTGTGCTTTTATTTTGGTCAGTGCCTAGTGTTCAACCGTTAATTTTCTTTGGTTTCTAGGGTTTTAATAAGTTCGATCAGACTGTTATTAAAGATTGGTTGTTTTAAAGATGTTTAGTGTTTTTTTTTTTTTAGTTTTTAACGCTGTTATCACTAGGCAGATGATAATGACCTGCAGTTTTCTGTATGTAATGTGACTTTTAGTGATTACCCATGTTTGTATCATATATGATCTGTCAATCATGTGATGAAAGAAAAACGTGCTTTTAGATATGTCATCATTTTAGATTTAGAGGGAATATGCACTGTATATTAATGGATGGCCTAAGAGGCTGATATCATATTAAAATAGCCCTGATAAACCTCATTGTTTACAAGATAGCTCTTATTATTATTATTGATTTCTATATATATCATGTATTTTTAATTCTGCATATTTTCATGCAAAACTTTACTACTCGTTAGAAAAGCTGTTTCATGCCGGGTTATAAAGTAGATTATTTACAGGAAAACACAACATATAACACTAAGTTAGTTTCATTTTTGAGTAAACGTAACTTGACAATCAGATCTTGGTTTTTTTTCGGCTTGAGGGTGTTGTTACTCACACAAACAATAGTTTATTTGTTGCATCACCAAGAAAGAATGATACTTAACAAGATATGCGTCACATCCTCGGTGCAAAAATAAAAGTATGCAGGAGGTGTAGCCTACCTGTTTATAAGAAGCATCCTTTGGCTCCTTAGTCAGACACACACCTGCTGGAGCTCAGACAAGTAAAAACATTTTTGACATTCAATTGACGTTTGCCTTTCATTTTTTAATTTTTTTCTTTAAAAAGCTTGGTGCTTGTTAGTATTGGTAGTATAAGGCAGTAGGTCTTGCAGCGTTATGGGATGAGTGTGATGATAATCAGGCTGGCCAGTAAACCCACGGTGAAGGCCACAACCTGGAGCGCTTCTGTCCACCGCTTGCGGGAGGCAGCTTTCTTTTCAAGTTGAGCAAAGTGGTCTCTGATACGAGCCTGCAAAGACTGGACGATGGCTTCATCCACATCTGGATCCTGTGCAGATATAACAGACTCCAGCTGTTGCTTGCTGTACTTCTTTCTAAGGTCTTTTAGTACAGCATTGGAGACTTTATTGGTGGTCTTTGAGTCTTTAGGGCAGAAGTCTGGAGCGTCAGTGAGCCTTTCCGTGGTCATATCAATCAGATTCTTTGAATAGGCTACCCAGTCGTCCAGGTTGCCGTTCTTGAAAGCGTCACACTTTTTCAGAACTCTCACCGTCAGCAGGGTAACAAACAAATGGAGCTGCTCTTTGCTGTCTGGGCTGGGGGTGGACTCACAACCGGAGACAGAGGGCTCAGCAGACTCCATCAGTGTTTGAGGGTCTATGGACTCCACCAGTGTTGGAGGTTCTTCAGACTCCACCAGTGTTTGAGGGTCTGTGGACTCCACCAGTGTTTGAGGGTCTATGGACTCCACCAGTGTTGGAGGTTCTTCAGACTCCACCAGTGTTTGAGGGTCTATGGACTCCACCAGTGTTGGAGGTTCTTCAGAGTCAAAAGGTGTTTGAGGTTCAGCCATGGTGACCTCAGAGTTGTCTCCCTTTGATAAGATTGCACCTGTGTTATTACAAGGAAGCAATCTTTGTAAGAAGTTTTTCTTTTGTTTTTCCATTTGTCTTTAAAGTAGAAACTTGTCTTCGGTAGTTAAATTGCGTGCATGAGGTTTTTATCCTGAATGTGGGAAAGTGTGTGTCTTGTAGGTGTTTTTAGATTCTTAAGTACAACTTCTTTGTCCTTTGAAGTTCTAGATTCCAGTGGCATCACGCACACATCAAAAGCAAACACACACACACACACACACACACACACACACATACGAACACATACACATCAAAAGCGCACCCATCCACACAAACACGCATGCACAAATGCACACACACTAACACATGTATTTCTCTCCTTGTGGGGACCATCATAAACATAATGCATTTCCCCTTTTCTAACCTCAATCAATGGCAATGGAGTGGGTGTGTGTTGCTGTTTGCTGTTGTATTTACAATGCATTTGATGGCCTTACAATTGAGTTCATGAAGGGTGTGGAGAGATACTGGCAGCAGTGCTGATTTTGTGTTTGACCCAGTTTGTTGAAGTAGCAGGTGGAGCAACAGGGCGGAATGGATTGAACAACAGTAGGTGGAGATAAGGGGTGAAATTAAGTTTGTGATTTTATTGGACTGATGATTGTCTTTGATATAACTTTCTTAAATGTCCTTTGTATGCTGGTCAAAGTTGACTTTATTTTCCAGTTGTGACTCCAAGATAATTTCAAACTGTTTATGGCTTCAACTATTACTTATTGATAAGGATGCAGTGCTAAGATGACAGGGTACCTTTTTACTATTTCTTAAGGATTTTTAGATTCTTCAAACTGTGGGATGCAAATTAATTTTGTGGAGTAAATGTATGTTTGTACCCAAGTTTTTTAATTTTCCAATTCACTTTATTACTTTGCAACAGGGTTGTGATAGTCCAGTACAGAATAGTCATCTGTATGAAAAGCAAAAAACACAACATGCACTGTGATGTCTTCTGAATCAAGTGAATAAAGCAGTTGTTAATCATTGCATTTCAGCAAAATGTTAGTAATAGGGGATGTTGCTCCATTTATGTTGTCATCCATGTTTTCAACCTGTCATCCAATCCACTTTCTTCTGTATTTTAAAAAATGCATGCAGTTAAGGCAGCATTAAAAACATAAAGCAATAAACAATTCTTCAAAAAGCAATTGGAGACTTTGCAACAGTTAATAAAAAATGTGAAACAGATCATCTCTGATAAACTGCCCATGATTTCACCAGTTCCTTCGGTACTCAGTTTTCCGTCAATAAATACACAATACAAAGTCCAGCTCCACAGTAGTGTCTCTGTGGCACAGTTGCACTTATTTTAGGAGCTCTCTCTTCAATGGCTTAATAATGAGGCACTTTAAATAATTTTACAGATAAACTAAACTGTTTTTGATCTTTCATTTTTGCCAATCAATCTAAATGCTGAGAGAAAAAATAAAACGTACCTAAAATTGTTTCACTTGCATGGTTTCCAATTGTTCAAAGACAAAGTGACGAAGCAGAACTGTAAGTTTTATGTTTGCCAATACAAGTGTTTGTTTCCTGTGCAGATATTCTGCGTTCGGCAGCCAATGGAGCACATCATCAACATCTGTGCATGCTGATACCACACCCAAACAGGTCACACACATTCAAAGGCAGTCTTGACCTAATGTCAGAGCCTCCTAAGTGCTGCATCTGTCTGGACGAGTTCACCAGTCCTGCTTCCCTCCCCTGTGGACACTGCTTCTGCCTGGGCTGTATAGGCGAGTACTGGAGGATCCATGGGGGCTACCAGTGCCCCATCTGCAAGGCCTATTTCCCCACCAGGCCACAGCTTAAAACAGACCAAACACTACATGCTGCTGCCTCGACTGAAGAGGCAACTGTGCCTTTAAAAGCTGGAGAGGTTGCCTGTGATTTGTGCCCAGTGCAGCGCAGAGCATTCAAGTCCTGTTTGAACTGCATGGCCTCGTATTGCGTCGCTCATCTGGAGCCACATTATCAGAATGAAGATCTTGGGCGCCATCTTCTGGTCAGTGTGGTGAAGAACCTTGAGGACTCTGTGTGCGGACTGCATGGGAAGCAGTTAAACAAGTTCTGCAGGAGTGATCAGACCTGCATATGTGCCATGTGTGCTCAGACAGAACACAGGGGCCATCACATCATTTCTATCCATCGTGAAGCTGCAAAGAAGAAGGTAAAGGGGGTGTTTTTAACTGGACATTTTCCAGCTGTGTTTTGTGACAGAATATTTTTTGTGCTCAAACCTGATCAGACCTTAAACATAATGTCGCAAATTAAAAAATGAAAACCGAGACATAGAGAGACACAGTTTTAAGCATATTGTGGTTTGGAGAAACATAGATAAACAAGCAATGCCAGCATTTTATTGTCATGATTGAATTGTGAAGTTGCAGGTTGGAAAATTATTTGAGAAGAAAAAACACAGTTGCTCTGACAAGTAAAAAGTTAAATTTCCAAATATCAAAAGATACCATAGGTCAGTATAATTAAATCATGGTTTTGCTGCCTGAATTGTACATTATCTGATATAACCAGTAATATATTAGAAGCTAATGTTAGCAAACTTATCGTACACTCTGCCACTCTGACAGTCAATTTGCAAACTTTAAGACTTAATAGTCTGAATGCTTAACTAGATATGGTAGATATGGATAAAGTTACACTGTCATTCCTTAAATCACTGCAGCATCAGTTTTCTTTGACAAATGATTTCAACAAACTAAACAAACTACTACAGAATACTGGAAAACTTTACAATCTTGGCTTCAAATGTGCTTTTATATGTGTTTATGGTTTCATGTTTATGAATCTAAGAGCTGAGCTGATGTTTTTGGTGATTTTTCATGATGGCATATTGTGTTTGACAGGGAAACAAAAGTGTTGATGGTAAAGATTTAATATGATTTCTGTGAATTTTTGAAAATGTCTGGTCATAGCAGTAAAGAAATAACTTAATAAAAGGCAGCAGCAAACAAAAAAGTCCTTGGTCTTGATTTTAAAAAATCAAGGCTTTCAGCAGACCTGCAGTTTCCAGGGAGTTTGTTCTACATAAAGTAAACCTGTCCCAGATGATCTGAGGGGTCTAGACAGCTAACTCCATAAAAGATCAGAGGTTAACTTTAAGACATGAAGGTCTCAGTATTATATTGATCTGTTTTGCGTCAGGTTTCAAAAGAACACAACAACAAACTCGATGGAGTGTTTGGATTGCAAAGTACTTTAGATTTTTAATGCTGAGACAGCAATTTGCACAATTATGTTTCTACGAACCCGCCGTTCTCCTGATGTGGTGTGATCTTCCCACAGGTGAGACTAAGGCGGAGAAGCATAAAACTTCAGCAAGCAATTCAAGAGCGACTGAATAAAGTTGAGAATATCCAAGAGTCTGCAGCAGATTTCAGTGGAGAGAATCCAAAAGAGACACGGCCACAAACTAAAGAGCTCATAACAAAGCTGGAGGAAGAAATCTCCGAACTGCAGAGGAAAAACAGTGAGCTGGAGCATCTTTCGCAGACTGAAGACAACCTCCACTTCCTACAGGTCTGCAGCAAAGTTAATGTAAGCTTAATACTGATGAGTCAATAAAACTGATTATTTTCTTTTAATTTTAAAACAACCACTGACTCCTAAATCTCTCTTGTCTTGACAGAGATTTCACTTCGATTCATGTTTATGACTGTACGAACATTCGGACAACGGAGCTTCAGGAGCACAAGAACAACATATTTTCTGTATCTCTTTAAAAACGGTTCAATAATCTACAGCTGACTAACAACAACAACAAAGAACAAACTATTAGGTTTGCTGTGCAGTTAATTGTACTGTTAGCCCATCTGCAAAGTCTTAGCTTTACCCATAATTCACCTCTTTGCCGTCTTTCTGTGAGTTAGATGGAGTCAGACAATGCCAAGAATGCAACAGCTGGAGAAACCTCATTTAGGTGTAAAATGGTGTGTTTTTTAGAAACTTCTCTGACTCAAACAGTATTTTATATGACAGACATACATACATACTCTGATGGACTCACATGAATTTATTTCCTGTTGAACATGTGTGCAGATTAAAATAGATGTGATGATTTGTTCTAATTTAAAAAAAAAAACAATCAGTCCCGATAACTGCAATGATTTCTTTAGTCCTATGAATTTTCAATAAAAAATTCCTGTAATGTACAATAATTGAAAATATATTGTATAAATGTAACTAATGACTGGTTGAATGATTTATTTATTTTTAAGAAGGGTTTGAGCCAACATGCAATACAAATGTGTTTTTTTGTTTCTGCGTTTTTTTAGATGAATGAATTAAATTTCATTACTAAACAATGTAAAGAGTTGGGGTTTTTTTTAAATAAATAAAAATAACATTGATTAATACTTAACTGTATTGCTGGAAATGAAACTGATGGACTTTGATCACATTCAGTCTGACAGTCAAACAGTAACATTGAGCAAATATTTAAAGTTGTGCAAAAAACCTCAATGACTTAAAAACCTTTGAGCTAGTGGGGGGATGTTACTAAGTACATTTACTCAAGAATAATTAACTTAAGTAGTCCACAAGTTTGAAATAATTGTAGTACACTTGAGTATATCCATTTAATAAAACTCCATACATTTACTTCACAACTTTAAAAAGGCAAATACTTCACATCTGTCTTTGCTTTTGACTCTAGTTACTCTTCATACTCATCCAAAGAAAACCACGTACCTTTTCATCAGGTGATTTTGATTTTTTTTTCGGATAAACTGAAGGCTGAAGCATTTCTTTATCAGTCAAGAAAATCTTCCCAATTTTTAAGGAAAGAAATTATTTTTAAAGTTCTCAGTTTCATTGCTTGGAAAATGTCATAAAAACTGACCTGGTCGACTTTTCGCAGATGTGGTGTAACAGAGATAAAAGATACAATAAAAGTATAGAACAATTAAAAAAACTTTCTTACTTAGATAATTTTTTACTTGCGACTCTAAATGCAGGACTTGGAATATTTCCACAGTCTGGTAAAAATATTTTTACAGTTTACTTCTTCCACAGCCGGATTTGTTCGAGCTTGCTCAACATGCACCACACCTCGCAGCTCACAAACAGATCATTTGGTTTCTCATTTGCCTGACTTTTCCTCTTTGAATAAAGGAAGTGAATGGCAGAGCTTTTAGCCAGAAATGAAACTTAACAGAGGGGGGAGGGTCCAGAAGTAGGATATACACTACATGGGAGTAAAGAGAGAGAAAGAAAGAGACAGACACCTGTGAGATAAGGAGCACCTGAATCACTTAAAGGTAATATTATACTTTAAATTAAACTATGTTTTTCCTCATATTATAATCCTTGAATGTGTTTCCTATAATGTGGATTAATTGTTTGTATTCTCATGGGTAATACCAGTTGTTTATCTTCTATTCATAGTGTGTACTTCTTAGTTTTAAAATAGGTTAAATCAAACTCCAGTGTAATAATCCGTGGTGTTTTAGACAGGGTTTGTAGCTCACTAATGGTTGGGAAATAGACCTTATGTCTCCATGTTTTCGTAGCTTTCTCCTGTTGGGATTTGACACACAGTAGGCGGGACTATGAAGTGAGTGTGTCACCTGTTATACCTGATGGTATTGATTTCTCCTTGTTTCGCAGAAAGAAACACACTTTGTTGTTTTGGCTTTTAAAGTCTGTCCAAGAAAAGGGTGAATAAATAATAAGACATGAACACACACACAGATCCCCAGAGGCAGGGTGATGTGAGGTGAGGTAGTTTTTCCTAAACTGAAACAAGCTCACATGAAGATGAAAAAACGAAGTAATAGATCACACAGGCTGCAGGAAAAGCAGGAACAAGGATCAGAAACACAGTGAGCCGAAACAGGATGACCATAAAACTAAAAAAAAGGAAAACACCTTATTACACTAGGAACTAATTGACTTGCCAAACACATTTGACACAGAAAAACATGCAGGAAATGAAACAAAGACAGGAACTGACAAGTAAAGCACAACCAGAAAGAACCTGCCAAAGTAAAACAGGAAAAAACTAAACTAAAAACCTCAAACTATGATAACTGTGAGGTCATTTTAGAGGATTTTATTAAAAAGTAGCACAGTATTGTCCATCAGAGCAGAATGTTAGCCTGCGTGTCGTAGCTCTTAGATAAAGAACGTATCTGTTAAACGTCAGTACAATTTAAAGAGAGAACATATATTTTTTTTAAAGAAACACCATATTCTTTCTCTTATAGATGAGAATCACTTTAACAAACTATATAATAACCCTTGATATACTTGGGGTTTTGCTGCTAAATAATCTTATTTAATCTGGTATGACCAGCAGCTAACGAATGTTGGCTAATGTTAGCTAACGTTGGAAAACGTCAAATATTCAGTTCACCTCATTATTCTTTTCTACGGTGCTATTGTTATACTGCATTTACCTTTACTCTGTAATTTGTTGCAACAATGGCCAAAAAGTCATATTTCTTGATTTTAAGTAGCCATTTATTAACTGAACATTTAATCAAAATTTTATTTTTTTTACATGTCAAGAAAAAATGTCTGCAATGCATTTATTTAAAATGCCAGAAGAGAACATCCTTATTAACCTTTTGGTCCTCTTTTTATGCAGATATGGCCTCTGCTCAAGCATCACCCAGTGAGTCCTCACTGGAGAAGCAGCTTGTATGCACCATCTGCATGGATTTGTTTAAGAATCCCGTCACCACAGTTTGTGGCCACTCCTTCTGCGAAGAATGTTTCAAATGCAACCTATTCCACAATGACATGTGCCCCCTGTGCAAGCAACTTCTGAGCAAAACCCCCAGTGTGAACATCATCCTGAGAAACATTGTGGAACAGATGAAAGAGACCCAACAAAATGAAGATGAGAAGTACACCGGAGCAGACGGGGAAGTGGCCTGTGACATTTGCACTCGACCGAAGCTGAAGGCCATGAAGTCGTGCCTTGTGTGTCTTGCCTCATACTGCTCAAAACACCTGGAGAATCACTCTTCAACTGAAAGGTTGAAAGGCCACAAGTTGGTGGATCCTGTGAAGAACTTGGACGAGAGGGCCTGTCTGCAGCATGGACGACCCCTGGAGCTGTACAGCAGGAAGAAAGAGAAATGCATTTGTGTCCTGTGTATGGAAGAAGGTCAGGAGGAGGTTGTTTCTACTGAAGATGAATGGAACAAGAAAAAGGTGAATTCACTTGTGAATACCTTATAATCAAATCAAAACTCGTAGTATCAAAAGTATTATGTAGAATATAAGAGTTTAAAACACACCAAAAAGAGTTACGCAAATAACAATATCAATTTCTTAAGGTTTTTTCCTTAAGGTTAATTTTAATCATCTAAATCACAGCATGTAGACGCAAAGTAGAGTATTTTAAATTGGGATATTAACCTGCTTTTTTGTTTTTCAGGATCACCTTAAAGACACCAAGATGGAGTTACAACAGAAAATCGACAAGAAAAAAACACAAGTGGATGGGATTAATGAAGCTCTGAAGTGTTGCAAGGTGAGCAAAAGGAGAGAAACCAAATCATTGTTTTGCAAATTATAAGTCTCACATCTTTGCACTCAAGTCTAAAGTCAAGAGATTTTCTCTAATTTTTCAGAAGCAGATGGAGTATGAGTGGTGGGAAATTGAGGCTGTGTTTGAAGCTGTGATCACCATTGTGGAAGCAGCCAAGCAATCAGCTCTCCAGCCGCTAAAGGACAGAAGGCAGGCTGTGGAGAAAGAGGCAAACGACCTCAAAGAGAGGTTGGAAACAGAGATCAAAGGGCTTGAGAAGACCATCTCTGAGTTGGATGACATATCTGCACTTGAGGATCACATCTTTTTTCTGCAGGTGAGAGGAAACTTTTCAGAACCCACTTTTTTGGCAGATATATGTTTGAAATGTGTCTTTTGAGGAGCTGCACAACAGTCCAGCTACCTTACAATAACCTTTTTGATTTCTTTTCGTCTCTCTTTGTCTGTCTCAGAAATACCCATCTCTTCAAGACACGGATGGCATCAAAGACTGGAAGGTAGATTTTGACACGTCCTTGTCTTTTGGCACCATGAGAAAAACCACAATGCTCCTGCTGGAACAAATACAGCAGGAACTGGAGAAGCTGACCTCCATTGGTAAGAGCTTAAACATAGCTACAAGCTGAAATGTTACCTTCATCTGTCTAAAACAATTTCTTCTCTTCGCAGAACTTCAAAGGGTTCCAAAGTTTACAGGTGAGTGACTTGATCTGTTTCTTCCTGACAATGCTGTTTTGAACTTTATCTCGCGTTCAGATCTTTAAATCTTAAAATTATTATCAACTTGTGATCAATAGAGGATGTAAAGCTGGATCCAACCACTGCACACAAACGCCTCGTCCTTTCTGATGATGGGAAAGAAGTGAGAGATGGAGGAGAGGACCAGGAAGTAGGTGATGCTCCAGAGAGGTTTGATGTGTTCGCCAGCGTCCTCGGTCTCAACAGGTTGATCTCTGGAAAATCCTACTGGGAGGTGGAGCTCAGCAACAAGACCGGGTGGGACCTCGGCGTAGCAAGATGCGACGCAAACCGCAAAGGAAAACTGTCGCTGCACCCAGAAAACGGTTATTGGGTTATTGTTCACTACGAAGATGAAAAGTACGCAGCCATGACAGCGCCACCTGCTGGTCTTTCCCTTAAAGAGAAACCTGAGAAGGTGGGCGTGTTCGTGGATTACGATGAAGGTCTCGTGTCTTTCTACAATGCGACATCTCAATCTCACATCTACTCGTTTACTGGGTGTTCGTTCAATGGCAAAATAGTCCCATATTTCAGTCCACATTTGAAACAAGATGAGAAAAACACAAACCCTTTGATTCTTTCTGCTGTGAAACAGTGTGAGCAGGATGAGGATTTGTCATAAAAACTCTGATTTTGTTTTGAAATTTGTCAAAAAGTCGTGGTTGGTATAATGTTATGGGGATATTTGTGGTAAATTTTGCTCTTTGAAGCTTAATTGATTTGAAATGAATAATCAATGGTTGTGGAAAATTGTGCAATTTGTGAAATTATCTGGAAAAGTCTGGACAGATCAACTAATGATGAAAGGGCATCAAGGTGTGTTGATATGTAAAGACATTAAGCGTTGACATGGAGTAACACGTAACACATGTAATTATATTCCCCAGTGGAACCAGATTAGCTAAATGTCATGTAATTACAATTAACCAGTTCAAAAAATAAAAACAAACTTTTAAAAATCACGTCTGTCTCTGTTCTGTTTCTTTAACTTGAAGAGTCATTAAAGCAAGGCAACTGGACTATGTTGAATTTTTGGGAGGACGTTTCACTTCTCATCCAAGAAGCTTCTTCAGCTTCTTCGGAACTGAAGAAGCTTCTTCTTCTTAATGACTCTTCAAGTCCATTCATGTGATCTTTCTCATGGAGAGGTCTTAGTTGGACAAGTTTTCCTGGTATGCTAGTTCCACAGCCTTTTCTCTTTGTCCTTCCTCCTCCAGAATAAGTCATTCTCTTCTTTGGTATCTACTTTTCCCTACTCTTTGAGACAGAAAGTTCCAAAACCCTGTCTTCCTTTGCATGGCATTCCAATGATGACACATAGCTTTGACATGCTCTCTGTTTGTGTGATAGAGGTGTAGAATTGTACATGCATCCCAATGTTAAAGTCATGCCTGGGTTAGGGTTAGTCTGTGTTTCTTCGATGATGTACTTGGCTCTCTGGGGTAGTGTTGGGTAATTCCCCTCTGAGGTCTTGAAGTGAAACAGGTATTGAGAGATCTCTAGTTTTGTGGGGTGCTTACTGCCTTTAAGTCTTCGACCCAAAATGTGCTTCTACTGAAGACAGACCTGTGACCCCTATTTTATAAGGGAGATCACAGGTCTGTCTTGATGTATTTTAAGGTATTTAAAGGTCTGTTAGGTCTAATGGACAATTCCTACAAACTAAAAGAGCTTTGCTAGTTTGGAGTGTGATGCAAACAAACAAACAAACAAACAAACAAACAAAAAAAAGGTTAACATACAAAACACTGAATAAATGCTGAATTTTTACATATTTTTTTAGCCCAGCATTGATCACTGAAATAAATTTTTATATTTTGTTAGACTGGTAACTTTGTGTTTTATAGTTAAATAAACCCATTTTCCCCATTTGAGGATACCTTTTGTTTTGTGAACTACCTCCAACGCAAAGATGTTGCTTATTTTTATACTAATCAGGTCCCACTAATTTTTCTAATCCCAAATAGCTAGAAGAATTTAAAAATGCAAACCAAACAAGAGCTTGGTTCTCAGGAGGCTAACATAACCAAACACCGCTCATAATGTTGTCGCCCATAAAATAGATTTATTTTACAACCATGATATTAAGACACAGACCAACTGTCCAAACCTGCTGATAGAGGCATCTAATGTGTCTTTCAAGAGGGCATAGACAGAAAACAGAATCTGACATCAGATTTGACATGTCCAAAACCCTAACATTACCCACCCCTCAACATGGGATTTTATGTGGGTCATTTTTGCTACTGATTTCGCTCTGGCCTAGTACACCACAAAGTAAATGCAGTCAGATGATCAAACATAAAAGCAGCATTGACAACAGAAACAGAAATGACATAAAGTGGCACATCAGGGACACTCTTGTTGACTTGAAATTGTTGGCAATGTCACACAACAGAACTAAAAGTGGAGGAGGTAATTCTGATCAAACAGAGATACACTGAGGATTTAGCCTGGGCACAGTGCTTGAGTGCCTCAGTTCTTTTAATCTAAGTATTATTTTTTTTCTCCATCTCGCTTAGATAAGTGTAAACAAAGTCTTTGTCATTTATTTTGGAGGATCTACACTGACATTTTCTTTTTTTTTAATCTAAACATTTCAACACACAGACCATTCTCAGGATTTGAGATTCGAAGACAAAGGAAATAGAATGCTCAAAGCTTTGCCCTGTGGTGTGGATGTTTGAAAAACTGGTGTAGGCAATTTTATAATGTTTTAAGTATCACATTCCTTCAAAAAGTATGTGTAAAATAACTGATATTCACTCAAATGTTATAGAACAAATACTTCAAAACAAATACAGAAAAAGGAGTACAGATCCAGCATAATACATGTAATGTTCCTTTGAAAACTAAAGAATAAGAATATTTCTGAAGACAATTTTTTGATCCCTTTCAATGTTTTTTATTCAAAGGCTGCAAATTTCTTATTTTTCTACAGTGTAAAAGGTCACAATTTGAACTCATGTTAAAAAGAAGAGAAAGTTGAAAAAAATATGCTAATATAAAAAGAACTGGGATAGAAGAAGAGTGACAACATTCATACAAAATGGTTCACTTGAACCGAATAAAATGACTTGGGAAAAGAAGATAAATATCACAAATTTAGAAAAAGGTTAATAACTTATGCCCATTAACATGCTCAGTTGAGGAAAGATGTGGAACACAACAGCAGGGTAAGGAACATAAATATTATAACGAAGAACATGACTGTCACTATTCACATAACAGTGTATAAAAATGTACCTGTATTTCAAACATTAACATGAAATATACCTCAGTTAAATCAAATGACATGGGGAAGCAATAGCAGTTTTGAAGAATAACAGCAACACCTTTAATTAACATTCACACAGAGCACAGTAATAAGAAAATCGACAGCAGTAATGTAGAGTGTATATAT
>JAPZDV010000016.1:13256414-13273352 GCA_029814665.1 Acanthurus lineatus
TTTGTTTTTTTTTAAAAATCAATGTATGGAGGCAGAAAGTTTTAAGGAGACAACCATTTTTAGAAACATATTTATCAAATCTGTAATATTAAAAACACTTTGTTGCAGTGCATAACTTGATCTCAAACACAAATTATTTTAGGCGCTTTTTTACTTTCAATAGTTCTTTATGGAATTTAAAGATGATGACAATTTTGTCAGAATAACATAAAAAAACATTAGAAGTACAAAAGTGGTATTAAAAATAGAAAAAAGATGCAAATGATTATATATATATAAAAAAAGATCAGCCAGTTTGAATTTTCAAAGTTGTTTGTCCGAAACTTTTCCCCAAAGCTCATCCTCCCCTCCCCCGCCTCCCCGCCTCCCCGCCTCCCCGTGACCGTGGGGCCTGGCCATATTAGTAACACTGGGGGTATTTATAAGCCAGGTGAAGTCGTAGTTGCCTGCAGTGGGGTGGAAAGTGAAGCAAGGACTCCTAAAGCTATATAAGGGCGTGAAAGAAAGCATGTTGAGGAGCAGAAAAGACGACTGAGATCCGTTACATATGGAAACGGGTGTGGAAGAGGGGGGAGGAAGGGGAGGCAGATGGGTGGGGTGGATGAAGACATTTGACACGCAAGTTTACACTTCACAGCCATTTTTTCCTTTGCTTGAGTGCACCAGTTTCATCCTAACTGACAACAAAATCTCTCATTTTTGCGCTCATTTTTTTTTTCTCTCCCTCGTACTCCCCCTCTCCTCCATCCTGATATCTTGCCCCAACCCAATCTGGTGCCCTGACATCCCCTCACCCATCCTCATCTCGACAACATTCAGGAGTCTGAGTGCACAGAGCCAAGTGAGAGGTCAGTGCTGCAATCGCTTGGCTCCGTCTCCTGATGCCCAGTCAGTTTCAGCTGGTCATGTGACACAGGATGAGGGCAGAGCGCCACGGTGAGTTGTCAAAAACGTGCTATGGCACCGAATGATGAGCTGGGAGAGGCTTGGTGGGTCCACAGTGCAGGAAAGGGGTCACATTTCTTGTAATATAGCCGCCTGCATGCTCACTCTACACCACTGAATGCAGGTTAGCTTATATATTCATTACATCGGTTTCACTGCACTTGAGTGGCTGCTTTTATTGCCACTGAGCAGACAGGTTTGTTTACATTTTCTTAAGAGTGATCCCATTTTTAATATGTATCGCCCTCTGAAAGCCTCCACTCTTTTCTGTTTTCTGCAGTGCAACGCTGCACAGAAACACCTTTTTTGAGTGTCATACACTTAATCCTTGAAGACTAAGGGCGCTTTCACACCTAAAAGTCCGGACCAAGGTCCAAACCAAGGTTTGTGTTTTTGTTACATTGAATACCTTCGGTCCGGTCGGTTTCAGTTTCGTACGGCAATTACGGACAAGGACTGATGGACTTTACATGATAAACCTATGTCATATCATCATAAAGTATGAAGGTTGATTGACTCCAAACTTTTTGTTGATTTGTTTGTTGGTGTCTGATGTCAGCACGTTGAAAATGCCTTGTTTTGAAGCTTGGTTGTAGCCTCATGATTTTTTTTTCTGGTTGGCCCTTAATAAAGTCCTCAGGCCAAATGATAATAATGCATTTGGTCTCCTTTTTCTGCCCATTTTTTGTTTTTTGTAACAGTTACGCTGGTTTTCTGTTTTGACGGGTAGCCGACTGTGACTTCCTGTCATTGATACGATGGTTCATGGGTCCGAACCTTTTCTTTTAAACTGTATGTGAACCAAAGCATGGGACTGAGCCCACCACTTCTGTTCTGACCAAATTTTGGTCGTTTGGTTGAGACCGTGGTCTGGGGAAGGGTTTCACACACCCCCTTTTTTGGTTTGGATAAACAGAAAAGTCCAAAAGTTTGGACCAAATGCGGCAAGTGCCCTAAAAATGTTGTCTCAAAAAAGGTTGCACCTTTTGTCATTGTTAAGACTGTTAGTTGTAGTCAGTTTGGATTCATAAATAATTCATTTTCTTTTTACTTTCCTTGATTTGGTTGATATTTTAGCCCAAGTGTGCAGTGTTTCAAGAGGGAGCTGAATAAATGCAGAATAAATTCAACAACTTTCAATTTAAATTACCACCTTAAACAAGTTACCAGTCCCACCTAATGAAAGTTTAAAAAGTTACCCAAAAAAACGTTGAATACAAGTAACAAATTCCTACCAACACAAGTTACAAAAGATATGGGTAGTTGCTGGTGTTCAACAGACTCTCAGTGAAGTATTGCTTTTGAGGTGCAATGTTTTGTTCTGCATTGATCTACACCACAATGTCACAGTATTGTATTTGTTACGTTTCAAAGGTTGGATCAATAAGTCTCTCATCAGGGTCAAAGAAATCAGGTCTTTCAGGATGGAGTTATTTCAAGATATTTTTATTCTCCTCACATACAAGTGGCTCCTTTTTTTCTGCTGCACAGATATTGTGGATGGTGCTTCAGTAAATCAGTAGGTAACACAGTCAGTCACTTTCATGCCAGTCATCCATACATGCATAAAAGGCATCCAACCAGCTACCTTCCATTTGTCCATACCCTATAATCCCCTGCAAAATCTATACCTGTTATACCCTGTTTTATTTCAAGAAAAGGAAAGGAGGAGTTATGAGGAGTTAAAGTTACTTGTGCTTTCAAATTTTATTTCAGTGTCCAAGAAACTGCCTGCAAATGTGTCACTATGAGTTTGTCTGTCTGCTTAAAGTACATACCAGAAAGAAATACAGGACCAGTAACGACTCTGTCAGTCCACTAAATCTGCGCCTAAATGAACATCTGAGCAGCTGATGACTCACAGGTTTGTATCTGTGCGTCATCTTACGATGCACATCACTCAGTTAGAGCCCAAAGGACACGAGTACACGCTCAGGCTGTAATGGTTTTCACACCAGCTGCAGAGAAACATCTAGCTTTTTTTTCTTTCTGTCAGCTTTGCAGCCGTAAATACGTGACATCTAAATGTTCAGAGCTGCAAGGAGAGTGCAGATGCATTTGTGTTAATGGGCTGCCAACCAAGTTATGGTGCTTTAACAAGCCCATACACAAACTGGAGGTTAACACTACGGAAAAAAATAGCAAAATCACACTATTATGTCTCTTAAATTTGTTTTAAAAACTTGAATTTGATCTGCTACCCAAAAACTAACTGAATGTGTAAGCAGTAGGATGTCCCATCATCCCGTGTTTACAAGTGTCCTGGGATCTGTGCAAAAATTAGAAGTTGGACCAGCTTTCCCCCCCTCCCGCAAGCCAGATAGTGAATTAATAATGGCTGCTGTAACACATCAGGACGTTCTACACCCGCCTGTTACATAACACTGCGCCGGGGTGGTCATGAAAGATTCAGATACGACCGTCAACACACAGTCTGACTGCCATCAGCGAGTGTAACTGCACTGTTCGGAAGAATGCGCAGATATGAGGTGTTCAAAGCCATTGTGTTTTTGATTTAGTGGTTTTAGAGACAATAAATCCAAAAATCCTCCGATTCTTTACACTTAAAGGTTACAGTTATCACTTTTTCATGTCGTAGCATTCTCTCATGGGAGACGTGATGAAATGCATAGAAAGCTTTTACGATCTCAAAGGCAAACAAGCTGATTCACAACGACAAACTGTGAGAGCAGCGAGTGTCGGAGACCATCTGTGAATGTCTGACTCACGTCCACAGCAAGGAGCCATCATCGAGATTTGTCACGTAACAGTAATAAACTCACAGCCTCTCCTGTGTTTGTCAAGCTTGTTTCGGCGAGTTACATCAAAGGTGGTCAATGCCACAAAGGTTCGGACTGGATGTGGTTTGTATCTCAACTGGATATAAATCAAAAACACATTTTCTCAGGGAATGTATGTGTGCAGCTATTAACGCTTGTGTTGCAGGTGTGGTGTATCAAAGTGATGATATGTACTATAATATTTTATTATACTAAGTACTAAGTTAAATACTTGTGCATTGTTCTCTCAGTGCTTTCTTCATTCAGATCCATCGCTTTGTGGAATAAGATGTAAGGCACGTTTTTAACGCCAGAAAACTCAAAGTTAAATTTTTCATGTTGCACCTTGATCCCCTGATATCTTTCTCCCCATAAATAAGGGAAGATATTCCCTGAAACAGAAAACGGAGGAGTAGGGGGTAAAGCAGAGGAGAACATTCAAGAGGAGCAAACACATGTATGTTGTGTTGGGGAGGAAAAGCACAGCAGGGTCATTTATAAATCATTAGTACAGCAGGGGAGCATGCATGCTGTAACACACTGCATGTCAACCTGGTACGAAAAAATGTCTCTGCTTTCACCTGCAAATGTATTGGTGATTCACAGCGACCTAAGGTAAGAATCATTATATTCTAACCATCTAAAAGCACTTTTACATCTAATTTCCAACTTAAAGCCTGGATCAAAGTGTTCTCACAAGATATTTTCAGGTTATTCACCTAAAAGGGATTTCTTCAGCAATTCTTAACTTTCTTAGTGGTTAAGAACACTTTAAACCAAAGACTTAGGGCGCTTTTACGCCTGCCAAAACAGCAGGTGTGAAACCTCCTGTGGTCTATGGTCCGGACCAGACAGCCAAGTCTTGATCTGACCAAAAGAGGTCTGACAAAAGAGTCTGGGTTCAGATCAAACTGAACTATGCTTTGGTTCAAATCCAGTGTAAAAACAAAGGTTCGGACCTTTGGATCTTCATAGCAATGCGAAAAAAGTTACACCAGGCTACCAGGAAAACAGAAAACCAATTCACTGTTACCAAAATTCATGGGGGGTTAAGAGGAGACCAAACGCATTGTTAACATTTGGTCCAAAGACGTGATATCTTGAGACAAGTAAACAGAAGAAAATCAAGAAAATTGAAAAGAAAACGAAAGGAGCTCTCTTCTAACCAGTCTACCTTTCTGCAACAGCAAAGACCACCACCCAGGAATGCAGATTTGAACCTCATTTACACCCTTTTCACCTGATTTGGCATCTTCAGACTATTACCGCCTCCCCAAGATAAAGCAAGAGCTCAGTGGTTGCAATATTTTCTGTGATGTCGACGTCATTGCTGCTGTGGGCCACATTCTCATTGTAATATTTCCTCTAAAACTGACTCTACTTATCAATCAGCGCTCGTAATATGAAGACAGTCAGTCAACATTGGGGTGGGAGGGGTTGAGATGGGGGTAGGGATAAATTTAGCATGACAGAAACAGCACACAGGCTCTCTGCCAAGCACCACGGGAGCTATTTTGGACACTGTCGGGGGGCTGCTGACAGCTTCCTCACTGAGCTGCAGAGTTAATGGACTCTTCAGCTAATATTAAAGAAATGTGTGCAACGTCACGTAGAGTCATTCACTAAAACTGCTGGTGAGCCTTTTGCAGAATAGGCAAACATACAACTCAAGTTAATTTACTCTGTCGGTGTTATTTTTATTCTGGCAGCAACAAATGACATCAGAATGTAACAGAAATTCAGCCACATGATCACATTATCTAAACTCTGCATTATGCCTAATTTGACAGGATTTTTAAATATGTTTGAAACGATGGACTCTAAGTTGTGCTCTGTGAATTTCATTTGGCACTTTTTTCGGTATGATCCTCTCTATTGCAGCCCCACTTTAGATCCGGGCCTGTTGCAGTCAACTGCTGCTCGATTGAGCGCCGGCAATGATGAAGCTATTAAGTGCTTTTACCAAAAGAAAAAGGCAGATATGCAGATGTGCTCTGTAGAGGCTGCTCATGAGGAATTACAACACTGCTCATCTGCGGAGAAGAGCTCGCTCCCACTGTGATTTTACTCTAAAATACATGTTACAAAATCAAAAAAATCATCTCAGTTCACGAACCTCACAAGGGTTCAAGAGACAATTTCATGCTTTGTAGAGTTTTGGCACAAAAAATTAACTCCAGAACTACAGTCAGTCATATTCAGCTCGTACAAAACACTTCTCATAAATAGACAAAGACAAAAAACCCAAATATTATTGTGTAATAAATGTGATGTGCACATTTTAATTTGTCAGGAAAATAAAAAGAGGAAATAAATACTGGGAATAGTTTGGAATAATAGAGGATAATAGAGGATTTAGGACATTTTTGTTGATCAATATTGTGCATCAGAGAGCAAAATCTATCATTTCGACAACAGCTGAGACCCTTGAAATCAAAAACGCCTATTAAAAGCTTCTTTCACAAACAACAGGTGGCTTACAGATTAAGCTGGTCGAGCAGAAACGTTAGCCTGCCTGTAAAATAAACATCTCCACCTTCCTCCCTGATGAGATGTCATCAGAGGACGACACTTAAGGACACTTTATCTAAACATAACTCCTGTCACGTCCAATAACATCGCAACCGACTAATTAGTTCTTTAAGTCGCACGTTTTTCACAATGTTAATTAGAGCGTCAAGAGGTCGCACAAAGAAGGTTGAGGAGATTTGATGTTGTTCACACAACGATGTGACTGCAGTGTCACTTAATTAAAGGACATTTTGAGCATTGGCTAAGGTGTAAGTGATCTCCTGATATATACACAGCTGAAGCGTAAAGAAGCTATTTACGATATTGGCTGGTCTCAATGTTTTATTTTCCTGGAGGAAATGAAGTAGCCTGGAGCTGAAGTACCTAACCTGGAGTTCATTAGGTAAAGGGGCCACAGGGGCTCGGCCTGTTTTGCCAAAGCTGATCCAAGATAACCTCGAAGTAACGAGATCCGATCCGACTCATGGGTGTTGGATGCGGGGCGACAATGCCAGTCTCTTAAAATCACAGTCAGTCGGTAAGACTCGTCTGGCTGCCTGTCAGGTTCACAGATCGTTGCACGGACATGCTTCAGAGTTAATACTGACCCTGATTTAGAAGAATTACTCTTGAGAGGCTTGCTGGCTTATTTTGTTCTCTGTTGACAGCAGCAATGGCAGCAGCAGGCAGTGCGAGAAAGGCCTCATTGCAACCACAATGAGCCAGTTTTCCAGTGAATCCAAACCCCCTTTAAGCATCTGCCTACATTTGCTATTTAAAATTCTTAAATTGGAGCGAAAATTTTAAGAAGAGATGAACAAAGTTTGGCGTTTCATTTTGTAGCCAATGACTAATGAGTTAACCAGCTGAAATGACGATTGTTGCTTCAGATTTTAGCTGCTGTCACCAGCTAAGTTGTGTGAGTGAAAAATTGCAAAATCTCTTGAATATGCATGATGGCAGCGGTTTAGCTAATGATCATTTTCAAGTCTGTTACAAGCAACTGTTGAAAAAAAAATAAGCATAGATGGAGTCAGTCAAGGACACAGAACAAATGATGCCATTTCACGAAGAATTAGCCGTGATTTTTGAATACAGAGCCAGTCAATCAACAATAATAGTAACTACTCTTATTGCTATTATGGGGGATGAAAAGAGCCACACTGAAAAGATCAGTTGTGTAATCACATAATTATATTTTTGATGGTTTTTTGTTTTGGAGATGCACATTCATGGATTAAAGAGCTATCCATATTGAAATATCTGTTAGAGCTGTTGTGTAATTACAAATGCACAAAACAAGATGACAAATTCAGAAGTAGTTTCTCAAAAATATAATAACCTAATTAAAATAATTAGTTCAATTTTAATTTTTTTCTTTTATCTGCATCTTAATTTGAAGGGGGAAAAAAGTGTGTGCATTTATAGGTTTAAAATTGAAGTCAGAAGTTTTGGTTTTATAAGGCCTGAAGAACATGTAACAGCCATTACTGCTTTGAGAAATTGATGTCATTCAGCGGGCTAAGTGGATTTGCCAAGAATAGCAGAGACAATGTTGGCCTCACTCTCCATCCCTTTCCATCAATACCGTCCTCCGACCGTTTAAAATGCGTGAAATTTACTGTTCTGGCTCCAACAGCCGGTTTGGATAACGGTTACCACAGCGACAGTCTGACCTTTTCCCGGATCTCTCAGCAGATGGAAGGAGATTGGAAAAGACAGAACAGGATCCTCCTTTAAACCATGAAGATTTCCTGCACATTGTGAGACAACATGTCGGCTTGTCTGCACCCATGATATCGTTCTCAGGTATTAATGTAATTTAATGCAACCAGGGAGTTAAACAGGAGCAGAAACAACCCTCGAGCAGTGATTTTCCCTGTTTCCTTGCAGAAAGACTTTAACTCTGTCTCTCTGTACTTTGAGGTGTCTTCTAGCCATGCAGTGATCAGTGTGTTCAAGTCTTACTTTACTGTACTGCTTTGTAAGTTTCTGCTGATTTTAAAAATCCAGAAAATAAGAATTTGTCTAATACCTAGCAGGATTTGAGTGTGGAGTTTTTCCCTCCAAGGTCTGGTTTAATTGGGCTTTTTTGAACAAAATGAAGTGGGGCAACGCAAGTGCGTCGAAATCACCTGCATGATGGGATGCTCACATGTTCAAATCGGTTCAGCTATCAAAGCAAGTTTCTCTAAAGCCCAATCTGAAGAACAATGGTCATGTGAGTGAGTTATAGTGGTAGTATGCATCCTTCATCCATAACAACAAACCCTCAAGGCAGCATGTTTTCTAATAAACACGTTTCTGGATGCAGAGATACTACAATTAAGGCAAGTGAAGTAAAACCTGCAAACCCATATTATTTTGAAAAACCTTTATTTTTCATCGTTGAGGGTTTTGCAGGTGGAGTATTGTGATTTAAAAAGGGTGGAAAGGTTTCAGTCAGCTCTCTATTCATGCAGTTTACTGAATGGTAACCGGGTGCCATAGCAACAATATGTGTGTGAAGTGTGTGCGTGCGTGTGTGTATGGGGGGGTAGAGGTGTGATATGTTCGTAAAGACAGTGGCAAGTAAAAGATCACTGCAATCTGAGCCGTGTTGAGTGCAGTGATTGATGAGCGTGGTGATTTACAGTACGCATAAAGGTCAGAGTTCAAACAGAGAGTAAGAGTGAGATAAGCAGTCGAGCTTTCTCAAAATTAGAAATTCATTTAGCCACTCAGCCTCTGGCTCACCCTAACGCTTGTTAATTTTTCACCCTGCATGTTAGACCAAATATTATAAGGCAGAAGTCGTCCGGAGATCTGATTAAAGACTGAGTCATAGTGGCACGAGATTTTTTTGGGCTAAAGTGCCTCAGGTGAGGTGGGCTTATCGTAAGAGCAACTCATCGGGACTGTCACATCTATCTGATGCCTCCTGAGTGTGCTTCCAGTTCATTAAACAGATTGCTGTCGTCACTTTGTGCAGATTAAATGTCAAACACCTGCGAGTGCCCGTAAATGGAAACTGCATGGTGGGCGAAAGGAGAATTTTGGTATTTTAAACCTTAAATCAATTTTTAAATGATTGAAAATCTGCAGAATTTATGTTGCAAAAAAGCAGTTTCACACCAAAAAATGTAAAAACGGAACCCAGGTTTAAAATATCAGATATACCCTTTAAACCCTGTCGCTAAGTTTAACTTGTAAACTTGCACAAAATGTATCACTTTGCCACATCCAAACCAAGAAATGATAGAGACCCTATAACTCTTTTAGCAATGTAGCAACGTTTACCTCTTTCATTAAGTAAAACCACAACATTGGAATGTAATTTTAAAATAAACTGCATATTTACAAGCCTTAACCACTAGAGGGAGTTTGCCGCTGACAAACACAGTTGTGAGGATACACTGGATTATTTTTCACTGACGACAACTCTAGCTGGGGTCAAAGGTCACATGCGGCACATATCTCAGGAGGAACCAAATAGCACTTGCGTCACACAAGCCTTCTAAGTGGAAAATGCTGAGTTTGTGGGTGATGTTTGTCACAGTTTTGCTGTCACATAGCTACAATGCTATCTCGTGTAGCTATGCTATGTAGCACAGCAGGACACAACCAGAATTCATACAAAGCAAACAGAACCTAGCATGTCGCTGCTAGCATCAACTTCTCAGGAACAAAAAAGAAAACTAGCTTGAAAGCAATGCATATTCAAACTGGTGCAACTAAAAGTGGTTTCCACTCAAAACAGACCAATTAACTTGATTTGGCAACAAAACTCTGCCGATGAATCGATGCTTTTATTCAATATCGCTCATCATCAATGTTCTACTTGTGGCAGCGCCTGCAGGATTTTTTTGTCCAGACTACAGTTGCTAAATTTAACTTATTCTGTTTCTATTCATATGCTGGGTATCAAAGAGGAAGCTGTGGTTTGAAAAATGAAGAAAGACCAGTTACTTCCCTGTGAGCCTGACAGTATAAGTGAAAACCCCAAAAAAAGAACAACGAGAGGGAGAATATCTTCAAACTATCAGCTCTGTCATGTCATAAAAATCAATTGGTATTGTCATTCAAAGTAAAATTCAAGCACTGATTTTGCTGGATTTAAGACATAGCCAAATCTATGTAATAAAACTTTTACATTTCTTTTTATTCAGAACATAAATAAACTGTATGGTTTTCTGTGCTCAAACATGCACGAACGAGGCATCTTCTCATACATATATGATCCAAGCTTTAACAAAGGCGGTTTGACTCCCTGAGCTCTGCGCTTTAATAATTCATACTTCCTGATTCATAGGTGGTAATGACCAGCTATTTTAAGCATCCCCTCTGCGCACCTCTTGTGCTCTTTCCTGATTGGCTGAATGGTCACAACTGACAGGAAGTCAGTGACAAAGTACCGGTCCTGCAGGGACATGCTCTGGTGAGCATCTCATCCCCGAGCCAAGAAGCACAACTTGGCAGTAGGGAGAGGAAATTGATCAGATCCAATGACTTGGGTGTGTAAATGGTGGTTTAGGACTTCAGCCTGCACCCAGAGGTGTGTGCGTGTGTGTGTGTGATAAAACAAAACAGTGTGTGTTGTCTGAGAAAGCTGACAGAGCAGTGGGAGCAGTAATTGAGGTGAGATATGGGTCTTAACTCTCAGTCCATCCCAGGAGGGATTTTAGCCTCTTGCTAAGCATGCAGGGCCGTCCTGAGCTATTTACAGAGGTGACTTATGGAGGCTAGTGTAAGGTACACTGTGTCTCTGTAAGAAGACACTGCTGCTCTGACAGGCAGAGGATTTCTGTGGTGAACACACTGACTGACTGACAGCAGGGCTCGATTGCGTCCACTGCAGGCTAGCTGGTAAAAAGGATCTGAGATTTATTTTTTCCCAGTGCAAGTTTCCGGACTATGCATAGTCTATTTGCCAAATGATTAGCAGCACCACTGGAGCAATTTAAGCAGAGGTGCCTGGCTCAAAGGCACCGTAGCAACAGCTGCTGAGAGACTCATTTACTTGCTCCAGTGTAATTTGCAGACCCATGAGTCACAAGCCTCTCCTCTATTTATTATTATAGTTTCTCATTAACTGGCTGTTAAAGCGAGCTGACAGTTTAAAGCACAATACCTGCAGAAAAAAACCCCAATAAAACACTTTGGAAGCAAACAATGTTAAAAATTCTCCTGGTCAATAATGAAATATAACGAAGTATTAGAAAATGTTTTGTGTGGGTTTGTGTCTATGCATCATGATATTTTTCTCATTTCATTGCTGTAACAAGTAATAATGAATTATCAGTGATGGATGCAGGATTATTTGCACAGTTTACAACAGCTTGATGAATTGCGACTGCATGTTGTTCGGGAGTGTGTGACATTAGGGCTATTAGTGTATCAATAATTAAGTAAAAAATAGCTAATCATAGGAAAAAAAACTCATGCATGGCAGATTCTTTGGTTAGCAATGATCTGTAATGTATTTGTGTGTGTAAAACATATTTTAACTGTCTGAATCTGCAGTGAGACGCAGGGTTAGCATGTTTATTGTAGTCATGTGCAAAGACACAAGTTCATCTGACCCAGAAGCATAATCGCAAAACCATTAGGCTCTTAAATAGAGATAAAAGTGATATAAGAAGCTCTTTGTTCTCTGAAATTTTATTGCATTTCACCAAACTGACACTACAACAGATATATGAACTGTGCTAACCTGACTAGCATGATATGGCTAAAGGCTGGGGGATCCTTGAACTGAAAAAGCTTTTATAGCTTTTCTGAATAGAAACACTCAATAACAGGGCTGAAAAGGCTGTCATCCTTTAGAAATGCAACAGTTTCTCCTCAAGGGTGTTCATACCTATTGGTACAGAAGAAAAATGTCAGTCAACAGTAGCTATATCAAGACTGAAAAAAGGGAGGTTGAGAGAGAGAAGCTCAAACCCTGCTCACTTTTCTTTCTTTCAGACCTAATCCACCATTTTCCAAAGGGAATTTCTGATATTTATGACTAAAACTGCCAAAGCTGTCAGGTTGGAATTCATCATGTTAAGTTTTTATTATCAAAAATGGACGTTTTTTTGCTGCTAATTGTATATTCATATGCTATTCATCCTAATACTTCCCCCATTTCCCTTGATCCCAGTATCATTCATGTTACTTAAAATCTCTTAAGTTTTTATGTGTTTTCAGATGCTGGATGGGTTTTGTTGTTCAGGTCTATTTAGGTCAAGACTAGCTGAAGTGTTCAACCATCACTTGTCATCTTATAGTTTCCTCCCTGCCCCCCAACATTCTCCAAACTGCCTCCTTCAGGTCAGCATCTATCCAGTCACACTTGGCAGGATGTGGCACCTAAAGGATCCTCGAATCAATCAAATCTCCCTCCACCCCCCCCGTCACTTCCATCTGTTTCTGTTTGCCCTCGTCCTCACCTGTCAACAGACGCAAACCTACTCAACCCACTGCGCCCTGGAATCCCCAACTGGAGCCAACTCTCCATGTGAAACCCTTACCTTCCTTCCCCTCTTCCCACCGTGACCCTTCCCCCACATGGGCCACAGATCCATCCACTGTCATGCTTTGGCGGAGACCCACCTCCAAAGCCAGCTCCTCTATCTGAAACTGCTTCCCGGCACTGCGGTTCCCATCCACATTTTTGTGGTAGTAGATCACCATCACGTCGTACTTCTTCATGATGGACTTGTAGTTCTTGGCGGTGAGTACATGGACTCGATCTTTGCCGTCATATTCGGGGATCTCCAAGCCCTTCTCCCCCCAGGACAAGGTCCCCAAAGAAAGGAAGACCCCCAAAAACACCCACCCCCACTTCATGGCTATGGTCACCTGTGGTGGTTGTAAAAATGCCTCCTCTCAGAGTCTTTACCGTTGATGTGGGGCAGAAGCAGAAGAAATACACTTAAGTGGTTTAATGTTGTCCCTAACGCGAGTTGTTGTCAAGCAGGGAGAGTTAGGAACAAAGTCTGCTTCCTTTCCCCACCGGCTAGAGAAGAGCAGGTCTGACAGCGACACACTCCCTTTAAAAAGAGAAACACGTGGTTTTTTGCTGGCACCACCGTACGAAGAAAAGGGGGAGGCGCAAATCTGTACGTGAAGAGGGAGGTGGGGGGCTCTGATCCCAGTAGGACTTGCTGCTAGGAGAGGGAGGGGAGGGTCCTGAGCAGTGGTCAGAAAAATAGCAAATGGGTGGTATCATTGGAGGAGCCGTGCTTAGGTCATGCAACCACCTGTTGGAGTTTTGAGTTTGAGACGGGACAGCGGTTGTGTCGGGTGTTTTGAGAGCTACGGATACCAGCTCAGTGTCTTGAAGGACTGAAGGATGGATGGATGGATGGATGGATGGACGGATGTGCGATGGGAGCTTGAGGAAAGAAGAGCTCCAAGATGCCATACCCATATTAAGTTCTGCTGTGGAGTCAGACTCTAAAAATAAGGCCTCTGCAGGACAACAGTGTGGACAAGATGGCGTCCACGCAGAGGGTCAGAGGGTAGATGTGCTTTGTGGACACAGATGGACTGAGAGAAATAGATATCAAGAGTCATGCACACACTTGTTAGTGCATCTAAACTGCACGTACGATTTATTGCGGTCACTTGTTTTATCCTTTCCTGTTTCTTTGTCTCCCATTTGAATTTTTTTAGCAGTAATTCTTCATTATGTAGCATTTTGTGATGTCTGAATGAATGAAAAGGCATAAAAAAGACACCACGGATTTAAAAAAAGCCAATCAATTTTGTAAAAAAAATCCCACACTTCACCACAGACTTACATTTTTTTTGATCTTATTTTTAATATCTGTCCATTTTTTTTTCTTGTGTTTTCAGTTGAAAGCAAAACATGAGTCAGTCAGACAGATTTTTATCTGCAATGCTGGCTGCAATGAAATAAGCAAATACCATCATCCCACGCTACCTCATAACACATCAAACTGCATCTTTACACAGAAATTATATATTAAAATACAAGAAGTACAAGAATGAGAAGCTAATGTATTAAAACGTCCCTCATTGAATCAAAAAAGTATAACTCGATAGAAGCACAAATCAGTGTTTAAAAGAATGTTTCTATGGTAAATATGTGCCTTTCTCTTTCTCAGGTAACTAGATAATTTTACTTTCACTTAGCTCCAATTAATTTGAATGCCAATCAAACCTGCCAATCCCAATCCTAAATACTGTTTTAATCAACATCACAGGCACCTGGAAAACACTGGCTACTTATAAAAAAAAAATTGGTAACTTAATGCACTTTGTGTTGAATGGCAGCTGTCACATGTAACGGCTCACACACTAATGTGATGTATGTCATATTTTTGCACACACGTCGGGTGTGCATGTTGAGTATATTTTGGAAGAAATGATCTAAGTGGACAGAAGTGATGGACACAGAGAGAGAGAGAGACTGGATTATGCTATTAGTTTACAATGAGGGGAAGGAGGGAGGCCGGCTATTAATAACAGTGTGTAATATGATCAGACTTCTCATGCCAGCGTGGCGGGTCAGACAGCGTGTGTGTGTCTATTTAGATGCCAATGGGGGTGTTGGAGGGCGGGGCAGTGGTCAAGGGATACTGCATCATGGGTAGTGTGAGATATTTCGGATATAAAAATATTTGTCTCCTTGTATGTTATTCATAACATTTTGGGATTACTATAGCTGCTAAAATGAGCGCTTATGTGTGGTCATATTTCTAACTACTTATTAGTCTCAGAGGTCGAATCAGATTGTGTCATTTGTTCACATTAAAGGAGCAATCCAGATGTTTAGCATCGCACTTCCAAAAAGTCCAAAGACTCGCAAAATAGCATCATTTACTAAACTCTCAATTATAAGTGAGTTCATAAGCCTTTAAGCTAAACAAGAGGAAAAAAAGGTGAATTACAGTAACGTAAAATAGATTTTGTCAAGATGTCGCATTATGCACCTTTTTTCAGTCATACTGCTGCATACCTGCACGCCACAAAAGAATAATTTCTATTTCAGCTGTCAGAAAATGCAGGAACAGTCTGGCGACAAGCTGACTGAAAGGCTTCGGGTTTCGCTTATCAACTCTGTATCAAATATTTTGAGAAGTTGCAGGCAGGAACGGCTGCTGCAGGAATGGCAGCACGGCAGCACGATTTGACATTTTTTTTTCAAAGGCTTGTTGGAGTTCACGCTGACAGAAATTGGAGGAGACTTGACAATGACTTGACAATCATGGAGAAATAACAAGACTTTCACTGCAACTTAGGGCCGATACTTCTTGATTTGTGACCCGTAGCAACGGCTGATACCGCCTCCTCCACCTAATTAGCCTCCAGACAAGCAGCATGTACATCAGTGTGTGCAGATGCACGTATGACACCCTGACCTGCTGCACCTCTGAGATAAACAGCACCCTCCTCTGGCAGTTGCACTTAAAAACCTCATTACAAGTCCATCTTCTCCCTCTCATGCCTCCTTCACTCTCTTTTAAAAACGACTCAAGCAAGATGAGTAACAAGCATCTGAACGGTCTGTGCCGAGTCATTAAACTGTGAGTGTGTGTGAGTGTGTGTGTGTGTGTGTGTGTGTGTGTGTGTGTATGTATGAGAGCGCCGTTGCTACAGTGACGGGGATGTTGACTCAAATAGCTCCCTTTATCAGATAAGAAAGCACAGCACACATTTCTGCAAACGTAATGTGGTGAATTTGCAGAGATGAAATTGCAAATTGAAGCAAATAAAATTCATCCATTAGTCCCAAATAAATGCAGAATAATTAGCAATTAATTAGTTTCATGTATATTTAAAAAAAAAAAGTCCCTGAAAGTGCAGACATTATAAATGCAAATTTATCAACTGAAAGTATACACTTAGAAAACACTGTCTGGTGTTTTTCTACATTTTCAGACTATTAATTTAAAAACATGTCATAAAGAATTCAGTCCATTAGCTAAGAGGTTCACGATGACCCGCAGACTGCGAGTCTGTCTTTGAAAACTGCTAAGTTTGAGGCCAGGACATTCATAGAGAAAAACAATGCGTTGAGAGTGTACTTAAGCCCAAAATAAATTTGAATAATAAAATTATGTTTTGTAGGAAGATTGTTTTAGATTTTGTAAAAACATAACGATCTCATTTCGTTTGCTCTGACGCTTATTTCATTCATAGCAGGTAACACTCTTTAAATATTGCAAAAAAACAAACTTTTTTGTTAAATTAATAGAAATGCTTCTTTCTTCATAAAAATATCATAAATTGAAATTTTTTTTTTGATATAATAACAATGTTTATGTGTGTCTATAGGTTTTACAGTCCATCTCGTCACATTAGTGTCTATGTGCACCAAATACTGTACTGTACCTTTAAGTGACATCACTACGATAAATTGACATCACTTTAATGTTTAAAAAAGCCAATTTTAAATACCAGGGAGTTGTGATTTGCTTTCAGACATTTGTTTGGCAAAGAATATCATAGGAAAAAAGTTTTTTAAAGAAATTTTTCAAAATGTATTTTAAATGAATATAAATGAGCTGCATGCGAAATGTCACGTTAGCTTCGTCCTTGAATATAATTCCCAACATATTACTTCATATCTTGCACACAATGAAATGTGACAAAAAATGTGTAGAAAAACAGCCATCTAATGTTGAAACTATGTTATCTCCTCAGATTTAACATAATTCTCATGCTAAATTTAACATTTTGTTTGATCAAGAGCAAACATCTTAAGTTC
>JAPZDV010000016.1:13282845-13319726 GCA_029814665.1 Acanthurus lineatus
CTGGAGACGTGACCCCCATGATCTGAATGGTACAGTCCTAGTTTGCATCATCATCACTGTTTTAAACAATAAAGTAGCTCATAATGGCAACAAAAACAAATTCTGCCATAAATATGTATTTTTTAAGGTGGAAATATTCACCTGAGTCAGTTTAGAAACAGAAATATAAACATTTTTAAAAAAACTGATTAATAAAAAACAGATTACAGTTAAAACATTATGATAAAAACCCAAAACTGTGGGATGTAAATGAAGCTTTTAAGCGACAGCAGAGGCAGAAACAACAGAGGAAGAGAAACCAGGAGCAGCAGAGAGAGAGATTTGAATGAAAGAGGTGCAGTGACTCTGCATTTTCATTGTTTGTCTTTCCACTGACTCATCCCTTTCAATGAGCACATTCACACACAGTGACACCACAGTCCCTCTCTCTCTCTCTCCGTTCGTCCTGTTTCTGTCTTTCCCTCCGCTTTTCTCTCTCTTCCCTCCATCTCTTTGTCTTTGTTTCATCTTTTTATCCTTTTATAATCCTCATCCTGTCTTTTTTTTCACCCTTCTCTCTCTCTCTCCCTCTTTCCTTTTCCCTCCAGCTGAATCCTCACAGTTGTTTTCTTTGGGAGAACTTCCTCTCTGTGGCTCTTTCTTCTTTTCTTCTACCCCCCCCACTTCAATGGACGAGTCGGTCTTGTGATGGGAAACAAGAACTTCCCTATTTTAGTTGACTCGGGGGGAAAACGCACTCACACACACATGCACACACACGCATACACTCTCTTTATTCTCTGTGGACATTAACACAGATTCATATGTGTTATAATGAGGTTTAACACACACTTTTTTACTACTTTTTCAGATTTGCATGCACGTGTGTGTGTGTGTGTGTGTGTGTGTGTGTGCGTGTGTGTGTGTGTATTCGATCTGGATCCTGTTTGTCAGATGGGACGGCCACTTCCACATCCCCAGGATGCAAACACACTTGCATGAAAACACACACAAGCTCTCTGAACGTTTCATAAGCACACACTCATGCACCTTCTCTCATCTTTTACCATGTAAACATTGTTTTTATACACCTAAATTTCATTTTACTTACCTTTTATCAACCTCTAAAACAAAAACTATATCACCATGAGCCAGTTTTGTGTCATCTTTCTTTAATTTTTTTATTCTAAATCCCATAACTTGCATGTTTTCATAGCTGCTTTTCAAACTTCTGGATATCTGAGTATCATTATAAACACACAAAAACAGCCTGACACAAACTTTGGTCTCCCTGTTTGGATTTAAAACACACTGATCTGAACAAAGACGGACTGAGCAGTGTGAAGTTTGTCCTCCATCACTGAAGTTTAAGGGGTTAAATATTAAAAAACACAAACAAACACCAGGAGATTTTTATTAGTTTTTTCTTTAAACGGAGCTCATTGTTGAATTCTTACAGAGCTGCTGATGGAGTAAAGTTAAGCTACTGTGGCACTTTAAGGTTCCTTCATCCACCTCATGTTCAAACTCCACGTGAAAGCTTTTTTTATTGCCAAAAAAAAAATGCATTTAAGTTCTCGGTAATGCCTTCGCTAATATTTTAAGACAGTGTAATAACTCTGCAGCCGAAAAGAGGACACAAAGTGTTTCACACTGACTGTGTTAATTCATTATTCTGTGACAAGACAAGACAACACCGCTGAGCTCTTGTCTGTCTGAGAGCGTTTCCATAAATCCCAGCATGCTAATCCACATATGCCCCCCACCCCACCCCATTCAGCCCCTCCCCCGCCTGCAACCAACAGTCATCATCTGACACACGATCGCCCGCTGAGAGCTATTTGAATAAGCGACGTGTTGAGTAAGAGTCAGGAAAAAAATAGGTTGTTTTTCACTTCACTTTCCCTCCGATAACAACTGATGCATTTTGGGGATTTTTTTGTTGTTGGCATGAAAACATGAGGGGGGGGGTATTTTGATTCATAATAAAAAAGGAGAGTCACTCATAAAACAATATCAAGTGAAAAAAAAGCATGATACATTGAAACTCTGACTTGCTTCCAGTTTTGATGTTTTTTATTCATAAGCAGGTGCGGACGCTGGTTTTATCCGCGTGGTTGCAGTTTTATCTGCTGCTGCAAAGCAAATGACTGCGCGCTCCGTTTGCATACATTAACAACAATGTGCCCATTGTTTCAAGTGAACCAGCCGGTGAGAGGACTCCATTTCATCCCACTGGTCACAGGTGGAGGACGCTCAGACTGAGTGAGGACCTTGTTTTTACAGCTACAATGATCGCTGTGTGCTGCAATGTTCAAAAAAAAACTATTTGAATACTTTTGCTGAGTTTTTTTTTTTAAATATCCACACAGATTTGATGTTTTTGTTCATGGACGTCACCAACTTTTCCAGCTCAGCCAACTATAGAAACATTTTAGCGACACATAGTCTTTGATGTGTGTGTGTTCATTGTGTTTTCACTTAGTTTTTCTATGCAAATGTTAAATTTGTCTTTAAAACAGGTGGATGGAAATGCACTTAAAATGAATGAAAGACTGTAAATATGGTGATAACACAGCAGTAGTTTTCTTATTAGTAATGCCCCTGTGAGAAATAGAAGTTGTTTGTATGTAACCATCACTGTACATCACAAAATAAAGACAGACTGTAAACACAACTACCATTAGGAATAAAGGAAGGCAGAAAAAGCATTAATTCACAGTCTTAATGTTTTAATTTTGAATCAAGTTTCTTGTGTGAATTCAGTTTCCTGCTTTAAATCAATGCGTCATTTTAAATTCAGTGACGTTTTTAAGACCCAGCAAGCACAATTTGCACAAAAATGTAAGATTTTTACTTCAGAATCTGCACTAATTTGTTCAAAAACTCAGTCATAAATTCAGTATTGTAGCTGTGAAGATTAACAGCTGCACTCGTCATGTCAGGTTTTTTTACAGAAAGTCTGATTCCCCATCGAATAATGTTTAGAAACGAGTGAAGCATCATAAATCCTCGCGGGAATCAACGACGCCCACATTCATGTTGATCGGTTGCAAACAGAAATGTTCAGTCCTCTGATCACCACAAACATGTGTGAGTTCAACGAACTTGCTCTTTTCAAGTGAGGATTCATCCAAATGTGGCGTAAATTTATACGAAATTTTGAAAAAATCTGCTAAAGAACATGTGAATTTATGTGAGTTTCCATCCACTGTGTGTTACTATCATGGAGATAAATAGCCTGTTGTGCCACTTTTCCATTCAGGTGTCTTCTTTCTGAACTTTCGTGTATTTTTCTTTTATCAATAAACCAACTTTGCAGGCAAAAAAAGAACAATAAAAAGCTTTTCTGTGATATTTTAAGATGTTTTTTAGTGTTTCTGCTCCTACATGCAAAAAGAAAAGCACCTAAAAAAAGATGAATGGAAACTTAAACACATCACTTCCTCATGAGAAGCTTATTTGAGTCATTAAAAAGCCACAGAACTGATTGTGATATGATAAATATCACAGAGAAGTTGGCTTTTTATAGAATCTGTGCTCTCATAAAAGCTAATTTTGTTCCCAGCTGAATGTAAAAACAAGCTACATCATCAATAACAACAAGTTTTTCAACCAAATTGAAGAAAAAGAATCAAATTTCCACCAATAATGTAACAAAACTGGCATCAACCTGTTGCTTTAAGGATAACAAATTGTAGTTTTTTCCAAGTTTTACCAACTTTTCTGTCCCTTTCTGCTGTCATATAATGTCAACAATAGTCTGAAAGTTCATGTGCATTTAAAAAACTCATCAAAAAACTGCTTTTTAAGTTGTAATCAATAAACTGAATGTAGTCAAAGGGGTTTCGAGAGCAGTAGGAGCTAGAAAACAGAAAGAAATTTGTGCATCTCTGCTGAAAAACAGGGAGCTTCATTTCTGCCTCGAGGTCACAAACTTCATCACAAAAGTCTCATTCAAGTGCTCGGATTTTGGAGATCGCACTCATTCAGAGTTCAAGACCAACTACAAACTCTTTTTCTGATGAGGACGGAAGCAAAGTTTGAAAGACGGAAGGTCACGAAGCGCACAATAAATTTTAGGAAAATTCCAGACCACAAAGTAGTTTTTTTTTTTTTTTTTTTTTGGAGTGATTCATCGCTAAACTATGAGCTGCTGCGAATCTCAGATGGAAATGAAAGGAAAGAAGTGTTAGAAAAGGTCAAAAGGACTTCAGTCAGTTGGTCTTTAAGCGAAATTTTAACTATTTTTCTAGAATTTTCTGATTTTAGAGACAGTTCATGGAGTCTTTTAGCTAACGGGGGGGAAACACACACAGATTCCCGCATACCTGAGGCATGTGAAACCATTAGACGCCGTTAGTCGTGCGTCGCTGCGAGCAGAGTCATTTCTTTCAGAGGCTTCACGTGTTTTTTCTTCCTGCAGCTGCTTTGGTCTTCAACACCTGTGAACCTTCTGGGTTTGAATTCCTCTTGAAGAGCAACTTAAACCCAGAATGTTCAGGCCACAGACGAGCATTTTTTAGGACTTTTGCAAATAAAATCACAGACGAAAAGTCTTCATTACATCATTATATTTGCAGGAGAAACAAATTAGAGTTAGCAGCCGTGTGGTTGCAACTGTCCAAGGAAGAAGTCCATTAAGAGAGATGGACTTAAAATAGCCTCAAAAGACCAGAATGCAATGCAGTGACAAGAAAAACAGCATTCTGAGTGATGACTCCGTTACATTATCTTTCTTTTTTCTTCCTCTTTCTGTGACCATTGCTATTATTTCCTCCCACTCACTCTCAAAACCAAAAAGTGGAAAACCCCTCAGGAATTTATTTCATGACATTGTAAAGAGGCATTCTGGGAAATTTACTGCGTGTAACATCTACTTCGTATCTTGGAAATTTCTGCACCTTTACAGTTTTTGTCCAAAGACTACTTTCACTTTATAACTTAACTTAATATAAACAACAACCTGACACCAAAAGGCACCTTGTGCAGCTGGATGAGACGTCAAAGAACGCAACAAAACATCTGTATTTGACTCTCTTTTCCGGTGTTTCAGAGTATAGAAACTGCTGCTCTTGTTAAAACTTTTCAACAGGAAAAAAAAAGCAACATTTTCACATCTTCTTCATCTCTAACGTCGTGTTTTGACTGCATGATCTTATTGAGAAGCTCTTAAACTCTGTTTCCTAAATGAGCACAACCCTGTTTTCCCCACGTGTAACTACTTTAATTGTGCTCCAGGTCACCTCTTTCTGTTTGGCGGACAGAGGAGAGGAAAACTGATGGATGATTTAACCTCATTTGAGGGATCAGCTCCCGGCAGCGCAGCTCCTGTTGGCCCACTGTCACTTCTGAAAGAATGGAGTCGGGGCTGGAGGTTGGAGGGGGCGGTGGTGGTGGTGTTTTGGATGGTGTTGTGATGGAGAGAAAGAAACAGGAGGAGGGATTTGCAAAAACCGGATAGCGAGGTGACATCAGCTTTAAAAAATGTGTGTGTGTGTGTGTCTGAGTGTGTGTGTTTGTGTCTGAGAAAAAGAGGAATCAGAACAGAGGAGAAGAGAAAGAGCTCTCACTATTATCTTTTTCCTGAAGACCAGAAACTTAAAAGCTGCTCCTGTTGCGTGAGTTTTGTCTAAAGAGGGTCAGTCTGTCTGAAAACACATTAGAAACCTGGATTTTCTTCTACTGTCCTTCCAGTGCATGCTGGGAAACCCCAAACCCTGCATACAAATCGCAATCTGACAGAGGAAATGCATGAATTAAAAATATTGCTTAAGTGGTTGGCGACAGTTTGCACATCAAAGCAAAATCCTACACAATAAATAATAAATATCGCACGTCGTGTAGAAAGAGGACACTTTATTCAGCACAGATGGGACAAAAAAATGGGAGACAGCAAAAGAGAAGAATAAAATAGAGACGTCAGGGGGGTCGAGGTCTGCAGCTGTGAGACTTTAAGGTTTTAATGGGTTCAGCCGGGTCCAAAAGTGAAGATCCATTTGTATTGCAACACTTTCTGATCACGTGAGACGCAAAATTCATGTCCATATGAATCTGTCAGGTGGCCCAGAGACAAAAACTCTTGCCCATAAGACAATAAAGATCCTGTTTGGAGTGCAAGTTCTGTGCAGCGGTACTTCTGTGCTGCAATAACACTTAATTAATGCCAGTTTATGTTAACGAAAGAGTTTGCATGAAGTGAGAACAACATGAACTAATATAATAAAGCCATTTAAACTTGATTTTGATGATGACACATCATAAAAATAGCTAATAATGCAGAATCCCTTTGGTTTAAACTGCATTTAAATGGTGCAAATTGCATAATAAATGTGCAAAAAGTCAAATAATCAAAACTAGTCGAGGTGCAGCTCAACTTTTGGCTCATTTGGCAAGTTTTAATCGACATAAAGGCCATTAATCTGCGGTTTTATGGCTGCTAGATTGTTGTTATTAGTGTTTTTTTGACTAATTTGTTTCTTAATTTACCAGGATTCTCTTTCACACATCCGTCCATTCATTCATTCATTGAGTGGTTGTTACAAGGAGAGTGGGCCTTTGTTGTCAATAGACGATCTCTGGACGAATCAGACGGCGTGCTTAACCGTGACCGCGAGAGAGAGAGAGAGAGAGAGAGAGAGAGAGAGAGAGAGGGAGAGAGAGAGAGAGAGAGAGAGGAAAAGGCGTTTCCACGTTTCAGCAGCCGGTGACAGAGCGGCGGACAGCGAGGCAAACGGACGCAAAGCGGAATCACGATCATCCAAAAAAAAAAAAAAAAACCCAAAAAACAAAAACCGGCGTTTCTCTTTTATTACCTCCAAACACTGACTGACAGTCAATCCCACGCGTGTCCCCTTCACGGCCGCGTTCCCGCAAGAATCCGATGAAACAGACTCAAATGCATCACTGAGCGACTTGCAAAAGATTTCGCAAAAAAAAAAAAAAAAAAGAAAAGTGAAACCTCACCTCACCGAGAACTGACGAAGTGGAGTTTTTTCTTTCTTTCCTTCTTTCTTTCTTTATTTCTTTTTTTCCTGCAGCACGTCCGTCCTCTCAGAGGCCGAAATTTTTTTAAATTTCTGCTTTCTGTGAGATCCAGAGGAGATTATCTTCCCCGCACACTCCCGCATCTCTCATTCCCTCCTGTCTGCGGCTGACTCATTTCTGCCTCGCTCGGGGTGAGTACATACATCTGTTTCAACCCCTTGCTCTTTTTTATGTTTTATGGGGGCTTTTTCTTTAAAAAAAAGAGGGGTGTAGTTCATGAATCGCAGTCACTCAGCCTCGTTCATTCATGGATACGGATGATTTCTCTCTCCTCGCATTCCGTTACATGATGGCCGTGTGAGAGGTTCGCCTACTTCACAGGCTGCCTGTAAAATCAAGTTTTCCGGCTTGTTTATGGTCAATTGTACAGAGGAGGAAAAGTTGAGGAAATGGGGCGTTCACGGCCCTTATGGGTATATACATTGGAATAGGTTTTAAAGGGTCTAAAACATATTTTGTGGATTAAATAGACATTTGGGTCAACGGGAAGACACTTTCTTTCTATTATAAACAAGGAATTTGACCAGATAAGCTTTGAAAAAGTATCAAAATATAAAAAAAATAACCAATATTTTAAAATAGCAACATTTCATTGACTCTTACTTATCTGTAAAATGTAGCGGTGAAGTAAAAATGATGACTTGACATGACTCATGTCATGAACTTGAGTGTTGAGTGGCAAGTTTGTGAATTTCCCATTCTCAAGAGGGCATTTAACACACCATTGATTAAACTAATTGGATTGGGTTTAGTGGCGCTGTAGGCATTCACTATCCAATGTCCTTTTCATTAGTCTGAGTTCAGGCCAAATACTCCCACACAGGCTTTGACACGGTGATATTTTTACACGTTTTCCTTTTGAGTTTTAATAAGTTGCTTTAATATTAAAACATCAGGCGAAAGGAGTTTGTTTTCTAAGTTTTTTACTGGTGAATATCCGTATTTTTGAGGGTCACTGCAGCTCTTTTGGAACAGATTATCTGGAGTTTACTGCTTCTTAACGCGCACAGATTCAGTCAGAGGAAAGGGGCGTTAATATTTCGGCTGTGTGTGTGTGTTTGAGTGTGTGTGTGTGTGTGTTTGTGTGTGTAGGCATGTGTGTGAGCGGACGGGGAAAGGGTGTGTCTTTTATGAATGGATGTGTCTGGCCTGCTGACTCCATACTCTGTTTGTGCTGTGAGGCTGAGAGGTTTGAGGGAAACTTGTGCTCCTCTTTCTCTCAAATATCTAGTTTAAAACATAAAATATCTCTGAATTGCCTGGTTTTAATATCCTGATAATGTCACAAAATACATTTTTTAAAGCCTATACTGCTTTTTTGCTTGGAATCAATGAAGACAAGCTTCTTTGTACAGCTCCTTTTAAACACTAAAAGTGCTGAACATAAAACATTTAAAAGTGTTAAGACGAGAAGAAAAGTAGATCCTCTTTTGTGAAGCTTAGAAACTCTGTTAAAGGTGAAATTAAGTTTAACAGCTTCTGTTCTGTGTCAAGTCTTTGGGGCTACTATTTCAAGAGTAAATTAAAATGGCGGTGGTAAATATTAGGCACTGAAAGTCATTGTTGTTTTCACATTTAGGTGTTTTAGGTGAATTTTTTAATGGAAAAAACTCTTTTTATTCTTTGTTTTGTCTTATTTTAAGTAGGAATGCAACTAAAGAGTATTTTCGGCATTGATTAACCTGATGATGATTTGCTCGTTTAGGCTATAACATGTTACAAAATGGTAAAAAGTAGAGTTGAAAACAAATCAGTTCTAACTTTAAGTGATTTACGTGTTAATGTGAGTGTGTTTCTTCAGTCTCTTGCATCCTGACCACATGTTACACACAAACACACACACACACAGTTTGTACAATAAGTCCACACACTGTCCTCACTTCTTAGTGACAGCTGTCAGTCCATTTCCTGCATTCCAGTCATGTTTTCCCTCCCCACTGTGCACTTTTTTACAAGCTGCCAAAAAATCCCAGCACGGCATAACGGAGAAGAGTCCACTTTATTTTATTAGAACAGCAGATGCGAGTTTCTTCAGGCTGCTAAAAGGGCTGTAAATTCTTGTCAAGTTTAGAGTCTTTCATAAAGTATCAGTGACCAAAAGGGGTCCCTGTAATCCGTGCATTACATATGTGGTTTATGAGGACGTGTGTGAAAAGTGGGGACATTCTGGTTTCTTCAGGGGGATTGTTTTAAGGTTAAGAAATGGTTTATGGGTAAACACAAGATTTAGTTTTAGATTAACAGTAAAGTGAGGGGGTTTACTGTTTAGTCTTGATGGTCCTCATGAGTATACAAGTAAAAAATGCGTGTACGTGTGTGTGTGCATGTGTGCCTTGACTCAGCTTTTTGGGAACCGGTCCCCTCTTTGATACATATTGATCTCTCTTGTTGGACAGAGAGTTAAAAAAAACAAAAAACTGGGTAGCACAGCAGAAATGAGCTTCCTCTCTCGGGTTCACTTCCTCTGTGTGTGCGTGTTTGTGTGTGTGTGTGTGTGTGTGTGTTTCGGTGGTATCGGTTGTCCCCCTCCTGCTGCTGCCGCCACGGGAATTTTTGTGGTTGAGTGTTTGCAGGCTCTGAGTCAAAAACAGTTTTCGGGAAGATCAGCGTTGAACTGGTGGAACTTGAAACAATCAAAACAAATGAAAAACATGCCAGTTTTTTTTTTTCGATGCACAGACTTTAACAATTCTCTTGTTAGCAAGCTGTTCGTTGTTATTTTTAGTATATGAGGAAGAGCGTAACTTCACCACAAACTGAAAGCCAAATTAATACACTCGAGTTTACCGAAAACGAAAGTCTGGTGTTTCATATGGTCACTTCTGTAACCACAGAAAAATGAGGAATGGAAACTTGGGTCAACAACCGATCTATTTCCTCTCTCCTCCCTTTTGCCTACAGCTGGTTTGAAACATCACAGACAGGCTGTGATGATGAACATCAGCATGCAGAGTGTAACCTGATGACTTCATCTTTCAAAAATAATGCTGGCAAACGGTGATGAAAACACGATTGCAACATCTTATTATTTTTAGATCTACTTGCACAAACAGTTAGGAAAGAACACAAAAACCTCTGAACTACTTGCAAACTAGCAGCACCACTGACATCTGCATAACAGCAGTCCACTGAGTGACTGTCAAATATTTAATGTAAAGGATAAAAATATCAACGTCCTGCTGGTGCTAAAGAAAATGTGAAAGTTTGAACAAAAGTAGTAGGATCATCTTCTGGAAAACAATCAACATCTTTAAAAAACTACATCTAATAGTGCATCTGACAGTTATTGAAATATTTATGTCTGAGACAGATTACTCGATTTACATTGTTGTGATGCTAACATTGCTAACAATACAAGTTATTATTTCATAAAGATATAACAAGTCACCAATTCTTAAACAAATTTAAAAATGGACATCTAGTTTAGTAATTTGTTTGACCCTAAACAATAGTAGAAACTCAAAGATCGTGTGCTCCTTTTGCTGATGTTTTTTGATGTAGTTAGCGTTAGCATGGCTAAACCTTTGCAAGAATAAAGTAATAAAAGTAAGAATAAAAACTAAAGTAAAATGCAGGTTACAAGTTCATTGCAGGTCTGCATAGAACTTTTTCTCTGGCCAACGCAGCCGGTTAAAATCAATGTCACTTTTTGACTGAAAATAACCTTTTTGTGCACAAGCAGAATAAATCTGTTTAATCTGATTTAGTTCCAAACCTATATTGAGGTTTGAAGTGTTTATTTTCTTGCGAGCAATTCAGGCTCTGACTTTATTATCAAAAGAGCCTTGAATTTTGTTTTTCTTACACTAGAATACACTTCTGCACCCACATGTAGCTTCATCTTTTCCTTTTAGAGAACCTTAATACTGTTTATATTGTGATTTTTTAGTGTTTTTTAAATTTTATTTTAATCCCTGTTAAGAAAGACAGCTTGTACAAAAAGCCTTAATATCTTCACGAGACCCCCGGCTAACCTCCATTGCTTCAGTTGTGGGCAACACTGACAGGCTGATATTTAATAAAGCCCAGTATCAGCCTGATCTGACAATAATGCATGTCAGCGCAGCAGACTTAGTAATTAAAATCACATCATGCTGAAAACCAACCCAAAGGGGCCCAGATATTAAAAAAGAGCCCGTGTGTTTCACTCTGAAAAGATAATTTCCTGACATCCTGGTACTCAGAGGGAACAGATATGTCACCGTCAAACCATCCCTGCCGTTCATTTCCCATCTCTTCCTCTTCTGTGCGTTTGTTTACTTTCATCATGTGTGTGCTGGGCTCTAAGAAAGCTACGAAGGTCAGCGCTGTTACCCCTGTAATCTTATGCTGCTGCCCACCTTTTCTCAGCTCCATTCAAGGTATCTATTAACAGATAACACTGTTGGAGCAGATGACACATTGTACTAAACAACATTGTTTTATAAAGTAAATAAACACACATGTTCTAGATTTTGTAATTGCATTATAGCCCTGAAGGCTAGAACAAATGCAGAGAACCATAATAGTATGGTATATATGATCTCCAATGACAAATATTCATATAGGGAGTGTATGAGGCATTAAAATAGGCACTGATCAATTGACTTACGCAGTTATTTTCAATGTATGACAGTCTGGTCCGTCGTTTTATTAAAACTGTTAACAGGGCATTGCTCTAAATGAGCAAACTGCCAGTTTAGACGAAGGTTAAATACATAAATACTTCATGTTTAACTAATTAATTGCATCAAAGGCTTTAGTTTCCATTGACCCAAACTGCCACTTTAACTCAAAATGACAGACAGACACATTTTCTTTTCTCTTTTTCCTTTTATTTGCTGTGTCATTGTACGCAGAGCCATGCAGAATTACAGACTGGCAGCTTAGAAACTCGCACAAAGCGAGTCTAGTCCTCAAAATTACCAGCTATAAAATTAACTGTAGTGGGTGATGAATGCCATGTAGAGCAGTGCTACTTGTTTGTATCTCTGCTGAATGCTCGCAAAGTCGACTAAATCACTTCCGAGCGAGAGGTTGATGCAACCTCCAGCTGTCCAGTGTGATTGGCTCTCGGGCTGTCGGCGCTGTCAGGAGCCTTGCAAGTAAGACGCTCCTCAGCGCTCGAGGATTTCATTACAACTACTCAACTGTGACCAGAACCTCGACTTAGAGGAAATATTCATATTCTTAGATAGTAATCAAGACCATTTTAACCTGAGTTTTGCAGATAAAAGACTTGACATAAAGACTGTAAGATAAGTTTTTATAATCTTAGAGATGGAATAAAAAACATAAGTGACATCTTGAGATTTTATAAGAAAGAAAAAAAAGATTTATTGAAACAAGCAGGAACCATAAAAGCGTGACACACTCCCCCAACAATCTGATTCAGGTGCGTCTCTAATACTCACAGCTGTGTATCAGGTGAAGCTGCAGGAAACCTGCTGATGCTGATGTCTCAGTCACCGAGGTCACAGGAAGTGATACTGCAAACAGAACAGACTGGGATGGAGCCAAGAGTGAAACCAGCACCAAGAGCCAAGCTTAACTGCCCCCAATGCTTTAAAAAATGTCTGCAACAAACGCTGTTTCTTTCCAGAGTCCCTGATGCTCTGCTCTCAGGCAAACAGGAAGTAAAGCCTTAAAGGTGAAGGCTGCATTTCAGCTACAGCATGGTTTTAATTCCCTGTCAACCATCTCTTATGTTCTAGATGCATTACAGATGGTCTTGTTAAGTGGGTTTTGTTATCCAACTCCACCCACGAGCCAGCTGTATAGAAAAATGTAATATTACATTTGCAGGTTAATGTATTTGGCAGCAGGATTGTGTTGATGCGTAGCTTGAAATAAGCTTCAAAAAATCATGTTTATGGTTCTTAAACGGGAAAGAAGCAGCTAAGCACATTTTTCCAGGCTTTTAAACTGCAGATAAAGATTTACCTCGAAACAGTATTTGTACATATAGAGCATGTGCAATGATTTATTTTAAATTCCCCTGAATGTCACAGAGGTTAAGCCTCTCTCTCTCAGGCTGCAGCCACATGGACACCAAAAAACAAAGTATAATGATAATAAAAAAAAAAAAAATCAACACAGATTTAATCCCTCTAGCAACTGGTTGCTTACGTGGGCAGTCAGTTGCTGTGCTGAAAGTGACGCCTACACCAGCAAAAAAAAAGCTACTTTTTAATGCTTGATGCCCACTTTTGATGCTGTTTATCCGTTCTGCGTTGCAATTGCAGCCACTTTAACACAAACAGGCTGCAGAGTTTTTAAATTTTTTTCTCCTTTGAGGTGAAGCAGCAACACCTCAACAGTTGATTGAGGATGTAAAAATGTACAATGTAAGCATGTTTTTTGCGTAAAACTGGAGTGATTCCTTTGTTTTTATGGATGGGGGAAGAAACTGAGGGGTATTTGCCGCCTTAACACAGCTGTGGAAGTGTTTCATAAGCCCAATCTGTCCGCCTGTGTTTCACTTTGGCCAGAATAATGGATGAAATGATGTACACACACACACAGTAACACCTAAGCCTAAACAGACGGACAGAGCTGCACAAACAGCAACGTTGCAGATGGGCTGAAGCGCACACACATGCACAGCCATGTACACAAACACACAACACACACACACATGCGTACACTCTTTGATTCATTCCCCTGGGTCGGTGTGCATAATCTACTCTGCTGCTCGACTCCAAATGAAACGCCTCAGTGGGTCTGATTGGATTTGATAAGAGTTGATTCGATTGAAGCGGGGGGCGATGGAGGTAAATACAGTTCTGCAGAGTGTGTGTGTGTGTGTGTTCAAGATGTAACAGGATTGCCGGTTTCCTTGCACCCAACCCCCCCCCCCCCCCCCCCCCTTGTTATTCAGTGTTTGCATTAATGTAAATGTGTGTTTTAATGACGGCAAACTCTTCTGCGCTCGCTGAGCACCATCACGCTGTTGGATCAAAGTTGGAGTCAAGCAGGAAGCATCATAAGACTGATTGTAGTGCAGTCAGCTGCTCAGCAAAAGGCCCTGGAGTGGCTCTCAGCGCTGTCGAGCTGATGCATTTCACATGGTCTTCTCATCTGCACTGATCCTCCCCTGTGTACATACACGGAAAACACGATTACTTTACCATTTAGGTCACAGTACCTGTGAGGCAGCCATTGGCTTCCAGTAACTTCACCAGGCAAAGAACCAAAGATCAGCATTCGGTTCCAACATCTGAGATTTAAAAGTACAAAAACATTCAGTATTTTCCTTTATATTTATAGTGACATAAATATAATGGAAGTGAAAGGCATTTTGGTTTTGGTTTCTGTAAAAAAGGTCAACAGGGACCATTTCTGTTATTTAAAAAAGAGTTCTTAAAGAATCTATTTGGACCTGTTTGGCATCAATAGACTGCAGTATCTTATCAAAATCAAGCATGAAACAAACACAAAGAGCGTCATGATTTTATAAAACTCTGCTGTTAATGTTGCTGATCGGCAGCAAAACTGTTGTTTCAGAGTTTGTATTTGTCTACAAGCATTACGAGGATAAATTTGACATTCACGCTTATTTGCTTTTATGGGGAGAGATGAAAAGATTGATGACAATCTCATGTAAAATATGAAGTGCTTGAAATTGTTTATTAATGAGCTTTTAAATTGCTGACAGTTGTTTTTTGTAGCAACACAAGCTGTTCTCCCTTTAAAGTAAGAATCTCTTGACTGAAGCTTCATATTCAATACTAATATTTTGACATTTAATGACATGTAATTGATATTGATGACCAAACTTTTATTTAGAAAGTGTTTTCCGAAACATTTAATAGCTCAATAATGCAATTTTAACGTGACAATTAGAAGGATCTTAAAAACAACTATAATTAATCGAAAAACAGAAAAACAAATAACTCTTGAACTCCATTAACTCTGTGTGTGTCTGTGTGTGTATGTGTGTTTGTGTGTGTGTGACTCACAGTCAACTTTTTGGCTAGTTTTTGTTGTTGTCATGCGACAGACGAGGACTCAGACTGTGGCGCCGTGGAGAAGCTGGCCGTGCCCGTCGGGGGTCTGGTGTGTTTGTGATTCTTCATCTGCTCTTTGGATTATGAAAGATATTTGTGTGTGTGTGTGTGTGTGTGTGTGTGTGTGATGAAGAAGCTCGTGGTGTGGGTGGAACGTACGAGTCTCTAACAGTTGCTCTGATGAGCCATGAGTGCCTTGATGAGACTCTTTGTGTTGCTGAGGTGATTCAGAGCAGTTTTTCTTTTCACGCAGCCCTGAATTGGACCGATCGATGTCCTTATGTGCTTCATGAGAGATTGTTGTGTGCAAGACTTTTTGTTGGTGGAGTCTTTTTTTCAGAGAAAAACAAGCTGGTAAAATACATGTTTTAGCTGTAGTTTTTGTTTGTGAAGCCCATTTTCTAGCATTTTCTGGTGCTTGTTTCGCACAGCCATCTCAACTATGAGCATCCCTCCGTGTCAGGTGTCTCAAACAGGAAGTTTACTTCCTGAACTCATCAGTCAAAGCCCAAAACGTGTCTTTGCCTTCCTTATTGTTATTACTTCCATCCTCTTCTCTACTGTGTGTGTGTGTGTGTTCAGGATTGTGTGTTAATGTTCATGTACTGTATGTGTGGTTGAAAAAGCCTCGGGAATCAGGTTAACCTCATTGCCACAGAGATGGAAAAATTCACAAAGTACATGCACAAACACGCATAGACACAAACACAAGTGTAGCATCTCCCTGTTTCAACTCAGACTGATAAAATGCGATGCAGGCGTCAAACTTGCTTTGTGTATGTTGTTTACGTAACCCTCTGGGGACCTGTGTGCCCACCTAGTGCTTGAGGTGTTGCAGCCTGCACTAATGCATCGGATCAGTGCACAAAGGCCGGACGGACGAGACGCACTGATGTAAAACCTTTTCAGAGAAATTTTATGGAGAAGCAAAAACCTCCGTTCAGCCACAAGCCACATCTGCCCTTGTCGTTGTTTATTTTTTATCTGCCTGATTTCGGCAATTAGTATTCAACGTTCGTAGCATCTTCTCATTGATGAGTTCAGTTAAATTTCATTCCATTTATGCTGGATTTTTCCACTGAAAAAAAAAAGTGCTTTAGCCTGCCTGCTCTCTCTTTTTAGACGAGATGATCTCTGCTTTGTGAGCGCGGCGGAGTTTAAAAGGTGAATATTCATTACCTCGTTGGTCCCTTTTAATTAAAGCATAAAGTGTTTTTCTTTGTGTGGGTTTAAAGTACTGAACATTTATTCATATCAGCCTTTTAAACCCTCATCCTTAACTTTTACATTTGATTACATGTGCAGCAGAGCACAACCAACAATCTTTCCAAAGTCTCATCAGTTTGTTAATGAAGATTCCTGTCTGTCATGTTATGTTGAAGCATCATTAACACACACTTTGTCATAATTTGTCCTAATTAGCACACGTTATTGGCGCTGAAATAAACTCCGATATAAGTTAAATGATTGACCTCTTTATTTGAGCAAAAGAAAACATCATAGATACCAACTATTTAATGATTTACACAAAATGTAAAGGCAAAAACAGTTTGGGAAATGTAAGTTCTATATATGCAAATGTCTGGTGCCATTTTGAGCATTAATCGAAAAACTGTGGATATGCAGGCATTCGCTAGAATAAAAAAGAAAATAATAAATGCTTTATCAAAAAATGCTATATGTAAATTTAGCTACAATTAGCTATGTATCTGTAAAATTAAACAGTTATATTCAATTTAAAATAAATATTAATATAGCAAATAACACTTTGAATAAAAGATTAAGGTAAAGCTACTATTTGGAGAGTTTATTTTTAACTGTGGCATCTTTAAAATCTTTTTCAACAAAAAAAATGTTGTTGTTTGCTTAAAAATCTGTGTCTTATATGATTCCTCCACTAGGGGGTGTCAACGTATGGAATTTACAAATTCTTCACATTACATCATGACTCTAATTTACCAAGAAAGTTGACTTGTGGCGACTACACATCACAACATTAGTAAAGACTAGCCTTTGTATGATTAAAATGACATGTTGGCTAGTTTGCTAGGCAGTTACTTACCTTAGCCTTAGCTAGCTTAGCTGGCACTTTACGTTTTCCTGACAGCACAGATTAAATTAAACTCTTTTGTTTAACTCTCCGATCGCGATCTACTGGTCAATAGCAAAGGTAATGGGGGTAGGTCGCATGGCATTAAAAAAATCCATCCAATCCAATCCAATCCGTGCAGATGGGAAGCTGCGTGCGCTATTTCAGAGCAATTCATGCGTCTTTCCTCTGTTACCATGGAAAGAGACAACAAGAAGTGGAGTGACTCATGGGCAAGCTGCCGAGTTGCCCAGTTTATTTCTACTAAACTTCAGAAAGGGTATAAAAATGAGTGGGGGAGCTGCAGTGCAAGTCATCCGAGTAAGGTAATGACAAAAACTGTGCACGGTTGTATTGTGCAATACGGGCAAATGCAGTAATGCAAGGTACATCAACTCATGTATTTTTATAGTAAGTAGATCATTTTAAATTGGTCATTTTATAAGTAGCTCGCAAGCTGAAAAAGTGTGGTCACACCTGCTCTAAGTGATGTTTTACACAGAATTTGGCCAGACGGCGAGCTATCAGGTAGCGCCGCCTATTTCAGCGTTATGTTTATGTTCCATTTTAAAGACCTCACGCAGCATCTTGTCTCACATTAGGAGGACAACAAGGATGTCTACGCAGCAAATGGATATTTAATGGCTGCATTACTAAGCTGTTATTGAATCCGAGCAATCTTAGCAATGGCGGTTCCATTTCAACCAAACTGATAATTGCAGTAAGAAAGCAGAGCTGTGAGCTGTTTTGCTTGCTAAGGCAAGCGGTTTGGTGATTAAGAATCAAGCCAATTAGGAGTCTCTCATAATGATATCCTACTACTGCTGCGCCTCATAACAACCTCAAGTCAGTTCAAATGGTAATGATATGGTGAAAAAAGCAGTAATGTCCTTCAGGGTTGATCTCCACTGTAATTGTGGGTCCTTAGATGGCTGCATAAGTGCTCTTTATGTAACATTACTGTGTACCACATATCTGAAATGGATGTTTTCTCTAGGCGTGAATGATAGTATGATGATATAATATTGGTTGACCAGAAGATTAATCCTTATGACCTCGATGATCCCCTTATGTTTTATGTACAGCCACAAGCAGATTGACATTTGTGATTTAAAATGAAATATCTCAATGCGTGTTAATGTATAGCCATGAAATTCGATATGCTAATTCCTTAAATTATGGTAGTGAATTGTAAAAACTTACTTGTAGCAAACCATCGAGGAACATTCTCAGGTCCAATTTTGATTTCCCCCAAAACTTTTATGACCAAATACCTACGAAATCAGCCTCAGCTGTACTTTGTTTGCAGTGCTAATAAGCAAATATTAGCATGCTAACAGGATTGAGGTGTAATACCAAAATATGACCTGCAAAAAAACACCGTGCAAACATCTGTTTCTTTCTTTTATTCACTTCCACTCCTTTTATCCCCAGATACAGTTCAAAACTAGTTTACATCTGTAGTCTCCTGGTGATGTGCAGGTTCATGGAAAAACATAAGTCACTTTGCAGCTGTGTTAGCATCGCTATTTAGCTTATACACTGTAGTGACCGAAAGCAACACTATGCAACTTCTGGAGAAATTATATTCTGGTATTTGATGACCTGGGGGATGAGACTCAACAGTCAAACATCTTGTTTTAATATAACCTCCGAGAACTGCTGGCGTGCCTGTAAATTCTTAGTCTTGTTCAACAGAACGAGGTGCAACTCTCACAGTTCGTCAGTCAACAGGTTTCAAAGCGCAACGTGGAGATAAATATCCCCAAAGTCCAGCTTTGCCAAGAGGAAAACTCATTTCACTGTAAGTTATTACCTCAATAATGTGAAGGAGAAATAGCAGGACTGCACATTGAGTCCTGCAGAGAATTCATCTACTGGTGTGTTATTATAGAAATCCATAATGGAGCCGTAATGTGGAGAGGCGATGAAGGCAGGCAGGTTAAGTACGCCAGTTAGATTTCTAACATCCCCCTGATACAGTGTGATCGACTGAGTTTCATTTTCTCTGAATTGCACCCATCTTCCTCCCTGGTACCAGTGTGCTCGATCCACTAATGGAACAATGGAGGAGAGCGAACAATATAGAAAGAGAGAGGGAGAAGAGAGCTCTAAAGGAGGAGTCAAAGGGGAAGAAGGAGGTGGGGAGGAGGAAGCACATGAGCAGGCAGAGTAATCTGAAATTTTGAGTCACGCCTGGAGTCTGGAACTGACTGAACAACTTGTTTAATCTCTAATGGACTGTTTGGGGACTCTGGTTCATTTATATGCATGTCTTTCCGTGTGTGTGTGTGTGTGTGTGTGTGTGTGTGTGTGTGTGTGTGTGTGTGTTAGAGAGGGGTCAATGGCTGCAATATAGACAGCCATTCCCCACAGTCCCTGACCATTTAACTCCACGTCCCCGTTAGTGAAAGAGAAAGGGAGGCTGCCATTAAAGATTGCCTCTCCTCCGTGTGTGTGTGTGAGAGTGTGTGTGTGTGTGTGTGTGTGTGTGTGTGTGTGTGTGCGTGTGTGTGCGTGTGTGTGTGTGTGTGTGTGTACATCTTGTCTCTTCTCCCCCTTTGGCTCGGATGATGGCTGCAACTGACGATGACTCAGACTTCACTCCACCCCTCCTTCCTTCCTTCCTTCCTTCCTCTCCTACCTCTTCCTTTCCCTCATCCTCCCCTCCTTCCTCTTTTTTCACCTCTTTTCTCCCCCTTTCTTTTCTTCCTCTTTCTTTTCTCCCTCCTCCTCCTCCCGTCATCCCTCATGTCTCACGTCTCCTCATCTGAGATTTATGACAGCAGCAGCTCTTGTGTTTCTAGTGGCAGTCACTGTAGATTAAGGCTGAGGTTATGGATGTTTTTTCCACCCAGATCCTTTATATCTTTTTCTAAAATGTTAACAATTCAAGATCAAGACTAATAATCCTCAACTAAAACGCTTTTAACTAATACAAGACTTAACTTTACAAAATAACTCTGCTTTGCTGTCACACATTGAAATAATCTGATTGTTTGACCACTGGATCATGTTGAGATTTTTGTCTCAAGAGTCCAGAATACAGTATATTAGCTTTTAGCCTGCTAGCAACAGGCAATTTTGAGTGTTTGTGTGTTTGTGTTTGTTTTTCAGTTCAGCCTCTGACTGAACTCAGCACCAACCAAACTCTAGTTTTGTCATTTTGTTCCTTCTAGTCTCCTTTTTTTCCTCATTTCCTTTCAAGGAGACTAATCACACCACAGACAGGCCCTCTGCATCTCGCTGTTGCAGATTAAAGTGAAGTTAAACTCTGTTTTTAATCCCGAAAGTTCAAAAAAATACTCTCTCCTCTGCAACCCTGAATCAGAGCACAATCCGATGTATTTCATACAATCGAATGCTAATTTAGAATTTGAATGATAAACCTTTAAAATATTCATCAAGGGTGTTAATTTTTTGGTACTCTTTTGTGCTTTTTTATGAAAAAAGTGCCATAAAAAGGTTAATAACAAGTCAGTTTGCTTTATTTTATACCTGTAGTCTATAGACAAAAAGACAAGAAAAATAACGTAGAAAGTTAAAGAAAATAATTGCATATAAAACTTAGAAGAGATATGAAGAATATCAACAACAAATATCAGCAACAATTATTAAAAGTATTGATATTGAAACTTAGAATAAGATCAGATTCTTACCTTTGTATCTTGCAGGTATGTTGACTTTGTCGCAGTTCTGCTTCCTGTTAGATAAGAAGGTTGTTACTATAGTTAAAAAAGCAGAATGCTAGCAACACTGTCTAAAAATAAAAGTTAGTCCTCTGCCTGGTACTTCTGAGTCCTGCAGAAAATAAGACAAAGAGGCATTGAATTGTTATTATGGCCTCGGGTGTGTGCTTGTGTTTTAATGCCTTTTTGGTGTGAGTTCCAGGCGGGTTTATGAGGAAACACTTAAAAACAAGCAGCAGATGAGTACGATGCATCAAATCAGGAGGAAGCGTGTAGTGAAGATTATTCTCAGAGTAATTTATGACATGATTTGGCTCTGTGGAAGCAGATCATGAACACTTGACATGTTTGTTATATGTGTTTTTTAAGATGAGTGATTAAAACTGTTTTATCCCAAGATATTAACTTAACTGTCTAATTTTACAATAGCAAATGTTTCTGCTTGTGGTCACAAATCAAGAGATAATACTTTGCTAATGGGTGCTATTACAAAAAACACCTGAGCTCTCTTGTGTCAAAATCACGAATTAGTAGTTTTATTATCTGGATTTTAATTATTTAATCTACGTTCTGTGTCATTCACACTTTTTCCTCTATTACTGTTGCCTTCAGGAGAAATGAGCCCGATAAAGCAAACAATATTTCACTGCACCAGCCAATTATGTGTGATTTAAAAGAGATTTTGTTAATAGGATGTCAAAGTTCAGTGACTAAAAATGGAATTACATAATAGTTGTGATGTGATTGGAGTCAAGGCTGTTGTTAGCTTCTGTAGTTTAGTCCCAGTAATGAGTTGCAGAAGAAATGGGAATCTTTTTAAAATATGTTTAAATACACATTATATTGGGAGAGGGCACGTTGCTACCATAGACTGTGTGCTATGTAGCAGAGATTCAGCAGCCAAACCCCTAAATATTGCATAAATCAAAGCCTTATTATAGTTTAAACACATGACTTGTGCAGAAAATTCAGCCTCCCTTCAGTTCTTTAAAGGGGCTTGATGGGAATTGACTCACTTTTGTAGCCAGCCTCAAGTGGCCACTTGAGGAACTGCAGTTTTTGGCACTTAAATGTGACAACAACTGGTTTACCAGAGTTATTAGGGGTCATTGCTTGGAAAATGAATACATGTTTCATGTTTAAAAGAGATCAACCTTTCAAAAATGGTGAACTAACTCATGTTTGCAATCCGCAAAAACAAAGTGCTGGTTGGCTAAAACATCAAAACTTGCATCAGTGAAACACGATCAAAAGCAAAACTGTAATTAAACAAGTTTCTAATTACAGAGCTGAAAATTTTTAAAAGTTAACAGACTGTGTGGTTTTGATCCTGTTCCGACCTCCGTTTCCCCCCCGCTGTGCTTCTGAGGGAGTAAACCAGCTCTGATGCAGAACTGCAGAGAGGAAGCTCTCTGGTTCCTCGTCTAAACAGGTCAGAACAGGGCGGAATAACATTATTACTTTTTCAGCGACAAATCCTCTCACACATCGCGGCTCCTCAGCCTTTGTTGTCGCACGGAGCCTGAAAATACAACAAAAAAAGGCAGTTTCTCCTCCTCCCACTCCTCCACCACTTCACAGCACTGCTGCCACCTTTACTTTCTGCTCTTGTCAAGCAGCCTGATTGCAGCCAAAAACTCTTTTCTGTAATGTACTTTGTGTTTTTCAAGGTAAATGTTGCAGCCTCTGTGAGTGAAACTTTAAAGTGCACGTTTGCAAGTGTGCATGCACGAGTCTGTTTCAGTGTTTCATGAGAAAAACGTACAGTTGATGCATCGAGTTTGTCTGTTTTCTAGAGATGCAAGCATTCATGTGGGTTGGTGCAGGCGTGGGTGCTCTGGCCTGTTTATCCTTGTGTGTGTGTATATGTGTGTATGCCTGCGTGTGTGTGTGTGTGTGTTAAGTGTGTGTATCTGCAGCTGTGGCTCTTGTCCACTGTGTGAGGCGAGGTTATGGCATCCTGTTCCTTTTCCTCGCTGCCTCTCCATCTGGAGCGCAGCCAGCCTCAGTGAACTGTGCCTTACAGTGGGATACAGCCCCATTATCACTGTGGAGAATGCCGGCATCCGGACCGAGGCCTGCTCTGCAACTGTGTGTGCATGTGTGTGTCTCTGTGTGTGTGTGTGCCATCATGTTTGTGTGCAAGTTTGAACTGAATTTACTGCATTTTTTCATATTTAAATAGATAAATTTTTGCTAAAACAGCTGAACCATGTTGATGTGCACATGCAGATTGTGTATGTTTGGTTATTTCTGCATTACTGTGCATATTTTTGCTGTGGTATTCATATATTTGTGAGGACCATAGCCTTAACACTGATAAAAATGTGTCAAACGTGAACATTTTTAAGTTTAGTGGCACATGTCTTGAATTTATAACTCAAGAATGCATGTGGATCTTTACTTAAGACTTTATTTTCCTTGATGATATGAGAGAGGCAGGCCTAATGGTGACTGGAACTGATAGAGTTAATGGCCATTAAACTTTATTTTTATTTATTAACTTTAATTTGTTAATGGTTTGAGTCGTTTCTAAAGGAAAAAAAATCAAGTAATTTTATGGTTTTAGATTCTCAAGTGTTAAGATTTGTGCCTTTTCGTGATTTTTCTATAATTTTAAGGATGTTAAATGGGTTTCTGGCTGTTGCTCAAATACAATTAATAATTCTAAAAAGTCACGTTGCAGTGAGTGAAATTGCAATAGGCATTTTTTTTGTATTTCCTGACATTTTGCAGACAAAATGATAAATAGAAGTGAAATGTTCTCTTTCAGTTTTTCTGTGAACTCTGATGTTTTTGGATTAATATTCCTACCGCTTATGTGTGTTTGTTGCATTACAAGTTTGAGCTCATTTTATCAAAAAATGTTCTCAGCACATAAAGCAACACTTTTACCTTTAGCTAATCAAAAAATTATGTTGAAAATCAAAAATTTTGGAGATATATGCTTTTTTACTGCACGGGAAAGAACAGAAATATTGTAATCTGAGCAGCAACAAGTAATAAAAGCTGTTAGACAAATGAGGTTTAGTAAAAAAAGTACAATATTTCTCCTTGTAGTGAAGTAGAAGCATAAAGTTACATGTAAATACTCAAGTAAAGTGCACATTCCCGGGATTTGTACTTGAGTAAATGTTACATTCCACCTCTGCTGACAGGCCACACGGCAGCTGCTGTAAAGGCAGCGATAGGCAGGCGGAACGAACCCCCGAGTCGCAGGCTAACACTGCTGCATATGCTTCACACTCTTAAACACCGCGGACCGACAACATGTTGTCCGAGGCACAATGTTCACACGCTGATAACAGCTTGAAAGAGGTGAGAGGTGTCTGTCAAATACGAGCATGCAAATACACCTACGTCGTGAGACAATATGCAGAGGATGAAGTGGAGGATGGGAGTTGGAGAAAAAAAAAAGCTGTATGTCTTTCTTGTGTCTGTGCAGAATAAGGTGCTATTTTTAGCTTTTTACCAAACGGCGAATAAGGACTTTCAGCGTCGCACCAGCTCGTTGGCATGATATGTGCGCAAAGAATTCCTTTTTCCCATCTTGTCCAAATGCTCCAGCAGCATTTTTCCATCGAGCTCTTCCTCCATCTGGGATCAGGCCGGAGCCAAACAGGAACACTTCTCTTCTCTTTTTTTTTTTTTTTGGTTTGTTATTTGTTTTTTGTTCAGTCAGCAGCTTGCAAAGTGAGTGGGACACGAAGCCTGCATCATCAAAGTAAGAGTGGGCATCTTATCGGCGTTGCTTTGCATGTCTGTGCAAGTGATTTTGACCCAGCGTGGAGTTCACTTGGCCCCTTGTCTCTGCCTTTGTTTGCATATTGCTGAGAGGGAGAGAGAGGCAAAGACCAAGTGGGAGGGAGTCAACTGCATGTGTGGTGGAGGTGTTGGTGTTGTTTTCATGGGAGAAAAGCCACGTCATGGCCCAGACTGTGCTCTCCTTTATCCAGTGCAGTTCTCTAAAGTTTACAAAAGGCTTTAGTCTTTACAGTTTGAATAATTTAAGTTGTTTCCTCAGCAGATCTCAGAGCTCTTTTGCAGTAAGTTTGTGTTTTGTGGCTCGATTGACATCATTCGTGTGTCGGAGAGAGAGATTAAAGCAAAGAAAACAAGATCACGAGGGCTTGTTGTTCAACAGGTTGTAAGGTTTAAACCGCCTCAGAGAAAAAATAGAATGTGTGAGATTATGAAAGCAATGTGACGGAGAAAAAAGAGAAGTGTGATAATAGGAATGGAGGAGAGGGGAGGGTGGAGGTGTGGAGATGTTCAAGGGGGTGAAAGGAGGAAGTGAAGGCAACACGATGATGGGAGGTGGATGGTGAAGAGAAAAGGTGTCGGAGACGGTGAGGAGGTGAGAAAAGAAAATGAGACTCTGGTTTGACGTCATCTGAAGTGTTACATGTCTTATTCTCTTCAAAAAACAGAAGGAAACGGACCGTTGGAGGTCGATAACACTTTTCTGTGGTTTTAATTTGAAAATCCAATTAGTTTCTTTGCTGTATGGAAGACAAGAGCTGCCACGGTGGCTGCTAACTTTTCTCATTCTGTAATAATCGTAAAATTTTATGTGATAGCAGGATAAACAAATGCATTATCATAGGATAACTTTAATAACAACGCTCATTTTCCCACGAAAACTGGTTAAATTAATGTGTTATCATGGGATAACAAATAAATAGTTTTGTTATAACATGATAACACATTGACTTAATTCACTATTATGAGATAACACGCTGTTTTACGATAATAATGAGATAACGAGATAACAGAAATAAAAGCCGATAAACATGTTCATGGCCGCCCTCGGATTCTGTGTTGTTGATCTTTTTATTGTACAATAATATGATTACACAAGCACCTTATTTAAGTAAAAGTAATTATAAATGTGAAAAACATGGTATATATTGTTATATTTCATTAGATTAATATCACTGATGCCTCAGTATAAAAGCAGGAACTAAATGCTGCAAATGTTTGTGAAAGAAAGGGGAACATTGAAGCTGTTAAGTAAAAAAAGGACTCATGACCGACTGAACTTTGGTTGAAAAGTTGCACGATGTCCTTTTAAGGTTGCTGCTGTGTTTCTGAATGACACAAATGAACTTTAAGAGGAAAATACTGTTGTAGGATCCTCCCTCGCGTATCAGATCTGACTAATATGTGATGTTTGATGTGTTTACTCAGATTATGGGTTTTTAGAGACTCTTAATTCTTTCACCATGACTGGTTCTGCTTTATTTTTGCTGCTCTGCTGTGATTAAATTTAGGACGGAAGGAGGCTTTAAACTTCATAATCAGCTTTTTAAAGCAGAAAATGAATGTCACTGCTCTGCTTCCTGTCCACGGAGCATTACTTCTTTTCACCTCTTCTCCTCTTCAGATGATGAATTTGCTCTGTGAACTTCAACCCCTCGAGGAAACGGGATGCTATTAGAGCGACCGGCTTCGCCATCTGGCTCTCATCTTCCCATCAGGAGACGGGCTCTTAAAGCCGTCTTAAACACAGGTCGAAGCGATGCTCTGAGCGTCGCTTGCGGCAGGCTGCTGGAGTTTAACATCTAAACGCTGCATCATCCCTCTTTTTCACGCCCTCTTCCTCCTCCTCATCCCTCTCTTCCTCTCGCTGCTCGTCATGCAGAGTCGGACGCGTCATCAGCTGATTGTCAGAAACCAGTCAGACTCTTGACTTGATTTTTCCTTATTTTTTTTGTTTTTTGACAACCAATCAAAACATCTGACTGCATTTCCCTGCAGGCCGAACTGCATTTGAACATTTTTGGCTCTTTATGTGTGTTTTTTTTCCTGCCTGACCACCTGTCTGTCAGGTTTTTCTCGCTGATTTTTCACATTTTGGAGGCAAAACAAATAATCCTGATTATTTTTTCTTGAACATTGGATCGTGATTTGTTTTGCCTGATGTGACAGATGGTTCGCTGCACTCAGCCATCTGGGAAGACGTCCTTGAAAACAGTTTGAACAAAAGGGCAGCAGCTTTTTTTAAAAAAAAAAAAAAAAAACTGTGCAGGTGACAGGAAAGGCATCAGTCTGACTTCAACCAATCAGATCAATGGACCAAATAATATAGTAAGAGAGTGCTATCAGCAGAGTTAGTTGGTAATAAAACTGCAGAAACCAGTTGGAAAAAGAAGGAAAACACATTTTTTTTATTGAGAAAAACCTTCAGTGCTCTACTTTCATTAAAGAAATACTTTACAGTTCTCATACAACTGAAGCTAAAGCCGCATTTATGCTATCATCTTCAGCAGCTGACATTGTTTTTGGGTTTTTTTAAGCTAACTTGTCAAGTCTTAGTTCTTCTCTGTATGCTGATTGGTTCAAATCACTGTGGTTCGGACACAAATGCTGAGCATGAAGCCAAACAAGAAGTCAGGTTTGGATGAGTTTGAGTGTCCGTCAACACTGCAGGCTCTTCAGGTCTGAAACCTGCATCACGAGTCTTTTTCCCGCTTGTTCCAGCATTCAGCGAGTCCGCTTCAGATTTGACAGCTCGCTGTTAAAAGCCTGTTACTACAGCATCATTTTCCGGAGGGACTCGGTGAAACCAATGGATCTGAAATGAGTGCAATTTAGCGTAATGATGCTTAATGTGGTCTTCCATTCATTGTCAGGTCAGAGAGGTGTGTTAGTCACACACTCTGATGCTATTTGTGGTGAAATTGTCTTGGCTTACGCTTAAAAGCGGTGATGAGTAAACATGTGATTATGTTTGGCTCGAGTTGGCGTAATTAGCTCAAAATGCACGTTGAAAAATAATTGTTTATCTACAGTTTTTCAGCTTTAAAGTTTTTGTTTTTTAAAGTCACCAAAAATGTGTTTTCATGCACCGCTGCACAAAGCCTGCAGTGTGTTTTTTTCGATGAAGGAGCAGGAGGAAGAAGTGAAGAAGAGCCGAGTCTGAGACGAAGATGAGATATTTTTGACTCCACAGCAGGATGTCAGGCGAGGCTGACGTCAGCTCGTGATTCGCACCTTTTGTCACATTTTGCCTGAAAGTTTCACTCAAAAACGATGTCACGTGCAGCCTCACAAACACACAGACGGACCAGAAACGCACACACACACTCCCAGGAAATAAGAAGAAGAAGAAGAAGAAAAAAAAGAGAGAGGAAAATTAAAAAAAACTCTTGCATCCTCGTTTCGTCTGCACACACACACAACCGACCCCTCCCATCCTCATCCGCTCTCCTCCCAGAGGCAGAGAGATATTTTTATCTCCCATAAAGCCCAAACGCTAATGAAGCAACGACGACACAAATACATTTCCATGAGTTTTCAAATCTGGTTCCTGCAACACGACGGCTGTGACCCGCCGCAGCATCTCAGTCTGCTGCCGGGAACACGAACACGTCACGGCGCATGAGAGTCACAATTACATTACACACACATCTGATGCATTTTAATGAAAACTGTTAATTAAAGTAGCTGTTTAATCATGTAATCTGTCTTAAAAATCTCATCAGGTGAGAGAGGCGACGAGGTGCGACGACTCCAGTTCATTTCCTGTTTCAGGTTTTCTGTCCTGAAACAGCTGAGAGACTCAGCTCTTCCAACACAACATGACACTTTATTCAAGGGACTTGTTCAAATTAATATTATAAAATGGTAAATAATTGAAGGGAGTTACTACAAAAGCTAGATTTTGCTGCTTTTTAAGGTTAAAAAGATGCAAAAACTAAATATTGTGATTCAATAAAAGGGGAGCAAACTTGAATTTAGTCACATTCACTTTGTATATCTGCTTGTATTTTGAAGCATAAAGAGCATGAAATGCATCATTATTAGCTGCAAACATTAAAGTTTACACAAAGAATTCAGTAAGGACATTTTTTTTTAATCATCTTTAAGGCCGTATAATAAGATTCTGAATGAAAAGAAGGCACATGGACACACACACACACATGGACACACACACGCTGATGAGATGGTGTTATCGCTATCCAGGGATGTGCTTTTAGGCTGCATGATGCAACTGACTGTCATCGAGCCTGACGTTTGCAGGCGGTTTAATTCCAGCTGTGCAGGCCACAGATTTCACCACGACAGCACGGTTTCCTCATTCATCCCCGCTGCTGTCAGAGCGCCGCTCAGGTGATGTGCTTCACCTGTTCTCCGGTTGATTTTTCATTAAGAATTACTTAAGATTATCAGCAGATATCTGTTAATACACTTTAATCTTTGGTTTGTTCTTTGTTTTAACGCTGTGTGTCGGTCAGTCGATGACTCCTGAGTGTTTTATTCCCTCCGTCACATGAAGAATCAGACAAATACAGATGTGCTGCATGTGTCTTTAACTTTAAACACAATTAGTTTGTAAAAAAAAAGGTTTGTTTTCTTGATTGTGAATGATTTTTAGAGATGGAGTTCAGTTAAACACCCGTTCTGTAATTTATCCTCCAGGTTTTTCAGGGCTTAAGGTTTGTTAAAAACGAGATAAAATCACTGAATATCACGCTGCTGTTGGAATTTAAAGCACCGACAGACAGATGTGTGACAGATGTTTTGGCTCCAGAAAAAAATGTTTTAAATAGCAGCAGACTGCATTGATTGCGTTGATCAATCAGCGGATTATTTCCTTGATTAATGATTTTATCATTATAACTACAAAATAACAGTTTCAGCTGACTTTTGTACAAACAGTTTTTGTTTTGTTTTCAACCAACAGTTAAAAAACTTAAGATATTCAACTTAGAATTATCGAAATCAAGCAGGAAATCTTGAAATTATAGAAGCTAGAACAAGGATTTGGTCTTGTTTTATCAACCTACATTGGTTTTATTGTGAACTTACTTCAGCATCATTTGTACTTTTTTGTATTTTTACAGGTTCAGCATCAACTGTTCATTATTTGGCTGAATATCAAACTGATTTGAACTGTTTTGCGTCTTCTTAACTCTTACTAAAACCAGAAAGAACAGTTTTCTCAGGCAAACAGTTAAAAAACAAAAACAGTGTTCAAAAAAGGACAGAGCTCATTTCAGCCCGGATGCACGGGAACAAAACCGTCTCCAAGAGTCTCTGATCGACATCACAACAAAAAGCAGAGACACTAATTACCAGCAGCGACAGCGGCGGCTTATTGCTACCTTAAAGGCATAAACAGCCTGTAATGCCTGTTGACTGTGCCGACTTATCAGGTGCTGGAGGTTACTGACTTGCTTACGGTAGCTTAGCCGCACGGAAGCAGGATTTTAATGGATTAGGGAATTAAACCTGCATGGCGGTTCAGAGTTGCGGGGATGCGTCCTGTAGCTGTTGTCATCTCTTTTTGGGCGAGTTGTGAGGTTTTTCTGAGAACAAACAGGTCTGTGCTTTGATTAGAGGAAGTGAAAAGAAATGTGTGATTTTACATGTGGGGGGGGGCTTCATAAATCACTCCTAGTGTTTCTGACCTCCTCCTTCCTGGTCAGTCTTCTTTCTGTTTCCTCCTTAAATGCAGCTGTTATCTCTTCCTGCATCTCCACACACCACATCTGGCCTCTCTCTCTTTCTCTCTCTCTCTCTCTCTCTGTCTTTGGTTTTGGTTTTTGTCGGGGCCATCTGGTCTTTTTCCTGCAGCCACCGTGAACCTTTTGCCATTTAGAAATTTAGATTCAGCAGCAGGAAGCTTCGGTGACAGAAGATGGACGAACTCCCGTCACATCTCATCTCTTTTTCACCTCTTTGCGTCTCCACCGAAGCACTAATCCACATGTTTGGCACACGAAGTCACTCATATTCATGCTGTTACTCATGCATGCAGTTAAAGACATTATCAACTTTTGTACAGACATGCAGACTGTGAGTATTTCACAGAAAATTGTTGAGATATTGTAAGTGTCAGTTGCCGTATAAACAGCTGTAATACTGTAAAAGATTCAGTATGTTTTTGTACTGTAACTGCATGAGAGTCCTGTGAGGAAGTATCGGCTTGTTTGCATCTGTGGTTACGTTTGAAGTATGAAAAGTAACTGAAGAAATGATAGTTGAGGGACAGTCAATATGAACTTCTTTTTATAGCTGCAATGACAAAATAAGAGTGTAATGTGTCGCAGTTCAAAGTTCACAGTTTAAGTCGAACAGAACCTTTAAAATAAAGGATGCTGCATCAACAGGGGGCGCTGCAAAATCCACAACAACCTGTAGATTATGTTCCCAAGGTTTTTTTTACAGTTCCAGCTGGGAACCAACTTTCCTGGTTCTGGATGTGATTTTGCTCTGAACGATACAAAATCAGATGCAAAAAAACATTTCCATTTTTGTGGAAAAGTCCACCAAACAGTTGCTAGAATATGTGCATATATCTCCATGTGTTCCCCTCAGGCGGTGGTGGAGACCAAAACAGAGCTAAAAGGAGAGTTAGACTTGGATTTAAAGTCGTTTGGTGGCTGAAAACACAAATCTAAATGAATGCTAAAGCTGCTGAATATTTCCTAACGTTGTCTAAGTAAAGGAGGATCCCATAAATCAGTAAATCTTACAGCTTGTTAGTCATCAGTGAGTCCTGAGTGGTTTAATCTAAGAGACAAAAGCTGATATTTTCTCCACAAAGCTGCTGTTTTGAGTCTAACATGCAGCCTTCTTTCGTCGTTCCTGTGGCCATGTTTGCTTTGAGAACCTTCCAGATGTATTTCTGAGAACACGGTCCCACAAACGAGAGCCCCCGGTCTGCAGAACGTGTCTCCATAAAGCCCCCGAGGGGGAAGCGTTAGCGAGGAGGAAGAGGGTCATGTTTAACAATGCAGAAGGGATTAGCTCCATTTTTAATTCCAACGCAGAGTCCAGCTGCTGCTTTTTCTCCTCCTCCCTCCATCCTCTCTGCTCTCCCTGTCTCACCCCTCACTGTTTACTCTCTCTCTCATTTTTCTTTTCTATTTTTCTCTCTCTCTCTCTCTCCCTTGGCGGCTGCTGTTTTTTCCGCTGCCCTAAACCCGGGGCCAGGAAGTGTGTCCATGGTGACGGTAGGAAGTAAAGCCTCGGCTGGTCAATCTCAGCCAGGTCTCCAAGGCACACAACACACAGTCTGGAGCCCCTCGAATGTCTTCTCCTCTCTGTTATTGAAGCCCGCAGGTCTAAAATGTTGCATCACTCGCTGTTTTTATGTGTTTTTATGATGATTTTGGATCAAAAGAGGCAATTAAATCCTAATTTAATCTCTTGTTTTGCTTTTTCTGTTGTGAATCACAAAGGAATAAGGAGGTGAAGATGCACTCAGGCAAACATTTCCATGTTTGGCCAGCGTCTCAGTGTAATGTGTGTGTGTGTGTGTGAATGTGTGTGTGTGTGTGTGTTTGTGTGTGTGCGCATGCAGATATGTGTGTTTGAGAAAGACAGCATCTGGTTTGACTAATGAATCAGTGTCAGTCGGTGCATAGTGGCACATTTTGTTCCGTCTCTTCAACTCCAGAACAAGAAATCCAGCAGCTTTTTAATTCACAAACATGTGTTTAAATTCACAGATTCAAGTTTTGTGTTTTTATTTTCGACGTTTTCGCAGCAAAAAAAAAAACAAAAACAAAAACTTCCCTTTGCTTTCTGAATGTCTCCTGTGCTGTTTTTTTCCTCCCTCTCTCTCTCAGTGACCTTTACCCTCTGGCTTTACGCAAGCTTGTGCCAAAAAATAAGGGGCATCTGTATGCAGGACACATCCACACAGTGCCCACAGTGTGTGTGTGTGTGTGTGTGTTTTGTGTTTGTGTGTCACTTGGGAGGATTGATTGTTGGCTCTGCCTACACAAACTCCCCGCCGATGTTCTTCTATAGCCTGCAGAAAAATGAGAGGGTGGAAAACACCAACATACATGTAGCCGGATAAACACACACGTGTGTTTGTAATTGCATGTGAGATTTATATTAAGTTATTAAAAAGATTGTGTGGAAAAAAAAATCAGCATGGATTCATAAGATCACAAAATACAAATAAGCTTCATTAAGCAGTAATCATGTAAACTTTTCTGGCTTAAGTAGATGATTTCTAGGATTTACTTGAATTTTAATCATTAAACCTTTATTTAACCAGTTAACTTGAGATCATGAAATCAGATTTTTTAAGTGAGACCTGGTCAAAATAACAGAAATACAATTTTTCAACCACAAACACACAAATGATAAAAACAGAAAAAACAAAGCTAGAATTTAAAGACACATCTGGCCCAAATTTTAAGGATTAGTTCTTAAGGTGAAGTAATCAGTAACAGTATATTGTAACTATAGTGGTATCTGGTTTAAATTGTCCAGATTATATGTTAAAGAGATTCTGCAGTTAAATTTTAATTTGCGGAAAGTGAAATTACCCATCAGCTGCACTGGGACACAAACCAAACTATGACTAAAAAACACTATATTTAAGTGTGAAAAAGTGTTTTTTTATATGTAGTTTTGGTGAAATTAGCCTTTTTTATTATAATAAACCCAAATTTGGATGATGTAAAGTAACTCAGCCTCATCCTCAATCCTTCTTCTTCCTGTAAGAGAAGGAAAATCTAATGTTGCTTTTTTTATGGACTTGACTTGTTGCATTAAAGGGAGAACAAGTTTTACAAGAAACAACCAGATTTTAACATCTGTCGTCCTCAAGGAGCAGAAAGTTTCCTTCATGATTCATTCAGACTGAACACGAGTCAAGTGAAGGTAACTTTAATATACGACCTCCTTCCCACCAGCCTCATCAGCTGTGAGCTCAGCGCTTATTAGCATGTGTTAGCACGCTAAGCTAACATGGTGAACTTTATAGCCACTGAACATCGGTGGTTAGCATTGTCATTGTGAGCCTGCTTTTTTTAAAATTTATAAGCATTAAATGTGTGAAACGCATCAGATTTTTCAAAAGTTTTAAATCAACAAAGAAGCAAAAACCGACTTCTTTATTTTCCTGAAAGGAAGATACAGAGTTTGAGAAAGAGCTTCAAGAGGAAGGAGGAGAAACATCAAGCATGAGAGAGAAGAGCAGCTTCAAAAAATATTAAGACGAACTGATGGATTGTTAAAGAACCAGATGAAGATATTTGAATTTAACTGCACTATTTTTGCACACAGCAAATCTTCTTTTCTCCACAATGAAAAAATGGGCCAGTGGCCTATATTCTCTGGCGTTTCACTGCTTCTCCCCAGATTAGCGCTTCCTCCTCTCCTCCATATCTCTCTCTCTCTCTCTTTCTCTTCTTCTTCTTCTTCTCTCTCTCTTCTTCTTCTCTCTCTCTCTCTTGCTCTGGTCTTTTGAACTGAGGCTGTGCTCGCTGCCTCATTGGACACGAGGCCGTCTATGAGGAAAAACAGCCAGGCCTTCCTCTCTCTCTCTCTCTCTCTCTCTCTCCCTCTCTCTCTGTCCCTCTTCGCTTCGTCATCTAACCTTTTTTTCCTTTTCCCTCCTCTCTCTCATCCCATAATCCAGTGACACAATAATCACTCTCTCCGCTCTTCCTCTTCCCCTTCTGCATCCCTCTCTTTTCCCCGTCCAAGCCTGCGGTTTGGACGGGGAAGGGAGCGGCGAGGGGAGCACGACCGACCGGACGAGGGTTAATCCGGCGGTAATGGGCAGGGAATCTCTTCCAAAGCATGCATAAACAAACAGGACATCCGAGAGGGAAGCAGCAGGACTTCCAGAGAGGACAGAGGAGACAGGACGAGTAGAAGGAGACAGGAGACAGGAGAGGTGTTTTACTTTGTGAATGCACACAGGCAACATTATCAGCAAGACAGATAACAAAGTAAAGTGGACGATCAAGAATCAATTCCAATGTTTCCCTGCAGAAAGATGCTACAAATTTGCAGCCCATTCTTCTTCTGCGACAAAAAAAAGGTTTAGACAAGTTTTAGAGAATAAATGTAAAAACAAAGGTGGATTATTGATGACGAAGAGAGAAACTGAGCCGTGTTTGTTGAGACTGACGTGAGGCCGGATGGCTCAACCATCGGAGCATTCAGTCTGACCTTTGAATGGCAGGGTTTTAATTTAAGATGTTTATCCATGTGTGTGTGTGTGTGTGTGCATTAATGCATGCACCAGATGGTGACGCCATTTTTAGAAAAAAAAAATGACACACTGCACGAGCGACGTAAATGTCATCTTCGTTTAAAATCCGCTTTGCTTTGCTCGCGTTTTGCAAAACTGAACATCTGCTATTAATAGCCAGAAGTCTAACTGAGTGCTTTAGCATTAGCCGACAAACTTAACCGATAGCTCATCGCTGCCATGAATAAATCATAAAATGTCCATTACTGAGTCCATTTCATGTTTCTTTTTTTTTTTTTTGAGGGATGAGTTTATCATAAATCGTGTCAGCAGAACGGGAATATTTGCCGGCCTTGAAAGTGCATTACCGGAGTTACCGGAGTCTTTTGCTGTACTTAAACGCACAATATGAGCCGCTCGATGTCTCGCAGTCAAAACAATGAAAACAAAAGACGTTTTATGATGATGTCGTGGAGAAGATTTTGACTGACTCAGGCAGAAATGTTCACAAAAAAAAGAGGCAATGCGTTAAAAGTTTTGTTTAAAGTGTTTAATCATTGGAAACAAACAAAACTTTGTCGTCACGAACAAACTAGTCGACCTGCGTGCTTTTGTTGCAGCGTTTGATTTGTTTTACTCGGCGCTGCTGCTGAAAAAACCCAGAGACAGAAACAACTGCTGCTCGCCTGCCAGAAACCGAACACAGACCAAAAATAAGCACAGGCAGCGAATCAAAACTCAAGCTGCCGCCAACCACCTCGGCAGAAAAAGAAGAAGGAGCCGGAGCTGCATGCTAACAGCGTGGTGTCATTCTGTAGCCCAGCAGGACGCTGCGGTGTAGCAGCGGTGGATAAAGCTATTTATGTGGTGATGTGCAGCGAGGGCTCGTTGATCCCTGCAGAGGCTGGACAGCGTTTCCTTCTCCGCGGTCGGCGTCTGCAGGGGGCGTCTGTTTGTTGTTTAGCTATTGGAAAAGGAGCCTGCAGAGAGGCAGGTTGGATCGCTTTAGCGGCCGCGGCATCGAGCGCCGATCGATGTCTGACTGCTGCTTCAGAGCCTGCAGTGGTTTACCTACAAGTGTGCAGAGCAGAGAGAATATACAGCAGGCGATTTGCATTGTTTTATGTTGCAGTTGATGCATTTTGTGCTGAAACTTTGGTGTTTATTAGATATGATACAACTAATAAAACCATCATGTATGAAACATGTTTATCAGGCTGCAGATTTCCCCACAAGTGATGACTGATTTAAAAAAGAAGGAGGCGTCAGATCCCTTTGTAATGAAAGAGACGCTTCTCCTCCTTTTAAAAAAAAAAACAGATGGCTGACAGTTGTGCCAACTTTAAGCAGCTAACAGGAAGTACTAGTCTGTTGATGCACACTTTGGGGAGATGGGCACTTGGCAGGAGCATTTATTATCCATTTGTTCAAATTACAGGGTTTAATGTCATATTACAATAATGTGCGTTCATATTTAATGGTAAGTTTCATGGGACTCTTGTGCAACAGTTTTTATTCCATTAAGAATCGTCTGATTTTAAATGCAAGAACGTTTTAGCATTTATTTAACCAGTTTTCTTTAATTATAGCCTCTAGCACAGCACATGACCACATCATGCAGCCCGACACTGCTGTTAAAAACAGGATAGCTTCCGTGTTTGTACACAGATAGCCTTTCATTACCTTCAACCAGCCCCCGGTGTTCAACCCCAAACTCAATATTTAAGCATGTTGTGGAGATTAACAGCCAACAAAGATGCTTCGTAAGATTTGTACACTCTGCATTTTTATACAGCTCTAAACCTGCAGTGACAGATTATTTAGTTAATATAGTGAAGTTATTATGTACAAACAGCAACATTAGGATTCATTTAAAGTCATTTGTCCAATGATTGCTCCTTTTTTAAAGCTCTATTTCGTGCTCCACTCTTTTCTCCACAGGTGGCATACCAGCATTCAGGTACTTTATAGATAACAATTATGTGAAATGCATCGCTGCTTGTGCATTAAAACCAACTGTAAATTCACGTATCAGCATAAAAGAAGGAAGCAGCCCTCAAAAAAAATGCAATCAATGCAACAATGCAACGCTTTAAAACTTAACAGTCCCTAAATGCATCAACAATGTCGATAAA
>JAPZDV010000016.1:13327550-13353409 GCA_029814665.1 Acanthurus lineatus
ATTACACACACATACATTCACACACACACACACACACAAACCCTCTCTCTATCCCACACACACACACACTCTTTCTCCCTCTCCATACCTCATGCACGGTAAAAGCGCTCTGTCATCATTGTGCTCTCGCCCCAAGGCTGAGATCGTGGATCAGACAAACCAAACCAAATGCCACCATTAGCCATTAGTGACCAGACAAACAAATCTGACCTTAAATCAGCTCTGTGGGACGGTTGCATTTAATGTCATGGTATTTGCTCTGGAAAGCTGCAGCGTGCCTTACATCCCCTCGCATTTAGAGACTTCATCACTGTTTTTTCACCTCACCGTTTAGACCTTTATATCTACTAACCCGTCACTATCTGGAAATGCTGATTTTTTTCTTGAATGAGTGACAATAAAATCTATTTCTTTTCCTCTCTGTTGGCTTTTATCTTCTCATGAGGGAAATCATAAACGGCTCTGGCTCTGCTGCTCAGCTATAAAGCATCATCTCTCGTCCACATGTGCGTCTGAGCATGCTAAAGATGATTAAGTAAAGACAGCGTGGATGCTAAAATAAAGCTGCCTCAGTGTCTAATTCTCCACAGCCGATGGGGGCCATCTGGTGGTGACTGCGGGTAACAGCAGCTCCGTTATATAGGTCACACCACTCATCGCAGAGCTCTTCTGGGCTTTCTGCACGGCGTGTTTATCTGAGATGAGACTGAGGGGATCAGAGGCAGACAGAGCCTCGTGCCAGTGCCCATGATGCACTGCACCGAGCTGCGGCCTCTCGCCAGATGCATGGATGCCAGGGACTTGGCGGTGGCGGTGGAGGTGGGGGTGGGGGTGGACAGGGGAAAGGTTGGTGCTGCTGTGTGTGACAAATGAAGAGATGCATGTGTTCAGATGCAGGTTTTTTTACGTTTTTATGTTTTCATATCCGAGGCGATGGAGAGAAGCGAGGCGGTGCTGCTGCAACTTACACCCCTCCCTGAAGTTGGAAAAGTGTCCCTGAGCAAGAACCTGAATCCCGTTAAGCTCGAAATGCAGCTGTTTTTAGCCGACCTTAATCATTCCCACATAACTAAACGGGGGGCTGGGGAATAACTCATCAAAACACAGGGATAGTGAGTTGTTTGGAAGTCCTGAGGCAGTCATTTGATTGGATGTGAGCCTCTTGTGTCGCAAGACATTCTGGATTATTACAAACGCATCATATCGTTTCTCATAAATAAGCCATAAAAAATTTCTATTTTTAGCTCCGTGCCAAAAATAAAGAAACTAAACTGCAAGTAATAATAGCTGTGCTTACTTTTTTGCTTTACGTTTTTGCTTTTGCATCAAACATCCAACAGCAACAGTCTTAACATGTTATTTCTAACATATCAGTACAATTACAGGTTTTATTTTGCTAATTTACTGATTAATCACTTTGGAGCTGAACTGATTAATCAAGTAGTCTTCAAACTACATCTTTTATTTCTGCTGTTTTGGTCAAAAGACATAAAGCAGCAGAAATTTGACCTTTTGTGTTTAACCCATTTGACCCGTTCTCTTCCTGCTGTTCTGATAATTAGCAGTTAATAAGCGTTTTATGCATCACATCCTCACACATGTTTTCGTTCCTTTCTAACTCAAAACATTGCGTAAATGACTGTAGTAACTGCAGTGCTATGCATGCATGTTTGCATTCATCTGGATAAGAGGATGCATACGAATAGCTTGACCCAAATATGTTAATAAGCGTGATATGAGCTGCAGTCTGAGACGGCGAGTGCATGAGGAGTTAAGGCGTTTTCCTCTTGATCTATTTTCTTTGCTTCGTCTGAACAGAGCAGAAGGACTCACAACGTATCTGAATCACTCTGTTTGTTGTTTGTTTTGTTTTTTTTTCCTCCTTGGCTGCATGTTTCTGAACAACCCACATGCCAACAGACACACACACACACACAGACAAAAACCGTATCTTGAAGAAGCTAAACGCTGCGATCTTAACAACACTCATTCCTTAACGCTGGCTGACTTAACCACTGCATGCCTATGGACTGAAACCTTTAACCACTGCTCTTATTTCAGGTCTAAATCTGAAAAATAAACAATAAAAATCAGTTAAAACTGTTTCCTGGAGCAAAAAGTGTGTCTCTCAGTTCAGGGTCGGTGTTTTATTAAACTGAATTAGAGATTATTTCAAGCACAGACCTTAATTTTGACATAAATAGGCCCTTAAAGTTGCTTTTTGCAGAGTTTAATGTGATTAGTGTTGGAAAAAACCCAACGTGCCTTTCTCTAAAGCTGAGAATCGGTCCACAGTGGGCCTCAGAAGGAAATGTGTCATTGCTGTGTCTCACCTTCATGCTCCGTTTGTCATGGCGAAAGTCTCGTCCACACATACTTGGGTATTTTTATTAAAAAATGTTGCTTTCTTGTGGTTTAAATGTGCAGACGTTTAGGTGTCATGAAGTCAATTAAGCCTTACTTTTTCAAAATATAAACCGCAAATTTTCCTTTAACTGTCATCCAGAATATGAAGACCTCCAGAGACCATATATTTAAAAAAATAATAATAATAATCATAAAGAACTTTCCTGTCAATTGTTATAAATTCAGATTACCTAACTATAGTAGCAGATGCTCATGCTGTTCTTAAATCAGTCCACTAGAGGGAGACAAAAAGCCTGATTAAAAGTGACTAATAACTCGTATTTTTTTCCCTTTTTGGTACACTTCCTTGTTTTATGTACCAGCTAATATACGCAGAGGACAAAGACTTTATAAGATAAGGCTGATGTTATTCTAACTTTTTTGTAATGTTAACAATAAAAAGAGAAAAGCCAACAATGCCATAGTCTGACCGTGCTCTACTTCTTTCATCTGTTTGTGCCTTTTATCCCCAAGTGCTAAAATATTAGGGTGAATATATAGTTTGTGAACAACAGTGGAAGTTAGTTTTTTCAGGCTGTAAACACACAATTTTTGACTAAAGTCCTTTCCTGAGTGCACAGATTCGTCCTCTGAGACGTCCTTAAGTGTGACGCCAGACAGTGTTTCGTCCCATTCTGTCCTTGTTGTGTCCTTTTTTTTGGTCAGTCTCTTCTTTCAGCCGTTTGCTAAAAACAAAATCTGACAAACGATCTTACAAAAAGAGAAGACCTGTCTGACGTATTCTGTCTGCATCTTCATGCTTTTTCCATCCCACTCCGACGGTGTGTTATTGTCATTAGCTAAAATGTCTGAACTGTTTTCCACTCTGGACTCTGGGAAGTAGGTGGGCTGTTTGAGCAGTTTAGCAACATCTTATATTTTCAGCCACTGTTATTTATTTCTCTCTCCTCTTAGGTTTCTGTTGCCTCCCTCTGACAGCCTATTTACTCTTGGCATTATTTTGTTAAATATACTCAACTGTTTTTCTCCTCTTTCTGCCTCTGATCAGACCATGGCGGAGTACAGCTCTCTGCTCAGCGACCTGTCCGAAAACATCACCAACGAAGACTTGGAGCAGCTCAAGTCAGCCTGCAAGGAGGACATCCCTGAGGACCAGAGCAACAACATCACCTCCTCCAAGGAGTGGTTCAGCTACCTGGAGAAGAACGACAAGCTGGCCCAAGGTGAGGTATCAAATCATCAATCTACCTGCTGTTATCTCCCTATAAAAACACATCTAATAACAGCACTTCTTCTTCTGCAGATAATCTGTCATACATCGAGCACATCTTTGAGATTTCAAGGCGGCCGGACCTGCTGACGAGGGTGATCGAGTACCGCACCACCGTGCTGAAGATCTCTGAGGATGATGAGATCGATACGAAGCTCACACGCATCCCCTCAGCCAAGAAATACAAAGGTAAGAAGCTCCATAAAACATGTAGATTTGGGGTTAAATTTACATATCAGTTCCCTAAAATATACCTTTTGATTTGAAATAAGTTGCTATGATTGGCCTCATGGTATTCAAAATCAAGTCAAGCTCTGCCCTCTAGTGGTTAAAAAGAAAAATGCCCTTGCAACCTCTTTTCATGGTTCCCAACCTTAAGAAATTTTGAAGTTGAAGATCATTATTAAAGCAGGAAAACATGTGACTTTTTGCTTTTTCTCCTTTTCTCTCTTCATTTTGAGATTTTTAGGCATAAATTTTAATTTTATCTTACATGTCCTATTGACCTGACCAATAATTTGCCATTAGGCAGGTATGAGGACGGTCATGTTGCAATAAAATGTTTTTTTTTCCTCCTCTCTCGACCTGCTGTTATTAGTTTTATTACTTTTCTGCACCTTTTTGTTGCTCAGTTCAGTTCACGGGGGAAATTTAGCTTCCAGCCAGTTCGAGTCAAATCAATACAAAACAGGTGCAACAGGCAAATAAAAAACAATAAATCCTTTTCTATTAAAAATGATTAAATGACTGTTTAGCTCAGTTCTTTTGACACTCGACAGCTTTATTTCACAGACCTTTTTTTATTTTTGAGATTGATTTTTTACCTCTTTTTCACAGAGACAGTTTTATATGATATTTTTTCCATTACTTCTTTTTATAGTTTTTTTTACAATGTGGTATTAAAATTTTTATTTTGCTCTATTGATTTCCTGCTGCTCTTTTAAGGTTGCTGGTGCCCTGTCATTGTGTTTTACCTTCGCACCTCTGGAGCAGCACTGTGCATCATGCCTTAGATGTGCTCCATAAATACAAAGATTCTTAATCTGACAACCCAAAATTGAAATGCAAGTAAACAAGACATTTGCAGACAAAGCAAAAGACTGGATGCATTTTCCTAATTGGTCTTTGGCATCAGAGTAAAATTACTTTTGGTACTTTTCAGTTCATTAAAGGGCAGAATAATGAAACAGAATATAGATTTTATGGGAGAAAAAGATGCTAAAAGTGTTTGTGTCTTATGATTTCTCTCTCTTTCTCTCTCTCTACCCCCACCCCCACCCCCCACACAAACTCAAAAGACATAATCCGCCAGCCCTCTGAAGATGAGATCATCAAGTTGGCCCCTCCCCCTAAAAAAGTGTGAGGTCGGGACCCTCAGCCCTGATCTTTGCACCTTGATTTCAACTCTCCTGGCACTTCAATCGACCGACCAACCATTTCCCACCAACCCAATCACTCCTCCACCACCCCCTCTACACACAAACACACACACACACAAACACAAACACAAACACAAACACACACACCACCATCCACACCACCCTTTTTTGCACTAACACAACCATGCAGGCAGCCACCTACAAAGCAACCAATCAGATCGTAGCGACGCAGCCTCTTCCCGAGCGTAGGGGGAGACAGGAAGCAGCGGGGAAAAAAGAGACAATAGAAGAAGAAGAAGAAACCTGGAGACGCAGCGACAGTGTACGTGTGTGTGTGTGTGAGGAGAGAGAGCCAAAGTGGGTCAGTTCAGAATGAGTGTAAACTGTAAACACTGTTCAATCTGTGATGCTGTGTGTTTATGCAACCGTCTGTGCGTGAGTGCATGTCAGTCTGGTTTGTTACGGTTAAAACATCCACCCAATATGAAAAACTATAAACCCCGCCCTTAACTTTACAACAAAATGCTCAGATTTGTTTAAAAAAGTCCAAAAGTTGACACTTAAACATAGAACGATTAATCTCCTATGTCCCATTGTACGTACCATGATACATAACTAAGACTAACATAATTCAGCGATGCTTCACCTTGAATGTGCAAAATAGCCAAAATATCAAAACTGACAGATTTTCAGGGCATAAACTGAAAATAAAACATGTAAATGCAGAGTGTTATCATGATAAAACTAATGTAATTTGAATCAAATCTGCAGTTAAACTTGACAAAAACGGTTAAAACTAATCTCAATCTCACACTTATGACCCTGGTTCATTTCTGTGAAGGTGAGTGTTTTAGCATGTGGCTGCATTTCATTGTGCAGGTTTGTTTGTAATGTGAAAGGGATATTTTGACATTTTGGGAAAGGCGCTTCATATTTTTGTCATGATGTGAAGATGGATACCACATTCATGTCTGTCTTTTAATTACATGGAGCCATCAGCAGGTTAGGTTAGCTTAGCATAAAGACCAGAAGCATGTGGAAACAGCTAGCGTGGCTAGCTACACTTTGTTTTCTGATAAATAAATGAGATATTTGTGTAAATCAAGGAGCTTTAAAGTAGATTTTGTTACTTTTGGATGGACTTACACTCATAATTCCTCCCAGTTACAAAGTTTTTGCGCTAAGCTAAGCAGCTCTGCTAACAGCTTAATGTTTATAATACAAACAACACTGATGTTAACAGTTTCATTGAAGTCTTCGCAAAAATGCACATGAAAAGATTTCCCAAGTTGCAGAGCTATTCCTTAGGAGCCTAATAGTTCAGTTTAAAAATTTCAGTCACCAAGTTACCATCTTTTTGCCTCTTTTGGCCACATGACTTAAAAAGTCAAACTCAAAGGACAGGACGTTCACGGTTTCTCAGCTAGAGGTGCTGTATGCATTCCCTTTACTCTTACACAGATAATTATATAATGTTTCAAGAGCTAAAAAAAATAAAATTTAATATTTTGGAAAACATTTAAAGTTGATTTTCATAGAAAAAAACCACTATTTGCCTTTAGCTTACAAATCATAGCAAGAGTTATGTAGAGAAAATATTTAGATGATAAACTTATGGCAATTATTTCTACACTATAGATGTTCCCTGTTCATAAGTTCTCTTTTCATCGAGGGGAACAGTTAGCATGAAAGTCTGTTGTATGAGCTGGCTAGAGATGTAAATATACAAATAATATATTACAAGAAAATATAGCAGAAATAATATATTGACCCACAGTGTGTAACCCATAGAGGAAACTGTGGCTCTAGCAGCAAATTTCCAGTCTATGTTTCAGTTTTTATCATGTCTAGTTTTGTAACTAAAGACTTTCACCCTAATTTTATCTAACCTGAAACCATTTGGCATTTCCATGTGGCAAATTTAAATGATAAACACTTTTAGTGCATTTACTCTGGACTACATTAGAGAACACAAAAGTATATTTTAAAAAGAGCGTATTGGATATTATATTTACTGTGTGCAAATGTTGTGTTGTGTGACACGCAAACAAACACTAAACATCTTTTACCCTTTTTGTCTTTTTATTTGTCTCACCGAAAACAAATGACCACATTTTTTTAGTGTATGAAAGAGAACAAACTGAGGCCTCTGGAAAATAAAAATAAGTGCAGATGGGAGTTTTAAAAAAAAGATGGTAGAATGTCAAAGAAAGAAAACATGGCATGTAATAATAAACTGTACAAAAAGTACATTGTGACAAGGCTCATAACCTGCTGACTATGCCATCCTGCCAAGCACCAACATAATAGCTAGCAAGACTGTTGAAACTAAACTATAATAACTGCTCTTTTGAACACTGTGTCTCTTTCTCCCCGCGTTGAAGCCTTAGCGGACTTTGTGTTTACCCCGAAATTTTCTAAGAACTGTGAGAGATTTCGTGCCTGAAGCTCAGACGCACGGCAAGTTAATCTCACTTTTAAAGAGAGTAATGCTACTTTTATTCCAGGATGTGCTAAGGACTTCAGCGTTGGTGTGTACAGAATATCTGTGGGTCTATTTCTGCCCCTATCTTTGTTGTTATCGAAGCTGTAGGGTCGAAAAAAAAGAAACATCGTAAAAATCTATCAGTGTACGACTAGTCATTTCGCCCAGCCCTCCTTTCTCTCTCTTACCACCCAAACTTCACTCCAACCCCTGTGCCAATGACCAAGACTTTTATTTCGATCACAGTATCCGTGATCTGTTTTTGTTTCTTTTGTATTGCTCGCCGTATATTGTAGTGTTGGACTGATTTGTATCCTATGCATTTATTTTGTAGGAAACCTCTGCACTGTAACATATCCTCCCAACAAATCACATAATCTAATGAAATGGAGTATTTAATTGTGATAAGTCATAGTGTTTAACAAGATCCTGATATTCTATTGTTGAGATGCACTCGAGGAGAGGGAATTAAAGTGAAGAAAAAAATGCTTGTTACCTAACATTTATTGTTTTAAACTGGAAAAAAAAACTTGTTAGACCAACTATACTGTAAAAACTCAGATTCTGCTGTTTTGCAAGAAAGTCTTAACATACCTTAAACGTTCAATAATCCTTTAATGCCTGCACTTGTATTGCAAGGTTTGATAGTTTACAAACAGTGGCCATGTTTCTGTGCATAATACATCCTGTTGATCTAATCCAGATCAAGCATATTGTAGAAATGTTAAAGGAACAGTCCACCCTTAAAAACTTAAACACTGTTATATATGCTTTACTTTAAATGGAACCATTGTGTAGTTCAGGTTTTGTCCATCTGCAGACTGGTGAATACAAGTGTAGATGGCATTGTCGGTTAATACAGAATGACTCTAGCACCCCCCAACAGGTGCATATTTGTGGTAACTTCGGTGATTTCCCTTACTTTTCATCTAGCACCATCAACAGGCCAAAATATTTGCCAGCACTTTGGTTTATGATCAAATACTCACAATACTAAAAAAAAAAAAAACGTGGTTGTACTTTGTGTTAAGTGCTAATTAACAAATGTTATCATGTGAACATGCTAATCTCAGATGGTAAACATGCAAAACATTATACCATGATGAAATATCATTATATTAGCATTGTCACTGTGGGAAAGTTAGCATGCTGGTGTTAGCATTTAGCTCACAGCACCACTGTGGCCAAGTATGGCTTCACTAAGCTGCTTTAGCCCTCTATCTTTTATGGTGAAATTACACTTCCTACATCTGTAAGGGTCCATGCTAGAGTAAATTTTGACATTCCTTTAATCCTAACTTCTCATGACCACAAAAATTCAAATTATTAAAAAAAAAACTGTAAAAATTAACACCTCATCATATAATACATCCTTGTATACACACTGACCCTTTACGATTATGATATATAACAGTGTTGGAGTATTTCTGGTTGGGTTTTACCTTCAGTGTCCAGACTGGCCCTCACTAAGCCTGACCCCAAGTGAAGCGGTAACCGCCCTCCCATAGCTTGGACACAAAGTGGGACCACTGCATTTATCATGGAGCTGAACTACAAGCATTTTATCAGATGGAGGGAGGCAGTTGTGCTTACTGCTATGACCTGTGGGTAATGGTCTTTCCCAGCTTTAAGAGGGATGTGATTATTGGCCACAAATGTTGGACTGACACTTACCATTTTCAATGAATAGCTTTGGTAGTTTTACTTACTAAAAGGCAGGTTATTCTTTCCAGATATGAGCATGTGTTTCCATTATTGTGCAAAATATCAGCAAGGGAGGTTTAGGGCCATTGTATTTTACTTTTCCTTTTTCTTCTCTTTTTATTTGAAGTGCTTTTTGAATAGAAACTTGTGAGTTTAGATGTATGTGACCAAGTGACTTTTATTTTTTTCTTGCTTTGAGAATTTCAGTAGACAACGGACTCATGTTAACAGCTGTAGGATAGTTTGTTGGTAGTTTTTCCATGCAATACCCATAAAACATCCCAAAAAAAAAAATCAAACTGTGTGATGCGCTACATGCTCCTGGTTGAACTCTGAGTTAAAATATTTACATCAGTTTATACACTTAAGTGTTAAAATTACTGTTAGCATCAAAATATGGCTGTGCTACGCCATCCCCACTTTTTCACCCATGCTTTTCCACATCCACTTCTTCTTTCCTACCCCCTTAAATTCAAGCCCCTTTGATCCATGGTAACTGTGGCACAGCCCCTTTGACTTCAACATCAGGCTGATTATATGTTTGGCTTTGCTTAGTGTTTTCCTCTGTAGCCAATCGGCACATAATATATCAACATATCAAATCACAAATGATGTCAGATTTGGATTTCCATGTACCAAGTACATATCAACTTAGTAAATGCTGCAAAAGTATAAACCTACTAAATAAGTGTATGTATTAATGGCAAATATCTGATAATAACCAATACACGAGTATAGGTGAAGTAGGAAAAAAAGAGGCAAATATTCTGTGATGGTAACAGTCAATTAAAATTAATTCCAACAAGAGTGTCATTTTCCCTTAAAACTGTATTTTGTTTTTTTGTTTGTTTTTTATTTTATTTTATTAGGTTGTAAATATGGATTTTGAATATCTATCACTGTGTTTGTTTTGAAATTGATTAATTTATTTAATGCCTATATATTGTTGTTTTTACGTATCCTGATTTTGTTTTACTAACTGGAAACAAATCAAGGGGATGAAAACGTGTTGCTTATCTAATGTCAAGCAGACCATGCATCAACACTTTTATACTTCATGTTATTCTCTTCATTTATGTTTTGCTGTTTCGGCTTTGGGTGATGATTTTACGACAAAAAAAGTGATTCATTTTATTGTATTTACCGATATGTAACAAATTATGTTTTACTGTGTTGTATTTGATCAGATGTGTTGTGGTCACTGCTTGTAAAATGATTTTATTCAGAGAGTTTCCAAATCATGACAAAAGACAAAGCAGTCACAAAGTCATTATCTGCCATTTTGTTCATATGAGACATACTTGCACATTGCACCAAGAACGGGGAATTTAGAAATTATATTGTCTCAATATGTTGGGCTATTTGCAATTAGAGATCAAGAGTTTCCTGATTAGTGCCATATCATCTCATTTCTTTCATTAATAATTATTTTGCAATGTTTTCAATAAAAAAAACAGATTGCAGATAAAGCTCTTGTTCCAATATAAGTATTAGTCCTTGGCCCAAGTCTTGTCCACATACTACAACATCTGAAAAATTCCAGCTGCTCCAGAATTGGTCCAGATGTGGATGTAGCATCTGACATTCATGTTGAACGTGGGCAAACTTAGGCCAAAAAAACAGACATGTATTGACCTAAAAGAAACACAGGTAGCCCAAGTATTTGGCAAAATAATTTTGAAAGTCCCTTGTAAAACTGACTAAAAATAAAGACGGCCTTGATATAAATTAGGCAGGTATAGGAACTGGCAATTGGCAACTGTCATGTGAACAATAAGCAGTCACTATAGTTTTGTTAGCTGGCCCAACGTGTTCAATGGTATTTAAACTAGTAGATAAGCATAAAATAAATAGTCACATGAATAAATTGTGTATAATAATCTATTAAACATGTTATTAAGTAAATAAACTCAACAACTGCTATTAAAGTCAGCTAGTTAGCTACATAGAAATCTTATCTTAGCCTTTTGTTTAGCTTGTCAAGGCTGCAAATGCTACCTCGCGGCTAACTATCAAAATGAGCAGCGATTACCCTAGCAAACAGGCTAATAATGCTAAACACCCCGGCCTAGTTAGTGGGCTAAAACACTTAAGTGGACAAAATGAGAGGCTGATTACTGTGTCTACACTGTTTATTTGAAGCAGAAGCTTGTACTTGGGTGAATCAAAAATTAGTTCTGCATTGTTTCGGCTTAAGCTAACAAGAGCTAATTAGCTAAATGTGGTAGCAGTTGTCGGGCTTTCTAGCTTAAAAATTCTTGTAGCTCTTGATTGAAGAGAGATGAGTTTTTGAGATTAATGAAATAGCATTTATTATCCATGAAGATGAACTTTTATTATTTCTAAAATTATTACACAATTTATTGATTAATTTATATAGGCCTTATTTTACACAATGCGTTCATATTATTTTTTACCACAACACACTGTTTATCTACTCAACATCCACTGGAGGCTCCTTAGTTTCATTTGCAATTTTTTTTTAACATAAGGTGTAAGTGAATGGTTAAATGATGAATGCATTAAGTGATTGAGTGAAGAGGCTAACTCTATTAGTATCAGTGCTGGTTAGAATAGTGTAAGTAGTGGAGAATAGCTTTGGAGGTTGTAGCTGTTAAGGATGAAAATAGAGGTAGATGTGTGAGCCGAGAGACCTTTGTAGGTTCATATTTTGGTGATACATATTTGATGTGGTGTACAAGATGTCAAACCTCTGCATCTAGTTAGTATCGTTTTGAATGTGGCAGGTGTTGCACAAGAATGCTGTAAAATGGTGAGATGTAATAAATGGTATTTAGGTGTGTTCACGTTAGGAATGCTGAATGTCTGCAGTCAAATCTATCGTATCAAGTTGTGCAATGTTTTTTGTTTCCTTTGCACATTTTAACCTTAAGAGTGTGATTCACATTAATTTGGGCCTTTCTGATTATTGTGCGCATCTTTCTAACCACATCTTAAATTTCTGTAAAGCTACAAAAAGTTTTTTTTTTTCATTTTGATGAATAAAGTTTACATTTCATGCACAAAAAAGTAAGCTTTCACGTGGTAGTTTTAAGTGCCAACTTGACTTCGTTGTAAACTGCTGGGGTGGATGGACTTGAAATCATGCTATGCTTGACATGAAGCAGCGTCTCATTATGTTTGTGAACAATCTTTATTGCAGATGGTCACATTAATGTTTGTGGCTTGATCAGAGATTTTCTGTATCGTATGCATTTTGCAGTAGTGGACAATAGAGGATATTTTGAGTGTTGTGTTTTCAACTCCAATCAGATCTTTGGTTGTAACTGGTTGTTAAACTTAAGGCTGAAAAACATTCCTGTAGTGTGGTTTAGGTTTTAGTGGCATCTAACATTTTGACTCAGATTGAAGGAGTTGTAGGTTAGAGAAGGTTTTTGCAGAGGTGTCAGACAGGGCTTGCAAAGTCTGTTTATGTGTCAGTATCATACAACTTATTCCAATACCTTTTGAGGGTGAACACATCTGTGATTTTGAAACACTAACCAAGTGAGCAAATATCTCCCAAAATGCATTTGCAGGGTTTTGAGTTTAACTTAGTAACAGGAAGCATTTAGAACAAGAACGTCATATGTTTAAACATTAATCCAAGTAACATTGCTGAGTAAATTCTTAGGCACTAAGAGTTGCCCTGCGTCACTGCCTTGGAGTCAGTGGGATGTTTTCCCTTATATCCTGTAATCTGCTTTATTTTTTAGAAGCAAGTGAAAGGTGTCCAGTCTGTCTTTATCAAGACTTGTTGCTTTTCAGGACATTTGACAATTTAGATTTTTGGCTAATGGATAATGTGCATGCAGTTGAATTTGGTTTAAGACCACCATCTAGTTCTGTCCCTGTGACAAAGACACTGACAGTTTTGGAGGGTGTGACACTGCTTAACAGTGCAGAGAAGAGCATCGTACATACATTTTTACATTTCCACATACAGCTCATAACATAACCCCATTGTTGGATGCCATAGGCTCAATGCTGTTAGAAACTTTTGCTAAGATTTTCCTCTCATGGGGCAAGAAGTACTTCAGGATTTGTTTTTTTGTTTTTGTTTTTTTTCTTTTGCAATGACTGCAACAAAATACAATAAGAGGTCTATTCCAACAACTGTAAAGGTGTGGCTTTTTGTCATGATTTAAATGAGACTGAACTGAAATTATGCCATTTTGTCATTGTGCTAAAATGAATATAAATATTATATATTAAAATATATTTGCTAACCAAGTGTATTGCCTGAAACAGTTTTCTTGCAATGAGATGGGTTTACTTAAAGTGGTTTGGGTTTTTTTTATTTGTTTTCCTTTGTTTTCTTTTATTTTTGGGGGCGGGATTGTTTTTTTGTTTGTTTGTTTGTTTGTTTTTTACCTCTTTGCTCTACTACACTAAGGGATTAATTAGGGCACTGCATAGGTTCTTTTTAATATTTGGAAATTGTTTCCAGACCACGTTAATAATTTTCCCAACAAGGCAATGATGACATCGCAGTTATATTTCCACACACAAAAAGTGATAATATAAAATTGTTCTCCTGACACGTTTTAAAGTATGCAAATATACTCTATTATACTCTACTCTATATACTCTACTCTTTATAAAATGTTCTTTCTAACATCATTTTTCTACGCAAAAAGTAATGAAACTCTCAGAAAAGTGGCTCAAAGCACATCATTGCTTTCTTCCTTATAATTACTTCATTCTTTCTTGAAATAAGAGCCAGTCCTCTGCCCCGCCCACCACCGCTACTCGCGTTAGGTTGACCGGGAGGAGAGCTGTGCGCATCATGATTGGTAACCACAGGAAACATTGGAGTAATTCAGCCAGAGACTTCATGTTAAAAACCACAGATTAAGGATCAAACACGCGTGACAGTCAGATGAGGAGTATGATTTGAGCCAATACTGACGACCAAGAGACGTATCGAAGTGGTAAGTGTTGTTGGCATCTTTTATTTGTGTTGTTTGTTAGCTTGTAGCTAGCAGTTGATGACACAACACGGGTGGTTGCGCTAATGTCCGCTGCGCGGGAGGGTTTAGGTTTCGTTTCCTGTGATTGGCTTTGGCATTAGTGTGGAACCACATCCAACTTAAATAACTTTGCGCATATTTAAGTCAACATAGTCAAAATCTGATCTTTTATGTGACAGAAACACAAGAAAAAAACCACATATTTGGGTGTGAGGATACTTTAAAATCCAGTTTTACTTTAGTAGTATTCCACACTTCATTTCAAAGGTCATTTCAGGCAACGTTAGGTCTGCTTGTTTTTAGTTTGAAAGTGTTTGGTTTCATTCTTTTGGATTAGATTTAGCCAAAAATGCAAGTACACATAAACAAAACAAGTTTTCCCCTTGCAATTAAAATCAGTGCCTGTCTAAAGACATGTTGAGGTTTAGTGGTTCTGATAAATACCATACAGGTGTTTTCCCAGTGTAGGTGTGATGTAACATCACCTGGAGGGTAACCGTGTGGGGTAATTAAAGGAAGCAAAGGGCAACTTTATGAGAAGGTGTGATTACTTACCAGTCAGTGGTTGCACATTAATTCATATCCAGCCCCCTGACTTACAACCCTGCTCAGTTTACTTTCATTTCCTTCAAAGCACTGCCCTGATGATGAACAAAGAGTCACTCATCATCCATCATGTTCCTCAGTTTCAAAGTAAAGTCTCAATTCTGCATTTGGAAATATAGCAAGGCTGTTGACCTCCTACTCTCAACATTTTCTGGCTATGTGACAGTATTGCACAATTTACAGAGACCTGTGCACACCTGTCTTACGACAATTATACCCACCTACCTTGGGTGTGGCACTCCAATATACTTACTGCAATCAGTGTCAGGTAGCAGTGGTGCATATCGGCACATATTGAGCACAATTAGGCATACACGTTGAGGTGTTTTCATCACAGAAGAAAAAGGTAAGAAAAAACTATTTAAAATACACCGTAATGTGCTCTTTTTACTCAACAACATTGATAGATGTAGTCTTTTAAAGTTTTAGTTCATGTGTCATACAAACAATGGAAAGTGTATTTTGATATTGCATAAAACAAGATAAAAGTAGAAAGATGTTATCATCCCATGGGTAATGAAAGGTACAGTACTACAAAAATGCATTGCTGTACCTTTACGAACTTTTTTCAGGATTGTGCTCCCAAACATGGTATACAATTATATTCAACACACCGAGTTAAACGTAAATTAAATTATATATATATATATATACATATATATAAAATGTATTACCTTATCAACATTGATTTTTGTGAATGTATGCTTATGAGTTTGGCAGCTGTGTTGACTGGCACCACCATAGTACATACTTTGATCGTTATCGATTCCTGTTTTACCTGTTTATCACCTCAGGGCACTGTACAGTCATTTTTACTTGGTGAGACTCTATCTCTGAGTATTTGATACATTAATGTAAATAAAATAACGGGTAAATACAAGATTGTCATACAATAAAGTACTATTTTTATGATTTAAAAGCCATTTTTAGAAGCACGAGAAGAGCAAAAAAAGCAGGCATTGTTAAGAAAACATAACTTTGAAATATTATTGTTGTGGTTTTTATTTGTCACCAACTTTATGCATTCATCACAGTCTAAGACATGTTTTACGTTTAGGGGTTCACAACAATGACAGTCTGAAATGGCCAGCAGACCAGCCCTGTCCACTGCCACCCATGGAAAAATATACATGGGAAGTGAATTCAGAGATGCGCTTTCACTTTTGGATGCTATCTATGCAAATCAGTTCAAAGGAGAATTCATAGCTCCAGAAGTTGTTGAACAGACTGAGGAAATCTTTTACAGAGGGTCCCCACCCACATGGTTAAACTTCCACATTAGTGAACAGGCAGAGTTTAATGGCACTGGAACTTCTGTCACCAAACGAGATGGATATGATGTACTTGTGCAACAAATTCGCAAGAGGAGAAGCAGCCCTGGAACATCGACGATTAAATTGTTCCACCAGCAAGGATGTGGGGGAACCACAATGGCCATGCAGGTGTTGTGGCACCTGAGGAAAACTTTCAGGTGTGCAGTTTTAACAGGCTCAACCTTAGATATCAAAAATATTGCAAAGGAGGTGGTCTTCCTTTTCACAGCAGGTGACCAAGACCACCACAACACGGTGTTGCTGTTATTGCATAATGACTTAGATTTGGACAACCTTCAAGACAGCATTATGGAAGAAGTTGCTGAGCAGGAGATAGATGCTGATATGTCTGTGGTAATTATACTCAACTGTGTGAGAGCAAGTGACCAAGTCATCCTCAAAAAGGAGCTTTCAAACATTGAGAAACGAAGCTTTAAGAGGAGCGAGAGAAAATATGTCATCCTCAAGAAAGAACTTTCTGACACAGAGAAGCAGAAATTTTGTGAGAAAAAGGAGGAACTCAGTAGAAGGTATGATGATAGATGCAAACAGTTTCATGGCCTTAACATAATGCAAAGCAATTTCTCTCAGGATTACATCCACGAGGCATGTGCAGTACTCAAAAAAATCAAAAAAACAAGTAGACGCAACAGGACGATACAGCTAGTTGCCTTTCTATCTCTTTTGAATACCTACGTACCTGGCTCATATCTCCTGGAGTCTCCGTGCCTGGACTTCCTCAATTATGAAGGCTCCATCCATGAAGATCTGTCACTGGAGGACAGAATGAAGCCCTTTAGTCATCTCATCATCACCTTCCAGGAGGATAAGAGGTCTGAAAAAAAAGTCCGCATGGCTCACCCTATGATAGCACAGCATTGTACCCAAGTGTTGGCTGAGGCAGGTGTGACTAGAAGTGACACGGCAAGAAACTTCTTGACCTACTTCTGCAGAAATGAGGTTCCTCCATCTTTGCTTGGTTTTATCAAAGACATGCTAACCAAAAGGGAAGTGAAAGAAGAGGAAAAAACGAATAATGACAGGAGACCCACAAGAGGAGAAGAGGACCAAGAGAAGTTTTCTAAACTGATTCTACATATCGAGGAGATGGAGGACAAAAAACAGAGTGCATCGATCTTAAAAGTGGCATCGAACACATTTTGTCAGAACGCCCTGTTCCCTCAAGCACTTGCTCGTTTCTATTACTTGGAACTGAACGATTACAGACAGGCCGAAATATGGGCAAAGGCAGCAAAGGATAGAGAACCCAAAAAATCATTCATTGCTGACACACTGGGCCAAGTGCACAAGAACCATCTAAGGAACAAAGAGTCTACTCTCAAACCAAGAGAAATTCTGCAGCTGGCTACATATGCCATTGAAGCCTTCAAAGACGAAGAACAGCTTGCTGAAAACGAACATGATGATGAGCATAGCAAGGCCAAAGTCTTGCGTGCTTTCAACAGCAGAGGAAAATTTGGTTATCTGCAGGTTTGCAACCTTGTCTATGACCTACTCGTCTGTCAGAACGAAACCTGGAAAAAGGTTCTAACAAAGAGTGTATCCATGGGCTCTGTCCTGAAATTACTCGGGGACAACAAACTCCTTAGATTCAACGATCTAGTAAGTAGCCTGAGAGATGAGGTTGAGAAAAAAAGTGAGTTTTTTTTTACCTTTTTAACCTACTCGGAGTCTGTCATGAAAAAGGATGAGGCATCATACATTTCTAGAGAGACCGCAGAATGCTACAAGAAGTATGTCGGAGACTCGGCACCCAAAAACCAAGAGAAATCTGATGAAACCATCCAGAACCTTAAACAGAAACTGGCTGCCACTCCTGCTGGAGTACTCTCAAGCCTTGAACTTGGGAGGAACTGTGCTGTGTCAGAGCTAAAAAAGATAGCTACATGGTGGAAAGAAATCTGTCTAAGCAATGACTCCACCAGACATGATTTAGCCAACTACATCCTTGCTAATATCATGTTGATAAACAAGAACGAGAGTCTGGCAAGTTCGGATTATCAAAATGCCTTCAGACAGAAAATGCCTCTGAGTCTGACGGATGAACCTGAACTTCACTTGTTAGCCCTGCTCATATGTTGGCCAAGAGATGATGAAGAGAAATGTGTCTCAGACCTCAACCAACTGATAACGCATCTTCAGCGTTCATGTGAACATGAATTTATGACTCTCTTTCATTTGAGGTACCTTCGCCCTCTGTTTTTTATCGGAAAAGGTCACGGTCTGAGCAGATATGTACACAGAAGGATCGTTGAGCTCCTGTGGGTTCCTGATGTACTGCAAGACCCAAAGACTAACTGGAGGAATGAGAGCATATTCAGAGATCCAGAAGTCCAAGAACACCTTCTCAGAGTTAAAGGAGTGGTGCGAAACTACAGACTGTACGCAACTTTCGGAGGTACAGAGATTAAGCTGGATGTCAACCGGAGAGATGGCCTATGGAAATCAGGTCAAGTCTCCTTTTACCTTGGATTTACCATCCACGGTCCTGTAGCCTTTAGCATTAAGCCAAGCACTGCTGCTGAGGGTAAGAAAGTTAACTATTATCCTTTAAATGACTGCAAAATTATTTAAGTCCAATAAAATTTTTCCAGATTCTATTGATTGAGATGGTAACTTTCAGTGAACATGCAACATCCTCAGTTTTTTATCTTTCTCTTTTAATCTATGATAATAGATTAAATGTAAATAAGTATTTTCATTTTAATCTGTTCCCCAGTGTTCATAGCATTAATTGTTCTGTCGTGTTTATGCCTTAGTATGATGATTATATTCTATTTAAATGAGAGCACAAGCTTTTGTGTTAGCTACCTAATATTCTGTCATATATAGGCATATTAAAAAAATGTTAATAATCAAGTTCTGGTACATTTTAACCTCATGCAGTGGGGAGGAAGTGCTCCATCTCTGTTAATCTGTTTCTTAGTGTCTGCACAGGAAGTCTTGTTTTGTAACATGTTAAGTACAAAAAACTGCTCGAGCTAAAGGAAATGAAAGACTTTCCTCATCAGTAAAATGACAGATATTGGGTGGTATTTACATTACATTTTATTATGCATGTACAGCACTCATATGAGCATTATTCATGAGGCATTTTCCATCAAAGGCACCTTTGCCCTCTGTCTTATCACACCAGTAACAAAGTCTAAGTCAACTAGTCTTTAATTCCCTCAGCTTGGTAACACAGCCTTTTCTTTTTTAGGCTCCATATGCATTTAATGAACTGCTAAATACCTTCACTTTATTAATACTCAGTTCTCCGAATGCCTTCAAAGGTCTAAGACTACCCTGTAAGACATATGCTGCTGCTTTTAGACTGAGTTTGTTACAGACACAGTTGGAATGGCCTGTATTCCTCACATTTACTTTTATTTCCCTTGTGTTGCTTTCATGTGTTGCATGTACTAAATTGTTTCATATGTAAAACTGCTTGTGCTGCCATCTTGATCAGAACTCACTAAAGGAGGGAATCTTGCATCTCAGTGGGACCTTTCTAGCTAAATAAAGAATTAACAATTAAAAAATTGTATTACAGGTAGTTATAACTTGGTGGTATCAAAGATTTTTTTACATGTTTATTTAATTTTTACCTTTGTGTTTAACAAGGGCCTTCAGGGAAACTGGGGCTAGGAGCTTGTAGTGACATCATGGTAAGTTTTTTGTTTGTTTGTTTGCTTGCTCTCTTTGTGAAACAAGTGGTCCATCAATTGTAACTATCATTAAGATCTGTCTTTTCAACACAGGACTCCAGGAGTTGGACTAAACTGGAACCAGAAGTCAAAAGAGTGTACGAGGATGAAACTTTTAGGTAAAGTTAACATATTAGTGGTCACAGCTGAAACAAACATTAGAAATTTAATACAAACGAAAAAAAAATGCTTTATTGCTTTAAAAGCTTTAAAGCTTTGATGACTCAAAATGGAGTATTCTGGAAGTTTCTTTTCACTCAGTGTTTCAAAAATGGATTTAAAAGTTGAAATTACAAAGGCACCAGATAGAAAACGATGCAGGAACAAATACTGCAACAAAAATAGAGGAGCTTAGGAAAAAGAAAAGATACATAGCTCACTGAGTTATATATAATTTTACTTCTTTTCATTTTCTATCATGTCTAAAGTCCACTGAAGATCAAAACCCATTTGTTTTCCCTTTAATTCTGTAGCTTACAGTCGGAGGCCGGTCACTATGAATGCAGCGTCTCTCGCCTGCGGTGGGTTTGTAAGCAACAGGTCAGCCTCAGTTACCAGTTCTGCTCATGGGAGGAACACATGAGTAAACCATCATGCATGGATTACATGCCAGCAGGACCCCTACTGGACATCACAGTAACAGCAGGAGAGGTGGAGGAGGTTTTTCTGCCACACTGGATAGGTGAGCAGACATACATGTGTGATGAAAACTGTTCAGGCATTCTTATAAATTAGTGATGAATGCAATCCTTTCTTATCAGTTAGTACTGTAAGTTTGTTTTTTGATTTTGTTCACTTTATTTACAGATCTCGACTCTACAGAGTCAGACATGTTTGCAGTTCTGCACGTAGATTCCTGTGGAGATTTTGTGGAAGAAGCGTCTGAAGTGACACCGTCCCACATCAAGTTACACCAGCCGACTTTCTCTCCGAGGGGTGCAATGATCCGAATGAAACTGGGCTTACCAGTGAAAGTTTACTATGACGTGTTAATATACAAGACAAAGAAGGAATTCCTCACATTGCATGTGTACCTGGTCCCACCAGATCGTGACATACAACAGGTTAATGTTGCATTTATTACCAGAAATTGCCAGAAACCTTTACATGTCACAAAATGTGCTCGAAGATTTAAAAGCTCACCAAAACCATTAAGACTGTTGCTCATAAAACAGATGGCAGTGTTGTTTACAGCTCCTCTGTTTTGTTTTGTTTTGTTTTTTTTTCACAGACAGTGGAGAAAAAGGAGACATCCTATGGATCAATAATAATCCCAAAACCGAACCCAGACAAGTCTCTTCAGATGATGGATCATTTCATCCTCACAACAGACATGGGCGCTGCTGAAATTCTCCCAAATGTAAAGTTTTAACTGCTTTATTCAATTTATGAGGCTCAATATTGACAAATATCAAAAATCAGAATCATTAATTTAAAAATCAAAATAAAAGACATATGTGTGTTTGTCCATTCATTTTTTTAATTCTGAGAAAGATTTGTCAATTAGTAATTAGCAGCTTAAAAAATTTTGATGTTCTTACGACTGAAACCATAGAAGAAAAGTCTAAAGCAACACTTTTCAACACAACTTGTCCTCCACAGAAATTAAAGCTAAGATATGAGAGGAGGAATTACTTTGAGGTGTTCATCAGAAATGCAGAGAGCGACTTCTGCCTAAAACTTCTAAGTGAGCAAAAGAAAACTTGTAAAGAGGACACTGTCTGGATCTGCACTATCAGAAAAGGTGGGTGGGAGTGTTTTTTTGTGAGTAAATTTTTTGAAAAAATTTTATGTGCATCTAATCAGCATTGTTACTTTTATTTTATTTCAGGCGACTACCAACCACAGAGCACTGATCACGAACAAGGTAAGAAAAGATGTTTAATAAGCAAAAATAAAAGTTAGAATTGAGAAGTGAAAGGATTCCTCATCTTATTACACCAGAACTTCTCTTTACTTACACAATTTTTCCGTCTTTTGTTGTAAAATTTGAACATGTGACCATTAAAACTTCCAGTAAGCACTGTTATTTTTACTTTGCTTTTATCTTTCATGCCTGCCTCAGATCAGCATTTCGTAGTTCGCAATCGGACAGCTCTGATTAACAGAGTCAGCGATACGGGAGCCATCTTGGATAAGCTCGTGGAGCTGGGATTGATCTCAAATGAGAACTATAATGCTGTGAGAGCTTTGAAAACAACAGAAGACCAGATGAGGGACATTCTGAGGTTTGTGATCTCAGCTGGCACCAGAGGGAAAGACGCTCTCTACGAAATCCTGAAAAAGATGAAGAGTATGAGGGCCCTCATTGGTGAGCTTGAACAGTCAGGATAAAAGAGAAGAAGAGTGAAAGTCAAAAAGCTGCAGTAGTTTCGGACACTTTGTGTAAATGTGTCACTTGGTGAAAAAACAAAACGAATGTGAAACCGCAGAGGACTTTAATCTGAAATTAAGGACATTATGGTTGTGTTATATTGTTTCAAAGCCTCAAGTTTGGCACCATCCTGTTTTTTTTTGTTTTTGTTTTGTAATCAGAAGTGACTGTATTCAGATAAGGAGGTGAAGCTGCCGAGGACACGCATCAGTACCAATGACTGTACGAAGCCTAGCAGGCAGCCGACAGTTGCTATTACTCAAAGTTGATGTAGGTTTAATGAGTGAGTATAAAAATTCACCTCCTGCAGGGAAATGAGCTATAGAACAATTTTTATGGCAGGCTGCAAACATGTTTATTCCTGTTGTCGAGCTGGGCATTTCAGTATTAGAGACTTTGGTGTTGACTTACTTATTGGAGCCTCAGGGGGTCATTGAAAGAAATGTTTTTTGCACTTTGTGTTCAGATTATTTTTTTTAACCTCAGACGTTACTGCATTTTTCTACCAAATTGTTTATCAGAATTTTTATATTTTTACTACTTTTAACGTTATTCATTGTTTAGTTGTTAAGAGATGCAGAAAGAGAGAAAGGTGCTGGACCAAATTTTATCCAGCATATGTTTTGCGTCTTTAACATATTGCAGCATTAATTCACATATGCTTTAAAGAAAAACTTATTTAAAATATAAGGCTTTTTATTGCTTAAGACTAAGTTTTTACAAAGAAATGTGTTCTAAGTGCAAAATAGTTTTATTTTTTATGTTTTTGTTATGTCAGTTTTTTATATGCACTTTTTTGTTACGTGTAAATATTTTGTTTTATTTTAAGTCAGATGGGACAAGCAATCCTCATGAAATTTCAAAGGGCACAGTTGGTTGTATTTTTGTAAGTTTTTTTGTTGTTTGCATGTATTGGCCACTCCTAAGGCTCAGAGCGGGTATATCTTCCTCATTTTGCCAGAACCAAAGCTAAGCTCCACCTTACAGTTCTTGAATAAAATGTGCTGTATTAAGAAAACATGTTATCTCAAATGATGAACAGTATGATAGTCTGAATAACAGGCTGCAAATAATCTAAAATGATTACATTTTAATGTCTACATACAAGTTTGTATTCAGTGTTTTTGTGCACAAAAAATGAAAAAAAGCATTAAATATTACGATGTTATAATGTTTGGAAAAGTAGGCTGGGTTTTAATTTTCCAGAGTTCACTAAAGAATGACGTACGAATGTGTTCAGTTATGTCAATGAAAATTATAACCTTTAATAGACTCAGTTAAGGAAATAAATATACAATATGAAACAGGTTTTCCTTGTTAGAAAGGTTTTTATGTGGTCCACAGGTTCTAGTGGTTCATCTGAGCGAGGAGTCCCTCCAGTTCTGGACGACCCTTAAACCGAGCGTGGAAATCAGCCTCAGTGTGCTGAGAGGATAAAGGGGGAGAGGATTAGGAATCATTCAATTAATATGTGTTAAAACACTGATGAAACAAATAATTACACGATGAGTTTTCAGGTTTACTCCAACATCTGCCAGTGTCGTAAGGGTTAGGGGAGGAAAAACTATTTAAGGAAAACTATTTATTAGTTACTCGTGATTTTCCACATTTTTTCTTGGGCTGAAAAAAACAAAACAAAGCTTCCTCACCTCCTTCACAGACAGTTGAACTCCTTCTGGTTGATTCTTCAAAACAGCCTCCATGAAAATGGGACACAATTCGGCATTTAGAGTTCTCAACTAGACAAACGGATTAAAAACAGGGTTCAGCAGTCAGATCCGTAAAACACTCAGGAAACTAACACAGCAGTCGAGATCAGAAGGAGACCTGAGGGAGTTTTACCTGGACGACTCTTTCATGAGTCTTCAGGATGGCGTCAACATACATCTTGGTGCCTTGTTCCTGCATTAGCATGACCTCTGTGCTCTTGGTTGGCAAAGCATAGCTGCAAGTGGAAAACAACAATTAAAAAGATAAATATAAGTACAGGTTTTTCCCATCAATGCATCTTTTCCACTGTGTTACAAAGACAATATTAACACATTGAGGATTTAAAGGTTCTGACTATTTGATTCATACTTGAATATGGAATTATATTCCCTGGTAAAGGGCAAATATGTAGTTTATATTTAAATAAAGTTGGAAGTGCTAATTTTTCTGTTAGACAAGTGGTGAAATGCAGAACTTCACCAGAAAACATAAAAGATATTTGCGTTAAGATAAATTTACATCACAGTCAAACACATTTTATTTATATTTTATCATCTTAAATGTCCAGAGTGGCGGTGTGGTCCATGTATCACCTGTCTGTTGTTCTTAACTCTAAGCTAACTGAACCTTTATTACAAAAAAACACTCGACAAGCCCAAAGTTCTTTTGCAACATATTAATACTTTTTTTTCTGGTCAGCCTGCTTACATGAAATGTAAAAACTTTGTAAAAAAAAGAAGAAAGAAAGAAAGAAAGAAAGAAAGAAAGAAAGAAAGAAAGAAAGAAAGAAAAATAGAAATCAACATTAAAGATCATCACCATTCTGCCACTTTGATGCCGAGCCGGTTGCAGAGGTTGTGGAGGAACTGGGAATAGTGCTCGACCGAGGTCATGTCATAACCCGACACCGTCACATTTAGAGTCCCGTACGCTGTGTCTGTCGCCGGCATGATCTGTTTCATCTGCTGTCTGTCTCTCTTTTTCTTTGGCTAAAAAAACCAAACAGAAATCATCACACTATTTCCAACAGTTCTGTTCAACATCATTAAAATCAGTAACTTCTGCAATCTTTTGTCCAGATTAGGTGTAAAGAGGGCTACAGTTGTCACGTTTTATTTTGAAATTCCATTTAAATGTGAGATCAAATGAAATACTCAACCTGTTTAAATTCAAAATCTACAGCCTGTAGGTGCAACACAACAGATGTAGTTTGCCATGTAGTCCAGCAGGGGGCTCTCAGTATGATCTCTTGAATTTTTATTGATCTATCAGTAAGCTAAGTTAATAAAATGTCTGGTAACTGCTGTCTCTAAAATGTTTCTGCCTGAATTTGGTCACACACAAGCAGCAGAAATATCTTTTTGCTTGTTCAAACATTAAAAAGGTGTTTGTCTTACTGCTTCTTTCGGTAAAAGATGTTTCCACCTCCCAATTCCATGAGTTGGCATGGATCTGTACTGTCTTTCGTTTACAAAGGCTGTGGTTGAAGAGAGATAATTTTTCAAATTTTATTCCACAGCAGAAACATAAATACATAATTTTATATGAAAATCTATGTATAACTATAGACACAGTAATATATATGTTGGTATAGTTTGAATATTTACCCCAAACAGGATGCTGGATGGATGGAGTGGCCCTTTAAATACAGCAGTATATAATATTTGTTAGAGAAAATGTGTTAGAAAGATAAAATATACTTCATATTGTAAGAATTAGAAAAAAAAATGCAAATAAAGCAGGACTTACCGACATAATGTAAGCGCTTGATTTAACACTAACGCCTGTTGTGTGACAGACACCTGAAACTAAGCAAAAAATACAACAAAATCAGCTTATTTATGTACAATAAAAACTACTCAATGCTCATGCTCTTCGTAACTGCAGTTAAGCTAATCTGTGAGGCTGTAAAAACCTTGAAATGATTTTTTTTCTTTGCACATCTCATATGTAAATTCTCCTCCTAAA
>JAPZDV010000016.1:13369938-13380608 GCA_029814665.1 Acanthurus lineatus
GATACTGTGTTATAAAACAGGCTGGAGCTGAACTGTCAAAGGCAATAATCTAGTGACTTTATTCTTTATGATTAACAACATGGAAAATAACTACACTGCGTAGAGCAATGGATCAATTACAGTCAATCAAAAGAAAAAAGAAAAAAACGTAAAAGAAGCTTTATGAAAGTGAGGCAAATATTCACAGGCACAATTTTTCTTCTTTGCAGGAGCAATGTGTAGCTGCTAAGTCCTCAAAACAAATCCAACTGTGGATTATTTTTGGGATTTCTTACACTTACACTTACACTTTGTGGGGAAAAAAAGGATTGTTTCCCAAATCTCATCCTCTAACTGTTGCTTTGTCTCTCAGGCTGGACTTTGATAACAGGAACAGATTTAGCATTTACTTCATTCTTTCTTTTTTTAGAGGCACAGACACAGACCGTGCGTGTGTTAATCGCACGTTAAAAAAAAATTTGTGCCGTTAAAAGGAGTTTGGGTTAACACGTTATTATCACATTATTAATGCGTATGGGTAGGTCAAGGAAAGGTCAAGGGTCAACTAGGTTTGGCAGTATGTGTGTGTGTAAGTGTGTGTATGCGTGAGATGTTTAGGACCGTTGCTTCTTCTTGCTGGGCGGGGCTGCTGACTGGACCTTTCTCTTGGAGGAGGTGTCCTCGTCCTCGTAGTGGCTCTCTCTGTCCGCCAGAGGGCGACAATGGAAAAAATTATCATAATTGTCAACAAATTAAATTTGACATGAAGGAGATCAACTCGTACTCCCAAAACAGTTCCACATTTTTTGATTTGGTGGTGAACTGTCTCTTTAAGGCTATGTAAAAAAAGTTTTTTCAGGTTAGGAGCACGACAGAATGTGCACATTAACGTCATTAGAGACTGAAATCTGAATTTAATTCACATGGTATCCCCATTATTTTTGTCAAGTGGATGTCATTAAATTTTAAAAACCATGAGAATTTTCAATGACTGGTTGAGGAAATAATAATATTAATAATATTAATAATAAAAATCATCATCATTTCACCAAAATCAATCAAAAGGCTTAATTTCAGTTATTTAGCATGACATAAAGTAGAAATTGTATTAGAAATCTTTTCTACTGGATTATTTCCACTCTGTTGTATTAAGTCGAGCACTGTGTTTAAGTTGTTTGAGCAGCTCCTCCTCCACCTGCAGCAGGAAGTTGTAGTTGTCCTGCATCTCCTGAGGGGGGTCCACCATGAGGGTGCGCACCAGGTTGGAACAGTACGACTTGTAGCGGATCCCCATGGCACACGTGATGGCACCGAAGTGCATGTGGTTCTTATCGCTGGGACAGAAAAAAGGAGCAGGGTCAGTCGTGTTGAAGATCGGTGTCAAAGCAAAATATTCAATCATGGATTTATTGTCTCTGAAAATTTTGCAAAAAGCTTTTAAATGTTTTAAAATCTGATTGTTATTATTCAACTAAAGAATTTGTTAATCCTCCATATCACACTGCAAATATTGTATGCTTTTCTTTGTCTAATAAAATGATTTAACAGCCTGTGATCTTTAGGGGAGGGTGATGATGTTTTTAACACTATTTTCTGACAACTGATAGACTAAAGAATTAATCTAAAGCAGAATTAGCAGCTTAACTGACAAGTAAAAGCATCATTAGTTTCCAGCTGGTTTCATAAAATTTCAATTTGTCTCTGCATGTTACAACTCAGTTAGTTCAAAAAGTTTTTCCTCCACAGGTACTTGATTGAAAAAATGTCCCATTAACATTAATTTAACAACAGATTTAAGTGTAAAATATGACACCATGTCCCTGCTGAGGTGAGCTTTGCTACCTGACGACGCTGAACTTGAGGCTGTAGTTCCCTCCACTCTGGATGATGGGAGGGTAACACATCTCCACTGTGGATGGATCTGCACCGCCCAGGTACTTCTTCTCCTCAATGGCCTTCTCCACCGACTCCGCCAGCTTGCTGTGACGAACTTTCTGTAAGATGAAGGAGGATAAAGACAAGAAAAGCTCAACAAGATGCTTTTTTAACTTAAAAATAATTTGGAAAAAACAAAACAAAACAAGAAACATGAAAAGTGCATGATAACTTTTAATTTCTCTCATTTCATTAACTTTATTAACTTATTCTGCACTGTTAAGTTCTGACCATGTGAAGCCACTTTAAAATTAGAAAAACAGTCTGTGTTAATATTGAATTTTATTTGCTACACATGGACCTGCCAACAATGGAGGCTATGCAGCTTTGTTGCAAACTATTTACATTTTGAGTTTATTTCCAACAAGTTGTTTTTCCGTCAGAAATTCCTCTTGTATCCATCATAAAATTGCAACTGAGAGGCTGACGTGGACAGTTTTTCCAGCTTGGATCGCTCGTAAGAGTGTGACACAAATGAAATACAAGAATGAAAGAAACAGACTGTTTCTGGCAGTCAAGACTTTGTTTCAGCTTCATGTGATCAGAAGTGCAACAAAAAGATCTGATGCCATCAAGTTTTGTGAAAACAACAGTGGAAAGAGAAAGATTAAAGCCACATGCAGATCATCAGTCATCAGGCCATAACAGTGTTTATTAGTGCAAACAAATCCTCCTCCTCACCTCATCTGCATCGACGATCTCCATGACGCGCTCCTTGAAGAACTTGGAGTAAACCTCGCTGGTGATGGCCGCAGCTTTCTTCATCAGGCCCAGCTCCCCATCTTCCTTCACCGCCATCGTGTACGCAACCACGGCACTGATGTCTACCTGCAGGCAGGACGTGATGCAAAAAAGACAGGTGTTGAAAACGACAACACAAGACAACTGTTCTTCATTCAAGCCATCAGATAAAAAAAAAAAAAAATGCAGTGTCACTCATTTTTACCTTCTCCAGGCCTTCAGCGGTGATTGTGTCGTTCCAGCTCTTCATGTACTCTCCTGGGAATTTGTCCTTAGTAAAGACGCCAACTGTCTTGCCTTCTTTGCTGCCTCTGATCGCCTCGATCATCTTGTCAAAGTTGCCTTTGTTGCTTTCATTCTGAGGGACATAATGGCAACAGATGCTAAATATAATTTTCTTTTTCAAGAAAATGATTTTCTCTGAAAAAAGAGTTCAATAAAGAGCACGAGTTTGGACTTTGCATGCTACTGAATTATAGTATAATAGTTAAGACCACTTGTCGTTTAACCCTGTACAGATAAACCAGAGAGGCTCATATTTAAAATTAAATTGCCATTTTAGTTCAGTTTATCTCAATTATAATTATTTAAAACTAGGCCACACAATTAATTGATTATTTTACTTAAACATGTGATCCCAGCTCTGTGTGTTTGTGATTTTAGAGGCTAAAAAAAGAGGAAATAATACTTTTATGGGAGCGTACTTCCTGAAAATGGTTTCCATGTACTACAGAAAATGAGATAAATGCATGACCTTTTATTTTACTTAATTATTCAGAATACAAACAGAAAGTCAGATTCATGACAAATGATTTGTATGAACCAAATGTTTTAAAATTGCTGAATAAACTGCAGAAAAGAAACATCAAATCTTTTTTTCCAGAACTGACCACAAATCAGATTTTTCTTTTGTTAAACCCCAATAATTGTAAACAAATCACACCCTCATACATTCAGATAAGGTACAGATAATTGCTCAAAAAGGAGTGTGAATTCTGCCATAACCTCCTCTCACAGCTTACCTTTTCTCTGGTGAGCAGTGTGATGGGCGGGACACCGTTGGCGTTCTCGTTGCCTTTTGTTACAGCCACCTGTTTGAGGAAATCCACCTTCTTCTTGCTGGCGAGGAAGATTATTTTGGTGTCGCAGAACACCATGATAGTGTCTGTCAGCTCGTAGCCAAAGAGCCACGTCTGAGGAGAAAGGAAGGAAAAAAGAATTAAATTAAAGTCCACTAACAAACAGATTATGTCTAAAACTGATGCACAGTGAGTAATTCATCTTTGTAATCCTTAACATGCATAAGTGGGCCTATTTATTTTTGGTCTGAGAGAAACTCAACATTAATTTATGTTCAAAACGTCAATTTTATAACCAAGGAAGAAACTGAGCTGTCTTCACAGTGCAAGTAAAAACAGTCTGCAGTCAAAATATTTAAAAAAATATAGGTTTTAAATGATTTTTCACACTACTAAAATGATTTCTACACATTCTACTCAATAGAGAAACACTTGTAAAAGTATCTAAGCAAAATCAAGGGTGTAAATAATCCCCACACAGATTCATCAGAGGTTTAGTTTAATGTGCATGGAGGGAGTGGTGACTGGGAAACTGCCTCAGTCTGTCTGTGCTTGGGCATCCTGGGCAAACTCACCATGCAGCTGTGGCTACTTTATTGACTTACCTGAATGGCTGTGGATTTGGCGTAAACAATCTCCTCGTCCACTCCGACAGACACCACAATGGCATCAATTTTGCCAAACTCATCTTCTTCTTTCTGGAAATGACAGAGAAACAAACACTTAATACAATGTTATGAATTAACTGAACCACACTAAGATGCTCAATCTCTTAATCACTGTTTGTTTTTATTTATCATTAAAGTTTATTGTTTGTTTTTTGTTTGAAAAATTCTGATAATCAATCAAAAAGTGGTAGTTACAGTTGTTGCATGAATAACCCTGATGGGCTAGCTAGTTTTGTTAGCTTCGGTGAGAAGATGATTAGTAACACTTGCTGCTTCATTGGCCATATTAGCACCTGATGCTGCATCACCTGGCTGCACACAGAGGGGCTGCGAGTCCCACAAAGCTGCTTAAAAAACTCTATGAATGTAATTTATGGTGCAAACGAAGCGTTTTTCATACTTCAATGAAACACATTTCATAGACTGAAGCTTTGATGGCATGTACAACTCACCACGCAACACAGAAATAAACTTCAGAAAATTAGTTTAAGACAAAACAAACTTCCATTAAGTTACGTTACTTTTACTTTTCTTCTTACTTGGAGACATTACAGACAGAAAAAAAGTAATTTACGGAGACTGTGTGCATCCTGCACATGTTACAGGGATGCTTGCGTTATTCAGATGCTAATTAGCCAGCTAGATCAGCATGTAGCTAACGTTACAAAGTGCACACTGGCAGCAACGTTTAGCAGCTTTAAACACAAACGTCGGGGAAATTTAGTAAGTAAAACATTTATGTGTGACCACTTTGACACTATTTTTTGTGAAATTAACGAATACTGATCCACTACACGTTTAGCTAACTGGCTAGTAAGTTAGCTCGGTGGCAAAGTTACTAGCTTGCAGGCTGGCTAGCTAACGTGGTGAATGGGATGATTGGTGATGCTAACATGAGTTAGCCATCCTGTTTGTTTGATACGAGATACTTTTAAACATTATCCCAACAGGTCCAGTTGGGGAAAAAAAAGTTTCAGTGCAAAAACAAAAAACCACAAGTCATATCGCGCTGGCTGAGGCCTGCCTCCCGCCCGGATGTCGGCGCTGGATGCGGGCAGGGAAACATCACCGTTCACGCCGACAACAGAGTCAACTCCCTCGGCTGAAAAACGCGGCTAACTTAGCAGCTCGCATCCTCCAGCAGCCCACTCTTCCCACGTTAAAAACAGCTCTTATAGACGCATTAACTCCGGCACACGCTTCAAATCGCCCGATTTGTACCTTCCAGTTGCTATATAACCTCTTGATCCGACGGTAGTACGCTTCCTTGTCCAGGTTTACCGCCATGGTGAGTTTTGTGTGGCAAACTCCAGCTCCCGGCTTCGCCTCTCAGCAGGCCGGAAGATGTTGACGTTAAGTGTCAACTAACAATAACGCACTTTCTTTCCACGCCTGCTGGGATCCACAAACCACTACGAGATGCTGCTGCTTCCCTTGTAATTTCACAACACAGGCCTTTTCCACTGAAGAGTCATAGGGAGGCGAAACACGCTATAACCCCAATAAACAATTACCAGGTTAAAATTCGCTTAACTCTTAAAATATAACGTGGCTTTCTTTCTTTTTTTTTTTTTTGGCCACACTCACAACCGAGCACACTCGCTCTGTAATAATTAAGTCCTCAGTGCTCCAGTTCCCCCTCCTTTTCTTCCTTCTGTGCTTCTTTTCCTCTCCCTCCCCCTCCGAGTCTTCACATATTAGCTTTTACAATAAACAAGCGTTATTTAAAACCGTAATTGTCGCCCTAAAACAGCCCTCTTGCTTGATTTTTCATATAAATGTTTCCTTAAACGAGAAAAGGAAGCATAAATCTGACGTTTGGAGATTTCGTGTCCTTCTTTTTAGTTACTTTGTCAATTTATTAGATGGTTTGTGACGCATTTAAATGAATTTGTAGCGCAGGACCGCAGAACAGCGCCCCCTGTCTCATGTTGACCACGCTGCTTTTTCCCGCCACGGTGGGTTTTCCCGCCACCGTCATCAAACGGTTCTACTGACGTCAATCTCGCGATAGAAACAGCAGCAATGAGATCACCTGTGTGAGATTGGCACTTCTTTTTGCTTCCCTCGACGCTTTTTGGGAATAATATTATTCCTTTAAACGGCCACATTTACTAACATTTTATATTATTTTTGCACTTTTTGGCATCCTTAACGATGATAAACATTTTTTGACTGTATGTTTTTTTTTCATATTTATATCCTAATAAATATCCTGCTCTTTAATGACAATGTACACATAAGGATATACTATTTAGTTTTATAAACGTCATGATACAGTTACTATTTGTTTTTTTTCATTAATGCAAACCCTAAAAAAATAAAGTCTTTATAAAAACTGAATTGTTAAAAATGGATACTTTATCTGTCATTCCCAATTGGCCTCTGTGTGCTGCATAGTGTATACTTTATTGTGAAATACACTGAATTTGCCCTCAGTACACTGAATTATACTGAACTATTTTTCTAAGTGATAAAAAGTTCAAATTCATAGGCCAAAACTGGCATCACCAAATGTATATTAAAACATAAAATATTTTTTTTTATTACCATTAAAAACATTTCCAGGATATCTACAATAAACCACACCAATCACTGCATCATTTCATCTGAGTGGGAACAGTTTTTTTTTTTTTGGAAGCAAACAAATCCCTCCTTGATTATTAAACAGACCTGAAAGCGACTCATTGAACTGAACATTTATGATAAAAAGTAAAGCTTTCATAATGTTTTCCCTTTCCCCTTACAGTAGTGTTGTAAGAGCTGGTGTGGTTTTTTTTCATTCCAAGGGGTTTTTTTTTCCTCAAAACATCAAATTTAACCACAAATATTCCTCATTAAAAAAAAAAAAAAAGAATAAACCACATGTTTAAAAAGCTCTTATATTGCAGGGTTTTTTTCAGCAGGAGAGAAAAACAGAAAACACCCACATTTTGTCCTGAATTTTAGCACCTGTTTTTAAAGTCTAAAGTAAAATCCTTTCCGTGATCATTTCCCCTTCCCCTTCCCTCCACGTAAAGCAGCTTGTAAAGGTGACAAATGGCATGTGACTGGTGGGCAGATTAATTTCCACCTGGTCTCACAATGGCTTCTTACAAACATGTAACATTTTTCGTACGACCTCGATGTGCCTTTAACACTGTTTGTGCTTTGCCTATTTGCTGCTCATGTGTACGTTAACTGGCCACCTGACGCCAAAGCACCTGCACCTCGCTGAAGAACAATAAACAAAAATCATCAACTCAGGTTTCACTCACATGATGTAACAGTAAAGGGAAAAGCATACACATTTAAGGTGGATTTTTTTTTTTTTTTAAATGAACTGAATTCGTCTACAATAATCGTGATTTCCCTCCTGCATCTTGTTCCTTTTCAAAAACAATTAAAAACAACGAAGGTTCATATAAAATGTTCCATAATTTCTTATCGAGTTCATATTTCAAATTCACAATTGATGATCAATAGGAAAAGTCTGGGGGCAAAAGTTTTTTGTTTCCTCCTCTGTATTATTAGTCATCCATCTGTTCGTATTAGCAGCAGTCGTTCCTACTGCGACTTTTCTTCTGCTGGAGAGCCATTTGAGCCAGAAACCGAGGTGTCCATCACTCATTCAATGTAGTGACATTCAAATACTTTGCTGCGACTGCGTCGTCTTTCTTCTCGCCAGCAGGGCGACATGATAAAACAAACCATTAAGGGAGCCTGAGCCTATCATTCATCCATCCATTCATCCATTCATTCATTCATTCCTCTGTTCATTTGCATTTCATGTGTTATTCTTTTGTCCTTTTCAGTCCGTGTAGCACTCCTCCGTCATGATGTGTCCTTTCCCTATGTGACCGTGGTGGAGTTCTGCCCTCGAATGGCGCACCAGGCCATGAACACATCTCTGCAGAGGAGAGACGACAAAAGAAAAAGATCATTTTCACATTATTTTAGTCAGATTACGATAGTGCAAGGTTGTATTAACTTGTGTATTTCAACCATGTTCATTCCCTGCAGTGAATTATTAATTGTGCTCATTGCTGTGTCTGTACACACCTGCAGTGTGTGGCGACACACTCATTACTACAGTACTCCTTGTCCCAGTCTTTGCTCTCCACAGCCGGGTTAGTGCAGCCTGCACGAACGCAAATGTTCGGGCTGGCAGCGGGAGTCTCACTCGGGACGGGGGCGACATTCACCTCAACCTCCATCTGAGACAAACCAAACAAACAGGCGCTAAAGCTAAATTTCCTGTAGTTTTAAATACAAATAAAAGGTCAAACACTGAGTGACTGAGTGTTCAGTGTGAGTCTATAAGACTGAGCTCACCCCTTCCTCTGCCTCCGTCACTTCCTCTCCTCCCGTCACCACATCGGCAGACTGTCCCACCTCCACCGTCAGACCCGAGGATGCGGACACTGACGTGGGCATTTCACCGCCTGACGACACAATGATTGGCGCGCTTGAATCTGACTGCCGTGCCGATGGGACGACCTTGATCTGCAACGGCGGTGGAGCTGTGGCAGCACCTCGTGGTTTGGCCTGCAGAGGTGGAGGGGCCTGTGCGTGCACCATCTGCTGCAGCCGAGGCGGCGGAGGGGTGCTCTGCATCTGCTGCAGGGGTGGTGGCTGGCGGGGCGAGGAGGCAGCCACCGCCGTGACGGATACTCCACCTGAAGGCAGCGGTGTCTGCTTGATGATGATCTTGGTAACAGTGGGGGGGTTTGGAGGGGTGGTTGCGGGCGGAGGCTGGGGTTTGATGGCGCCAGTGCGGGAGCGTGTGGTGACCTGAGGCAAGTCCAGGATGATGTTGGAGGTACAGATGTTGGTGATGGTGTTCTCCTCTGGGTTGTAATGCTGTGACCTGGTGGAGCGAGCGGCTTGGGTGATGGTGGATGTAGTTGTGACGGCTGGAGCCGGGGCTGGAGGTGGAGGCGATGGAGAAGTGTCCAGGACTTCAATAGGGGCCTGATGAAAGGACGTTTGGACAGTTTGGACACAACAGAAAACACAAGAAGAGATTAATTACAATTCTTAAAATTCTCATATGCAAATGTGGAACCAACCACTTCAAAACAGATGTTGCTTCCATGCAACTACATCCTGTGTCATAGCTTATATCAAGTTTTACAAATGGAGTATCTCCTATTACTCAGAGGCTCTCACTCACCTGAGAAATCTGTCCGGCTCTGTACTCTGCAAGCGCCTTCAAGTAATCCTTCTTTGCCGCCTCATTTTTCCTCTTGTAAACCTAAAAAAATGGAGAGTGTTATGCATCCTATGATAATAAGATCGTGCTTGAATCCTAACAGAGGTTATTGATACAGCCTGACAGGACATTTTTTAAGACGTCTTTATTTCTAACGCAATATTTTTTTGTCATGAATGTTGAAAATCTTGTTTTGTGTAATTGCACTACTTATGTAGGGTTTCACTTAAAAAAATAAAACATTTCATATACCTACATTTCATTTTGTCATATTTTCTTGAAGCTGAACTCCTCCATCTTTATCTGAGCCACCATAAACATATGACAATTTAACAAATTAAATCTACAATTGTTGCATGTTAGAAAGACAAATTCCAGGTTTTTCATAACCACAGGAATCGAGATCGAGGTTTTCCATTCACCTGTTTCTGCTCCTCCCCCAGGCTGTCCCACATGGACGCCACTATCTTCGACACCTCTCCAAACGTTGCGTTGGGATTTTGCCCCTTAATGGCAGCCTGTGTGTCCCTGAAGAACAAAGCGTAGGCTGACACGGGTTTCTGAGGCTCGTTGGGGTCTTTCTTCTTCTTCCCTTTCTTCCCTCCTCCTGCTCCTCCTTTCCGTCCCACAGCTGGCGAGACGCTGGAGGCCGGGGCAGAGAGCGGGGACTCGGACAGGGAGGGATCGAGGGAGATTACGTCCGGAGAGACCGCCAGGGAGACTGGAGATTCAACCAGGACGCTCTGATTGGACAGAACGAGAACGATGCAAGTGAGAATAAAAAGCATTCCCAGATAATTTTGGAAAGATAAGGAACAGAAAAAAACATTCACAAAAAATGATATTTAGAGTGTTTTAAATATATATATATACAAGTTTTCAATTGTGACAAATTTTCCTGTGAAGTTGTGGCAGACTGTTTCTTCACTGACCACTCAAAACCATTTATCTCCTAATTTTGAACATGAACATTTTGTGTAGAGATGGAGAATATTTCTCCTTCTTAAGATCAATAAACTGTTGAAAAAAAAAAAAAACCAAAAAAATGGATTAAAATTTGCCCTTTTAAGGTAA
>JAPZDV010000016.1:13393137-13417549 GCA_029814665.1 Acanthurus lineatus
ACTAAAATATAAATGTACATTTTGTTCTTGTATCTACAATGTGATAAATAAAACAACAGTTTACCAACATTTGAATATGGAATATTGCACATCAAAGTAGTTATTGCGCTTGATTATTGCACATCAAAGTAGTTATTGCACATTATTAAGAGTCCAGAGTAAAACAATTGACTCAGAGTGTCTGACACTCGGAGTGAGGAGTTGTACAGTCTGATGGCCACAGGCAGGAATGATTTCCTGTGACGCTCTGTGGTGCATTTTGGTGTGGTGTTATTTGCTGTATATGTAATTGTGTAATCATGCAAATGTGCTCTTGCGTGGTTTCTGTTTTATAATTTTTATTTTAAAACACTTCCTCTTTAAATACTTATGTCCTTGTGATTCTGTAGCATTTCTGAGGAATCAAATTTACTGTGTTTTCACAGCTACTTTAACTTTAAATTTTACAACATAACACCTGAACCAAAGTTGCCCTGCGATACTCTTGAAAGTTTCTGTAAATATACACAATTCAACCTTGGAAAGGTGTGGGGTCAAAGCTTTTTCCTGAGCTATTCAGCCATCTGACAAGCACAACTTCAGAATCTCATTTGGTGAATTAACTGAAAAAAGTGCAACTATCGTATTTAAGGATACAGTTTTCGTCTCCATCTGGGTTCTTGGGGGGTCCCGGCATGTTGAGCAGAACCAGCCGGGCATCGTGGGACTTGTTGACAATGACCTCGTTGAGCTTGACGGCGGTGTGCATCCGTCTGACGTTGGAGTGATCCCTAAAGAAAAAAAAAGTAGACACTTTTATCAAAAAAACAGAGCCACTCTCAGACAGAACACCCCTCTTCCTCATGAATTATTTCCCTGCTGCTCACGGCCTGATGCTGAGCATGTCTCTGAAGCCTTCAGGTGTGGAGCAGCCGGAGTGCGTCGCTCTGTAGTGCGAGGTCTTCTCTTTGGTCCAGGTCATCTGGACACGGCGATGATGCTCGGAGCTGCCGCTGCTCACCGGCCTGTCTCGCTCTCCGCCGTCCGTGTCGTCGTCGTCGTCCGAGCCGATGCTCGTCAGCCGCAGCATGGAGTTGCGATCTTTCACCAGCTGCGCCTGGATTTGGCACAAAGACACGCAAACACATTCCTTCTCATCTAATCTCAACATTTTTACTCTACCTTATTGGATGCCTCCCCTCTTCTACACCACTGCTCTCCCTTCCCCAAACTCCTCTCCTGTCTCTCTCTCTTTCTCTTTGTACCTGTCTGTCTCTGATTCCTTTGGAGGTGTTTGAGGTGTGGGCTCCAATATTCCTGTACCTGGGAGAGAGATACACCTACAGACAACACAAGGTCACCTAACCTGCTGATACAAAAACCGTAGGCTGCATCTACTCTCACGGAAGCACTGCAGGGCGACTACAGAGACACAGCTACATTAGTGTCAGACATCCTGCAGAGACCTGAGTCAAATGCAACTAAAACTCAGAGGAGAGGAATGAAAAGAAGAAGAGGGACGAATCCAGGAGAAATTACAGCAGGAAACTTTCTTTACTGCTCTTTTTTTTAAGTCAGCAGATTTGGAGAAAAAGAATACAATAATGAAAAAGCACATTTGACCCAGATCAGTATATACTAAGTTAGATAAAGGACAAACTCTTGATTGAATCCTTCAGATAAAGACCCTTTAAGAAGTGAAGATTTCAGATGAGTGTGAGTGTAAGAAATGAGAGATCTGATCTAAATGAGGTCTCATTCTTTCTCTTCTTCCACCACTTAAAGGGTTCCCTGGTAGCAGTGAGGATTCTTCCTGTTGAATCTGCAAATATGCTACCAAACTGTGCATTTGTTGGAGTTCTGATGCATCCTGAAACATTACAGATTCAGCCTGTTAAATGAATGTGAACAACCGTTTTGTCTTTTTCTGAAGGATTCAGGAATTATTCACCAATCTACAGCCGCTACGTTTGAACTGCTCTACATCAGACAGGCGATGCTTCACTACTGTGTAACCAGTTAACTTACGTCATCAAAACTCCAGCGAACCCGCTGAGGAGAACGGTGGCAAAAGGAGGCGATAGAACTTTAATGATGAAGCTGAACGTTCAATGCTGGTATATTTTCATTTCACACTTGAATGTAACACAACTGGATTTAATAAAGAGCTGAATTTTTTTTTTGTTGTTGTTGGCCAGACTTGTAAAGTGTTAAAATACTGAACCATCTTGTTCTCAAAACCATTTAAAAAGTGGCTCTCAAAAATCTTGACCTTTGATAATAGAAAACTTAGCAAAGTCTGACATAAACACACAGTTTAAACTTCTGCCAGTAGAGGTCTCTCTAACAAAGACTAAAAACAAAACAAGTGGTTAAATAATGTGAAAATCTGTCTGACTGACTCAGGCAGATATTTAATTTTGTTAATGTTTATATCATATGTTTGAGTCTCTCTCTAGTTACTGGTTTCATATCAAAATCACAGAATATAATCTCTAGTTTAGGTACATCTAACGCACTTTTGATAAGACTTTACATTCACGTCTTCAATTGCATAATTTGCCAAAATTATGCAACTATTTCCTGATAACATTTGCCAAATATTTGTAGTTAAATGCAAGACAACACTGTTTTTTAAATCACAGCACATCACTTTTCTAAACAATTGTACATTAAGATGGTTGGCTTTTGTTTTAAGATAAAAAATAATAGAACTTTCCTGCTGTGCAGCTATTTTTAAATGATCTCAACAACATCTAAAATATACAATAAGACTCACAAACTCACGGCTGGCTGTAACCGCTAACCTCACCTGAGACCTCGTAGCTCCACCTGCCTCTGGCCTACTGCTGCTGTTACCACGAGTTCCCTGATAAAATGATGCACGACATTCAGACAAAACAGACCAGTAATTTTATGAAGATAATTCAGTTGAACCTGTTGTTCTCTTCATTCTCCTGTCTTTTCACACAAAATCCCGCCATCGGCCTCAGCTTACCTCTCGTTCTCGGTCTGATTTAGACAGTCGCATCTGTCTGAGCATCTGCGACCTCTGCTCCATCATCAGGGTCCTTTCGTAGGTGTACGCGCTGATGTCGCTGTCATGCTGAAAGGAGATGAAACAGACGAATTTAGAGAAAAACTGGACAATGTGTAAGACTTGGCAGATTTTTTTTTTTTAATTTCTCCTGAGAAAGATCATCTTAATACTTTTTACACATTTAAAACAAAAGAAACGCCCCCCTCAGAGTGGGAAACATACCATCTCAACTACTTCCACCTCAGCTTCAATGCGTAGGTGATAGAGGAACGTTGCCAGATCCTTCTTCATCTGGATGGAATTATCCTCCATCTGAGCCACTGTGAAGATTCGCATGCCACACTTCCGCCACACCTGAGGAGGGGAGGGAGGAGAACAATCAGGCGAAAGCGATTACAAAGGCAACGATGTACGAGAGAGACATTTTAAAATGTAAACCCCCCACCTTGTGTTGTCGCAGCAGGAAGGGCAGCAGCATCAGCATCCCTCCGTCATGGACGATCCACCAGACGTCGATGTAGCCATCCGCACAGGGCTCACTGTTGCTGGGGAACAGGGAGATGTTTTTGGGGACCAGCAGGGCCAGATGGGCTGCTGTTGTCACCCGCACTGTGTCTGAAAGGAAGAGAGGGGGCGCTGTTAGTCTTCTACTGCTGAAACAAAAACTAAAAATCTAAGATTAGAGACAGAAAATGACTCTTGGGACTTTTTCTCTCCAACAAATTTAATGGTTCTGAATTATTTTCCATCCTCTTTGACTCACTGATGAAGGTCTTCCAGGACTGGGGGTCCTCGCTTTGCCTCCAGGCGTGAGGCCAGCCCATCACCACGGTGTTGGGTTTCATTCCTCCCAGGCCGCTGGACTGGATCATGTGGCTGATGCCTTCACGAGGCTTCTGAGCCACGATGCACTGACAGAAGCCCTTCACACGCTCCTTATCCATCAGGTGCTTCAGAGTCTGAAACAGGAGAAAAGTTTATGAAAGACCTCCTTCTTTCGTTGCTATAAATTCTCCAGGATTAATCTACGAGTAGCGGTGTTTTCTGTATTGATTAACAGTGATTTCATTATAACTTTCTGTCTTCTGCCGCCTATTAAACCTTCACATGTGACACAAAATCATTTAAGCTGCTGCCAAGATGGAGCTCCAACCTGCTCGGCGGCGAGGGCTTCTCCGTAGCTTTGGAGGAAGTTGCCAGAGACGACTGTGCCAACGATGGTCAGGCCCTTTCCCGCCTTCAGCTGGCTGGCGAACGTCAGCAGACGAGGAGACTTGACGTGGGCGTCCTCGTCCAGTTTTAGTAAGACCAACACCTGCGGCCTGGAAGAAGAGCGAGTTAACAAATGTGGAAGTTTAGAATCAATAACAAAGCTCGATCAGTGTCATGAAGAAGCTGACTTCAGTCCTGCACCTCCAGTTTTTGGTGTGCGGTGGTCCTTCTTCCAACCTGAGGAGGGCGTAACGGGCAGCACTGAGCGAGAGACCGCGGATCCCATCCCCCCACTCCTTTTCCGCTCTGATAAACACAAACAGATACACAGAGTATATAAATATATATATCTGCTGTGAGAACTGTGTGTATTGTAAACTCCCCCAACACACACACATAAACACACACAAACACACAGCATAGATCATTCACACTGGACGTAAACAAACAAATACAACACACACACACACGCTTTTACACACATCACTACTGTCCATACTGTACATGCACTATCATGTTGGGGAAATACATCTCCATGGCAACATACCCGTGATACTCAATGTACTTGTAGATCATGGTGGCGATCACCATGGCAACAATCGCGTAGTACCAGGATGATATGAACATGAGCGCAAGGCAGATAGTCATCCCCAAAAACGACAAGGTCCTGTGACACATGAGAGGCACGAATCAGTGTGTGTTTACATGTTTGTGTGTGTGCATGTGTGTGTGTGAGTGTGTGTGTGTGTGAGTGTGTGTGTGGTGGTACCAGTGGTAATAGGAGAAGCGTGGCCTCCAGTTGGGCGTCCTCAGAAGGGTCTGGAGGGCACAGGCCAGGTTCACAAACAGGTAACACATCAGGAAGAACCTTTAAAAATGAGAAATGAATTAAAACTGAAGCCCCTGAAGGAGAAGGATGCAGGTTCTGATACTGAGATCTCTCTCTCACACACACACACAAACACACACACACACACACACACACACACACACAGTGTCTTACATGTGTCTTACATTGTCAGGATGGGAGCGACCAGATCCAGAGAGGTGATGAGGATCCCCAGCTCAGCGATCAGGGCCATCAGCAGCAGAGCCCAGGTGGGCTCGCCGTTAGCCTTTCCGTGGCCAAACACCTGGCGAAACAATAACAAGGAGGAAAAAGTGTTAAAAAAAAAATACAAAAATTGAAACATAAACTCTATTTTGATCCTTGAAATTAAAAAAAAGTATGCAGCTCTGACCCTGAGGAAGGGGATGATGTTGTTCTTGGCAATGGCCTCCAGGAGTTGGTGCGCCGGTCATCGACTGGAGGCCACACACTTGAGTTTTTATGACACAAACACACACCTTCAACCTGAAATGATCCCACTGGCCAAACCAGGGATCCCTTCTAACTCTGTGAAGTTGTTGGGGGTGAAGTATTGGTCGCAGGACGTGTTGAGTTCAGGTTCCTGGCAAAAGTGCCTCCAAAAGTGTTCTCTCCTCTAGAACAGGAGGTCAAACAGGAAGTCAGGTGTAAGGTCAAAGTTTTTTTGTGCTCAGGCGATATCATCCTAAGTTTCTCTGATTTTTTTAAAATCCCGCCCGAGTGTGATTTAAGTGTTCTTACTGCTTGTTATTATCACAATCACTTTGATGTTGTAATTAGACATTTAAATATTTCTGTAAACACATGAAATTTGTAATGTAACGTTTTATTACTAAACATGTAAAAAATACATCTACTTAAGTTTAACCGGCGATCGTCCAACGGTTATGACGGAAAATACCGTAAGTGTCCGATTATGAACTATTGTAGCTTGCTGTGTCCGGTTGTGGACACATACACCTTATACCTTAGCCATAATAATTCTAGCTTGAACCGGTCAGTAAACACCTCCCGATATTAATACACAAACAGAACTGACGTTATAATAAAATACTGTGCAGTTGCTGTTTTAAAATAACCATAAATAGCATTTTAATGGCAAAATAAATGCGGTGTCTGTCCCAAGCTGCGTTTGGTTTGAAACCGGCTGATATCAGAAAGGCGCGCAGTTGATCTGGAATAACTGTTGAAGTAATTAGCCTGTTATTGACAAAGTTGCGGTTCTTGTCTAAATTTAACATCATATGATGAAGAGCAGCTTATCAAGCATCAACCCATCACTTGAGTAGCCATGGGTACACGGGGGCTGGACCGGGTGAGGTGGTCGCTGCCGTTTTCGGTACAATCGATACAGCTAGCTGAAGCTAACATTAGCCAGAAGCTAGCCATGCTGCTGATTAACTCCGGCTTTTTCACTGACAGCGACAAGTGCCCAGCAAAAATATCAAATCCAACAAATCAGTCCAATAAAGCGCTTACCTGGCTCGAGTTCCCTTTAAAGAAGGCTTCCGCTATATGTCTGTTTTCTGTTACATCTGGGAAGATTTGGCTCCTCTCCCAGGGCTCCTCGGTACTTTTTTTTTGTCCAACTGACCCAACAAAAAACATGCGAAGACGCTCAGCTTGTCCTATTTCCCTTGCCGTCATTCCAACAGTTTGCGCATGCGTGATTCCGAACAAGCTGTCATCGGTGACTGGGAAGTGTAGTCCGTAAAGACAAGACAGCGAGTTTCGCTCTATTACATGGCATTTTCCTTTTTCTTGTTGAATACTTACGACCTATTTATTTAAAGAAATATTTCAAAGTGTTGTTTTAATATTGAGACAAAAATCTATTAAAATAAATGAAATTAATGCGGGGATGATGGCACAAAACAGGAAGTATCATCAAATTATTACTCAGGAATTTTTACTTTTAAACAATTCAATATCTCCCTACAAAACTTGGACGTTGATGATGGTGTTGTGAGATAACTGTCTAACACACCAGAGAGAAATCTCCCATAAGTGTTCATCAAGTTTGAGCTCTTGTGAAAAACATCTTTGTTATGTTTCTCCCTTCGTTCTAAAAGTGTCACTCATCTGGATTCATAAACAGACTTCGAACTGTCATCTTAACATTTATTCATAATGAAAACAAGGTTATAACATCAACCTCAAATGAAAGTCAAGATATTGTGGTGCATAAAAAAATATCAACAGCAGATATCAAACACATGAACAGTCCTCCACATTTGAGTCAGAAGCTTTGGCGGAAAAAGGGGAACAAGTCTTGGCTGCACTTTTATGAGTCCAGATCCTTTGTATGTTTGTCTTGCTTTCTGCACTTCAGACCCAGCTCCTCCCTCTGTTTCTTGGCCTGATTTCCATCCATCCATCCATCCATCCATCCATCCATCCATCCATCCATCGCTTCTTTTCCTGCCACTCTCTCACAGAACAGGCCTGGGCTGCTGGGTGAGCAGGAGGCCGAAGCGTTTCTTCACCACCACCCTGTGTCGGGAGAACTTGTCATCTGGGGAGAAGCGGGCCGGGTGGGCAGAGCTGGTGGGCTGCCCGTCAGGACTCACCTTCTGTGGTGACAAAGAAGGAAAGAGAAAGCACAACAGCTTAATTGATGTTGTTGCTTGGTGCTAATAACTAATGGCATTATACAATAATGCTTGCAACACATGTTGAGTTTCATACCCATATCAACAGTCTAAAATGCGACTGGTCACAGAAATGCAACACGTCTAACTAAACAATTGATTTAGATGAGTAGTTTTTTTAAAGCAATGTTAATCAATATATCGATTATATGAAAATATTTTGCATATAAAATGAATGCCAATCAATATTTTATTTTTGTCCTATATTGAGTGACAACAAAGACTGGATTAACATGTTAAACCTTCAACTTATGTTAATGTCAATAAATATTTGCCAGAGCTAGCTTTGTATGATGGTGGTAAAAATATTATAAAAATATTATAACTTTACAAACTTCTATGAGTTTAATGTTTTGCTTCGTTTTTCTGGGAACTATGATGTGAGTTACATTGTTATATGTGTTCAAATAAATAAAAATCTCTGAAACTGGATTGATCACTTTAAAAACATAATTTACAACTGCAGCCATGTCTGTATCTCTGGGGATCTAAAACACCTCGCCATCTGAAAGAGACAGACTGGATAATAAATAATTGATTAGCGTTAGCTGCTAGCTAATGCTAAAATCTATACAACGTTTACAAACGTGGGGTTTTGGCTCAAACAGCAACGTTGAGTTTTATTTCTAAAATTAAAGACAATAACATGTATACAACTGGTTTAAAACCAATGTAATAAATATGTTAAAACATATTTGCACGGTATAAAGTTAAATGAATACAAACATAACTTTGTTGTTACCTTCAGAGTGTAGACTCTGTCCCCGCTCTCATTTAGGTAAAACTGCAGAAACATCTTGACGACAACCTGTTTGAAAGCTCCAAAAGGCTATAAAATAGATCGGAGATGCTGTTTTTTATCGCAAAGAGATGCGAATTTCACAGTTTTGCCTCTTTTTAACTCCACGTGTGCCGAAGTTTCTTCTCGCTGAACTAGCTTGTAGAACGGATATCCGGTTTGGAATCCGGGCGCACAGCAACCTGGGAAATTGGGTTTTCTAACGTTAACCTTACCGCCTTGCCACAAAGCCCCGAACTTAAATGTCGGAGTTGTATATGAGAAAAAATAAATACGGTCGAAGTAACAATGAAACTTTATAAATACGACATTCATTTGTAATATAAAAAAAAATGAAATATCAGGAAAATCTATATATTTATGCCATTAATTCAGGAAAAAAGTAAAAAACTAATCAAATAAAGTAGGCTTATCCTTTAATTACCTAACTGAACATTTTTTCATCATTCCAACATACCGAGCCTCTTTCAATTATTGCTTTAAACCTTGATCAAATTTGATATATGATCAATACTAGATACAGTAGTTTTGGTTGTTTTATTCTGCACCTTTTAATGAGCAATTTGACTCAGTGCAAAGACAATAACTTATAGCAGACATGAAAATAAATATATGTATTTAAATATACATATAGGTAAGACTTTATTTTTTAATGATGAGATCAATGAAATTTGGAATGTTTGTGTGGATGGAACCTTCATTTGGAAACCAAAACAAATCAACCTGAATAAAGTTTATTTTTAAAACATAATGTACATGTAAACTGATTGAAAGTAAAATTGTTGAAGACTAATCATCTGAAGAAAAAGGTAGGCCCTGTGAGAACTACTTAAACAAAAAAAATGTATTCCCATTGTTAAAACAGTAATTTATGTACAATGTTAGCCCTGCTTTTCACATTAGCATTTAACAACTTCAAGAACTTTGATTTATCACTGATGATTCACAGATATGTAAAAATATGAAATTACAGGACTTAAAAATTACAAGTTACATCCACAAGTATAATGAAACTTGCTTAAAAATTGAATACAAATTGCAATTAACTATCTTTCCTTTAATAGAGATGGATCTGCCTGAGATCATCTTGAATGAGGAGGAAGCGCCTGAATGCACTCAGTCAGGATTTTCTTATTCCTCCCAACATTATCACCCTGTGTTTCCTGCTGATGGAGCTGCTTTACAAGAAGAACCAGCCACCGTCCAATCAGTTCAGCCATTCCCTCAGACGAGCCAAAGAGTTGGACAGTTTTATCCAGCAGAATCTCATCTTTTCATGGACGAATCACTGTTACAGGGAGCGTCTACAGCGGCAGAAACGTCCTGGACGATAAATAACTCTGATCAAGGAGCGCACACACTGTCTTGGACACAAACGGACTTAAACCAGCATTATTGGCAACCTGTAAGCCAAAGCCTGGCTATCGAACCCCAGATACAAACTCAGGACAGCTGCCCTTTGCCCACCTTCCAGGACTTATCACAGTTTGCATTGCCTCAGCCTGTGTTACCGCCACTCTTACCAGAGCTCATATGTGCCCCCCGCCCTCCTCCCAACTACTGCTGCCTGAATATGGCCCCCGTCCCCTCCATGATGAACTCTTGGTCTAGTTGTGGTCCCGGTGTTTTGGATCCCGTCAGCAACCCAACAGAGTTCTTATGCAGCTCGTATCGGTCCCATCAGTCTTTGTTCCTGCTGCCTCATGTTAATCCCAGTTGGTGCCTGTGTCCACAGGCGGTGACGGTCCATCAGCCCTGCGGTCCGCACCAGTAAGTCCAATACAACACATGAAATATCAGACGTATATATGGAGGTTTTGTAGTTGAGCCTCGATTGTGATATTGTATCTGACCTCAGGGTCTTGACAGGAGCAGCTCAGCAGGTCAACGAGCAGTTAAACGTAACATCTGAGTCAGAAAGAGAGCAGACTGAAGAACAGGCCAAGCCAGAAGGTCAGAGGTCAAGGGTTTACACAAGTATTTTAGTAACTTGTCTATGAAAAGTCAGCAGTGAATAATTTCCCCTCTAAACTTCTCAAATACCTGACAATTTAAACTGCTTTCCTCTTCAATTAATCATCTCACGACCCCTCAGATTCATCTGGTGACCCTCTAAAGGGGGCCGACCCCCAAGTTGGGAACCACAACTACCTTACAGTAAAGAAAGTACTTAAACATAGCACCACTTTGACTTCCTGCAGCAGTGAAATAATATTTATGTATTGATCCATCAGCATTAATCGTATGTCTTATGATAATATAGAAGCTATACTTTAACTTTTGATACTTTCAGTACATTTGTTTCTGATAATTTCTGTACTTTTATTTAAAAATGAGTGTGGTATGTTTACTTTAAACAGAGTATTTTGACATATTGTGCTCAACTACATGATGTAAGGATGAGTGATTTTAAAAAAAAGGCATGTTTAGAAGAAATAATGCGGTAAAAAGTGAAACTGTTTGAAAAGTTTTAGTTGTTATTTTTTCCAATTTTCAAGTTCTTTCATTCTCCTTCCTGATAGAAGAACAACAGAAAAACTACACAGCTGTCAAGGAAAAACTACAAGAAAACTACACAGATGATGAAGGAACCCAAACAAAGGCTTCTCCTGGATCTCCACCCTCTTTGGATGAAGAATCTCTGGCAGAACGAGCTTTTGAAGAATACATGACCATCATGGACTCCCTCAGTCCGAAGGTCCTTTACCACATGTTTCACTTTAAAATTCAGAAAATGCTATAAATTATGGATTTGCTGCATATGAGGGATTCTGCATTAAAAGATTCATATTTAAAATATATATATATTCTTAATGTTTTTAAAGAAACAATATAAATGATTTAATTTTCTTCACTATGTTCACTTATTTCATGATGGAAAAATCTCTCCAAAGTTCAAAGTTGTGTTTGTTCTGTGAGACTAAAGCACCTTGAACACTTCGGCTTTGTGACTCCACTCAGATCCGAGAGGGACTGAAGGACAAAGAGAAAGAAAACGAGGAAGACGAGGATGAAGAGAAGGAAAGACTGAAGACAGAAAACCAGTTATTATTGGAGTTTCTGGACGAACAGTGCAGCGATGAGGACTTCATCAGAAATGTGAGTGACATTGTAAACGACGCTGACCGAACTTTGGAGTTGGACGTTTGATGCTAACAGCTGTTAAAACCATTTTATGAACAAAAGCTCACTGTGAACTGAATTAAGAAGAAGGAGACTTTTCCTCTTTGTGTTTAAATCTGTGCTCATCTCTTCCTCTCAGGTGGAGTCGATGCTTGATGTAGAGCTTTTGAATTCCCTCTTCTCTGCAGACCCAAAGTCCATCGACCTTCTCGCATTGGAAACACTGGAACAAGAGGTAACGTGATGATTTGCTCTGAAAATGCTTTGTTGCCTTTGCAGCAGTAGGTGGATCGAGGGTAATGATTGAAAGGCAATTTCAGTGTTTTTTTTACTTTTTGCTTTGGATTTTATGGATCCTGTAACTGAAGAAATGATCTCAGTGTGTTTTAAAGCACTTGTGTCCTTTAAATCGTGAGCAGTGAAGGAAAGATCGATCTAATGCACATTCACTTTATGGAAATGCATCAATAAAATGTTGTGTTATCTTTTTAATTGATTTTTTTTTATCTTTTGCTCTCAGGATGGATTAAAACTGAACACAGCAAACCTGGATTCCCTCCCGTCTTCAGACTCAGCTCCCCACCTTCCTCCAACAAGGGAACTTCAGCCAGAGGTAACATTATAAAATAAAACTGTTTTGTTGCTGTGATTTGACAGAGAATCACGGAGCTGTAAGGATGAAATCCTCCAGAATCTCTAACTCCACCTCCAAGTCGTCTTTCATCCTCTTTTTTCCTCTTTTCTCTTGATCAGCAGTCTGTGGATGTGATCCTGCAGCAACGGTTACATCCACCCTCTGCTGACTCCACCCTCGAAGCTCCTGTAGCTGGAGAAACATCTCAAGCAGCTTCACATGTGGAGACACCGCTTCAAAGAGCTCAGTCAGACACACAGTCTGACAAACAACCCGACCAGGATGGACACGATGCACCTCTGAGCACGAACCATATCAAGTCAAAGGAACGTTCTCCCCTCCTTTCTTCAGTCCTTGAAGAACCTCAGCAAACTGATGCCACAACATCTTCTAACCCTGTAAATCCCACATGTCCTCCTCATCATGACGGCTCTGTTTCATTGGACCAAAGTTTTGATTCATTTCTGCAGCTGCTCGCCAGTATCTTCTCACTGGAAACCAGTCTGGAGCAAAAGGCAGAAGGGAACGATGCACCAGCAGAGAAACCTGCAGCCTCAGTTCCCGCTGGAGATGTTTCAGAAAAAGCTTCAACGTCCTTCTCAAACCCTGCAGACACACATCCAGCTCAGACACACCAAGAGCTTCAGGAAGGACCTCTACCTGAGGATCCTCCTACTGCTGCGTCCTCCTCAACCTCAAGTGTTTCAGGATCAACCGAGGACCATCACGCCACTTTCATGGACGATCTTGTGCAAATTTCTGACTGTTTGTCTCTCAGCTCAATGTCTTCTGGTCTTCAGGACAATGCAGCTCCTGTCTCAGGTATTCCTTCTTCAATGACAGACTCCCCTGCAGAGTCTTGTGCACCCAAAACTGACGGCAATTTATCAGATTCGGTCCCCGAAAAACAGACAGCAGAGACGCCAAAAGGACTTCAAGCTTCTCAAGAGTTTCTGTCCTGTGGAGAGCAGGTTGGTATGGACAGAAAATGTGAGAAAAATCTGGGAGAAGAAACAGAAAATCAAACAGCCAAAACAGCAACAGCAGGAGAGGGAAGTAAAAAGACCTTTGAGAGGGAGGAGCAGAGTACAGAAAATGAGAACAAAGTGAAGAGAACGACAAACAAAGTCAAAGCCAGACGGAGTCAAAGGCTGTTAGGTCAGTTCGAGAAAGAGAAAGTGAGACTGTTGAGTGAAGGAGCCGAGCAAATCAGTGAAACGAGCTTTAAAATAACAGAAAAATTCACCCACGAGAGGGACGAGGTGACATCTGAGCAAAAGAGGAGACGATCCTCCAAAGGAAAGCAGTTATCCAAAGAAGAGGAGAGGCATTTTAAAGAAACAGAGGCAGTAAAAACAGCCGAGCAGTTTCTACAGATCAGAGAGATCGAACAACATCAAAAGCTCGCAGAGAGGACGGAGGAACTGAAGGTGGAGGAAGGGGAACAATGTGAGGTTAATAACACCAGTTTAAGCACTGAAACTGGAGCAGAAAATGATCTGTCAACCAAAATGACACAAGAGGAGAAAGAGTCGAGTGAGGAGGGTGTAGAAACAAAAGAGAGAGGGGCTGAAACATCCAGTTTTGTGAGGAGAACAAGAAGCGCAACATCTCAAGAAGCAAAGGAGAAAATTCAACGCTCAGAGGTGCGAAATAAAAGCGAGATAAAATCCTCACCTGAGAGAGAAACGCATGAGGATGAACAGCCGAGTCAAGTTTCCAGCAAGGACGAGGTTTCAGGAGTTTCTCCACCCAAATCCTCCCAGCAGAGTCCAGGAGATCAGACAGACACTCATTCAACAGAGGACTCGATAAAGGACATTAAAGGTGGACAAGAGTCCTGTGAAGGAGCGTTAAAAGAGATAAGTGAGTCAGACTTCACCTCTGCTGCTTCTCCAGAGACACATCGACCCTGCAAAGCAGTCACAGTGACCGAAAACTCGGACTTTTATAACTTAAGGTCACGAACTTATAAGCCAAACACACCAAAAGGGACAGTTCAAGAGAATAAAGCAGCCAAGGCGACGCTTCATCCGTCTAATCCCAAGAAGAGTCGAGTTCAGAGCGCTGCTGAGGGAGGTGATGATGAAAGAATGAACGAAGAAGAGGCAGAACGTCCGAGCTTCACGTCGAGTCCAGTGAAGAGAAACTGGCACGAAGAGAAGGAGGCAAAGGCAAACAATGAAACAGAAACGATCGCTCCGACAAAAAGAGGACGGTGGAGGAGACTGAAGGTGAACTCGGAGAGAGAGACGGAGCAAAAGCTGCAACGGGAAGAGACAGAAGAGGACGAGGCGGAAACATCTGGACGAACACCGAGCCCACCGTTAACCAGAGGCCAAAGAAAGACGAAGCACAAAAAGACCCTGAAATCATCATCAGCTGGACCGGAAACGTCTGAAGGACACAGACGCAGGGAGATGAAAACCAGAGTCGGCTGCAAGAAAACTCACATCCCACGTCTTCCTCATACGAAACAAACACACAGCTCCAAAAAATTACCCACAAAGTACAGAGACTTCGTGTTGTGCAAAACAAACAGACTGAGACGACAGACACACAAAGAGAGAGAAACGGCAGGAAGAGGAGAAATGCTGCGAGGCGGCAGGAAAAGGATTAAATAGCATGCTTTTTGTACTGTAATCAACTTTAAGTATTCAGATTACATGCAAAAATGTGATAAAACTGTGAATTCAGTAATAAAAACACTGCAAAACCTCGTAAAAAGAATTCAGTTTAATGAATCGTTCAATGTAAACAACATTCACACAAAAACATCAGAAAAATGTAATACACATAAACTTTCTGATTTACAGAGTGTTTAGTTTCTTTTTTTTGCACATGCCACGGCCCTTTAAAAAAAAAAAACAACATTACAGGGAATTTTATGAATGAAAAACAAAATGGCTTCAAATCACAAAAAAATGTTCTGGAAAAACAAGTAAACAAAAATCCATGAAGATGATTAAAAAAAGTCACATTGGTAAACATGAACACACCTTCACATCCTTAAATATGACACACAAACACACACAAACACACACCTGTAGTCATTATTTACGTCATTCTTTGGTTTTCTGATGTTTGCATTGTTGACTGTGGAAAAAAGCTGCAGCGGGGTTGTTTTACGAAACATCCGTGACCACACAAACACATAAACACACACAACAAAATAAATACAGTCCTGTGTAGTCGGTTATCCTGGTTCGGTTTGTCCCGTTGGGGTGTAAAAAAAGAAAAATTCTGTGAGAACGGAGGAAAATCTGTAAAAATAAAATCCTCATTCAAGCTTTTTCCTGTAGTGGAGGGCCGCGTTGCCGTCGTGCATGTTTCCGTTGTTGTTCACAGCCTTCCCATTGGCCAGCCGAGCGCCCGCCTCCTCGGGCTGCAGGTGCTCGTTCGCCACCCTGTGATAGGTCGGGTGGGTCGTCAGCACTCGCAGCAAAGACTCTGTGGAAAACGAGGCGGATGAAACAAGGAGCTGAAGGTTTTTTAACACCAAAGAAAACAAACTTCTTTCTTGATTTCAGAGAGAAAATATTACAAACCTTCAAACTGTTTAAAGTTAAAATCACATTAATAGATATTTCTGTGATAATTATCCTGGTTAATTTTCGACTTTAGTCCCTCAGCATGTGCACTAACAGAAGACACATAATTTACACTGAACCAGACTTCACTTAATATCTGTTTTATTTAAACTTTTAAACTTTTAATGCTACTGTTTAAACTGTATGGCTTTTATTTAACATGATCTCTGTTTATAAAACCGGCACTGGACCATCAAAAAAACTGCATAAACAGGCAAATTTAGGGCAATAAAGAAAACAGAAAAGGTATAAATGAGAGTATTTGTTGAGGGACAGATACACTGAAGTGTCAGTGAATTGTGAAACTTCATTTCAGGTTGTTTTGAAAATCTTTCACACAGTTTCTGAGCAGCCAATGAAATCTGTTCATTGTTTTGATTGGTTTAAGTTGCCCATCACTCGTCCGGGGCTCGTCATGATGTAGCGACACTCACCTTCAGTGAGCCGGCCTTCATCTGAGGCCTGAGCGTGAAGCTCAGCAGGGTGGTGCTGGGGGACACCCAACAGCGCCCCCATGAGTTCAGCCAGCTCCTCTGCACTTAGACTGCCTCTGCTCTCTCTGTCGAACAGCTGAAAAACAAAATACTGCATTAAAAAAAACATAACTGTGATAACAAACTTGGTAAAGAGACTTGATACAGTTGATCCTCATGATATTATGAAGATGTTGAATATACGAGTCCTCGATCTTAAAAGAAAACTTAAAATTATTGGTGATAAACATCAGGACTCACAGTGAAAGCAGAGTGAAGTAAAGACTTGAAGCTGACAAATCCTGACAGAGCAGCAACACTTAAACAGATCTGCCGGAGGTCCACAGTTTCATCCTGGGGGGAGAAAAAAGCCCACAACAAATACGCATCAGATGTTTTTTGGACAGTTTCACTTCATTATGTGTTTTATTTCCTAATTTTTTATTTAGAGATCAGTGCAAGAAGAAACTGAAACTGGGTTGCAAATTGTTTTTTTCCTTTAAAACAAGAAGCAGAGAGCAACAATTTATTTTTCTGTTTTGTCTCTGAACAGAAAGCACAATGTTTTAGATAACAGACATCTTGGGATGTCTAAATGATCAAAAAGGGGTTTCTAAAAGAGATTTATAAGAGTTCTGTGAGGCAGCTTCCTCTTTTACATCTTCTACAGTCACTGTTGGCGGAAAAGCTGAACTTTATTAGCGAGAGGAATAAAAACTTGAGAGTCATCTGGGAAACAACAACCTGCCATCGTTTCTGTTGACAAAGCCACAAATATTCACTGATAACATCTTACAACATGCAGTCTCATGGCTGATGTATTAAACCATAAAACTGCAGACCACATGTAGCGCTCTGCTGCAGCTGTTAGCTACGTGTGAAAAAAACATCCATCAGGCAGTTCATCCTCGCAGACAAACAGAAAAACTCCCGTTCCTACCTTGGAGTAAAGGCCACAGATAGTGACGGCCGCCTGTCTGTCTGTCAGTCCGAGGACCGAGCTGAGCTCCTCTGCACTGACCCGAACCGACCCCCCAGGCTTTGACTGACACCTGTCAATCATTGTGTCCAGTGCTGCCTCCACCTCATGAGCTCTCAGCCTGAAAGAGAGAAAACGACTGAGCCGCTGAGAAAATAAAGGAAAAGGAGAGGAAAGGAGTCAAACACGAACATGGATTTTTCTCTTTTACCCGTTTTTGTGCAACAGTGAGAGAGTTTCCCTGGCGGGCGACTCCAGTGGGAGAGAGAGACCCCCCAGTTTACTGACAGGAACTCCACCCTCCATCACATAATCTGTAGCCGGGACTCCGAGGGCCCTGAGACAGCAGAGACGTCACAGGAGGCATCAAACATCATGCAAACTCATATTTATCTCATTAGTGCTGCATTGAAAAAAGGTTTTAGAGCTTTAAACTCTGCAGCTCAAATCCTGAAAAAACACAGACATCTTAAACACATAACTGCTGTCCGTTATGGTTTGTTTTGGAAGGAAAAAAAGGGTTTTAAGTTCACATCTGAATGTTTATTTATGTGATTTTAGGTTCATTCTGTTCAGCTAAAAATACAGCAATCAAATCCAGAGTGACAGGAGATCAAGACAAGACACAACCCAGACTTGTTAGGACTGGATTTGACTTTTAAAACTCAGTCCTGACATCTAGTGGTAGCTGTGGGGAACTACAATGACATCTGCAAACTGTCCCTTAAAAAATCTGTGTGCGTTTCTGTTTGTTTGTTTCCAGATTCAGGAATTAAAATTTGGGTTATTAGTTCATTGTCTGCTTGGAAATTTTAGAAACTCAGCAGCCAAAAACACAACAGATGAAACACAGATTTTGCACAAAACAACTGTATATTTTATAAGAGGAGGTTACAAGGAGAAAGATGTCCTTTCCAGAGAGACATAAATCACATGAAAGCTGCATGTCCTGTCACTTACTTGGCCATGAGTTTCTGAACATTGTCTGCATACAAGTTGGGGTCATTCTTCTCCTCTTCAGACGGATTGTAAACTGGCAGAAACTGCAGCACAATAACACACATTTTTAAGTCAAACAGCACCACCTGCTGTTGTGGAGTGCGAATTTCTCAAAAAGTTTACCGCCATTTGTGTGTGAATCTAAAGTCATTTGTATGTGGATCAGACTGCATTTGTTTGTGGATCTGCAAGACAGAAAATTAGTGCCAAAACTCACGTGACAGCGGTAAGATTGTGCCAAAAGTCATGTGACAGTTTTTCGTAGTTGTAGAATTGTTTTTTGTACTTGAAAGATTTAAGTATGTACTTGAAGGATTTTTTTTTGTGCTTGAAAGATTTTAGTGTGTACTTGAAGGATATTTTTTTGAACTTGAAGGATATTTTTTTGTAATTGAAGAAATATGTTCCTATGTGTAAAACATATTTTTGTACATAAACATATATTTGTTTCTGAAGCAGGATGTATTTGTTTGATAGGTAAGTTTCTTATTTGCAAAACAAAATGCATTAGTTTGTGAATTATGTTTTGTATTTGCAAACCACACTGAGTTTGTTTGTGAATCGTTGGGCGTGAGTAAAACATGTTTTGTGTGTTTGTGAGGTTTTGGCATGATTTTAACTCCATATTTCCTCCTCTTCCTCTTTTATCTCTGAAAACTTTGAGTCTTCTCGGTCAAGGCTGGACTCCCTCTCTTGATGACAAATGTGGAGAAATACAACAAATATAACAAATACATTGTGTTTCAATGCCAACTCTTTGATTTGTGAAATGATTTTAGTTGTTCTCACCCATCCTGAGTACTTCGGGTTTCTCTACGATATCCATCACTCTTCTGCCTTCACAGACGGACAGACTCTTCCACGTGCTGGACGAGACAGTGGCGCCCAATTTAAAAAAAAATCTTTATTAAGAAATACAATGCAGAACAGTGCAATACAATACAATGTAATGACCACAGCCAGGGGGATACAAACATTCAGAGGCACTATTTCAGAATATCATAATACACATGTAACGCCCATTAGTTACACACACAGTGTAATCTCGAATTTTTACAGCTTAACCATGTGTAGAGCTATACAACCTAGTACATTTTCGATGTAACGCTAGTTGTTTTTTTTCACCAGCAGGGGGCGCATTCATATCACACAAATGCTGGCGGTACCTAGTTTCCCGGTTTTTTCACGCACCGAAGCAGACGAGCGCTATGCGAGAGATAAGCGAGTTTGATGAAATTGATAACTGTCTGTAAAGTTGTTAAAACTACCATATTTGTTCGAGTTATCAGTTGGAGGACTTCCGCACTAGGAAGAGGGATTTTTCCTGCTGAACCGGACCGTGTGGACATTTATTTTTATCCAGTGAAAACTCCGGTGGGTAAGTGCTATGAACGATTAGCGTAGCATGCTAGCGATGCTAATTAGCTAATTACCTGTTTGTTTTATTGAATATATCTCCACTGTGTATGGTTATGTTTCTGTGATAGTGTTTAAAAAAACAACTGGAGACAGATAAACGTGTGTGTTGAGGTTGAAAATATATTTTATCACGTGCTTCTGTGGAAAAAAAATGATATCTGTGTTAATTAAGTTAGCACGTACTATACAGCTAAGGAAGCTTGGGTTCAACGGGGTTGAGCCAGTTATTGAGCTAAAACACATGCAGCTGTGAGTAATTGAGTTTATAGAAGATAATTCATTTTATTCTATTGAGAAAAAAAAACATGATTGAAAGTTATTCATATGCAAAATTGTGTGTTGGCTGTTAAAAAGTTATTGTGCAGCTGTATAATAATACTTTGTCACTGAATAATTCATGTTCACTGATAGGCTTGTTCGGTATACCGGTACTAAATTGGTACCGGGGTACTGAGGCATTTAAAACGGTACTATACAGCGCATGGCTGAGACCGGTACTTTTTTTAAATTTTATTTTACGTCGCCGCGTGACGTCACCGCGACTCGCCGCAACCACGCCGCAACTCGTAGATGAACCAGGTGCGCGAAATGCTATATGGAGTTACTTCGGCTCTAAAAACAATTGAGCACGGTGAAGCCATTAACACCGAAGCACCACTATGCAAACGGTGTTACAAAACATGTCTGGCCAAGGGAGGAAAAATTTCCAACTTTGCAAAACACTTGAAGGACAAGCACCCAGACCTGCATAAGGAGTTCAGAGAACGACAGGTAATAACTTGTATACCCATGAAAATGGGTCATTCAATGCTAAAAGCAAGCAACGCCAGCCCCCTTCACTCTCCACAGAAGTAGCTGTAGACGAGTTTGCAGAACTTCACACAGTTTCAAAGACGTTTCACAACAGTTAATATGCTGTTCACCACAGTTAAATCTCTACATACAGATGGTTTATTGCTGTTATATCTCAGGTTAACAGCATTACATTTAATAACAGTAGTATCATTTTAAGTTTATTCATGCTGGTTTTATTATAACTGGTGTTGTAGCTATATTACTTTTCATGATATTGGATGTATTTTGATGTAATGTAGTTTTAGTTAATATGAGTTGCCCTTTTTATAAGTCTTGTTTTTACGTCATAAGTATTATCTGCATTTTTCTTATTGACCAACTGCTTTTTATTGCCCTTTTTTTAACATAGTGTCTGAGTAATATTAATGTCTTGTTGGTATGTGTTTATCTGTCTATCAGTGTTGGTATTGTAGCAATGATATTACAAGGTGATCAAGACCAGTATCCTACTGTATGTGGGCATTAATACAACATCTTTGTATTCATATTTGTGATGAATAATTCCTACTTATTAGCCTGCCACTTATCAGAGGTTCCTCTGTTACCATGATTTTTTTACTTAAAGCTTAATGTTTGCAAGGTTTTCAGCACCTCACCTCACCTCTCCTATGTTTTTGTTTTTAATGACTGAATTATTTGAACACATCAAATTTGTTTTAAAGCCGTCAATATTCAACACTTATAAACTTAAAAAAGAACATAGCATAACCTGTTTTATGAAGGTAAGCATATGGAGGTTCCTGTATCTGTGTGTAATGTCTATGTTTGGCCAGCAGATGTCCTACTTTTACATGATAGCATAGATAGTTAAGCTATTAAACATTTTGGCTGGAATCTTATCTGAACAATAAAAAAAAAGTGATATCACAATAGATATATTTTAAACAAAGGATACGTTATACATGTACTTACAGTTCAGTGAAACATTCAGTCAAAGCAGCAAGTACTGACTGAGGAAAAGGCAAAACAAAAAAAGGGGATACACATAACACAAATAATATGAATAAAACAAAATAAGAAAAAATATTAATTTAACAGGCACACTTGCACATGTGAGTTGAAATAAATCAAAAGGAAGTCATTTAATCTAAGTGAGTTTTCTTTTTTCTTAGTTTTCTTTTTTCTTTAAGACCAGTCTCTGAACAATATTAACCACAAAAGATATAGGCTGTGATCAAAAGGTCATGGTACTGCTACACACTACGCTACTACACACGAATATTGTAGAAAGGGATGACTTTTGTGTTTCTCCAGAGTTGTGGGTCCAGAAAACATTACATTAAGAGCAGCAGATCCTAAGTAGTGTTAAGTAATGTGTTACAATGCACAGCTTATTAATGAAATGATGTTAATTTATGACAGAATTTTTGAAGCAAGTAACTTCAACTTAAAGTGGTTACAGTGATTGCATCATAGTCCATGTGGTGTGCACTGACACCGTAATTGAAGTGTAATCCAATTCAGCACTAAAAATTTGTGTTACTCTGTAATTAAAATGAATAAGGCTTTGAACATTCAGAGCGTTGATTTACAGCCTACATTCAGGGTTTGTACCAAAGCTTCTCTCAGTTTAAAGGGTTTCAGGCACGCAGGTTTGCCTGTTTGTATTGTGCTCTATTTTTTCCACAAAAACCCTCTTTGTCTCTATAACTCCTTAACTATTCTACTGACTATTTTACAAACTGAAAACATGTACATTGTTTTGGCCCAATTCTTAATATTTAATTCAGGCTCCCCTTTTTCTTCCCATTTTATTGCCAAAAATTATTTAAGTTGCCTTAGCTTCCATCGAGCGAACTTTAATTAATTCCTCTATAAAAAAAATGTTAAACATTAAATCACATTTCTTCAAGCAAGGTTTATTTTGGAAAAACTAATCCAGAACTTCTTTAGAACATTAATGTTATTTTTAATTTTGTTTTATAGGTTTTGACCTCAAGACCTCTTTTTTTAAAAAATAGATTTTATTGATTGTTATCAAAACAAAACATAAACATAAACAACATACAAGTGCTCTCTGTATTCACAAGGATATCAAAATAGAAAGGAAAATAAAACCACTATCCAAACCAAAATGACTTCAGGTAGCTCACAACTGTCCTCAGCCCAGAAAACATAAAGGCAGCAGAAAGACCTCATTTTTGTTACCTGAAAGATTTTATCATACTCCATGGAGCCACATAGGATTTCATTAATTAATATCGGATAATAGAATGGCCACAGGAGGAACAATGATTGAGATATTGTATATAAGGCAGTTTATAATTAAGGGAAAGACACTCCTTTCCTTTCCAAAACATACAGGCAAGATCTTTAGAAAACCTTCCTTCCCCCAGACTTTGTTTTAATCCCCAGAAACAACAATGATGCATCTAACATTCAATATCAGCCTATAAAGATGAATTATTAATATGATTTCTCAGAGCCTCTGTAATTGATATTATGTAAAACATACTGCTGGGGAAGCCGTGGTAGCTTGATTTTTACTGCTCAGGACACAGCCACAATGTCAAAGGTTATTTTTTTCTTGGAATTTTTATTGAATGTCAATTCATCAGCTGAGAAAAAAAGTCACAAAAAACTGAGAATGATTCTGGTACCAAAACAGTTTCATTCTAATTTGTTTCACACTAAAAGAACTTAAATATACTCATTTTCTATTACAGACGGAAGTAGTTTATTTTTATTTTTATTGTTGTTTTATAAATTTTTTTTATAAATTTTATGTAGAATAACATAGTAATGCTTGTTTAAATGATGGATGATCTCTGAGCTCTGTCACCTCTTTCATCAGGACTTTGTGCTGTGCACAGTGTGCAGAAGTCCATGGAAGTCAGAAATGCCGCTATATAAATGTGTTCCTTATGCTGCCTTTGAAGGAGTCCTTTGAAGGAGTGCACAGAAATTTCAGTCTCTGTGTGGAGAAAGAGAAAGTTAACAGCAGTTAAATAACGAATCTGCTGAACTTTATTAAGTAATGCTTTCTTATACAACCTTAACTGTCAATAAGGAAAAAAAAACTACAAAACACACTCTTTTCAAAGTTGTGCTGCAGTTAATATGACATATTTATACCTTAATTGTTTTTATTTTGGAAGCAGTTTAACCGTCTTGTCTGATCTAGTTTTGTTTGTAACAGTAACAGCATGCCACTGTACCTGTGTCAGTGTTCCCGGAGTGACGCTCACAGCATACAGCATCCATAGGGGAATCAGGAGTGTTGAGGAGAGTGTGAAGAATCCTCCGATGGTGTAGCCCCACCAGGGGTATTCATATGTGTTGTTGAATTTGGGTGGAGTATATTTGACCAAGGCAAAGATTAATGTGCACTGACAAGCACAACAGAAAGGAAAGAAGAGAAGGCATAAAAACACTCAAAATGACTACATTACTATTTTATATTACAAACATAAAAGTAAACGCACAATTAAACATTGTATATTCTTTTAATTTCACAAAAACACACCATGGACAGTCAGACTCTTGCATCAGCTGACTTGTAACTTCCTGTCTTATTCACACAAGCGTAAACAGCAACCCTGATCACTGGTGTTTGCTGTTGCTTGCATCTTTTTTACCATGTGATTTGCTGCATTAAATTTTCTACAAATCGTCATCATTCTTTAGTTACAGTGGCATTGTTGTTAACTGAAATAATATACTGAATGTTGTTCAAGTTAAATATGATAGTTAATCAGTTCAAGGTAATTTACTCAAGGTACGTGGGGGGGGGGGGGGGGGGGCGGGGCGGGGGGGGGGGGGGGGGGGGGGGGGGGGGGGGGGGGGGGGGG
>JAPZDV010000016.1:13429305-13447395 GCA_029814665.1 Acanthurus lineatus
AGATCATACTGATGAATGCCTTTCGATAAATATGATAGTTAAGGTAGTATAATGTCTTTTGCAATGTGAAATGAGTTCCTCTAATGAAAAGCGATCTGTTAAATCAGATAATTCAGAGGAAGCACGTTCAGTTTCGCGACATTTCAGTCAAAGAAAGGCTTTGATTTGAAAGGATTTGATTGCAGCGACGTCTGTCAGTTTCTCTTCTACAGCTGAAAATGTTAAATACATAAAGACAGACAATTGACACAGAAAACCTTTGAAATTAAACGAACCAACACGATGCAAAGCCGTCGACGTTAACGTACTTGACGTCGCCGTTAAACAGCTCAAACATCACGTCAAAGCCAAATAAATCGACACACAGTCGTTTAACATTAAGCGTACCTTATAGAAACATCCAAACCACTGTGGTCTGCTTATTTATGGTTGTTTTTGGATTAAAACTAGACGAAATTAGTCTGTTGTGAAGAGGATCGAATCGACTTCTCGTCGCTCGCAGGTTCCGGGGCTCGCAATGATGACGCAGTTACGCTGCGAATGTTGCGTCACATCCGGCCCCTAATGGCACTTCAGAGGAAACGCGTCAATTTCCATCAAAATAATGCGTTTTATAAACAAATGTCGCTTGCGTGGTCTTTAATTTAGAAAACTAACTTTATAAATCACAAAATTTATATTTAGGACATCTTTTATTTAATTTTTAAAATTTTTTTATTTATATAGTGATAAAAAATGTTTTACTTTTACCTGGTGTTAAGCTACTTAGGTCTGATCATTTATATTGTTTTAATTATTTCTAGTAATACCTGTAATGCTCATTGTGTTAAGCTGCTGATTAATAAATAATTGTTTAATAATGCATCTATAAAAAAGATGAATAGAAATAAACAGAAATAGACTGAACAGAGAAATAAACAAACTAGAAGAATTTGAAAAATTTATTTTCTTGGACTTTGTGTCCTTTGTGTGCAATTTTAAAATATACAACAGCCTGTAAGCAATACAATACTCTTGATATCTACGTGTCCAGTCAGTTCAAGGCAATTATATCATATACACACATACTGACATATAAAGGCAGTGCAAATGAAACTGTAAAGTGTACGTGTGTTATACATTTAAGGCACAGTGTGAGACCTTTTCTTGTCTTTACCACTGGTGATCTCAGGTGCAAAGGTGAGGTCACCTGCCAATCAGACTAATATACCACCAAGTTCAAGAGTACACAAAAAACAAAAACCTAACTACATACATTTTGTTTATTAAAAGCATCGGACAACATGGCTCACTGTGCTGTTTTTGTGTAAATTTAACTGATTGTCACATCTATAGTTTGTCTAAAGAGATTATGGGTGGCTCTTAGGCCATCTTCAGTCCTTTAAAGGCAGATAGTGTAACTAGTGATGTGGTCATGTATGGTACAGCACTAATGCCCTCCCCCTCCCCTCCCCTCCCCTCCCTCTACCTGGATGTGTTTAAATGTAGCAGCATCATCACTCAGAGACCTCTGTCAGGTCTGATGGAAAAAGTTGATTTAAAAACATAAGGAACATTAGTTGGAAACTAGAAATCAATTAAAAAAACTTCTGATAAAACTTGTTAAATATATAAAAAATAATAATCCTTTAAGTCAAAATATTACGTTGTCAGCGCTCTCTGGTGGACAAACTACATAATAGCAACACTGGTTTTTAAATTATCTCAAAAGCATTCCTCCACCGGAATTTGTTGTAACTTTTCTGGCCATTTTTTTATGCAGAAATCTATGTATCAGTCAATACTGGCAAATATAAACCCGACTTACATATTGATCTAATCTGGATTTCCACTGAGATGAATGTGGCTTCTAACCACAGCAGCCAAACTTTTGCCTCAGTTTATGCATCTCATGCTGTTATGTTTGATTATTGCATCCATTTTTATTACATTTAACAAGTGACAACTCTGTTTCCTATCAAAGAAACTAGAAATGACTCACCGTATCTCCTTGTTCTCATCATAAAACAAGAAGTTATTAATAGTAGGAACTAGAGGCTCTTTTTGTTTTCCAAAAAGTGGATGGCTCAGTAACATGCATGAGAGGAGATGCACAAACTGAGGTTCAGACAGCCCAAGATGTATTTTATTCTCAAGTGTCAGTAGGGTCTCAGAGGATGTGAATGATTTAAATTAAGAACCTGAGGACAATAAACTTAAATAACTTGGACAGTATCTTGCTCCACATTAAGATCTGTGTGTCCACTTCACTTGTACAGGCTGAGCTCGGGGCTGTGATACAGACACATGTAGGAGTCACAGAGCAGGCGGCGGGCCGACTCCCGTAAAGAGGTGGGGTCAACTCGGCTCAGCGCCTCCTCTGACAGGCTAAGGTAGCGGCCGACCTCTGGACACGGCTTCACCCGAGGGATGTTGAAGCCGTTCTCGCCGCCTGGGTGAGAGCACATGGAGAGATTAGGGAGAGCTTTCACATCAGTGCTTGTTTTACTGTTTTGATCCTGTAACTGCAGTGAGAATCTCTCACCTTCGCGGTCTGCCATGCTGTCAAAGAACAGCCAGTCGGTCGGGAGGGGCCCGTGCTTGACGAAGCTCACGTAATGGCTGGTCTCGATGCACGTGACTGCAAAGAGAGACATCCGCTGGCGGGTGCCGTGCAGAGAGCCGGTCCACGTTCCCCCAGGAACAACGAGCTTCACGGGGCTGTGGGACGCTCGCTTCTTGTGACTGTGGACCTGATGACCAACGGAAATCGTGAACAGAGTCAATAAAAAGAGCAAATGCAAACACTAAAGCAAAAGAAAATAAAGCTTCTGCATGTTTATTATCATGGGTGCAATTAGAAAAACATTAGGTGACTTCTGTTAAGGCTACAGTTTTGTCTCAAGTGGCCACCTGTGTGTTGCAGGTCTGGCAGAACTGTTTGAGTCGACCTGGCGTGATGTCTAAGTCGTCGTAACACTGCGGACACTCCCACTCAGCTACAGCCTGACAGATGCTGCACTGCCTCAGAGCTGCAGAGACAAACACAAGCTCAACTTCACACTTCAGTAACACCTCAGTTTAAAACTTTAAAGTACATTAAAACAAGACCAGAATCAAACTAAAATGCAGAGTTCTTACTGTCATCCAGCAGGTCTGTGATGTCGAGGCTGAGGGTCGGCAAGATGGCGTCAAACATTTTGAAGTCCTTTCCAAACCGAGGCATGAGGAGCAGGAGGCAGGAGGGAGCCTGGAGTGAAGAGATAAACGCACAATTATATTTTTATGTAGTGATTTCTTTTTAACAACATTAGTTTTGGCTCTGAAATGAACTTGTTTCTGTTACCTCGACAAACTTGAGGCCGGCGTGGAGGAAGGAGGATTCCAGCAGCGCCTGGACGCTGGCGACCCGCATCCGACTGGACGACGGCGAGGAGAGAGGGATGGGGGAATTGATTGGGGAGAGGGGTAGAGGCAAAGAGGGAGAGGGAGGAAGGGCAGGAGGGAAGAGCTGATAGAGGTGACACTGCTGAGGCTGCTGAGTCATCGACCTGAAAGTGAGAAGAAAAACGAGAGAAACTGAAGAAAGTGCAGGAAACAGCCGAGTGGAGGTGAACTGATTTCAACTCTCAGCAAAGTTTAAAAGCCTTTGAAACCTGCTTCATATCTGAGAAGAACATCTGACCTAAATGATAGTGGATCGGGGTGTGAGAGACAGGATGCAGGTGCAAGCCCAACAATGTGTGAACAGCTGCCTGTTATGCCAGTGTGTTGCACATCTGATTGGCCTACTTTTAAGCACGTAAACATAAACACAAGCGGTGTTGTAACCTGATCTTGAGGAGCGGCTCGACTCGGAGGAGCTGGAAAAGCTTGTTGAGGAACTCCTCAGGATCTGACGGAGAGAGAACAACAGCAGCATGACAGCATTCCCTCACACAAACGCTGTTCATATGCAGATACACAGTGCAAACAGAGGGGTGAGACAGGAATCCAGAGACATGCACTGCTGTCTCACACACACACACACACACACACACACACACACACACACACACACACACCTTTCTCCTGGTTGGTGAAGCCGGTGTCGCTGTTTTCAGCTTCCAGCAGTCGTCTCAGGGCCATGGTCTTACTGGCGCACACGTAGCCATACCTGAGGAACAAAGCAGCACACAAATACTTCAGGAGGACTTTGTTTCAAAAAGACAACAACAACAAAACACTAAAAACATGTCACACAAGAGCTGCGTCCTTCTAATCTATTTGCTTTCAGTGTTTAGTAGCAGAATTAGCAGCAACAGCATTTCCAACTGTGGTTTAAAGAAAAATAGAAGTGTTTTTGAAAAATTCTTGACTTTAATTAACCACATTTACACACCTTCGCAGGGGGTTGACTATCTCACAGCGCAGCAGGTCCTGAGCTTGACTGGCGTTCTGGTGCGTTTCAGGGTCTGAAGGCCAAAACAGCACCCAGTCCGCTGAGCTGCAGCAGGAAAACAGACTGAAGAGAGACAGAGATCACGACACAGGGGATGAAGTGAGCAGCCATATTTGTTTTTTCCAACATACATTACAAGCTAACTGAAAACAGTCAGTGCTCATCCTAATATCTTCAGTTTAGCCACAATCTTTTTACTCCTTTTGGTTGCTTCGGAGCAGATTTTACCTGAAAAGCGTGGCGTCCAGGTAGCAGGAGTTGAGGTGACCCTGGATGCCTCTCTTCCAGCCTTGGTAAAGCTCACTGGCCTCCTCTCCGTCCACAGGGGGGGTGTGCTCCTCCACTCGCTCGCTGCCCCACTCGGCAAAGGCTGAGAGAGCGACACAGATGCAGGGTTACGTACTAATAACCGTACAGTTATGGCACTGAACATTAAACATTAAAACTGTCTCCCCACCTATAGAGTTGCAGCGCTCCACCTGATTGACAGGCGTCTCCGGGGCGGGAAACCTGGAGTCTCGTCTGCAGTTGCGAAGTTTGACGAACAGGCCCTTGTTGGCCGGGCAGCGGAAGTGGCGTTCACCGAGGTAACTGCCGTCCGTTCCTGCAGACAGCTCCTGGTCCTGACACACACACACACACACACACACACACACACACACACAGCAGGTTAGTTTTATTTTACAGTAACTCTACTTTACTTCGCTGTTGTCGGCACTAAGATAAACACAGAACAGCTGTATGATTTTCGCCTCACCAGTTCGATTCCCGCCACTTGCTCTGAAATCCCACTGATCTGTCCGATCCAGCGAATGACTCCAAACAGCGGCGGGTCGTTCACCTCCACCATCGAGCCCACCTCCAGCCCACCGTCCACTCCCACCTCTCCATCCTCCCCTGCAGCTTCGCCCTCATCTGGACCCCTCAACGGCGAAGGTGGGCCGTGCACGCCGTTTGTGTGCTGCAGCTGGTCGGTGGCGGTCGGTGATGTCGGGCTGTGGGGTTTGGGAGGTGGGAGGGGAGGCAGGTGTTTGTTGGTTGGTTTTGGTGGCGGCAGGGGGGGTCTGAATGCCTGTTTGGTCGGAGGCATCAGGGCGACCTTGGGGGAAGTGGCGGGTGGTGACGCAGGGCCTGGTTTAGGGAGGGGGGGCGGAATAGGCTTCAGAATGGATTTGAGGATGTTGAGATGAGGGGGGCTCTGTCGGTGAGATTTGGGCTCTAGGAAGGAATTAAAGAAGAGTAATCAGAGTATCGCTCTGACCTGAAAGGGTCAGGTGTTCATTTATATGTTTACGAAACAGTTCGTACATCAGTGCGTAGTCTCCGGTGTATCCGGCTCAAACGTTTAGTTTTTGTCTGTTTCCAGGTGAATGTAAGTTTAAATAACAACATATATATTTCTAAACACTTTCTGTTTGGATTTTCTAAATTAAAACTCACACTTAAAGAAGCTTTTCCCAGCATTATTATTCAGGTTTTAAGAGCATTTTTTAGGCACAAATGGAGCAAATCGAACACATATACACAACCTAAATGAGGTTTTTATCTTTTTGTGAACAGTAAAACCAGTCTGCTAACAATGAAAGACTTTGACCAAAACATCTTTATTTATTCATTATCACTAGTTTACTATTTATTTTCATTAACCAAGTAAACAGCTCAGTAGGAGTGTTGTCTTTTTTCAGAATAAGAGCAAAAAACAGAAGATTTTGTGCATGTAAACAGTCATTTCACCTAAAGCTTAACAAATACTACGAGTGTCTGAGGCTCTGATGTGCAAACAGCTGCCATACCTGAGGAAACTCTGTTGATTGGCAGAAGTTGTCCATACAAAGAGGAAGGAATGTGGCAGAGCTTCTCTCCTTTATAAAACCCGTCCCAGTTACCAACAGGAGCGTCCTGTGAACGTGTCGCACAGAGTCAAACACAAAGCTGCAGACAAACGGCTTCACAAAGAGAAAAAGTTAAATCTGAGGAAATAAAAACGTGAAAATAAATTCACCTTCACAGTTTTATTACAAAAAATTAAAGTGTTCAGTCGTCTTAATTTGGTAAAAGCTAAAGTAAAAGTGATGTTTAAAGTGATATAATCCTAGTTTCGTACTGACCAGCAGGACTCCTACGTACGTCCCGGACGAGGACCGGCCGGGCAGGAGACCACAGAAGCCCACCTCCCCTCCGTAGACTTTGTCCTCCAGGGACACACACACCCTCTGGCCGACATTGAATGGCGGAGGCGACGCAGGGCCTCGGACTTGGACCTGGTTTTGGACTGTGATGGGCGCCGACTCGGCCGCCCGAGGGAGGATGTGCAGCTGAGGGGGGCTGCTGGGACGATGCTGGTGGAAGCTGATGTGGCGGCTGGGCTGCTGATGGTGGTGCTGATGGTGATAGTTCGGGAGGTGGTTGTTGCCATGGTGCCCGTTGATGGGGTGATTATTGCTGTTGCTGCTGCGGTGCTCTCGCTCGCGGGCTCGCTCGTGTCCGTCAGGGACGTTGCTGCTGCGGGACCAGTGACGGATCCTGATGTGGCTGACGGGGAGGAAGAGGGCGCAGGCTTCGGGGCAGCTGAAGAGCCGATGGCCCTTAAAGGACCCGTTGCCCGTTCCTTTGCCTACTGCCGAACCCTGCAGAGGCACCAGACGGACAAAAGACTGAACAAGGGGACCAATCACAGGCATCCTGCACATTTTTTTTAATGCTTTTATATCTGTTTTTATTTGAATATTTGCTGTGGTGGAAAGTGCAGGTAGATATTCAACATATTAACATTGCTAATGCAGCTTTTCACTAGAAATTTACACTGGACATTGGCATTAATTCAATAAAACTACAGATAAAGAAGTTTTTAACATTACAATCAATAAAATGAAAAAAAAGCAAAAAAATTCAAATAAAATACTGTGGAATAACAGGAAAAATAATTCAACATGCAAACAGAAATTTGTCTTATATCTAATGTAGAAGATAACTAACTGACTTCTGTATTAAAACAATGTAAATAAATGCACAGAAACAGACACAACAGATACTCTGCTGTTGTATTTCCAACAAAGCAACGCTGAAAAGTTTTCTCTCGTATTCTCGCTTCGAGTTTACCTTGAGCTGCACCCCGAAAAACACAGCGCTGCTCCCTCTGGTCAGCGGCCCGACATATTTCAGATCTGCCTCTGCCAGCTTGTCCTGTTGACCTATTTGGACCCACAGCGGAGCATTGAGAGGCAGAGCTACCAGCTGCTGCAGCTTCCCGGGGTTGCCTTAAAAAACAAACAATGCAACAATGGAAACCTTAAAAAAATACCCGCTACACTTGTACCAACACATATTGTAAGAACTTTATTTCACTTGCTGTTTTTCGTGCTATGCGTAACAGTATTTCTGCTAGTCATTGATGCATTTACTTAGAAGTTTATAACGGATCTCTGGATCGGATACAGGCTCCAAAAAGCCGCTCAGTTCAGCCGGGATTTCATGCAGAAACTTCCTCTCTACTTTTAGCATCACATCATTGTCCAGCACCTGGCAGGGGGGAACAAGAGGAAGAGAGGAAGACAAACATACGGGGGAGAGGAAGAAAGAAATCAGGGGAAGAAGTGACATTAGTTCTAAGTATATCCACCATTTAAAAAGAGTGACTCAGGAGCATGTGGAAGATACTCTTATCCAAACTAAAACTCAGTGCCATGACAGGAGTTGGTCTTTAAGGGACTTTAAGGATGTGTCTAAGGGTCTAAGGAACAGATCAACCAAGCCATGCACACATAATGTTGAAGTTAAATAAAATAAATTGTACTGCAACTCATGAAAGTAGCTAAACTGTCTTATATTTTAGTGCCTTTGTTGGTTTAAAATTTAAACATTTGATATAAAAGAAAACAGGCATACAGTTACATAAATAAAAAATGCAAAAAAAAATTCATTTAATAAAAAAGACTAGATGATTGTGGCTTAATTTACTCCAGGTTTTTATTTCATGTTGTCACTGTTATTTATCGTTCTGAGTCAGCTTGACCAGGTGTTTAAGAAGTTGTTCTGCAAATTTTCTATTTTGTGTATGTATTAAGTGTCAGAACACAGTGAAAAAGCCCATAATAATTCATTAATAAATGTTTGAACACTTGCTTGAAAGTTACTTTAAATATGTGTTAACACTCAAAATGGCTAATCAATCTGTCTCTTTAATAAATAATTCAACCTTTTACAGTATAGGAGTTTCACTTTAAGGCTGAAAACTTGGTGTCTCCTCATATAAAATGTTCTTGAACCTTTATTCAGGTATCAAAACGTCCCTGAGCCCTGAAGAGTTGAGCAAAGCACCGACTCTTCCCACGTAAATTTATTTATTTTAACTCAATAAGTGTTTTACCTTCACCCAAAGGTAGTCTCCTCTGCTCTTATCCTGCTCCTGGCAAATAAACCCCCGCAGCAGCCGAATGGTACCGTCCAGCTGGTCCTGGACCTTCAGGTCGGTCGAGATCAAGAACATTTTGGGGGGGCGGCGCTTCCTGTTTGACTCGTGGGCCCCTGACATCATTTGCTTATCTTGATATTTTAGCTGTTTCACAGATGAATTAAACTCTTCATTTCCGTGCTGAAAACAAGACACATAATCATTTTTTTTTAATCAAACGACAAAACGGGTCGAAGTCCATCCGTTCACCTTACATGACTGTAACGTCAGGTAGCGACAGTTCGTTCACGTTTAAACTTTATTCATTCGTCTCCAAACCGAAATCTAACCGTGAAAAACAACACGAGTAACATCTCCGCCATATTGACGACTAACAAACCAAAGAGTTAACTTCAATAAGGAATTAGAGGATTTTAATTAAACACTCACCAACTTCGGTAACTTCGGCCGTCAACATTTCCCTCACATTTAAAGGAGCTACGCTTTAATAACAAACCGAATCGTGAAGCAGGAAGCGGAGTGATTGACACCAGCGGGAGCCAATCAGGAGTCAGGAAAGTTCGGCATGAGCGGTTTTAGCCAATCAGAGCGTGAATGACAACAGGGGGGAAATTCCGCAGATGAGCAAGGTCCTTAATACACAGAGGAAGCTGTTAAACACAATGCACACACCAGTGATTGTATTTTTTTTATTGTTTTATAAATAGAATATAAAAATAATTCCCTAAACTGATGATATTCATTTTTTTTTCCATTCACACTGAACATCATCCCTTACAGAAATATATTTGAATAAAATGATAAATGGACATAATCAACATTGGACTGTAGTGCAGAACTCCCTTAGAAAAATACAACATTTAAGACAGTCTGACATCAAATGTGTTTTATTTGCCTTTTTGTGGCAAAACACATCACTGTGTCTGGGAGTAAATGTTTTTTTTTAACAGCGTCACGGTCAGTTTTGAGCTGTAGTGCATGTTTTTTTATTTTATTTAAATCAACGAGGCAGCAGTTAATCTCAATGTCTCTATTTTTCACTCTCTTTCTGCTCCATTTCAAAACTTAAAATAAAACTAAACTAAAACATAATGCCATTTGTAACTTAGTGAAACACAACGGTATGAAAAAAAAAGTCATTACCTAAAATAAATGTCTTTTTAAAAAATTTATTTTAGCTTATTTTAGGTCTATGTTTCCTCTAAAATATCCTTCATAAAAGAGCAGTGACAATCTTTAATATATCAAAGATGAACATCACATTTTTTTACAATAAATTAATCGTACATTTTCACAGCTGGACAGTGTGTGTGATTCAGCCGTCGTGCAAGTAAAAAAAAAAAGCTAATGCAGTACCACATGATTATCCAGATACAGCACACACACACACACACACAGAAAAACATCCATTATAAGACAGCTTTCTGCTTCCAGTTTCCAGTCGCAGACTTCATTTAACCGGTTGGGATTTTCTTTAGTGTCTCATCCAAAAGACAAAGGCAGCTCCTTCGCAGGTGCAAATGATGAACAGGTGATACCCCCGTATTGCCACATCTCTGTTTAAGTGTTAAATCAGTGCAGATGCTCATGATGATTGCAGATCTGGGTAAATACACAGCAGTATTTTCAAGTCATATCCAGCGATTGCATGTACCTCTGCGGACAACCAGACTGACTCACGTAGCAACAGTTCACACAGTCGTCCTATCTGGTGCACAAGGTTCATTAAAACAAACACCAACAAGCATCCAAAGCACATTTGGACCCAGATCTGAGTGATGAGTTCAGGATTTGTCTGTGCAGGTCAGAACTGAGGAGACGTTTGGTCCGTGTTAACAAAGTAGGTGGTGAGTTCCCCTTTGCCTTTGACGTTGATGACTCCTCTGAGAGTGACACTGTATCCGACGCTCTCCACCATCCGGGCCGTTTCCTCCGTCACCTGTGAGCAGACGGACACAAAAATACAGCAAGAATGTGTGAGGTTTCATGTCACAAGTTATCCATTCATTTCTGCCACGATATCAATCAAATTTCTGCTAAAATGAGAGAAAAACAAGTGGCGTATAATGTTTAATCTGTCCACCTTTACAAGCCATGTAAATCCTTTGTTTTGACTCTTTTTCTCTGACCTGTATCTTGTCCAACACGCCTGTGCTGTCCATCCTGCTGGCCACGTTCACAGAGTTCCCCCAGATATCGTACTGAGGTTTGTGAGCTCCAATAACTCCTGCAATCACTGGACCATGGTTTATTCCTACAAGCAAATAAGACAAGGAAGAGGGATCTTTAAATATTCACAAATATAGAAAACAAAAGTGTCTTTCAAAAGTCCCTTTCAGTATAAATCTAGAATAAACTCACCAATCCTGAGTTTGAAACTGTTGAAAGAGTGTGTGTTGATGAGCTCCAGCTTGCCCATTAGAGCTATGGCAAACTCCACCATGGAGCGCACATGACTGTAAGACACCTCAACTTTCTGCAGGGGGAGCCAGAGATCATGTTAATGTAGGGCAGGGTGTAGGCTACAGCAGTGGACAAGCACTAACCCTTTCAGAAAACAGATGAAAGACAACGAGAGACTGAGCAAACCTTTCTTTCGTCCCCTGTTGGTGAATGTGTTAACCCTGCAGCAGCCATGTACGTGCTGCCGATGGTCTTAATCTTCTCCACTGACGAGAATTTGGGCTTTGAGAGAAGCTGCACGACAGAGACGTGACAACGGGGGGAAAAGTGAAACAGAGAAAAGCAATAGAGTGAAGTTTGGAGACAAAGACAAAATGTTCCAACTTGTTGAAGCCGACTGTGACTGAACAAATGTAATCGTATCTTCTTCCTCATACCTCATCAAAGTCTGATATGATCTCGTTGAGGAAGCGCAAACACTCCAAGCCGTCCCTGTTGGCACTGCTCTCGCTGTAAAACTCTTTGAACTGAGGCACCGAGGCAAACATCACGCACACACAGTCACATGACTGACTGTACAGGTCCTGAAACACATTTTTTTACAATTTAAGGACCTAGATAATAAGATAACACGCGCTCTGAAATATTGAAAAGTCAACACAGTCGATCCTGTTCAGCCACATGAACACTCGTCACCATCATCACTGCCAGAATTCATTTGTAGGTCATTTGATGAGCTTCTTTGCTTCCTTGCTGTCCCATTTTAATTCCAGTTAAAAAAAAGGCATTAAAATACCACAAAATCCTTCATTTTAATACATTTACTCTCTCAAAATGTCTTTTTTCTTGCCAGTCTCATTTTTCTGCACTCTCTCAGGTTAAGGTAGCATGAAACCTTTTGATGATCTTTAAAATTTGATACAACTTATAATTTTACACAAACTTAACAGCCTGTAAACACAACAACCTGAAATATAAAAGTTGACATGGACGACAGAATGGCAGGCAAACTGGGGAATAAACTGCCAGCAAAAACAAGAACATGGATGAATAATCTACTGTGCATCTCCGTCGTTTTTTGTCATCTCTACCTGGTTGCGAATGGTTTTGCCCATGAAGGTCGATGCCACATGCAGCGGCAGCACGTTCTGAAGGAGGAGCTTGTTGACGTTCTCCATGGTCTCCATCTCCTCTCTCTCGGTCTGGAAACAACGCTCCAACAGGAAGTCCACGCGGCAGCCGAGCTCGTCCTGAGGGAAGGGCAGAGTCCAATATGTGTAAACAAATTTGGTTGTAATTAACTTGTTTGAAAATGAAAAAAAAAAACATGTATAACAAGACAGCCTCACACACACACACACAGACAGACACACACATAAGTGTATAAACATTTGCGAACACACACCTGTCGGGCTAGTATGAGGCACACGATGTAAAAGATGACGAGCCAAACCCCGGACATGATCTGAGGGTCCTTCAGCACCCCCGGCCTGCAGAAAATACACACATACATATTTAGAGCCAGACTGTGACATAATCTCAGCTATGAAACCACCGTCACTCTCTTTTTCCTTTCATTACATTATTCCTTAGACAAGAGTCTCTTGTTGCTCACAATTAATGGGACCTGAACCCCCCAGCAGGCCTCTTACTATAGAAAGCTGTTGAATAAATGATGGTGATCTGAAACTCCAGACAAGGATTCACAATCTGGACTTTTGAGTGCGACATTAAAGGCAGGAAACTCGACACCTTTGGCTGAGCGAGACAGAGAGTGTGATGACCACAGACGGCAGGAAAAAAAGGGCAGATGAGTGGACGGTGAGCTTTAGCAGGATTACTGACAGTCTGTGTGACAGTACAAGCAAGTTTGAACGCTTCTGTATATTCATACCTGCACACTTCCATGCATCTTATTCTTTTAACACATTGTAACACAGACTGTTTACATACAGTTATTTACTTTGTTCCAAATGTTGATGTTTACATGCAACGTCATCTGCAGCGTCACTCACTTGGTGTCGTTATAAAGCAGGTCGATTAGGCAGTACGATCTCGGGGCGTAAACATGGAGGAAGAGGGCCAGGTAAACCACAACAGCGAGGGTTAGCAGCAGCGCCTTCACAGACAAGCACGTCTTGACAAACACAATCACTCCCAGCATGGCCATCAGGCAGCAGTACAGGTAGTACTGGATGTTTGTGGAGGAAGGCAGGTGAGAAGAGAAAAAAATGTGGGTTTATGACAAGTCATGTGTGATGTGACGAGCTTGTACTGAAGCTCACAACATTCAAGAGCCAATAAAGAAACCTTTATTTGGGCTATGAACAGCTCAATGCTGGCAGAGAAGACTTTAATGAATGTTTTTCCTTTTATACATAAGAAAAGGAACAAGAAAAAAACCCTTGTATTTCCCTTGATTGGTAAAGATATATTATAAAGATTAAAAATGGTTAATAAATTGTGAAATGTTTATTTAGAGGTACATACAGGCACAGTGTAGAGTTTGAGACCCTCCAGCTCTGTCCTGTTAGCTATCGACGTGCAGTTGTTTCCTGGGAGGAAAAACTAAAAGACAAAACAAGAAGAGAAAAATGTATTAAGAGTGAAATGAAATGAAGAAAAGAATATGATCCAATCACTGTGGGGCCGTGGTGGAAACTCACAAAGTTGAGGATGGCCATAAGAAGGGTGATTAGCACACAGAGAGTGACCACAAACAGTCGCAGCGCCGCCCTGGTGGAGACGCCGCGGGACAGTCCTGATATCCACTGAACACCCAGCGGCATCTTAGTGCGCCACTTCTATAAACAAACACACACATTCAAGCGTTTAACACAGATATGCTGAGGGCCGCTATAACCATGCTACTCATCTCAGTTCACAGTGTGATCATAAAAATTCAGTTTTGAATAAAATGGTACCGATACGGTACTAGCATAAACGACAACCAGTTAATGCCATGACTTATAAAAACTTGCACTTCTATTTTGACATTAAACCATTAATACTGTTTGTAACCTGTTGATATGAAACTCTGCACCTCTCACCGTACAACATGCTCAGTGTTATCACAAACATACCAAGTGTTTATTTACCTCCAAATATCCAGTGAAAGCGATGGACAGAAGCAGGACCAGCACTGGGAAGGTCGCACCGTAGGACACGGCCATCTCAAAGTTACTGCAAGAGGAAAGAGAGCAGATCATTTACACAGCTGATTCCTCATTCAGCTGTGACAGAATAAAACTCTATGAATCTAAATTTGTGAGCGATAAACTGCGAGAGTAAGCAAATTTGAAATAAGGAATGATAATAAAAATGTTTTTGGGCTCAGAGGAATCACATTCAAAATTATTTAAGAGTTTTTTTTTAAGTAAAAACCTGAATTTTAATTTGTTTCAATGTGTGATATTATGAGCATGAACACATGGAACTAAAGTTTGGTTGTGTTTGTGGTTTTGTCACTCACTTCTCAGACACAAGCATCTGAACGGCGAAAAGAGTGATGAAGATCAAAGCTATGCAGCTCATCGACTGGTGCAAACCGGTTACTTCTGAGAGGCGGAACTGAAACGAACACACAGGTATCAGACAAATAAAGTAGAGATAATGAAATGAAACACACAGGTGAACATAACGTTAATCAGGCCTTTTTTTTTTTACTATTCATACATACATATTACGGTTTTTATGACCCTTTTTACTTCTCCTATGTTAGACCAGTGAATGAAGCTACCTGTTTCTCCAGACTCAAGTCGTTGAACAGCAGAGTCAAACAGTTGAGCTTCTTTAATCTCCTCCTTAATGTAAAAACATAAAATAAAGGAAAATCAAAAATGGTATGAACAAGAAACTGATCCCAAAACTAGAAAGACTGAATAGAAAAATTAACACACAAGTCAGAATATAAAATAAGAAAGAATTAAAGAGTTTGATCTATTTTTAATGAAGACAAAGCCATGATGTTTTTATGGCTTTATATTAACTAACATAAAAGCAGCAGTGAAAAAAAAGAATAAAAACAAAAAAATAGCAAAACAAAAAATAAAAACTTACCCTGCAATGTCGATTGTGTCCAGTGATCCCCTGACACCGTTATCCACAACCAAACTGGGACAAAACAAAAGCACATTAGGAAAAGCTTCAATCTAATCAATATTCTGTGTTTCTATATCAGCTGGTTTTCAAATTTACCTCAAATTCTTAATTTAGGACTTTCAAAATAAAATAATGCTCTTTATACCTGATAGCTAAAAACAGCCAAATGCATAGATTTTGCAACTGCTGGTGTATTTTGCATATTTTTTCCTTTGGGAACTCACCCATAGGGGTTGTTCTGGTTAGGTGGTCTTTCCTGAAGCACACAAACATACAAAAATATAAGTTTTCGACAGAATGAATTACTTAATTTCATCCTCTCATGTACATAAAACAGATGTGATGATAAAATACTTGTAACGGTCAGATAAAAAGACCAGAGGTGGTGTGTAATATTTGCAGCACAAACACGTACAGCAGACAGCTGTGACTGGTTCATGACAGCGTTGGTGGGGATGGCTGGCTTCTTGGAGGGCGTGGCATCAGGGTTACTAAGATCTGCAAAGGGGTGGATAGTCCGCCAGGAACGTAGGTACTGAGACATCCGGACTGAGGCCCGCTGCCTCGACTCGCCTGGAGTGTTTGCCTGAAATTAAGATGAAGATGAGTTAATTTTTTTTTCATTTTTTTCACTCAGGAAGTGTGAAATATTAAAGCAAGTTTCCCTCCTCTTGTTTTCAGGGATCACAGCAAGACCTTCTTGCCTTTCTTTATTCTCCTACTTAAAAAAAGGTTAAACTGCTTCTCCTTCATCCAATTTTAATGACATCACTGTTATGTTTCCATCATAATGGTTCTTTTTTTATTTGAAAGCGCAGAGGCAACAAAAAAGTAATTTCTCCTGTGAACAATTACATGCAGTTTAGGTCTCCTGGGAATATTGTCCGGCTTGTGGGGGTCTATCACCAGGTAGGTTTTTCTTCCTGTAAGAAGGGGGTCCCGACTCCCTCCGTCCCCGTCCTCCACTTGATACGCTCCATTCAAGTGCTGCAATGTCTCCTCTGTGATGTGGACTCGACTGTTAACATCAAAGAATGAAAACAAAATCACTTAAAAAATATTTAAGAAGAAAAAAAGAAAAGAAAGGCAGAAAATCAAAAAAAGATTTTAAGATGTTCTCACCCAGGTAGACCTCCAGACTCCATGTGATTGGCTAACGTAACATCATGTGACCACACATCGTACTGCCACTTCTGCAAGCCGATCACACCACAGAGCACGTTGCCGGTGTGGACACCCACTCGCATGCTGATCTCAACCCCCGTTGCCTCTCGCAGTTTACTGCAGGGAGTCAAAAGTATTAATAAAGTCAGAAAAAGTGTCCTGTCAACTTGTGGAACTTCTTGTTGAGTTACTAAGATAATCGAAGATCACTTTGATTAATTATTTTAATTCTGAGTTGAGACAGCACGACAATAAAAAGATAAAATATTTAGAAAAATGTACTGATTGATGCATGACGGGTAAATAAGTTCAAATCTATCTTTTAATTTCGAAACAACTGTAACACTGGTGAACTGTACTTAATATTTTTGTATTTATGCTTAATTTAAAATAGTAATTAAAAAACTGTTTTAAGCATCAAAATTTTCTGAGATTTAGAAAAGGGACATAAAAATAAAATGCAGTTGTATTTATGTACAAAAAAAAAAATTCCATGCATAATCAGAAGTATCAAATATTTCTGTTGTTGATCTACATGATGCAAAGACAAAAAGACCCCACTGAAAATGTGGAGAATATGATGGTCAGTTTTTACATAAGGTGCCTCAGTACTCTAACTATGTGCTTTGACCCGTGATATAAAGAGTTTAGTTTCAGTTATTGAGAAAAGAAAAGTGACATAACTCTGGCATTGAGACTATGAGGAAGCTGTGTGTAATACAGTAACAGCATCAGATGCAAACTAAGAACAATGAAGAGCTTTTATAACTGATGCTGGCGAAAAACTTTAAACTCAGATTAAACTCAGATAACAGACCTGATCGCAGTGCACATATCTAGTCCCATCTGGACGCAGTTGCTGGCGTGCGTGGGAATGGGGTCAGGTAAACCGGATACACAGTAATAGCAGTCACCCAGGATCTTAATACGAAGACACCCGTTCCTCTACAGATAAAAAACAAAAACACCCAGAGAGGGGCAGGTAGAGAGTCAGAGGCTTTAACTAAAAACAAATCTGTTCTTTGTAAAGACGTATCTATTTTTTTTGGACAGGATGAGCTGATGCTTTTACCTTGGCTATGTCGTCAAATCTGCCAAAGAGCTTATTGAGCACAGCCACCAGCTCCTCTGGCGAGCAGGTACTCGCCAATTTTGTAAAGCCGACAATATCTGCATACAGGATGCTACAAAACCGACACAGATAGACACAAATATCAGACTTGTGTTGGTATGAAGACAGCTTTTAGTGACACAGCACTTTGGAATAACTGCACAAAATAGAAAAAGACATGACAAAGACATTCATTCTTTTCAAGTTTTTTCAGTGTGAAAGTAATCCGGCGATACCTCCATATACAGTGCTTAACAAATTTATTAGACCACCTGTCCCAATTTGTCTCAGAGACCATCCAGCATCATGAAATGCTTTAATGCAGACTCTTTCATTTTCAGTGAGCTCTCGACATTTTACCATTTCGAACAGGAATGAGGAATTTTAAAAACTGAATTCCCCCTTTTATACCCAAATTTGAGCCGGCTCACTGGGCTTCTCTGAGAAGTCAGAAATTAATCGAGCATAACATTCAACCAC
>JAPZDV010000016.1:13447495-13470377 GCA_029814665.1 Acanthurus lineatus
TAAAGAGCTTCTACATATTGGTGTATTAACCATTACAGAAACATAAAAAATGATTTTGGTAATTACCAATGCTGTTACTTTAGGGCAGCTGTGGCATAAACCTTAATTTGGGTGGTGGTCTAATAAATTTATTAAGCACTGTACAACCCATGAAAAACAGACTATGACCATTAAAAAGTTCAAGGATAAAAGGGAAAGAGAAGTAATGTTTCAGCTGCAACACTGCGAAAAGCTCATCACCTCAACAATGTAACATCACGATCCTCACCTGACGTCTTTGTGCTGTCGTATGTAGAGGCTGTGGAAGTTGTTGATGTTGGGCTCATTCCCCTTATCGCTCTTCGGCTTGGAAAGCCTCTTTATCACCTCTGTTTTCAGCTCCATGGCGATGTACCGTGGCAACACCGACAGGAGGAGCTGCTCCTGTTGCCAAGGACACAGATAGGACGGGGGGGGGTAAATATGTGTGAGGAGACGGTGGGTGATGAGTTTTGAGACCTCGCATACTGGGTCATTGGATTTCTGTCTTCAATGGCTGTAAAAGAAATAGGTGGCCATCAAAAGCCTCTTTGAAGCGATGCCGTGTTTACTTAGTGGATCACGTTTCGTCTATTTGTTTACCAGCTGTGAATGGTGTCCATTTGCGTTTGCCTATTCTATTGCTGCTGGGCTTCAGAAAAGTGAATGATTAATCTATTGACCTAATAGCAAGAAAAGCATACAGTAACCAAACCCAGGCTGTCCAGGTAAAGAGCCCTCTAATGAGAGTGATTACATTTAATGATTTTAAATTCAGAGTAACAGAAACAAGTTGTACAGAAGACAGCTACATTGGATTTCTGCGCTTTTTAGTGAGATGAATGGATTTATGGTAAATAAAGTTCTTGGCTTGTCAACGTCTTACAGTAAAAATGAGATATGTGTTGACTTACAGACCTCAGATTTGTAAAGGCTAAGCTTTTTTTTTTTTGTCACTCAGGATGTTTGACCTGTGAAGTGACCCGAACTGCATTGATCTAAGACAAACAGGGCAAATAAAGGTTGAGTTGAATAAGGATAAATTTCAACAGAGCAACCAATGAGAATTCAAGGTTAAAGCTCTACAAACTTTATTATCAAAAGAGTGTGAAATCTGTGTGTGAACCTGCTTATATTTCTTTATTTCCTTCTGGGAGCGTATGGCGCTTAACTCTTCCCTCTTCTGATTGGAGATCCTGAGATCGTGCTCACTCATCCACAGATGGAAAATCCCGACGCAGTTCACACAAACGAACAGCACTGCGTTCGCCACGAGCTGAGAGAGACGTCAGAGGGAAGGAGAGGAGATTTTTTAAAGGTCATTAATTATCCTCTTACACTTCCAGCACAATAACAGCAAAGTAGCTGAGCCAATATTGTGACTGTAACTGTATCCAACAAGTAGAAACAGACTGAAATTCACGAGACATTATTACTTTGAAGTTGCGTGCAGTATTATTGTACTGTATTACTCACTGAAAACCACGCTTGACTCTCACACCATAAGACAAACAACAGGTTATATAAGACAGGGATCAAGGCTTACTGTTAAACATCAAAGAGTGATGCAAATAATTAGCATGTTTCCAGTGTAACTGTAAACCCTGCTGGTCACAAACCCCAAAACAGTAAAGTGCAAGCTGTTCTTCGCACATGAAATTTGAATTTGGAATATTTTTTACAGCGAGGCTGTTTACATGGAAGTCATTTGCAATTTTTTTGGCACACTCCTCTTTAAACCTTTATCATGTGCAAACATTAATTTGCATCTACTATGAAAATTCGAACTAGCTATGCAAACTTATGATTATGATATATGGGTAACAGCTAAAAAGAGCGGAAACTGAAAAGAAAAAGATTTTATTTGCACCTTTGAACAGAGATAAGCTAACTGTTACACTCCTTTTTCAGTCTTTATGGTGAGCTAAGCTACCCAACTGATGTCTCCAGCTTTGTAGCAGCTAACAGACATGAAGGCAAAAGCAAATTTAGCAAAATAATCAAAATTCAGTGAAATGTTTTCAAACACAACAGATCTTTACCTGCACAACCAGATCGGGTGTCTCTGGACTCGTGACAGGAACATAGACGCTGATGATGATGATGTGCGAAACACTGGTCCCTATCCCAACCATGAGGGCCCAGGCCATAGAGAGAGGCAGCACTGTGTACACACTCAGAGACAGGAAGAGGAAAAACGCTACCTGAGGAGGTAAGAGAGAGTGAAAGAGAAGAAGAGAACAGGAAAGTCAAGAGAGATTCAGAGTTATAACTTAAATAACACACAGTTAAGCCACATAAAACTCATCATTTTATTCTCTTTTTTCGCTTTGCTCTAACCTGCTCCCATGTGGTCACAGGTCCTCCAGTGAAGATGAAGACGATGGCTGTGATGTAAAGAGTCCCCCAAACGAAGAGAGCCAGGGCTCCTCCACAGCGCCTCATGGTGGCCAGCCAAGGCAGGCAGACAAGCAGGATGGCACTCAGACAGAGGACCACGCACACCACCGACAAAGCACCAACATGATAAAAGATGTTTTGTGCAGAAATGGGCGGAAACTGAAAATCAGCAAAAACAAATTGTAGTGAATTACAACATCAAATCATAACATTAGTGGGAATCATAATACTCAAGAATCGCAACTCATTAAATCCAAACTCCTGTATTGTGATCAAATCTTGTGAAAAGCATTATTTTCTTTTTGCGTAGCGGCAAACGACAATCAACGTCCAAAGCAATAAACCCAAGCAACCTAAATTTAATTAGCAGACACAGAAGAGAAGGAGCATTTCGTGCTATTATGCATTTGCAAAGACCTGTCTTGCAGTGTCCTATTTTAACTCAGCTGTTTACCGCGTCCAAAGCACCTGTCTGCTCTGAACCAAAATTAAAATGCGTTTATTCATCAGACATGAAAGCCAGGCTGAGCTTTAAACAGCTGGCGCAATGTTTTTAATCTGCTCCGACCATGTGAAGTGAAGGTATTTTTATTTATGCAACATAATGTGTGATATTCTTTCTTTTTTTAATTTTTTTTTTTACAGGAAATAACATTACTATTGCTAAGAGTGCACTGACCTATTAATGAATTAAATCTAATGTTTCACTGCAAAATAGGGAGGAAAACATATTGAAAATAGAACAAATTCTCTCAAGTTTCCCTGTGTGGGGACTTGATGCTCCTCTTTGTCATGTATCATAGTGAACTGAATACCTTTTGGTTTTTGAATTTTTGATAAATAAAAGAACAAATTAGCAGAATAATTCATTATGAAAATAATCATTAGTTGAAGTCCTAATTGATGAATCCTTTTTCTGCTCGATTTACTGATTATCAGAGCCCACGGTAACATCTTCAAATGACTAAAAACAACACTCCTAAGCCAAAAAATATAAGGTTTACAATAACAATAAACAGAAAAAAGCAAAATATCCTCCAATATGAGCAGCTGGAAAAACACTCTGTACGTGTCTCACCCTTCCTGTGGTGGGAATGAGGACGATGATGGCCACACAGAAGGCTATGGACAGCACCAATCCAGACAGCATGGCCGGGGTCTCCTCAACACACTGCAGAAAAGCCCTGTGGAAAGTCTGATAGCAGCAACACATCCCCTCTTTCACGGTTCGCCTGGAATTGGTGCTTCGCCTGTCCTCGTCTCGGTCCTCCTCGTCCCACCTAACATCAATGCTGTCCCTTGTTTGGTTGAATGAAACATCAGGAAATGAGGTCGAACTGCCCCTGGATGAGTTTTCTGCGTTTGCTTTGACAGTCAAGTCTGTTTTGGAGTCGCATCTGTCATCATCTGGACAGGTTTTGGTGCTTTTGCTAGACTGAGATGCGTCCAAACTGGGCTCAGAGAAGTTACTCTCTTCATCACAAAGGTCAGTGCTGAAACTGGTGCAAGCATAGCCAGGACTAGATTTTGTGCTGCTGTAATCAGAGTCACTCGAGCCATTTGTTTGGGATCCGGTACTGTTGTCACTTTGTAGCCTGTCAGAGGATGAATCCACAGGGGCATTGCTCTCTGTCACCTCCGGGGTAACACCTGTTCCCTTCAAGAAAGAATTGACCTTGAGAGGTTCAGGGGCCTGTGTTGTTTTCACAATACCCACCTCTACAGAAATCTGGGATTTATCAAGCTCTGTCTGCTTAATGTCCTCGCTTGCAGACTGTTTTACACCACCTGTTCTTTGTCCCAAGTCATCAAGCTCCATGATATTGCCTTCAGTGATTTTGTTTGTTTCATCACTGGAGATGACCACGATGTCTGGCACCAAAGACCCCTGTGATGCTTCTTCATCAGGCTTCCCCTGTTCCTGAAAACCTTGTGACTGGTCTGGCATTGTGACCTGTGCAAGTGTGAGAGACCTCACCGTCTATCAACTTGTCACTTTGATTTATCTGCTAGCACTCCGTCTCCCTGTCTATGTAAGTACAAACGAGCACTAAGTAGTTAATCTCTGTCTTGTCAGATGTTATTTATGTCTGTGCAGCAGAAAGAGCCTCCACCTTTGTCTGTGTGTCAGATTTAATAAATAAAAAGCAAATAAAAAACCTGTCAATTTCAAGTCTGTTCCAGTGAGAGTCCAGCTCCTCTGGTTTGAATACTGTCCTCCAGCTAGAAGATATTATCAAAATAGGTTATATTAATGATGAAGATGATGAAGCATGTCCTTTCTTAGGTTTCATTTATCCTTTAAGGTCCCAAAGATTGTTGCTGAGGAATCTTAAACCACAGAATAACTTCCACTGATGTGTGCTGATCCATACTAAATTGTAGAAGAGTCTCACTGTCAAAAAAAAGACAAAAAAATGTAAAAAATTTCAACACAATCAGCAAAGATCACAAACTAAACACATAACGTTGCTGCTAAGCATTAGCTTTGTTTTTCTGTGTCTTATGTGAAGTCCAGTTTGAGCAAGAAAGTCATACCTGTGCATGGTTTTAATGCCAGTTTAATGACAAGCTTCTTCTAGTCATTTCCCCATTATGCAAAACTTGTTAGTCTAGCTGCAAGCTCTTCCCCAGTGACACACACTACAGCACAACACACGAACACACATTTCAGGTGTGTACAGGAATGAAATGTCAGCGACCCACCCAGTGCACATTAAAAACATTTTTTCCAGTCACCACCTACACTCAGTGTTTCACATTGATCTGCCTCTGCGTTGGTTTTCTCTTCTGCTTCTTCCCTGTCATCTGACTCGGACAAAAACTCAGCTGCCTCACACAGCACCATCCGACTGAGCCTTACCAGTGTGCAAAATATCACGACCACCTTCCTCTGTCTGCTCCAAAGTCGACATTAATTCCAGGATTAAATTTTTCTCTTTAATCTGTATCTTCTCATACAGGTATCTGATTTAATAGGAAAGTCATGGAGGGATTAAGCAGTAATTCATCTGATTCATGAGTTTATCCTTGACCGACCTTATGCTGTGCCCTTTTACATTAAATTAAAACAGGCTGGTTTCTTTTCTACACATTTATAAAAGAGGCACTGTGTGTCTTTTTTGAGGCCAACATAATTCTGTGACACTATGCGGTGATGACAGTGCATTGATTGTTCTTACTGCTGCGCCACTGTCTTTTTTTGCTATCTGCTGGTTTCACTACTCTGTTCCACTTGCCTGTGAAGCTCTTTTCAAAAAGAAAAGGGGTTTTCCAAAACTAGCTCAGCCATCTACAGCTCAAAATCAAACCAGGAACGTTGTTATTTATCTCTTAAGATTAAGGTGGAAGCAGTTCATTTGACTTTTCATTCATTTTTAGATGACAGACTTTCAGATTACATTTATTGGTAAAGTCACTTGTTTGTAGTTTAACCCAGTTCTGGGAAAATTTCTTTCTCTTTATTTATTAAGCTGTCACCTGTTTTCTCAATTAATTCATGACTCATTTTTTTAATCTGATATCAGAAATGAATAATGAATAATGAATAACTGCATAATGATACATGCACGACCCAGATTTCTTAAATGGTTTATATGTATTTCCCATGCATAATGTTCCCCGATTTGGGGTGAATAAAGAAATTTGTCTGGTTAAAGTTAACCAATAGAATTTTAAAAAGGCACTTTCCAACAAATACATAGCCATATCTCCAACGTTGAACTGATGAATTTGTAAGAGAAATATCAGATAAAAATAAAAGATGTTATCCCATATGGCAAAATAAATAAATAAATGACTGTTTTAGCTAAGCCATCTTTAAAATCTTACTACTTTTATCTGAAGCGAAACCCTTGATGATAGCAGATGTGGATAAGCCTTCATGAAAGTCATTTGAACAATAAATAAAGTTAACGTTAGATTGGCCTACATTAATGAACTAACATTAGGTTAAACATGAACTCATGAAATCATCTCATCATGAGAAATCCCTTTATTGTTCACATAAGACTTAAAACTACAACTTAACGTCATTATAAGGTCTATCTGAACAACTATGTAGCAGTAATATCTATGTTAACAGTTAGCTAGCTTAATAGTTCAGTTATGATATCAATATTTTCGGTTTGGTAACGTTAAAATAATGTTAATAAAAGAGGCTAATTAACAGAACAGAACAGAAAAAGTGGTGAAGTTGGAAGTTAAAGTTAAGTTTGATTTAAAGGAAGCTAATGTATGATAACATAAATAATATTCTTACCTCATTGTTTATTAACGTCAACTTCTCTCTTATCGCTATCTTTAACGTCAATCAGCTCATTTGCACGATGTGTTAATTCCCCGCTGCGTCTTTTTCGCTCAACTTCCTTTTACTGTCGTCACAAACACTTTAAAACTGTAAAAGCGGCTAAAAAAGCTAAAAAATATCCCCTTTAAAGCGTCTTTTCTTTTCAAAAAAACGGACGTTGGAAAGTCTCCGTCTGGCAGTTGTGCGCACGAGAGATTGTGTGAGGTTCGAGCGCGAGGCAGGTGAGAGAGCGTGGGCGTGCGCCGGCTGGCACGAGCACGAGCGTTCTGGTCCTGCAATGCAAATAGGATGAGGTAAACAGAGGAGGGATGAAGAGATGGAGAGATGGAGAGAAAGGACTGGCCAAAGGTCTGACTGCAGAGGAAGTATTCAGATTACTAGATACTCCTACAAATGAAAGTAATGTATTGAAACTGTTCTATAAATAAAAACTTATCAGTGTAATCAGAAAATGTACTTAAAATTTCCACAGTTGCTGTTATATTTTGATATCATATCATGAGTTTAGCCAACAAATTACTCATTCATTCAAGTAAAAGCAAAGTTTTATTGTTCAGTTGAAGTTAATTTTAAACTATTTTGTATAGGACTGCAAACTTTGAAGTCTTTTATCATGGATTATGATGAATTTTTTGGTTCAGAACAATCATAAAATACTGACAAATGTTGTCACAGCTACTCAGGACCCAAAGTGACAGTATCCCAATATATCATTTGTTTTGTCCAAAACTGTTCAAATTTATTGAAAATATTTGATCAAATATGAAGAATCATGGAACATGAAACATTTCTGCTTAAAATAAAAAGTAAAACAATTATTTAAACGGTGGCCGATTCAATTATATTACAAAATTATTTTGATATAATATTATTATAATAAGGGAGTGTTTGTTTAACCAACCTGAGCCTGTATGAATAGCTTTATTAACTGAAACACATTTCTCTCTGCTCCATGTGCCCCTCTGTCTTATTTGTTCTTTCATATCAAACATGTTTATTGGTGTAGTAATATTTCCCTGTAAGCCTTTTGCCAAACAACAAACTTTACAACATCAGCAAACACACACAGGCACCCACACACTCACACTGTTGTAGAGGCAGTTTAGCTGCAGGTTTTAAAGCCAGATGGAAGCCATGTGTAGTCTTTATCGTAACGCTGCATCTCTCATTTATTTAACTGTAACAGCTGTGATTCATCTAAAATATTTTAAAATATTTTCCGCTTTTACTGCTGAGTTTATTTCCTCTTGCATGAGACAAACAAAAGTAAACAACACTGTGTGACACTCAGTGACCAGCACATTCATAGAGAAACACAGACAAGCTTGCTTGCACTTTCACTTTGTCTCGTTTTGTCTCGATAAGATTATCTTTAAAATGGATGAAGTGGCAGGAATTTCTCCTTGTAATCTCCTTGTACTTTTTTTAAATTAAAATTTGATCTCATAAAATACAATATCATTTTTGTAAGGAAGCACAACAAATGCAAAACTAAACTAGCACAATTTAGTAAAGAAAAGTTAAACACAACATTATTAAATTAAACAACTATCAAAAGACTGACTGTTTGAGTACAAAGACAAATCAAGTATCTCTAATAGTTTTGTAACACAGGACAGGAGCATACTGTTACTCAAATTCAAATTATGTTTATTGTGGTTAGGGCTCTTCCTCATATGTGGCAGGTAAGCTGAAGTTCAGCAGTGTGCTATCTTCCTCAGCACAAGCATGACCCTAAAGCATCACAACAGAGGGGTTCAACAAAAACTTGCAGTCTAACTGCATTTATGGTCTTCAGATGCAAATTAGCTACATAGCTAATTCTGGCTCGACGGTTGTGTTGTGCACGATTCCTGTTAAATAAAACAATAAAACACAGACAGATGAAACATAGGAACAGATGGAACAAATTGTCAACACTACAGAAACATGCACAAACAAAGACTGATGTCCATAAATCTGTTGCCCTGCATGTTGACTTTCTGCCTCATCCACTCCTCTGGGATACTAAATTATTTTTCATCTCTAGTTATTAAATTCTTTTGGAAATGTTTACATCACGCAGTACATAGTTTTTTTTGTACAAAAACAAGTAAGAGTCATTTCTACTTTTTAAATAACTTTCCTTCTTCCCCCATATTCACTTTTTTCTCTAATGTTTTGACACCCTCATTGTCACCTGTTGTTGCATGATGTGTTGAACTGCTGTTGCAAAGACAGAACAGACTAACAGTCGCCACTCACTGTTCCTCTCTGTAACTTAAACTCAGCGGTGAATCAGGCGGCACCAGATGAGCTTCTCTCTTTCCTGTTCAGGCCGTTCCCAAAATAGATGTGCCGTCTGTTTCACTATTGTCTAGAACTCACTAAACCGGTTTAATATACATCTATTCTCAAAAGGAGATGATTCCTCCTTTGTGAAGTCCAAAAAAGAAACAAGTCCTTCATTAAGGCTTTATCTCCTTTGTTCTCTCTAAAAATAAATAAATGTATTGTGTAATAATTTAAATATGCTCTGGCTACACAGTTAAAGGAGAAAACAGAATGAGACAAAGACAAAAAAGCACAACAGAAAGACATTCTTAACATTTTTTAGATGCACCTGCTCACGTCGTTTCACTTTGCTTCATTTCTCACCTGAGGAGAAACCTCTTCAGACTACTTGTGATTTGTTTGTTTAAAATTGGTTTACTCTCCAATATTTGTTTGTGGTAATGATAACTGCAAGAGGCTCTCCGAGGTAATTTTAGGATCAAAAATCAACCTTTCCCATAAATTGGGAGTGAATAATGAGGTTATTTATTAAATCCTGTTTTTCATTTGCTAAGTAAAATAGTTTCATATCAGCTCTAAAACATACAAACATACATCAGAGAGGAAGTTTAAGAGGATGTTATATCTGGCCTTTACCTCTAGTCAGTGTTTACTTTGGCAGCAGTAATTTATACGAACCAAACAATAAATTGATAAATGGAGAACATAGTCGGTAGACGAACCCGCCTGATTTGATATAATGAAAATAATCTGTTGCAGCTCTAAACAAAACATTTCAAAATAGCTCCACTTCACCCAACTACAACTGCATGTTCAATGCTTTCTCGTGTAAGAGTATTGTCATAATGTGGTATTAGTACTTTTGTGGAAGTAAAGGATCTGAATACTTCCTCAACATAATCTGAAGCTACAGTGATAATATCTCAAATCACAACAGAGAGGTTTGGCAAAAGAAAAAACTGTTTGCATGGGGGCAGAAATGGGAAGATAAGTGCTAAAACATGGATTTATCATTTAAACACATTTTACAAAGGGTATTAACAAGTTACAATCTGCACATCAGTACTTTTCAAAATTGTTTTACTCCATCAAAGTCCACTTCCTGATAAATAGTGGTGCAGTGTGACCTCTGGTGGAAAAAGTCCTGAACTGCACTTTATTTTAATCCCAATTTAATCATCAAAAAACAAATTTTGTAAATAAATGGCAATTATCCGTCTGACTATGCACATTTATAGTCCCCATTGAGTCTATTTTAATGCTTGACATATAACAGGAAACATTATTTTAATACAATATGTGGTTTTGCACCCAGATGCACCGAATGAGGTTAACCAAGACCCAGTGTCACACACCACATTGTGATCTCAGAGGTCAAGAGATTTCAATCAAAAGCAGCATCAGAAGATAACTTTCTAGCATGTAATTCTATCTAGCTCTGTGATCTCCAAAAAATTCCAGGACACAAAACATGCAATAAAAACTAAACTTTCACAGCAGCAACTTTCACTTACGAAACACAGGTTTCACTGATGTTATCAATTGCTGCAGTGCATTGCAGTAATTGTTAGGAACAGTGCCATTGTTAATGCCCATAGTTCCTCCATTGTGCTTTGCTGTTAACCCATTAAAGCCCAAACAACACCACTCTTTCCACCACTGCACAGTTTCAGCTTCTGTAACTCTTGATAGTTTAATAAATAATACATGATTTATATATGATATGATTTAAATCTGCTGATTTCAGGAGAGAGGTATTTAGTAACAGACACTTGAAAGACCAACTACAACAATTTCCATCCCTTAGATTAAGAAATACTTTAATACAGACACATTGTCAAAATTCAGCATCAAAGACTTCAAATGTACACATATAAACAATACAAATAAAGCTATTATGTCACACAGTTGGTGAACCATTGACTTCTGATGGTCGCAGTGATGATACGATCTTCATAATAGCCAGTCATCATCTTTGTCACGTCATGTAGCTCAGTTTCTTCATCCAGGCCAACTCTATGTGATCTAGAGCTACAGTCCTGACAACATCAGACCCGGTTAGAATAAGTTAAAAATACATAGAATTGAATGCACAGATTATTGTGAAGATTGGTTTAGTATTACACTTGCATGACTCAATAACATCAACCACAAACAGCTGGTGGTGCTAATGCACAAGCTCTACGTGTACCATTTGGTACAACTACCAATAACTATAACAAGCATTACTAATGTAACTACTGTGTCTCATTGTCAATAGTAGTTTTACATATAAAAATAGTTCAGCGGGCAACTATAAAATACAACAAAACAAAAAATAAAAATTTAAAAATTTTTTCCTTGTTCTAAAAAGCACACACTCTTGCACATTTATTTTAAAATTACAACAATTGTAAAACACAAGAGCAAAATAATGATCCTATTGACACGGGCGATGATGAAAGGATCCATGAATACTGGCTGCACAGCGGTTTTCTGTGAAGTGACAGGTACCAATAAATGTTGCCTTTATTTTTCAAAAGTATAAAAATACACTAAAAAAGAAAAAGTTAGCCATGCTAGCATATCTCTTTCTCAGTGAAGCTTCACTTGAGCTACATTATCAAATTTAGCATGCTAACTTGCTCACAATGGCAATGCTAGCATGCTAATGTTTAGCAAGTCCTCGTAATTTAGCTTGAAGCTTTTTGAATCTACCTTCACCTGTTCTTTCTATTTGATTTTATACTCAAGTTTGGTCCTTTTAGCTTAACAAGATCGACATGCATGATGCTAAGACAGAGGAGAGGAGTGCAGATAAAATGTGGAAACTGAAGGGATGATGAGCAGTCAAGGTTGTTTTGGGTAGTGAAGAAAAAAGTGGTCAAAAAGTCTCCAATACCTCAACAGAATTTACAGGTTTATGTGTAAGAAGGTATCTGGATTATAGTGAAAATAAGTCAAACTCTGCTTCATAGATAATTTTCTTAACAAACTACTAAAAAGCAGAGCTAACCTTTTAAGTGTCATCTGTTCCTCTGCTTAATCAAACCTACACTGACCTGCACACAACAGTGGGTTGGGAAGAGACAAAAAGCAACAAAAAGTACTTTGAAAATACATTTACTGGATTGTTGACTGTAGAGGAAACCAGCAAGAACACGTAGCAAAGAATCTGTGTTTAAATGCAGAATGTGTGTGTGTTTGGACTGTAAATAAGGAATTCTCTTTTCTTATAAACCTTGTTAATGCAAATAAAATAATTAGCCAGGGTTATTGCAGATGCAAACACAGTTATCCTATATAATAAAAGTCTGTATTAATCTTGGAAAAAACACCAAGATCAAAAGATACCTAGTCCTTCTGCTGCTCCAGGATCAGACCTGACAGAAAATTGATGTCCGTTTCTGCCGGGTGGCACTGCAGCACCAGCGCCACCATGTTGTCCTGACCTGCAAAAACCTGACAGAGCTGCTCCCTCAGGCTGGCTGTTTCCTCTTGAGTCCTGTCTGAACCTGAAGCTTCAAACTGCCTGTGCTGGTGTCCCGCATCCCACTTTCTGTGTCCTCTCCCTCTGCCCCGGCTCTCTCCATCCATAGCACCACCCAGCGTCCGGTCGCGGAAGTTCAGGACCTCCGTTTGGGAGCGCGGAGCTTTGGTAGAAGGGAAAGCGGTGGACGTACCAGCAAAAGAGTGGTTTCCTGGATCAGGAGTCCTGAGAGCAGATGACGTAAATAATTAATTAACAAAAAAATCCTTATATCAATTTAAAATACATAAGCACGTAAAAATGTATGAGTGTTTTGTAAATACCTGTGGTTGGAGCGTAGGAAGTCATCGAGGCGAGGCCCTCCTCTGCCCAGAGGGTCGTCAGGCACCATGAAGTGATCACCAACGAACGTATACTGAAGAAGTCTGGAGGGACACAACACTTTAATGAGCGACTAGCCGCTTTAAATTTGGATTTTATGTAATTATAAGACAATAATAAGAAAAGTATGAATAAAAAGGATTAAAATATGAAATCTAAATGCCAAAAAAAGGGAAAAACGGAATTAAAAAGACATTAAAAATCTCAAAACCAAAAACTAAAAAAAACCCAGGAGGAAACCTGAAGAATAAAGGCCTAAATCTCCTCTGTCTCCTGTTTTTACCCTCTTTTGCTAACCCAGTTTCCAAAAAAGGGCAAAATGTGCATTGAAACATTTTCATTGGATAGTGTGCAGATGTTTTTTTCTAGTCATCTAAAGGTCAGGATCTATAAACGTTTAGAGTAATGGAAGCAAATTGCTGCACGTTGAAGACGTGCTTCATCTCTAACTGTGGTTTTAACCACAAAGGTATACAAGTTCCTGTGTTTGAGGGCCTTAGACTCTATTATCTGACATTCAAGTTGGGTTCACCTCAAATGCCTTTTCCCTTACTGTAGCATTATCAACGTGAAGTTTCAGAGAGAGGAAATGTGTGCTACACAACAGGGTTTTGGCCTTTTCTGAGGCTTTCACATTTGAATGACGGTTCAGCTCTTTCACCTCTTCTTGATGATGTCCCTCCATACAGAAGACTCGTCCAAAAGGTCTCTCAGGTTGTCATTAGTCACGATCACTCCATCCGTCTTCTGCGCATGTTGCAGCATAAATCTGAGATAAAAGGCAAAAAGACAAGTGACGAATGTAGAAGCCACATGAAAAAAATTTTAAAAACCTTCTTAAGTCCTTGACATCCTATAGTGGTCTCAAACATTTAGAAATGTGCTAAAAGAAACACAGTTTTCAAGTTCCAATTCAATACTGATCACAAGTTTTAAATGTACAGTGTGTTTACTGTGGGAGTGTGAACTTTGAAAACAGTAGATTTTTTTAGAGTGTTGTTGTCACACACTCCCACAATGCAAAGTGCAAAGGAAATGGAAAATGCCCACAGCTGCAAAAAAGAATTCTTGTCCAACAACACAGTATTAAATCTTAAGACAAACACACGACATTGGATTTAATTTGTATTCTGTCATTTTCTGTTAGCTTGAAATGGTCAAACTTTGAAAGATATTTTTGTTTACAAACTGATATAAATATTCACAGCATGTGTTAGGATTAGTATGTAGGAAATACTTAACTACCATATAAAATAAGTTAAAAAAATGCTCCTGTATCATCTTTCTGCAATATATTATATATATATATTGGGTTTTTGCTCATTTTGTAAACAAAGTCAACATTGCAAACTTCCATATACAAAATTAAGGTGAGATTAAATAAAAACAAAAAGCAAAACAAACAAAAAAAATTATCCCAAAAAAAATCCCCCGCCCCGAATAAGACAACATACTCCGTTAGTCAGTTTCTACCTGTATCTTCCTGTATAGATATGAAAATAGCTGTTTTAAGTTATTTGCATTGAGTTCTCTTTCGGCAGCATTCTGTCATTCACATCTGCAGCAGGTTTAACTCTTTTTGATCCTTTACCTACTTCACGTTGTCACGAGGCCCCCAGAGAGGCAAGAGTGTTTCCCATTCACTTTCACACAGATTTCAAAAGTCAGCAAGTGAAACCTGTAACTTTCTGTTTATACGCTTGTTTCTCTGATCTCCATGACCTCTGTAGCAACAACAGAGACACGAGACTGTAAACAAACTGCCTACCTGTCGTCGTACGAGCTGATCCTCTTGCCCTGGACCTCTCTGGACGGGGTGTAGGAGACCAGGCCCAACTTCTGCAGCTCATCCAGATAGTGTTGCTCTACAAGAGGCAGAAACAAACAACACTGTGTTTACTTTGCACTAAAGGGAAAAAACACACAACCGCATGCTCAAATGTTTGCATAATTCCGATTGGTTTTTCTGTCACATGTCCCTACATTAAATATTAGCAACAAACGTGCCTTTGTTATTTTAAAACCACACACTTCACTTGATGAGCTGTAACTGAGGCACCGACAGGAACAGATATCTGGCCATTTGAAATATTTAACCAAACGAAAGAGATAGCTAATCCACTGAAAAGTAGAGTTGTAATTTAAATATCTGTGAAAAATTAAGCTTTTTTTGACAGGCCATACCTCTTTATACCAGGAACTGCATTTTTTTAGTGATTTAAAATAAAATATAAAACTATATTTAAATTAAACATCAAAAAAATAGGCATTGGTAAGATAAATGCACTATTGAATGTTATAAAACATGCTCATGAATGAAGTAATGATGTGTAAAACCACATTTTTCTGTTTTATGACTGAAACAGTTAGTTAATTCAATTACAGAACTATTTTTATGATAAACTTATAGTTTCAGCCATTTTTGAAGCTAAAATTACAAAGATGTTCCTGTTCCACCTCTTTATAAGTAAGAATTTGCTGTTTTCTTCGTTTTATGGGATTGTAATTGATCTTTTTTACATTTGGGTTGTTGATTACATCAGGTACTGTCAGTTTCCATCATAAAAAATTTTTTTTTGACTACCTTACAAGGACAAGAAGTGTTACCTTTGGTCCTGGGGTCGTTTTTCTGTCTCCACTGTGGCAGGAAGGCGACGATGTGACGATGGCCTTGGTCCCAGAAGTGCTGGATGGCAAGAGCGATTCCACGACAGGAGAAGAAATGACCCAACCCGTGACTGTGGAAAAACATGACAAAAGAGTTTCGTAATTAAAACAGATGTCAAATAACCAAATTTAACTACACTCAAAAAAGAGCAGCAATGTCCTGCGAGAACGATAGGGTGTTACTTGTATCTAACCATGTCACTTCCGTAAAAGAGCAAATTGAAACCACACAACCTGAATTTTCATCTCATAATGACCCTGGTCATTTAAAGTTAATTAAATCAAAATGAAAATAAACACAGAAGATGATAATTACAACACAATATTCCCACACCGTCTGCATTTCCTACCTCATGGCCACGTTGCTCCCGTCAATTATGATCGTCCTCAAATTTGGGTCTCCAGGTTCGTCTTTCAGCTTAAGGACAAAGGGGATCTGCAGGCCTTCCAGGAAACGTTGCTCCCCCGTCACACCACCACCACTGGCGGGTGTGTAGCCTCGTCTGTCCCTCGCTCTGGTTGGAGATGAGTCTTTGCCTGAGAAGATCCCGGCTGGGGGAAATTGGGGCGCCTGTTTAAAGGAGTTTGAAGACTTGGGCTTGTCGTGGATTGGGTGGTTTTGCTTAGAGGCAGGCCTGTAGCTGTTTTGGCCATATTGTTTGTTGGTTTGGAAATTGGTCTGTGCAGGATGTAAGGCTGAGGCATAAATAGGCTTTGGTGGCCCTTTGACTTCAGGATGGATGATCTGATGTGGAGGATGCGATTTGGGATGCTGGTGTCGCTTTGCCTGCGAGTTGTACTGATTCACGGCAGGGTGCTCCGTCTGATCAATCCAGTTAAACAAATCTGGCCCAGCAGCAGGTGCAGTGAGGTTGGGCAAAACTACTGCTCCTTGATCATCAGATTCTCTCTTCCCTGTAGCTATGAAAAGGTCAATTTCTCCTCTTGCTCTATCCTCTGCTGGTCCAACCTTTGGTCCTCCTTTCTCCAGCACCACATCATCCATCTCTCTCGGTTCTTCCCTGAAGGACTCTTTCTCCTCGCTCTCCTCCCTCTGCAGCTCCAAGAGCAACTGGTGGGTGGATCCATCACGCAACTTGCTGTAGACTTTGGCTACTTTCTGCTCCATGTACCCACAGCTGGCTGCAGCTTTCTTCACCACTCCCAGGACAAAATCTTCCTCGTGTCCTTCCTCCTTTTCCTCCGGTCTATCATCTTCCCTAAAGTGTCCCGTGCCTCCTGTTGCTCCATCTCCTTCTCCATTACAAACTCCTCCTACCCCTCCATTATTACCTATCACCTTCTCTCCTCCTGCTACCATTTCTTCTTCTCTGTGCTCTGTTTCAATGGGTCGGTTCCTCTCAGGTTGATTTAATGCAACACCGTCTTGATTTGTCCGGTCTTGGCCCTGCCGACTCGCCTGCTCCTGGTCACTGCGATCCTGCTCCTGCTGAACCACGTCCAGTATCTGCGAGGCTTCTTTGGGTCCCGTTCTGGCAAGGACTCGTTTCACAACGTCCTCTGTGTACCCCATGGCTGTGAAGAACTTCAAAAGAAGCAAGAACTGCAGCTCTTGCTCTTGCTCCTCATTGACTCCCCCTCTCACTTTGTTTCCTAATGTTGCCACTTGCTCCGGTTGCTCCTCCTCTCCTAACTCCTGAGGAGAACGCATGAGTCTTTCCTCAGCACCTTCTGCTCTCCCTCGGGTGCCTGCAGATGTGAAAAAAGACTGGACGAAGGAGTCTTTGTTTGCAGAGTCTTTCCCGTTACCTGCAGTCCCTTCAACCCATCGATCAGCAGTCCATCTAGAATCAACCTCTGACCTTGCCGTTGCGTTTCCATCCATTAGTGCCAGGTTGGGGTCGGATCCGAGTCCTGATTCTTTCACCAAATCCAGCAGGATTTCCTTCACCGACCCTGGTAACACCAACAAGTCCAGGGTGTGTCTGTCCTCCCACTTCTCAACCAGAGCTTTGAAGGCCCTGCGTGAATCCAGAGACTCACCCGAGCTTCTGTCTCCAGCCTCCGGGCGTCTGGACTGCATACCTTCATACCTCTCAACCAGGTCTGTGATTAGGGAGTAAGCTCGCACCACCGGCTCTGCAAGACCCGATATTAGCAGAAAACCCGGAGAGCCAACCTGGTTTGATGAGAGACAACAGAATGAAATTAACTTTAGTCCTTTATAAGCAAAGTTTAACCAAATCAGGTCAAAAAACCCTGATTTACAAAGTTCTTTATTTAATTGTTACTGGTTTAAAGGGATGAAGGCACTTAAATGTAGCATTTCCAAGCAAACTGCAGCCACAAGTAGAAACTAATAATGAAAAAGAAAAGTGGTCAAAAGTAATGAAATTTCCCTATTTGCATTTGAGCATATTAATGTTAGGTAAAAAATTCCCAAGGACAAAACCACAGTGTTACACAGAGTTGCTACTTGACCAAACTTTCAGCTGATGACATGATGTTGGCTAATAAAGTAATTTCTCAAAAAAAAGAAAAAAAAAACAATGATGCAATCACAAGATATGATGTTATCAGTCATCATTATCATTACATCGTAAGTCAAAAAATATTTATATACAGTACTTGGCCTCATAATGAAGATCTATTTGAGGAAGCTTGTTGTATCATTAACTACTAAAATGACTTAACAAGGAATCAGATCTGTTTTCTTCCATGTAAACCTCAATTATGATAAATTTATGCTGTATATGTTTTTTCTGTATTGTGTATTTTTTACCTAAAACGTCTTTATCACCTTACTGGATATTTTCTTATGCTTGTTGGACTATGAAGTGGGCTACCTCTAGATCAGAATTTCAAAGTGATATACATCTCCCAAGGGGGGAGAGGGGGGACAAACTGTAGTCCCTCTATGAGTCATAACTCACATCTGTACACACAGATCTGTAAGGCATATTTTTAGAATTAAGCATGATGTGTACCTCTGTGTTTATTGAGAGTAAAAGTCCTAAAAACTTGTTGAAAATAAGAGAATAAAGATACTCTATATAAGTCCAGAACTTGCCAGAGAATTGTCACATTTTTAGGTTTTCTTCAATAAAAAAGGAATCTGGTTATAGATGTCTGTGTAACAAGGGGGACAATGCAAACAGAAACTGTAAGTAGCTAATTTGGCACACTTCCAATGGTGCCAATTTGTCAAAATCTTAACATATATAGGCAAAAATGAGGCTCACAGCACACTGATCTTCAGTGCTAAGTTAAAACACTCTGATCCAGATTTATTTTTGGATACATATTGCTTTTTTATAAGGTCATTTCCTGCTGTTATAAACTTCTTGATGCTGCCTAAGGGGAAAAAAAACAAGCTTGAGATATATTTGTGCACATACTGAGTAAAACTGATTTCCATTGCTTTCCTGCTTTTGGTGGATTTTCTCCTAAATTCTAAGTAACTAAAGTGTTATTCCCTTTGTAATATTTTCTTTCTTTTTAATGTACATTTACCTGGTGCGAGTTAAGCCTAAAAAAAAGACAACACTCACCACGATATGAGCCGAAGTGCTTCTTATCAGGCAGTCCATGAACAGTCCTTTGGCTCCACAGAAGACACAGTGAAGATTTCCGGGATAAGGAACCTCCTGCTGCTCCTCCTGGTTCACAATTCCTTTCACAAACAACTACAAGACACAGACGTTTTGTACTATTATATTATTGTATTGTTGTATTATCATTTAAGCAGTGGTGAAACAGCAGACAAAGTCTAAATCTAACATTTAAGGGGATAAAACTCACCAAATAATATCAGTAACACTTAACAGATGAATTTAAGTTCACTGTGTCTGACATGCCCTGAAGCTTTCAAGTGTAATATGAGGTTTTCCTCTGCAGAATGAGTTAATTATTATTATTTTAGGGTACTTAAAAGTAATTAGTTGGTATTTTCCAAAGCCTCTCTAGTATAAAAATTCCCCGTTTGTGTTGTACTGTCCTTCCACCACAGCTCAACAAGGAAACACTGTCCAAACACAAAGAGGGAATTTTTGGACTAAAACGATAGTGTCTTTGTGGAGATACTCATCGAGGAATTTCCTTCAAGGTCTCTTCTCCCTTTTGGAGTTTCTCCTTACAAGCCTCCTCCTCCTCCTCAGGGACTACTCCCCTCAGATATCTGTCCTCAGTCAAGCTGCATTAAAGTGAACCACAGGTCACACAACCCTCTTTTTTAAAATAAATATCTAATTTCTCTCTCCCACTATCCACTGTCAAAATATTATTAACCAGAGCCGACTCACTGATAGTGTGTGAGAATATAGATTCAAGGTGAGATACGGACATCAAATTATGAACCCCCTTATTCTTTAAAAGCATCCCCTCCTCCATCAGGCCGCCAACAACAAGCCGTCCTGTAGCGAGCGACAGTTTTTAGCTTTTAGGAGAAACCTAAATTCAGTAACTGCACTGAGCGAGTAATCATTTGCATCAGATTAACGCTAATGATTGCAAACTGAAAACATGCTTGACGCTTATCATTTTTTCTCTCTGTCTTCCTACGGTGGGTTATCTAACTAGGTCATCTATTGCATGTATTTTTTTTCACTCTGTGGTCACATGTGGTTCATATGTGTGTCTTTTCATATCTGTGTTGATCATGCCGGGATGTTCAACAGTGGTTTAGATGTAAAGACACAAAACATAAGGTGCTCTGGGTGGGCAGGAGATTTTTTTAATGACTACTTATAAAATATTTATGAATCATTGATAAATAAAAAGATAGTGCTCTAACAGTCTGAGTTGTGTCTGCTAAAATGCCTCCGTTAGCAGTTTGTACACTCATATATCTACATCACAATCATGTGATTTCAGGTTTTTTATGGTTTTGTTATTGTGACATAAGGTAACACATTGCACAGTGTTAGACTCTGTGGTTCAGTTTGGAGTCATCTTCTTGCTTTTATGAGTGAACAGAATTCATTTTACGTGTGCTGTCAGTCATTCTGAGTGCTTCGACCACATTTGACTGAAACTTAATGAGCAAAAACCCTTGATGAGTCACCTCCCAGGATCATTGTCTCTTATGTAAATGCACTGTAGATTAACGCTGCCAGCCATATCAATAACAAGCAGTGTGTCAGCCTGAAAAATCCAGGCTTGCAAACTGGTTTTCAATCAGAGTTAATGCAACACAAAACAAGGAAATCCTGACTCACTTTGGCCGCTTTCACACTGCTGCTCCGCCCTCGTAGCTTCAGCCATATCTGCCCGTTGTTGCCGTGAGACAAATCTTCCACCCCGATGCCGAACATCACCCCGAAGATCCGCTCCACGATGCCATGCAAGGAGGTGAGGGACCCCCGCAGCATCCCGGCACAGGCGAACTCATCCACCACGTCCGCCTCTCCATCACTTCTCTCACCGTCCATCCCTTGCTCTTAAACCGGTGCCAAAGAGTGAAACATACTGCAAAAGACACGTTCAACATTACGTTACAAATAATCTTTACACACTTACTTAAAAGCAAAGTAACAAAAATGACTGCTGGCATTTTGATCAATATTTTTGTTTTTGTTTAATGGTTTTTTTCATTAAAAAAGTCACAAATGTAATTAAAATTAGTCAAATAAAGTCAAAAGTCCAAGCTTTTACATGCTATAATGTGTTTCTGCTTTGATTATTATGAGGATTAAGCATTTCCTTTACTCAAACAGCTACATAATTATGTTATTTAAGTGTTAAAACATCTGTTTCATAGCGACAGTTAAAGACTGTGAACTTTACATTTTGGAGATAAAATCAACCACAAGTCCCATGACACATTCGTATGAACACTGCTGTCTCTGCTCAAAAGCACAGAAAACAAGCTATAAAAGATTCAAAAGGCCTGAACGATACATAAAATAGTTTATCTTTGTTTTACAACATTGAAGTTTAGACAAAAGAAGTTGATGCATTGCAGGTTTAACGTTGCAAATGTATATTTTTATGTGTAAAGTTTGAGTACATACTGTTGAATAATGTGACTTGTTTGAATACGGAAGAATAGCTGTTAGTGCAACAAAAGGTTACCACAATAAACAATGAACCACTTGTTATATCTCTTACAATGCAGTGCATTAACAAGTTTATAAACGCAAAATCTACATTTGACAAATAATTACACTTGTCAGATTTAAACAGTGGAGTAAAAAACTACAACATCTCCCTCTGAAATGAAGTAAAGTAGAAGTTTAAAGTTGTATTAAGTGGAAATATCACAGTAACGCAGCTACAAGTATTTTCCACTGAAGGTTCATATTCTGGCTTCTTAACTACAACTTGTTAGGTTATTATAACAACATTGTGTCTTTTGACCTACTTTAGTTTGGCGACTCACTCTGTAGAAAGTTTCATAGCATGTAATGTTAGAAAGAATTTACATCAGTTGCGTAAAAATGATGGCCTATTACCGGTGCTGTTGGACATTTATCTGAATAAATAATCTCATTGAAGGCGTTTTTTAGCAAAAAATGGAGCAGGAAGCGGATAATCCCGCTGACAGACTGGAATAAAACACAGAAAAATCAGTGAAAAGTATGAAAATTGTAACCTTTCTGTGTCGTTTTTCCTTACGTGAGGTCGATCGCTGTGCGCCTTCAAAGTTTCGTTTCCAGCGAGCTGCTGCGACGGAGGGGCGGCGCGGCTCGCTTCGGGCTTCCGCGATCACGAAACAACAACATGGATAAGAGTCCAGAGTCCAACAGATGCTGTTACATCATAAAATAAATCATTCCTCGCTGGGTTGTGAAAGTTAAGGTCGTAGCTCTCGTCCCGGTTGCTGCTGCTGCTGCTGATGAAGCGGCCGAGCGGATGAGGAAGTCTGCGTCGGACCTACCGGTGGAAACCCCAAACACAAAACCGAAACTAAACAAAAAAACACACACGCTGCTCATCTCAAAACCGGGGCAGACACCCCTGTCGGACGATCATTGTGTCATAATGTTTCACACTTAAAGAAACTATTAAAAAAAATCTCCTATACATTCAAAAAAGTGTCTGTGGACTCGTGTTGAAAAGCGTCCGCTTATCCTTTAATTTAATCTTTTTTTTTAATAACTCAATTAAACGTTTATTTTATTTATTTATTGTAATCATACCGGATGGAGTTAACATTTAAACCATTTTTTTAAGATTTAAATTTTATTTTAGTTGAAATTGTGTCGGAGTCACACAGGCGATAAAGGGGGATTTCCAGTTACGTCAGAAGCGGGGTTTTTCTTTCCTTTTTTTTGTTAACTCCTAGTTGACACACACACACACACACACACACACACACACAGACAGACAGACAGGCAGACAGGCTTTGTTAGGAGGAGACTGGAGGCTGTTTGTTAGACTTTTTTAACCTTTCAGGGTGGATG
>JAPZDV010000016.1:13479859-13491577 GCA_029814665.1 Acanthurus lineatus
TAAATGACAGAGCTTTGAGAGGAAATGACTTCAAGTTAAGGAACTAAAGAAGAATCCAAAATTTAATTTCTACTAATACGCTGACTTCCAAAATGTATCCTCATAATCGGACCAAAGTGCCATTTTTTGCCAATTTTAAAAAAAAAATTTTTCACCATTTGAATCCTAACAAATCAGTAAGATTCAGGGGTCTAAAAGTGTGACTCAACCAAGAAAATTATATTTTTTTATAATGTCTGAGTCCTGCTCTAACATTAAATCTTTCTTTTATATTCTTTGCAGAGTGCACAACCATAACAGAGGAGCTGTATAAGATGCATAAACATGCGATTGTTGACGCAGTGCACACAGTGCTGAAGAAACTGGTACAGAACTAAACTCCCTAAACACTCAAGTCATGCTGAAATGCTTAAAAATTATTGAAATGATAAAGCAATTATCTGCTAAGTCACTGCCTGACTTGCTCTTTCTCTTCCTCTTTCAAGGATGAAAAGGAGGAGGAAAGTTTAAGCGCCCAAGTTGGGAGAGTTTATATCACTCAGGCTTCAGGTGTGTGGTTATAACACACATATTTTTGTGTTATAACAGGCAGCTTTTAAGAGCATTTCACAGTCTTTATAAGCTAATAATCTGAGTTAAATTTTTTTTGTTAAAAGACTAATTCAGATCAAGTAGTTAGATTAGAAATTGCAGTTACAAAAGACAATGAATGTAATTAAACAGCACTGAATTCACACTGCTTTATTTGATCTATTATTGGCAGAGAGCACGCGAGTTGATGCAGTAAATAACTGTGATGACGTGCCGACAGGAGGACCGCCAGTTCAGGTGAGCTTCAGACAAATGGATGGTTGCTGCAGCTGGCAAAGGGAGACGTTCATGTCTGGTCTTAAAAGGGGAAATAGTGTAAACTATATTCAGCGTTTCAGTTTATAAAATTTAAAAAATAAACTCACATTATTAACAGTATTTGATCAACAGCTCTGACATTATATCAAAGAGACCATGAATGAGCTAACTAGCTGCTAGCTACAGCCATAGACAACAATAGCAAAGAGTAAAGCTGCCATTAGCTGTTACTCTGCTGATACACTGCCCCCTGCTGGTTTCAAGTAACCTTTGACAGGTAACCATTTCTTACACATTACCCCTTTAACAATGTATAAGCTTTACAGAAACTCTAAATTCTATCTTTAATGGACAACAGACAACATTTCAACTTCATCATTTAGTTTCTTTCTAGCACTGTGGTGATGAAATTACTATTCTTTTCAAGAATTTTTAAAAACCAAAGAGAGACTGACTCAATTTGTGGTCTGTGAAGATAATATTTCCTTGTTTGCCACAAATTGGTCAATGCTGTGGTGTTTCTGAACGTGGTTTTTTGCCACCACAAGGAAAATACTACGTGCATCACTTTCCGCTGCCTTGAGGGGGGGATTTTCACAGCCTTGGTTAAGTGCATAAAGTTTGGATCAAATGAGGAAATCGATGATACAATGGAAATTAGAATAGATTCACTGGAAAGAAATTACATGTCTTTTTTTTCCTTTTTACAAAACTCATCATTCGGCTGTTTTTAAATGCTGACTCATACAGTCTGTCAACAGTTCACACTTCCCTGTAATGCTCCCTAATGTGATGGGATATTTTGAAAAAGTACACTTTTGTTGTTTCTTATGTAGCAGTGCTGTATCGAAGGAATCTCCGTTGACACCAACTTGATAAACAAGTTTATTAAAAAGAAGTTCAGCATCGATCAGGCATCCCAGTTTGCCTGAGAGAAGACTTCAAACCAATATGAATCTCTGTCGTACATCTCAAACATTTCACTTATGTAGGCCTGGCAAAAGTTTCATCCTACCCAAAGAGTGTAACTCTAAACAGGTGAAATCCATTAACCACTGTCCTTTCCATGAACCCTACATTTGAGGACTCCCATTCCTGATAAGAGGACGAGGCCCCAGTGCTATAAAACATCTACTCCCCCGGCCAAGGCCACAGTGTGGGCATATCAGACCATATAAGGCTACAGCACGAGATACCACAACATCTTTTTGTATTGTGGAAAAACAGAGTAATTAACATTTTAAAATTATTTCAGTCTTAACATTCTGAATTAATTAAATTGCAGATTCAGGCATTTTTAACAATAAATTGCCACATTAAACTGGGTTAAAAATATTATACTGAATTCTGGTATTTGCATTTGTTAGAGCCTGAAAAGTGCCTTCGATCAGATTTCTTTTTAATCTCCTTGATCTTTATTTTAGAGGTAAAAATCAGACACCAGTCAAAGTTATCATGTCACCTAGACCACGTGTACGTCACAAACAACCAAAAGACAGAACTTTTGCTTCCTTTTGTTGCAGGAAATGGCTGGCGGTTGGCTTGCAAATCAAAGAGACAAAGCGAGAGTCAAAGGTAAAGAGGAAGTTGGTTTCAAAGCTGCAGAGAAACCACTAAAGTAGGAGAGAAAGTTTTGCTTTGTATGATAAATGAGACTGACAAACCATCTTTTACTGCTGAATGTCTTCAGGTAAATGTCTTTCCTTTCAGATCTGACATCGACTCGGCCAGCGAGCGTGTGTGATGTTGACGAAAAAATGAAAGTGTCCTCTGTTTACCCGATTCAATCGCTACCAAGGGTTCATTCAGCTGAGAGGTTACCTCAAGGCCGAGCGGCACAAACTACCCAGCGGGCCTTTAGGCCAAACCTGTTTACACAGTACCAGGTAGGTTTGTACTTTGGATCGAAGCACTGAAGATTTGTTTGACAATGAGGGATCTGGAACTGCATTAGAAATACAATTTATTTCCTTTACTAAACAGTATTTGCAGTAGGATTCTCTAAAATTTATGATACAATTTATGATAGTTGTTGAATATATATAGTAGATCTGTCTGAATTTTAAAATTTTTTTCTCAATAGCAATTAACCATCATTTTATTTCTGAAACTAAGATTGATTAATGTGGACATATACGTCAGAATTTTGAATTTTTTCGAAAATTTCTGCATCTGCAGCGTCAGTTTTCCAGCCCTGAAACTTTCCTCTGCCATCCTCTTCCTGCTGCTCGTGGACTTCACATCCAAAGCAGCTATGTGACTGGAGTTCAGTACGGCGACTACAACACAATGCACATCTACACAGACACCATGGAGAGGAAACGGCACCCAACAGCGCCATCTAGTGTCAATCTGCCGCATTTGGGAAGCAGGAGAGACAAGGCAGGAGGAGTTGGCTGATGAGATCACACTGAGTTCTCTAATTTTCTAAAAAAGTTCTCTTTCTTGCACAACAGGAAGGTCGTATTTTGTAATTGAAGCACACTGTATCAAGTGTTTGCTGCCATTTTCCTAATCTTTTTGCATTTCTCATCTGGACAGGATTCAGATGTTGCGATTATTTTTTTTTTATAGCGTGCAGGCTTTCATAACTATTTTTGGATATTTTTTTTTTAACAGTCTCTATTTATTTTGCTCCTTTTGTTTGAGCATTTTAAATGAGCAAATTTTTACACCTCCCTTTTGTCTTTTTGCCCTGTCAGCAGTGTAAATATGAGCCAATGCTGGTCATATGGTTTTGCTTTTCCACCAACTGTGGTCCAAATATCCACAGTCGGAGTGCCAGCGCACCACCAGGTGCCAAAAATTCGCCTTAACAACAGACTGACTATTAATCAAAACAGGTCCATATATAGTCTTCAGAAATACTTTGTCTTGGGCTAAATGGTGCACAGATTAAGGGTGATAAATATTTAGAGAGTGCTTAAAGGGTTACTACGGTGTTAAGCTTTTATTTTCCTAGTTTGGGGTCTAAATGAATAAAAAGGTTTTGAACTGATACAATAAATCACCTCAGCCTGCACCAATGAAATGGGCTGCGATGGGTGCATCATAATGAGTTCACTATAAGTACATGCTTTTGCCACTAACAGGCCCAGATTGTTATTGCAGTGTAACTTGGTGTTTTAAAGGGTCAGTTCAGATTTACCAACCAATGTAAAAAGCCCCAAAGTCTCACAGAAACACTATTAAACCCACTGATACAGGCAGGTATAAACCAGAAACATTGTGTTTTGCAGGCTAGAATCACTGTTTTTGTCATGCGAGTCTGGTGGCGTAAAGGAGCAATGAAAGAAAGATTACTGGTTAAATAAAAAGGATATTACATGACAGAAAAGTACATTTTTGGTGTTATTAGGCACTTAGAGTAACAGTGGAAAAAACAAACACTTTAAGTAGACATACAAGGATTATGTTGCAATAGCTGAGACAAATCTGTTGGAAAGTTTTCCAGGACGTTTTTGTTATTTAGATCCCAAAATATGTGAAATCGGTGTGCAGGTTTTAAAATGCCGAAATAAGCCTTTATTGCTTTAAACATTTTTCTGATACTTGAATCTTCACAGATTAAGTATTGAGCTGGATCTTCAAAATAAACTGCGCACATGTACATTTTTGCAAAGTGCAAATGCCTTTTTTTCGTGCTAACTGCATTCATTTGGCTTATTTTATACTTACGGGTCCTTCATGTTACACATCTGGACAAGCTCATCAAGCATTAGCATTATGCATTTTAAATAATTGCTTTTCATACTTGTTTTTCAGACGCATTGTTTTGAAAGAAATTTTGTAAAGACTTTCAACACAAGCGTTACACAAGATGTCCAGAGTTTTGCAGTTGATGAGGTGGTGCTGTCATAAAAAGTTGGCATCTTGAATACTTTACTGTTGTAGCTTCAATGAAGTGCTGGAAAAAACATGTACTAAATGTTTATGTGATATTGTTTTTTGCGATAATCAAAACAAACTCTTTTATTTTAAAGGACACGTGTGGTGTTTATTTTTCTTATTATTAACAAAGTCCATAAGAAGACCAAAATCAACAATGTGTTTGTTCATCCCTTAAAAATTTAAAGGAAATGTTGATTTTGAGCAAAATAAGAAATATCCACAGACTTTGCATTTAACTATTTATATTTTATGAATAATAATGTGCACAGCAAGAACCTTTAGATTGTTATAGCTGACTTAATGACTTCTGTAGTTTTTTATGATTCAGAAAACTTAATAAATGCTGCTTTTTCTGCTCAACTTATGTGGGTTTAATGGTTGTGGTGCAGTTTTAAATTCAGCCCCATTAGTTAATTTAACATTTGTCAAGAAATTAATTGGCAAGCATTTTAGATTAGGGTGCCCCCTAGTGGCAGTTTAGAAAGAAAAAGCAATATGTATCTGTATTCTCGGTTTACATATGTGCACACTTTCTAAACCAAATTCACAATATGGAAAACTGAATCATAGGTACAGATTGCCAGAAGTAATGATACCAGGGTACCCAGTAACAGCTTATCAATTGATAATAACTGGGTTTTAGACTGTTAGTCAGATGAAACACTACAATTAAAGAGCTCACCAAAGACTCTGGAAAAGTGCACTTGACACTTTTTACTCTTTTGTCCAATTGATTCATTCATTACACAATCAATAACAATAATAATAAAAAATAATCATTCCGAATTTTCAAAATATGAAAAATTCCCCACCTCAATGATTTTATCACAGTCCCTTATTTCCTTATTTTATATCTATTTTAGTGACATGTTTAGTGACGTGGTGTTTGTGTGCTGTGATGTCGAATGTGGGCGGTAACTTTCCTTGGATTGTCTCTTATTGAACTGAGATTGTCTGCAGGGGGCGCTCAAGTTTAAAAGTTTACCTGGAGCCTTTTATTGTCATCTACTTTGTCTTTGTTTATTTCAACCAAATCACTTCTGCAGCTGCTCAAAAAGGCTAATTCATCACCTTACGTTAATGGTTTTTTTTTTATAGTTATTCATTATTTATATATAGTTTTTTATGTATTAATTTTTGACCTCAAAGCTGTACTTGTTAAATGGTGCGTATCTAGTTTTGGAAGTTCACGTATTGTTTTGCACTCCAGACACGTATCTCCAAAGTGCTTACACAGGCCTCTGCTGTGCACATGGGCGTTGAGACTGATCAGTTGTGACGGTCCAGCGTGAACTCGGCAGGCTTCTGGCACCGAGTCCCTGCCTCTACTGCCAAATCATCCATCTGCCACCGGATGCAGCGCAGAGAGACACACGGTCACTGTGCGTCAACAGGAAGACGAACTTACACAAGGTGATATGTTAAAGGGTATTACAAAAGAGCTGCACTTTTGATGCTTAAATTATATTTTTACATGATGCTGTGTGTGAGCAAAGTATCAGTTTTGCAGTGTGGAAGCTTTTTTTTGATAAAAATGATAAACTTACCTCAAGGTGCACCCAGCAGGGATTCACCTAATTTTTAAAGCAACTGCCTGCATCAAGTGATTAAAGAGCATATGTGAAGTGTGGTAGTTTGGAGGCCATATTAGTGTCAGCATTAACCAAGGACAAGTGGCGTGCAAGCCTCTGGCAGTTATTCAAACGTGCAAGCCTTTCAAGGAATCATTAGGCTGATGAACTGCAATATAAAAGTTCACATGTTAGCATAAGATGAGTTCAAAGTAGTTAAAACTTGGATGAACTACTTTAAGTGAGACCACTTATTGTTGCAAGTTTGCTAATCTCAGTAGATGTTAGTAGATTTGAAAACTATGGATGTTAAAATGCAGTTTTAAAATGACATAATGTCCTAGAGGCTTATCTGGTGAGTTGAAAATGCAACTGAATATGGTAAATTAAATAGAAATTCAAGTTGTACAGTTAAGAGGATTGTTAAAATAAATGTAAAGCTTTATATTTTGTCTCTAACCTCTAAAAACCCAAAAGAAAGAAACAATGTTGTTTTTTATTTTCTAATTTTAATATTTACTAATAGCTAATTCAGCAGACTTTTAATAGAGTCAATTAGCCCAAATGTAAACAAATATTTTAAGAAAAACAGGGGATAAAGTTAGCTCACATTTGTCCAGTCAACTTTATACTTCTTGGTTATGAAGACTTCACATTTATGGAAATTTGGTTTTTTAAATGATGCAGTTGTCTGAACTGATACTGGAGCTAAAGTGTGTTTGCTTATAAGCTAACGTTGACAAAGTAAGCTAGCACATGCTAATAAAAAGTACATAGCCACCATTGTAACATTTTATGCTTCTTTAAGTCTATTTCTATTGTTTATATCAGGGACCACTGACTGATAGGTAGATTATTTAGATATAAAAGGCAGATAACAGACACAATAATTATCTTTATTGCCATCAAGATTTGCTACAGTGTTTTATCATGCACTAAAGGAAAATCGCACACCTCTGACATGTTGACCCCTGATATAAGCAAGCATGGACGACACATTACAGTAGTCAGTAAGGGGAGCCATAAAAGTGCAACGGAAATTTACATTCAGGATTATTTGGCATAGAGTGAATTCATTTGATACATCAAATGCATCAAAGCAGTTTGTTGTCGTTCCTAATTCCAGCATGAAATTAAGTGTGTATCCACTGATGCCACCAATGCTTAGCCCCAAACCATTTTTACCTCATCCCCACCCTTGCATACCCTTCACTGCAAGATAGTCTTACAAGGGGAACACGAGAAATCCAGAAAAAGTAGAGTACTTCCACCCTCCCATCAGGTTTCCCCTCTCTAGTTTGAGGTAAGCCTTGTCTCCTCTCTCCATCATCACCAGCCCGGCATTGGTGGCAGCTTCCCTTGTCACATCCTGATCACCTGCGAAGGCTGAAATTACTGGCCAGCCGTTAAGAACCAGACTCACCTAAGAAAGATGGGTGGGAAAATAGAGCATGAATAGACAAACACAGTCCTGTAAAAAGGTTGCATAGTTCACCTTTTAAGCTGTTCTTACTTGAATTGTCTGCCGGTTGTAAACTTTGACGACATGAAAGCTGAAACTGTAGACTCCTTTTCTTGGGGCAACGAAGATACTCCTTGCTGGGTCAAAGTGGCTGCCGACGTTTACTAGAACCTAAAAACAACCCCAAGGGGATGAAGAGCATAAATAAATGGTGCAATCTTACCTTTAGTCAAGATACCAATGGCATATACATTTTTCGGAATATTCTATTAAAAATCTGTAATTTTGAGATGCTTTTTTGGAGCCAGATTGTTGTTTAAGATTGGGGCAACCTGATCTGGTTGTTCTAGTGCAAGGGGCTCCTCCAGAAGTGCACATTGATAATCTTTTAGAAAAACTCATCATCAGTTGCTGGACCATGATTTCCGGTCTCTGACAGTGCAAATTTGGCAGAATTCCACCACAGGTGGACCTTTAAAACTTATATTATGATCATATAAAGAATAATACACTCGTTTAGTGACAACAGGCAGATCAAACTGTCACAGATTTACCATTTGTGGGTGATTTTGCACAATGTGTTGATAAGCCTGTTACCTTTTACCTCTTAAACAGTTTGCAGCCAAACCAATATTGGCGTCATCTCCAGAAATATAGGACCAAAACCAACCTGGTCAAAGTAGATGGTCATGGTGCGGTTGCTCATCTCTGAGGGTTCGTGATTGGTGTTTCGGATGGCTGAAAATGCCACTCGACCGGTACCCGACCTCACCGACATACCCAGGGCATTACCCGATGGCTCCACAGTGGGGGTGGAGTCGCACACCACCAGACACTTTCCCTCCAACACTATTGGCTCTGTGTCATTCTGGCCCTTGACCTCTGAGGGAGCCCAAAGGACCAGAATCAGCAGTCCAAGGAGAAAAACTGAGCGTGGAGCAAGGTAAGGTGTGGAAAGATATGGACAAAACATAGTTTCAAATGAGGACAAGCTTTGTGGGGTTTTTTTTGGCTTTGTTGGTTGTTGTACTCCAAGCACAATGACAATAAGGCCACTAAAAGTCTTCAACAAGAGCTCGTCTTCTTGGAGAACACCTCACTTTATCAACAGCATCATAACTTATCCTGGACCGAACACTTCAACCAAGGATTTCTCATGAGTCAGGTAATCCTCATCTAACAGTTCTGCCAACACAAGGTGGAGATGGACTGGAGACGACTATAAGTTGGCACCAAGATGGCAGCTTCCAATAATAGCAGACAGGATGTCCTTATATGGACAGGTGGAAGTTGCCCTCACACCTCAGCGAGAACGGCCATGAGTCAGCTCAGCAGTGACCCACAAATCCAAACTGGTTTGGAGGCTTCAAGGCTTCAGACTGGTTTGTAGCTGTCAATCACAGGACATAGTTTGCACATGAATAAAATACTTGCATATTTTCTACATATGAAAACAAACACATTACTGAAGCTTGGCTACAATTAGAGGCTTAGTTGTAATATATCTATTATTTCAGAGAACTTGCATGGAAATTCACAGTTAAAACCACAATAAAGATGAATCAGCCACAATATTAAACTATGCTAAGTGAATAACACCAACCCTAGCATTGGGCAATGTGCCCAAACCACCAAAACTGCTTAAGAATGAACCAAGGAACCTGAGCCAAAGAGCTCAAGGCATTGATGTGGCCTCCAAATTCCCCAGATACTAGTTGGATCAATCATCCCTTGGGACGTGACGGAGTACGTCTGATCTATGGAGTCCTTCAGCCCACATGACCAAAGGATCTGTCACCAATTACCAGACACCACAGGACATCAGCAGAATTCTTGTATCCATGCCTCAGTGGGTCAGCACTATTTTTAGCAGCACAGGGAGGACTTGCAAAACATTAGTCAGGTCATCTTAATGTTGTGACTGATCACATTTTAACCAATTAAGCTTAAAATATGCTGGTGTGCATGTGTTTGCTTAAGTAATGTGTATACCTGTATATTATCATATATACACTGTATCACATGAGAGATTACCAAACACTTTCTCTGCTTTTCTGCCAACTTAAAAATTATTCTTTAAAGCAATTAGACAGCAATTACATGTAAAATAAATGGGAAAAGTGTAAAAAATTGCAAACAATTAGTCTCCAGTGAGAGGAAAAATGATTATGTTGAAGCAGAAAAAACATAGAGGAAAAAGTGATGAGGTAATGTTTTGGCCACCGAGAGTCCAGCATGAGCGATGCCAGCTGGACTCCGAAGGGAGGGGGGGGCAGCGGACTATCACAATCCCACCACGGAGAGGCCATCTGTGGATAGACACTCCCACTAATTCTCTCCCTGCACCTTTCCAATTGAATCCCTGCCTCTGAACTTGCATTCCTTCACACAAACATAAAGCAACACACTATAAATACAGATATTTAAACACTTACTAAAGCATTGTATGAATGGCAGATCATTAAAGGCACTGCAGGAATGCCTTATTCTTAAATAAATGCACTACATTTAAACTAAAAAAGTTGAGGAAGAATTATAGAGAAAATTTTACATAATTTTGCAAAATTAGATGAATCCCCACAATTTGCACATCAAAAACACACACACAAAAAAGTGGTCGAACTATTTTTAAAAGCACAGTCCTTGCAAAAAGCATCAGAAACTATTGTTTGTTCAAAAATTATGCCAAAAATTGTACCCACCTCTCAGTGTAAGCGTCGGTTCTGCAGGGACAAACAGACTCCAGCTTTCTACAGTAAAGTCAGAGCATCCCAAGATACTGGTACCTCGTTCCCTTCAGCTTTATCTCCTTTCACCTCCCATCTCTTCCCTTTTCTCTCTCTCTCTCTCTCCATCCCTCTCTCTCTCCCTCACTTTCTCTCTCTCCGTTCCAGGGAACCCCTGTGTTCGAGCAGACGTTTAATCACATCACGAGCATCGCGGCCCTTCTGTTCTCATGGCTCCTCAACCCCCTACTGTCCTCGTTTCCCCTCCCTCCTCTTCCTCTCTGTTCCCTGAGATGTCAAACAATGCATGGCAGAACTGAAAGGCTCCATCACAAACTGATTATCAGTAAATCCTTTATTTTGAAACCAAAAATCGGTGCTTTATCCTGCAGAGAGATGGCTCAGTAGGGGCAATTGATTTAAGTTATTGTAATTGTTTTTTCAACCTCTCTTTTATTGTGACAATTTCATTTGATCAGCAGGTTGAACAGAGGAAAGAGTTACTGTAGATATTGTATTATATTGTTTATTTTTAGGGAGAAGAGAAAAATTGGTTTATAATTCGTTAACACTGGAAGAAAAGCTTCAGAACAGGCAAAATTCTAGTTTCTTGGGAGACGGACAGCAAATACCTTCAAAATTTTTGGATCAAAAAAACTGCCAAAAAAAAGAGGTCATACTTCACAGAGGTGCGCCCTCCTTTCCTGTAATAACTTCATTTGTTTCTCTTGCTGGTGACAAGGTAAGAGTCAGTAAGTGATTCATCATGACAGGCGCATTGTTTCAATAACAAGGAAATTCAAGGTGTGTAGCTTCATAATTATGTGAAGCAATTAATTTGATCTGATGTAGGTCAAGTTACGACTTAAACACTACAAATATACTGTCATAAATCCATCTCTGCCTCCAACTTTCATGGGAGAAACAGTGAGTTTTCATGCACATTAGTTCAAGGTGACAATCCTTTAATTGATGACAATTTTTTGTATTTTTTGTCAACGCCTCATTAGGGGAAAGCCAGAGTACTTTCTACCACAAATTAAATCTTTTACCAGAGGTTTAAATTAAAAGCTAATATTTCAAAAAAAGCCCTGAATGCGTGTCTGTGTGTTATGTTTTACAAATGAAAAAAACATTATATGTGTGTATATCTATCTATCTATCTATCTATCTATCTATCTATCTATCTATCTATCTATCTATCTATCTATCTATCTAT
>JAPZDV010000016.1:13494508-13506495 GCA_029814665.1 Acanthurus lineatus
GCTTGCAGAACATCGTCAGCGGCTTGTTGTGCTTCCTGCAGAGGTGACTGCTGGGAAACGTGGCCGGATCCGTCAGCCGGTGTCTCTGCAGGGCTGGATCCTTCAGATGTGGCGTGAGGTGGAGTTCACAGTAAGAAGTCTGGCACACGAGGCAAGACTTCAGGGATGTTGACTTGACTTCCTGGCAGACGTCGCAAGGAATTTCTTCAGTCTGGAAAAGCAGGTCTGGGGAATTTTCTTCGCTTCCTGGTTGCGCTGCGATGCCAACATTTTCTTCTTGATTTGATGTGGCCAGCTGAGACCTTTTGATTAAAAAATAAAATCAGATATTTCCAGTCAAATTAAATCTTTAAAGCATCTGAACGTAAAACTTTAGAGATTTAATACAAACCTCTTAAAGAATTCAACAATTTCAGCAAAGCCTCGGTTGATCCGGAGTTCTGGACGCTCTCGGAACGTCTCTTTGCAAAGTGGACACTCCGACTTGTCCTTCGTATCCCAGAAGCCTTCGATGCAATCCAGGCAAAAGTTGTGTCCACATGGGATGGAGACCGGGTCGGTGTAGGTGTCCAGACAGATGCAGCACCTGAACTGTACTTCAAACGGTGTGGAAGCCATGTTTCTGACTGAGGAAAAAAAAACACAAACAAAACAACTTTTTACCACTAAATTACATTTTTAGTCTACATGTTTTAAAAAAAATGTTTAAAAAGACATTTTTCACAGCAGAAAACACAGATATGAGACAGAGATATTACACAATGGTCACAGTATCGGAAGTGATTTTGCAATTTCTGACTGATGACACAAGGAAAGTTGTGTCTCCACGATTTCGCCAGACTGATGACTAACTGTTGTTGCGTAAAACTGAGAAATCTAATATTGACCAATGCTAGCCTTCTCTACAAAACACAGCTTGTTGCACATTACAATTAAATAACATTGTAATGATGCTATTATATTAGCTGTTAATGACTAGTTGTTGCTAACAAAGAAATAATAGATGCTATAAACAGCCGTACATGCCTTTGATACAGCCGCTCATTGCAAATTCAATTAAACAGTCAGTAGATTTAAGGGATTTGTATGTGATTACTACATGATAAGATTTTTAATCATAAATCTAAATGTGGAGACTTAGAGAATAATTCAGCTCGCAAAATGTTGCAAACAAACACTCAACGACAAATGCTGCCAATCATATTAAAGCTGGCTGACTAGCTCTCTTTCCTACTGAGGTATCAGAGAATGCAGATTCTCTGTAAGTTTACAGACTGCCCCTTTAACCATTTTCTTCCTGCTGTGAAACCAATGATCTTGCATTTTGAGTAGTTTAATAAATGTAGCAACAGCAGCTCCATTTTTGCTTTATTTTTGTGATCATGTTGAATTTTTTTCATTTAAAACCCTGTTAATCCTGCATGACAACACAAAAGAATAGAGACCATGCAGCATTTTTTAAGAAAACATGCCAAAGAGTTGAATAAAACATCAAAAAAACTTCCACAAGCAGAGTCTTAGATTGTCTCGTCTGCAAAAAATTCTCAAGTGTCTGACAAAACATGTTTAATGCAATATTACCACCTTAAAAATCTGAGTAAGAACTGACTAATACATTTCCTTCCAGTAATACTAACAGCAAAACACATGTTATTTTGCTATTTTTTAAAGGTGCACTATGCACCCCTTTTTAAAGGCCTAAAAACAATGAGAAAGAACTGCTGACAAAAGAAAATAGCAGTTTGCAAGATTTAATACGACGTTTAGTTGGACTCTAAATCCACGTTTGCTTTAATGATGTTTGTAAGAGAACAAAAGAGTAAAAAACAGCACATAGCTCATCCAAGTTACACATTTCTTGATGCAGATAAAAGCCTCTTACCTGTTTGGGTTGTCATGTCGTCCTCAGAAGTTCAGAGCTGCACACCTAAATGTCTGACAGTCTGTGTTTTTACCGCAAAGCTCCTCCCCTGCAGAGACGGCTTTGTTTCAGGAAGGCGTTCTGGTATTTCTGGTTCTTTTGCTTCAACTGCAGTCTTTGTTTTTTTTTTTTTAAACTCCGAGTTGACGTCTTTTCTCGCGCTCAGCTGCAGCAACATGCGGGAAGCAGACATACAAGCACATGACTGAAAAAAAACCAAGATGTTGTCATTTAAGATAATAAATATGTGCCCAAATATGTCATTAAAAACCACCTCAGACAACAGTGACGATCGTGTTTCATGTCCTCATGAACTCTTGTCTCGTAATCCTTACACAAAATTTGTGCAATTCTTCAGTGTTAAAGTTAAGTTTTTATCATTGTTTTACACATTTGTAATTCTATGGGTGTACATACATCACTACTTTATACAAGGCTGATCAGAAGTGAAGAATTAAAGTCCAAAAATATAGAAATCTGATTAAATATGATTAAATAATTGTCCTGCTTTCTCTATGAGACTTTTAAATAAAGTCTGCAGCCTTTAAAAGTCCAATCAAATCACTTCTATCATCTTTAAACCTGAGTACCTCAGCATGTTGTTGTTTAAGTCTTTTTGTGGAAAAATACATCTGTGAAAACCTGATTGTACAAAAGAATGGTAACTAAATTCTCCTAAAACCACATATCCCAACATAAACGACCCCATGAGGAATATCAGCTCACATCTCATACATTAAACAAGATGCAACTAAATGAATCAAGATAAAACTTCTGTTTTATGAGCATCAGGGCCTCTAATTGTGTTCTTAACATTATAGGATATATTTTAGGTGCATTAATGATGGGTCATCGGCATATAAACATTGTGCAACATGGTGATCAGGAACCTGTTTTACAAAGTTTAATCTTTCCTTGCATAATAAATAACGAATAAACAAAAAACGCCTTGCATTAAGGAGAGTCAGAGAAAGAAGTTCACTGTCAGGGAAAGAGCAGAACAGGTGGATTAAATCGACAGAATCAACAGTAAGAGTCTTTATTGTAGTTAAGAGAAAAAAGTCTGAACTGAAAACTGGAGTTAGATGCGAACTAAACTGACAAGGGGATGAAAAGCAGGTGGAGAAACTCTGAGAGGAGATGATTGGCTGGTAAAAATACAGGCGACAGACAGGGCTAACAAGGCGGATGCAGGGCAGGTGTGGAGTGAAGGTGTCTCAGGTAAAACAGGTAAAACAGACGAAAATGTGGAACAAAAACACAGAACACAATGAGACGTGACGGGACCATGAAATTCACCAAATATGACTTAAATGTTCTGTTTGTATCTCAGACGTGTTATTTTCTCTGCAAAACCAGAAAAGTTTGCAAAATTACTCAAAAAACAGGGAATGCTAACGAACAGTGAAGCTGTTCTGTTGCACACTGGTGTCACACTGTAATGTTTTGTTGGTGTTTTAAGTCCCTGAATGTGTTGAGTGTGTCCCTGAATATGAATTTAAATGTAAGACTGTGTGATGTGTGTAAATGTTAGAATAACATACAGGTCTCTAAGCTAACTGTGTGCATGTAAAACCTTCATTTTCCACAGAGATCTGTGAATGTATATCAGGTTCATTCATTCCTATGGGAACCTTTTGTGATTTCTGATGCATTTATGAAACTCCTCCTTTGGTGCTTTTTTTTTAGCTTAAATATATTAAAAAACTGAACTTTTGCCCCAGATCTCAAAGATAATAACGCCTGAAATCAGTCATAATGTTGTCATGGTCAGCACTGATTCAATTTACAGCAGGAAGAAAAATGTTCAAAAAACAACTTAACCTTTTTTGTTTTTTCCAGAGAACAGAGGGTGTAAACTTTGCCTTTTCAACAACTTTTCAACGATGGGAGAAATTTCTTGTTAATTTAAAACATAAATTATCACTGATTGTAATTGCAGATCATACAAGTAATCAAACAACATAAAATGCTGCCAGCGTGTTTTAAAAAAAAGTACAATATTTGTCATGTAAATAGGAAGTAAAAGCACCAAAGTGAAGTTGAAGTACCTTAATATTCCTCTTGAATATAGAACTTGGGTAAAATGGATGTTACTGCTAACTTCTGAATATCATGCTTAACTTGATTAAATAATCTGAATAATTTTCTTTGGATGGTTGTTTTTAAAGATCCCAATCTGTCACCTTGCAATGTTATTTTTTTATGTAGTTTTTATTTCCCTGAAGGATCTTGAATTAATTCGCACATGTGACCACTCAACACGTGAGGTTTTACTCAGGTGTCGTGAAATCGGGTTTACAGTTGACTGTGATTGAACTTACCGTGTTTACTTTAATGGTATCCACTTAGGGTATTACTTAGACAATAAGCTCTATTGTTCGTCTTTACTGTAATGACCCATCAATAATATTAGTCACTGGTTCTTAAACCTGTTTTGCAAAACACCATCTAAGATTAACCATGAAGAAACTTTCCCTTTTATTTTTAACAAGAAGGAAAATCAAATAAAACTGTAAATTATAACTACAGTGAAATTTCTTTGCTATAGAAGCCCAGGATTCATGTTTAATAATGTTTCCACACATTATAGAGAGCATCGAGCATCTTTTTCAAGCACTGACTAAATTTGCCCTCAAGCTGCCTTTAACTTAAGAACCCACAAAAGCATGAAACAAATACTTGGCACTGACGCCTGACCTCATTTCTGCATTCTTTCTCTGTCTTCAAGCTGGGCAATACCATAAACGCCACAGGCCGATCTAATCTTTCCAACCTTTAAACCGGTTTCTTTAGACTTACCATAGGCACTGCCATGAGAAAAAGTCCCTTTGTTTTTGTTTTTCTAAGTGCGGGCGAGAAAAATATTCGTTCTCGTTCCAGAAGTTAAATTGAACAATGATAAACACGTGACGCCTATTCATACTTTGAAAAACTTCCCTGAGAAACATGTGACGGTCACAGTTTTGTTTGGTTTAGGCACTGAAACTACTTGGTTAGCATAAAGAGAGGGTTGAAGTTTGTACTTTTCATGCATCGGCAAGGCAAAATGTAGGAATGGGAGGTTTGAGCCGTGAAGGATTACGCACATCTGGAGCCAAAAAAACAAAACAAGATGGCGATGCCATAATGCCTCATGCACCAAATACCATTTTGAATCTACACCTGTTTAATCTACAATACAACAGGTCTTTGTTTCTGTTATTAAAACATTTGGTTCCACATATTTAAGCTTCTGATTCTAATGAAAATGATAAATTGATCATGGTTAAAGCCCACATGCCGCGAAAAACAAACACTGATTCAGGTCTTGGTTTTAGTTTCATTGGTGACTTTAACAATAGCAAAGATGAGTTGTAACAATGGCGAGACGGTTCGATTGTCATCAAAAGTAAAACACTCTTGCAAAACAAACATTCATCTGCATTGACGTACAATCTCATTCCGGCGCTTGTGAAACTGCGTACAGACGGTACAGTTTGTCCTCAACCAGCATTGAAACAACTTGTTCTATTCAGAGCGACGGGAAAAAAAAGTTGCCATGTCACACAAGGACACAAAATTTTCTGTTACGTGATGTACAGTTTTAAGTTTCCACAAACTAATCTTTTAAATGTATTAACAAGAAGTCAATATTGTTAATATTAGAGTATTTATTCTTCATTTAAATATGTTTGAAATTTTGTTTTGTACCTACATTTAAACTGTTGATTAGGAAACTAAGACACAGAAACTCTGCACCACTCAGATGATGGGAATCATTGCTAAAATGTCAATATAGCTCAGTGTGCTACAGAAAAGATTTGTCATTTTAAAAGATTTATTTTTAAAGCTCGCACTATTCTGTTTTTTATGCTTTTGAAGTTAAAAAATTATGTACAACGACATTACAATTAATTATAAATACATTTATTAAAATGTATTTACTTTATAACTACACAAGCAAGAGGAGATCACTAATCTTGTCCCTTTGAGGAAAAACACGACATTTCTAGGATTTTTACACATCTTTTATGTTTTATGTTCAACTGATTAAGTTTGCTTTTTGCACTTGTTTACTAGTAACATCAGGGTTTTTTTTTGATAAGATAGTGACTCATCAAACCAGCGAATCAATTGAAGTTCATCAAGAGGCTGCAATATGTACAGAATGTATAAGTGTGTGGAATTTAAACACAACCTGCCCTTTCATTAATTTCACAGATATAATTGCTATAATTAGCTGCTAAATGCTGACCTCGCTCGTCATCGTCTGGGTGACATAATCCTTTCCATGCTAATTGGGACTTTTGCATTTATTTAAAGCTCAAGCTGAAACCTGGCTCAACAAATGCACTGTTTAAACCCAGTGTGTAGCAAATGCTAGTTTATTTAGCCTTTTTAGCAGCGTAATTGTCAGAGTCAGAAAATGAGAGATAACAGCAGGATCAGATTGCACAGTAAAAACACTAGAGATGCCAGTTTCACATTTGCATTTTTTTTTTTAGATGACAATCTGAAGGAAACTCTCTGAAACTAAAAGGCTTTGACGAAAGTTATCTATGTACACTCGTCATACTAATGTCTCAAACTAAAACATTAGAGTATGTTTTTATCTGGTGCATATGTGTTTATCTGCAGTTAAAAAAAACTGTTTATATCAAATGCAAGAGGTTTTTCTTCAGAGTAGTTTTGGATTTGCTAATTTGTTCAGCCTTGCTAGCGTCGTGGCTATAGGAATGACCATGTCTGTTGCAGAACTTCTGCACTGGCTGCTTGAAGCGTTTGGCCTGCAAAGACAGAGCACAAATGGAGCTCCTGTGCATCTCAGGACAAACTTATGGTACATGTTAACCCAACATGCACTTTAGGGTGTTGAAAGTAAAGCAAAAATGCAAAACAGAGCTGATCACAAAGTTCTGACAGCACTGTCATTGTGCGCTGACACTGTACAACGAGTTCCTGACCTCACCCACATGCTTGGAGTATTAACTGAGGCCTTAGTAAAGGGAAGTGCAGTCACAAAACTTCTGGGACTTTCCCTTTGAATGGCTGATGTGATCTTTAAAAGACAAACGCCACCTGCTGCTTGTTTTCATGCAAAGCAGCTTCAGTTCAATCATGGTGGCCACAGTTAAAAAAGAAATCCGATTCTTTGTAGTTTAGAGCCATCAAAGCTCAATTTTATGATTAAAGGAGCTGTTTGTAAAATTGTTTCTTTACTGACTCCTAGTGGCCATTTAAAAAAACACAATTTGTAAACATCAGTCATTCACTAGATGTTTCAGTTTTCTAATAACTAAACAAATAAAGGCATTAAGATAGTAAAATGTGAGAAAAACAATTTTGTTCTGATTGTTTTAGAATTTTTATTCATTAAGTTCAAAAGTAAACACAAGTTTTTGTACATTTTCGTCTTACACCTTCAGAAAAAGAGCATTAACTTTTTGTAATTTGTCTTTTCTTTAATGTTAACAAAAAATGAATAAATAAGGTTCACTAATGCTCATAAAATACAGATAAAACACAAAACAAAACAAAACAAGTAATATCCTGGATGCAGGAAAGCAATAATTAACACTACACGCACAGTAAACCCACACTGTATCTCTTTGTACAAATACATAAAAAACCCCTTAAAAAAGACAAAATAATTTATAACACCCCATGGTTTTTAACTTGAACAAGCAAATAAAAAAGCATCATCATCAGTTTGATAACAAGAGAAGCATCAATAAGTGCTGTCTAACTGCTGAATGCCTTTTTTAAAAAAGTATGGGTTTTCTTTTATTTAGTTCTTCTAAATGCTAAACTTTCAGACTGTGACAAAAAGTCCATTTTATAGTTTTTAAAACATGACCAGGTGCAACAACTGCTGCATCTGTGCACGCCAGAGAGCGGGATATTCAATCAAACAGGTGATTCAATGAGCTCCTCAAGAAAGAGATTTCATAAAACATAAGAAATTGTGCCGTCGTCTTCAGCGACCCCAGCCATGACAGGACAGATGACCAGCGGGGCCGTGTTCTTCCCGTTATCATGAAGACAAGGGTTAAGATATGGGTAAAGAGGCTCGGTGAAGGTAAACCCGCTGTAGGTGTAAATGTGAGTCTTTGCCTCTGCGTCATAGAAGGACAAAGATCCTTCCTCGTAGTCCAGGAAGATGCCCACTTTCTGGGGGATTTCCTGGAGGTTGAGGGTGACGGAGGGGCCGGCGCAGGCGCTGATGCTGCCGCCTTTACGCCTGCAGATCGCCCAGTAACCGCTGTCAGGACGCACCGTGATGGAGCCCTTCCTGTTGATGGACTCCCTGGCAACGCCAAGATCCCAGTCTGTTTTATCCCCAACCTGAAACACAACAGACAGAGCAAAGAATTACAAGAAAGCAATCATTAATACAAGAACTGCACTCAAAAGGACTAAAAACCAGCTGTGTCTCAAGAAAAATTCATGTTCAATGCACGTAAACGCAGCACTTATGGGACGGATCAGCTGATGCAGGTTCAATAGTTCAAAATGTAGATGGAGGTCTGATCTCCGACCTGAACCTCCCAGTAGTGTCTTCCAGAGGTGAAGCTCTGTTTCCCCAGAACGGAGACGCAGGAGTCGAACCTGCGGGGATCGTCAGGGACGGCGAGTTTCCTCTGCTGGAAGCCGAGGCTCACCTGAGGATCATCATCATCATCATCATCATCATCACCGTCAACAAAGACTTAGATATCTTCATCATCAACCTGTTTGTTTGTAGAGTTTTGTTGTAAATCAGCTCACCTGCACTTCCTTACAAAAGATATTTACACAGCAGACAGAAATGCCAACCAGTTAGCCTATTATTGTGACACTTTCATTAGATATTTAAGGACTTCATTTCAATCCACCAGCAGCAACCATTTGAACTCAAACCAGTGAGCTGACTTAACCTAAACCCTGAGCCGAAACCCAAAGAAGGCAACTAACGAGTTTCTCACATTTGACGTTATTCATTTTTACCTTTTTTCCATCTGGAGACAGAATCAACCATCCTGCAGCTGTAACAGGATCCAAAGTCACATCCACTGGAGAGAAACCGAACGAAAGGAAGAAAACTAATAGTTAAATTCATTTACGTGCTTTTTTTTTGGTTTGTATTGTGTTTAAGGAAACAATCATTAGGTAACATGATAATGGGGAATAAATTCACACCAGTTATTTTTAGTGAAAATTTAGTAAATTTAAACTTTCAATGAATTCCCTGTATGAGTTTACAGAAACCGGGAGCAGCCATGGTCTCTAATTGTTTTCATTCTGTTATCCATTGATAATGGTTTATATCAGAGTGTTATCACAAGATAATGGCTTGTTTTTTTGTGATAACAAATTAATTTATACTGTTAGCATGAGATAAAAACCTTTTATCCCATGATAACGAGATTATTACTTTGTGATCACAAGATAACAGAATAAAAAAAGTTTGCTAAGCTGCTCTTAACTTTCATAACGGTGTAACCTTGAAGTTTACATTTAACATTTTAGAAAGTTTATCAAAAGTTTGACTTTTTTCAACACACTGCAGGCTCTGCGTGTTACTGTGTTTGTTAATTTTGATATGTTGAAGTATTTCCTAATTATTTAACCTCCCTCCCAGATTTGACTTTAAGTTGTCCAAGCAGCATCTCATATGGAGGAAAAAAACATTTTTATATGAACTTAATTACTATTAAGTTCATGTCCATACACTTACCTGCGTACTGATTCACTTTGCTCACTTCTACAAAAGAAAATGAAAAGAAATGTGGTTAGATGTTAATTACTTTTTTTTTAAAACACTCTTTGGCAATTTTATCATGTGCAATTGCATGCATGTGGCTGTTAAACTGATATAATCCACCAAAATCAAGATGAACTGTTAAGATTTTTAGACATAAGAGTAGCAAAATGTATTTATTTTTGGAGGTAAAATTCCTCCAAAAGTCCTGATATTCTGGCATGAACAGTCGCTGACCTTCTGCAGACAGTTTCTTTTCGAGCTCATGGCAGAGGCCCATCAGCTTGGAGACGGATCTCCTCACTGTTCCTATGCCGTTATTGGGGTAAACTCTGATCTGAGACCAGTTCCTGGCGGACATCGGAGCACTCAGAGAGGGGAAACTCTGCAGTAAAACAGGAGGATAGTTGACACACACTGCAGAGATTCTGCCTGAACATGGACTGTGTTAAATAAACTCAGTATAAACAATTTAAACTGGATGAAAACATGAATAGAGGGCAGGACTTTCTTACCTGTATGAGGTGCAGAGGGTCCTCGCTGTGCTCCAGGTGCTGCAGCTCCCTGCTTCTCCTCTGCAGCTCACTGATTTCCTGCTGCAGCTCTTTGAGGAGCTCGTCTCCTCTCCTCTCGGCCTCCTCCTGCTTCTGCTCGATCTCGTCGATGAGCAAAGCCTGGTCTCTCTCGATGGCGTCCACCAGCATGGCAACAGCCTGAACACTCATCTGTATCTCTCTTTCCTTGTTTATCTGCAGATGAATTTCAAATTCCTTGGTTTAACATCAACTTTAGACACGTAAGTTTCTGTTGCAAAAATATTAATTAAAAAAAAAAACAGTAAAGTAAAACATTTACTTTGCTCAGCTCCAGCGAGGCCTTGATTTCCTCAGACTTTCTGATTTTGGCCTTCAGCACCTGTTGAAACTCTGTGTCAGTCTTCTTCATTTGAGACTGTAAAAGTTGAAGGTGAACACACACAAACACATAATCAAAAACACTTTAATGCAACTATGAGAGTAAAGAAGTTTGTACAAGCAGACAAAATAAAGTTTATGTGCCAACTTAGAAGCATTGACCTTTAGTGGTGGCATATGATAAAATAAACACCGAATTAAACTGCATGCAATGTGTTTTATGAACTTAAAGGAAAAAAGACAGAAGAAAGTCATCAGATAAAATAAACCTTCTCTGCTCACCCGGATCCTGTTGCTCTCCTGCTCCATCGGCACGATCTCATGGTGTTTGTGGTCCTTCTCGGTGCATCTTGTACAAACTGGACTCTTGTCGGTCTTGCAGAACTTTTCCAGGAGCCTGTTGTGATTCTGGCAGAGGTGACTGGTGACGAAGGTGCCCGGATCCGTCAGCATGTGCTTTGTCATCAGCTGATCCCTCAGGTGAGGCGTCAGGTGAACCTCGCAGTAAGACTCGCGACAGACGAGGCAGGATTTCACCGCCATTAGCTTGTTTCCCTGACAGACGTCGCAGGCAACATTGTCAGACTTTGAGGGTTGTCTTGGGATTCCTCTCTTCGGAGGAGCTGGCTTGTACTTTGGCTTGTCCTTCAATGACCTTTTGAGTAAATACAGATGTGTTAAATCAAAATCAGACATGATTAAAAGAGTTTCTTTGAATTTTAAGGTATAAACACAAAATCAAAATATCAACAGACCTTTTAAACTGCTCAGTGATTTCTTTTAATACCAAGTTGATCCTGACCTCGGGGCGATTTTTAAAAACCTCTTTGCACAGAGGACATGTCGCCTTATGTCTCGTATCCCAGAAGCGTTTGATGCATCCCAGGCAGAAATTGTGTCCACACGGGATGGAAACAGGGTTTTTGAAGAGATCCAGACAGATGCTGCACCGAAACTGCTCCTCAGACAAGGCAGCGGCCATGTTTTTGCCTGAAAATTAACATGAATTTATCTATGCAAGCATATGCAAAAACTGTTAAAACTGTTCATTAAAAACTTTCTTTAAAAGAATTGTCTTAATCTCTTGCTTTTGGTCAAATCCATCCCTATAAATTGTTAAAAGAATGCTAAGTGATGAAAAAAGTTCCCGTTAGCAATATATAATAAGAACATTTCTCAATATAATCATTTAGTGCTTTGAAATAATAACAAAATCATAATAAGGTTAAGTTCTATTGACAAAAATGAGACTGGAGATTGAAAGCTTTGCAAAACCGCGTGTAAAAACAAATTTTTACTAAACATGATCCATCAGTTTTGGTGTCTAAACCAAACTGCAGAACCATTTCACACAGGGATGTCAAACTCGTGCCATGGAGGGCCGAGAGGCTGCAGGTTTTCTTTCCAACCAAACACTCCACCAGCTGAT
>JAPZDV010000016.1:13531881-13542831 GCA_029814665.1 Acanthurus lineatus
ATTAATGATCCCTCAATAAAAAGGATTTTTGTTCAATTGAAGGTGTAATGACAGAGAGAGATAGGTATAAATAAAAGATGTTAATGGAGAGTAAATCAAAGAGCTCTACTAAAGCCTTGATATGATCAAATTTTAAATGTCTCCATGGTTTTGAAAACTCTAAATGAATGCTGATGTGACACCTTAAAGCCCAAACAACTTAATAAGTTTACAATACTGCTACTGTTATACCCAAGTGGCCAAAGGGAGGAGGGGACTGTCACTTTCCTCTCGTTTTTACTCCAATAACAACATTTTAATTTCAATTTAAAAAAAAAAAAGTTAGATTAAAATTTTAATATACTTAAAGTAACAAAAGTACCAAAAGTAAAAGTAGGGTAATGGGATAATAAAACCAGAAACTGAAGCAAAACTACAAACTAGGACTGTAATCTTGTATGTTTAGCTGAATTTGTAGTTGGAATTGTATTACTGGCAGCAGTATTAGTAAAAGTAGCAGTTGCAGCCTGTGACCACTAGGGGCAGCCGAGCCTCCGCTCCCCTCTTGAGACGGTTGACGCCCAGACTTGTACGTAAGGAAGGAAGGAGTAGTCTCTCTCCAAGATGGCGGCGACCATAGACAACAGCAATGCAGTACAGGCGACAAAGAAAAAGCACCTCGGGATCCCCGAAGCTGTCTTTGTGGTGCGCAAACCCTCACATTTCTCATCTTGTCTTGTTTCTGTCATGGGATTAGACCATTTGAAAACACCCGTTTTTATTTGTAGCCGGTGTGTGGGCGCGTCATGCTGGCTACGAGCTAACTAGCTAGCCAAGTTAGCAAGAGAGCTAACTCAGTTAATCCTGCTGTGTGTGCAGGCTGGGCGGCTGCTCACGTCCATGTATGGACATTGCAGTGTGTGTCTGTTTGCTAGCTGCTTCTGATTCACTGAAAAACTCGTTTCCTTTTTGGACTTATTCGGCATTTTAGTGATGTACACGTTTGCTAATTATCCTAGCCTCGAGCTGCTTTGCAGGTGAATTTCTTGCTGTCATTTAAAATAGCGTTAGCTTCTCTTCTCCTATTTTGTGTATTTTTAATAAATATTAATTCTGTAAAAATACAAGATGAGGCAAACATGACAAATCTATTTTGCTTAGCTCCCCAAATTGAGCATGCGCACGTTTCCTTAGTGTTGTCTGATTATAAATGGAATATCTTTGGGTTTTGGACAAAACTAGACAGCTGTACATGTGAGTGTAGATTTCTGAAAATATGACAGGCCTCGTTTTTAAAGTTTCAGATTTCATATAGAACAATTTATCTAGGAGAAAAGTAGACTAAAATTTTTAAACTCATAGTTGCAGCTACATAGTCCGCACTAAGGGATAAGAAGGTTTGTAGATACAAGATAAAATGGTTTACAACCTCTTATATACAGTAGGTCTTTACTGTAGTTCAGTAAATAGAGTCAGACCAAAAAACTGGCTATCAGGAAAAGATAATTAATTTCAGTATTGATTGTTGCTGATTGTTGCAAGAAACTGCAGACCAGAAATGTCTAATTCATTTAAAAACAGTGTTGCAGTATCATGCTTTGTCCACTAGAGAGCACTGAATATTATTCATTTTTATTTCTCCAGGCCTTTTTTTTTTTAAAGTAATTATTTGAAAACAGATTTTAATGATCAAAGACTATATATTGGATGTTTTTAATTATTATTGGCTGGTATGTTGTTTACTGAATATCTTTTGACTTGAATACAGAAACAGATTCAATTTGTGCACTTTGGTTGATTTTTCAGGAGGATGTCGACTCTTTTATGAAGCAGCCAGGCAACGAGACGGCAGATGCAGTACTGAGGAAGCTGGACGAACAGTACCAGAAATATAAATATATGGAGCTCAACCTGTCTCAAAAGAAACTTAGGTAACACCATCAAAAAAGAGCCTTAATTCTCTCACAAAAACCGACCCCGTGTGTTTCTGTGACAGTAGACAGTTTGGTTTAATTTACATGCATGTGCTGCCAGGACTGCTTGATAATAATCTCTGTAATAAAGACCAGTTGTTCAGTTTTTTCCGTGAAATCTGAAACACTTCTTCATTCCCATGTATGCTGTCTGTATTTACTTAAAACTCTACATTTGAGTATTTTACATCACTGAAACGTGTTCTTGTATTTGGCTGTGTAACAATATAATGAATAAATTATTGCCTTTCTTACTTGATTCTCTCGTTGCGTAGGTTGAAAAGCCAGATCCCACAAATCACACAGACGCTAGAAATCTTACGACACATGCAAAAGAAAAAGGTGTGTATCCTCTTTGGAAATTAATGTCAAAATTTAACCGAAAACACGACTTTAATCTGTTGGTTTATCCAGCTGTTGATCACTGTAATACTCCATGTTTGCTATGACAGGCCCACTTTTTGTCGCTTAAATCCAACGTTTTCTCTCGGCTGCATGTCCTTTTTTACTTTGAAATATGTCCTGTTGTACAAGCCAGTCACTCTCAAAGTGCCTTAATGTGGAGTTTAGGCTTTGAAGTGCTTAGTCGTTGTAACTTTGCATGGTTATAAGGAAAATTGTGTATAAGTTGCCCACAAAGTCTGTTTAAAAAATTCTGTTAGGCTGTTTTTTCCTCTGACAAAACGTTCTTCTGAGGAAGCGCTCGTCTCAAACACATTTAAAGAAAACTGTCGGAGTGAAAGAGAAAATAAATGACGCAGGCCTTTTGACCAGTTTGCCGCCATGTTTCTGTTTTCCCAGGACACCACAGAGCCCATGGAGACACACTTCCTGCTGGCTGACAATGTTTACTGCAAGGCCTCAGTGCCGCCCACCGACAAAGTCTGCCTATGGTTAGGGGTAAGAAGAGCTCACATTAAAGTGGGATAGAGTTCCTGCTGGGAATTTTTTTAATCTCAAAACTGTGTTTAAGTGAAATTTTTACTGAGACTTTTTAAAAAAAAAAGGCCATGGCGACAATATAAGGCAGGTTACTTTTTCTTTACTCTAATAAGAACAACAGCTTGGTTAAGGAAGTGACATTTATGCTCAGGTGAAGTCAGAGGATTATTCAGGTGTCATGAAAATAAAGACAATAATCGGAGTCATCTTTTTCCTCCTGAAGGCTAACGTCATGTTAGAGTACGACATCGATGAAGCCCAGGCTCTTCTAGAGAAGAACCTGTCCACAGCGTCTCGCAACCTGGAGACACTCGAGGAAGATCTGGACTTCCTGCGAGACCAGTTCACCACCACCGAAGTCAGTATCCTTCCACAAACGACACCTCTCTGATGCGAGTGTGATCTGGAACCAGGAAGCAATTAAAGATCTGCGTTTTTCAGGAGTTATAATCCTCGTTAAGGTCTCTTATAGGCCAGAGCTAATAAAACTGTAAACACAGACAAGGTTATTAATTGCTGATTGATCTTTTTTAAAGTTAGACTGTAAAAATTTCCCAAAAAAAAGGGCTTCAAGCAGATTTACCAACCACATTGCTAGAAACTTGAGGTAAGTGAGAAGGTAAGTATTTTGAAATTGGAGTGAACTGACCTTTTGGAGCAGTTTTGAAATCATCAGGCATCATAAATATCAGCCTGAAACCTGATTTTACACCTACAGCTCCATGATAACGTTGACATGTCATTCTGCTGCTGTTGTTCCTTAAGTCATTGCCCCCCCCCCTCAGACATGGCGCGAGTCTACAACTGGGACGTAAAGAGAAGGAGCAAAGAAAACCTCCTCAAATCAGCGGACAAGTCTTAATATCGACAACACGGCGTCTACATCCACTTCTGCTAACTATCATCTCCTTAGTCAACAAAATAAAAAAACAAACCACAGAACCCAAAGTCATGTGTATGTCCCCCCCCACAGCCAGGAGCTTGACAGATAAGAGGACGTGTTTGAAATATATCTAGAAGTTTCAGTTTCCTTGAAAAGTGTCTGCAAACTTCACATTTCTGCTCTGTTTTGAATACGTCCTCTTTGAAGTCGAGCTCACACTTCCACCACTACTGTTTTCTGTTGATTTGTCACTTTTTAAAGTATTTTTTCAAGTAAAAACTAACAAAAAACAACCGCAATGAGACAATTTTTTGTATTCTTTTTAATGATTTAAGTGTGTTCCTGTTATCTTCGGCTGGTTGCGAGTGACAGTTCCCTCGCATCATCTTTCTCTTTCACACATTTTTCCTTCTTAATGACCTACACCCTTTTTTTTTTCCCTTCAACCTGCGACAGTGATGATCACATACGGGACTTTTTACTTGAGTTGCTAACTCTTAAAATGCACCCAGGTGCTATTATACTCTCTAGTATCAGGCTTGTGGGATGATCACAACAGAAGAAAAATAGGACTTTTAGGAGTTCAGAGGGATCAACTATTTACCTGCTACAAACCTGCTGCACCTCCTCCTCCACACTCAACCATCTCCTCAGCTCCTCTCCTGTTTCTCCTCCTCCTCCTCCTCCTCCTTCTCCTTCTCTGCCTTTAGCCGCTGTTCTGTCTGTATTTATTTGTCTCTCACTGTATTAAACAATGAATGAAGTAAAAGAAGAACATTTGGGCAAAGAGATGAGACCTTGACCTGCTGCTCTGTGTGTTAATTATTCTTCTCCTTATTGTAAAAACTACAATTATAGTTTGAAAAAGGTAGTTGGAGTCACATACTTTAGGTTTAAATGTGGGATTTTCTTTAAAAACATGTAGATTAATGCCAGTTTACAGTAATGAATGTTAAATGCGCATTATGGAGGAACTAAAGTGCTATAGAAACAATTTTAAAGCATTTTATCAATTGGTGCGAAATTGAAAAGAAAAAAATGGAATTGAAAGATTTTATAACTAAATTAATAAAGAACAATAATATAAATTAGAATATATATTTACTTTTATCCGTCTTATTGATGGGACAATGTATTATTTTGCACTTTGTAAATTTAATAACCATCCTTTTTATTGCTCATTTATTATAAATGTCAAGTCATTTAGTGTTTAACAATTCAGGTTTTTAATTTTTGAAAGCTTTTATCAATTTCTCTTCAGTTATCAAATAACATTATCAATCAAAGACATGCTTTATAATTATTCATGGGACACTTGTGATTCTCCATAGAAGACTCCGAAAAGATTTTGATATTCTTAGATACAGTTAAAGGCAAATTTACTCTGAAAGTCTCTTATTTTGATATACTACAGATTTTCTTCCTCTTAGTTGGTCCCTCCTGTTTTTTTCTCCTGCAGCTTTTTTACTTCTCCCCCCCCCCTCCAAAATGTGACCCTTTTTCTTCCTTCATCATCTTCGTCCTCAGCTTCAGAACTGATTCTTTTTGTGTAGTTTTACTTGTGCAGAAAGTTGCCTGTCTGACTTATTTTGAGCTGCTCAGCTTTTCAGGTTGTTGTTGTTTAAGCCTGCAGTTTAGTGCCCTCAGTGCTTCCACCCAGTGGTAACACATGAAACTACAGGACATTAAAAAAAGTTTTCGGTCTGCCTGTGTTGGCCACCTTAAGAATAAAACAATTATACTACAGCTTTGCATTTTATTAACTTATTAAAATAATCAAGCAAAGTCTGGGTCTTTTGCAGTAATGAGATGTAACTGCTGGTAAATATATTTACTCAAGTACTTAAGCCAAAATTCAAGCTACTTCACTACTACTTTTGTCTGACAGCTTTAGAGATGTGTTAAATAGGTTTATATGGGTGCCATGATATACCAATATTTATGTTAAAATGGATAATTGGAACAGTTTTCAAATTAAATTAAAGCAAAATAAAGTATGATAATACTATAAAATGACACAAAGTAAACTTATACTTACTTTAAATCCCTAAATAAAAATTTAGAGCTTTAAGAAAAATATGTATACAATAAAAAATATTCTAAAAATATTCAATAAGAAATTACCTGCATAGTAATGTGACTCAAAATAATGCAGCCTTTTTAATGATGCCTATGCATTGCTGGTGTTAAACCCATCAGAAACCACTTGTGTAAAAAAATAGAAGTGAGGAAAAGTTTTATTCCTTCAGTCACATTTTATTTCTTTTAGTATATTTCAGTTTTTGAGAGAAAACTAGAGATTAGAGGCCGTCTGCTTTAACCCAGCAGGGTCGAGGACTGTGATGAGCTACAGTAATGTCTGTGCAGTTCAGAGGGTTGAGAAGAACAAATCATAATTTTTGTCGTCGTACCATGACTCCTGTGAGAAGAAGGTTTACATTAAGGGCGGGAAATCGCTGTTGTCAACCCAACAGAAACATGTTTTTCAGGTGCAGGGCTGCACATTTATGTGAGACGTTGCATGTCGGAGTAGAAAACCAAACTACATGTTTAAAAATTTAGAAAGTCTTGAGTTGTTGCTTGTTTCATTTGTTTGAATCTCAATATTTTCATTACAAGAGAATAAAGTTGGGCCTCTAAAGTAATTTTGCTGGTTAGCCAAGGCCAGAAATGTCCTTAAGATATGAAGATTAATTTTTAAATCCATCTCAGGCTCCAATGCAGGTGGAAAAACTTTCAAAGGAATACTGAATCGAGGGTTAGATGAGAAAATTGACCCCACTCTTATGCTTATTGGGTAAATACGAAGCTATGACAAGTAGTTTGTGAGATTAGCTTAGCATAAAAACTGAAAGTGGAGGAAAAAGCTGGTTTTTCTCCATTTGAAGGCCACCATACAGCACCTCTACATCCAGCTAAATGATAGGTTACAGTCTAGATGCTGAATCCACCAAAAAATAAAGTGTAAAAACAACACATTGTTGTAATATATGAGTTATGTGCAGGACTTTTTTTTTTGTTTTTGCAAGCAGTTAGGCTTCTTTCTAGAGCATTAAATTGTAATGTTTTGAGGTGCTAGTAAATTAATTCTGTAACTTGTCTTCAATATTAATGCTAATCTAGGCTAAGCTAGCTAAATGCTACCTGTAGCTTCTTAGATAACCCAAGTGTATGCCTCTTATACAGTACATAGCATTAGCATTATGTTCTTGACAAGAGCTTCACAAGTTTCTCTAGACAGCTACCCTCCAAATTTTGATAAAATATTTAAGATACAAATAATTTTGAAGATTCTTGCGATTTAACTGCTAGTTAGCTAAGCTTAGCTCAAATGTCACTTTTGCTCAAAGGCTGAAAAATCCACCTAACAGCATCTTTGAATGCTAATTAGCTAACATCTTTTGGCCAACAAATCGAGCACAAAACGCTCATTTAAAATATAATTTTAGCATTTTGGTTTAGTGAAACTCATCTGACCCTCGACAAGAAAAGTAATTAGTGAATTTTCTAAATCGCCAAACTCAAAAGTAAATTTGAAACAAACAGAATTACAACAAGATTTGCTGTGTAAGGGGTTTTTTTTTTTTTTTTTTGCACTTTTATTAAAAGTCACCTCCTAACTGAGTCCAGCCGTCATTTTGCACTGTGTGTGTGTGTGTGAAAGCAGCCTTTATTAAGCCAAATGCTGCCATGGATCCTGGCAGAGAGCAGCGCAGCGTGCCTGTAAATCATACTTTTTTTATGGAAACAAGCCAAAAAGGCGGATTTCTTTGCCGTCAAACATGAAAGTACTTTCCATCATATGAGTGGGATTCCTTAAATGCGTCCTTCCTCCTTGTTTCCTTCACTAGTCCTGAGGTTACTGAGTTCACATATCTGTTTGCGCCGAGCCGAGCCTCAGATCAATAAAAGACTCAAGCAGCTTGTATGAAACTTGATGGAAAAGACTAGCAAGTGGACAAAAAACTGCCTGAAGTCTCTGATTTTTCTGAGCTTATTTTTAACACTGATTAAATTGTGTTTAACTGGATTCAGCTGACCGACTCTCTAAGCATTTTAGTTCCAAGATTTTCCCAGACTCGGCTATTTTTACTTTTATAAAATGACACTTGTCAGCACACAATAGAGATAAAGAGAAGATGTGTACGATGACGGCCTCTTTTTTGCCAGAAAGCAACACAGATCCATCACTTAAATGTTTAATTAAAGAAAAATTCTATAAGTTAGTGAACCAACAATCAAATATCTTATTTAACTTCGGCTACATTTTAAAAACAATTCAAATGTGACGAGCTTTTCAGTGGTTTAGTGCTCGTTTTTGATCTTTTATTGATCTTAAAAATCCAAAGTCAACACATTTAGCTAAAGTTTTTCTATGGAAATCGATGGTTAGCAACTTCAGCTTCAAGGTAGAAAAGTGCAGCTTGCAAAACAGTCCCTCCCTTTACTTTCTTTTAATAATCATTTGCTTATTTTTTAACATTTTGTTGTGTACTTTAAGCCAAATTCAGATATCGTAAATCTTATCTATGATGGTGCAACAGCACTGACTCTCGTTAAACAAAAACAAACAAACAAACAAAAAGATACAACTATGAATCATCACAAATGCTGGAAACTTTAAAACAATGATGTGAAAGCAAAGTTTGCTCCAAATGCGACATTTTCGAGACTTTTGCTTTATTGAGATACTTAAATGAATAATTCAACTTTTGAGTATGTTTCTTTTCTTTTTTTAAAGACTGATAAAAGCATTAATGCTACTCTAAAAAAAAAAAGAGTACATAAAAATTGAAGATGCCTGCAGCTAGTTAGCTTAGCTTGGTTTAGCCTAGCTCTGTTAAAAGAACCCCCCCCCCCCCAATTGGCTCTTGATATCTCATTTTTTAGTCTGTGCAAAAAAATGAATATATTAAAAGAAAACACACACACACACATACGAAAGTTATCATAAATATTAGATTTAAATTTGTTATTTAGTCTTTTTTTGTGATGCTTGAAGACAAATTTTGATCATTTTGGAGCCTGTTTACAATCGATATGCTATGCTAATCTAAGCTAACTGGCTACTGGCACTAGCTTCCACTTTAATGGATATGAGAGTGGTATCAATTATTTTATTAACTCTCAGCAAAAGTGAAAAGAGCTTCTTCTTCTTCTAAAAGCCTGACTGACTGCATTTCTTCAGAACAACATTTCAGAAATGGAAATAAAAGATAACAGAGCTTAGAGAAACCCAACGGAAGCTGCACAGCATAGCCGATCTACCAGCCTACTGACATCTGGACATCTGGTTAAAGAGCGTTGGCGGCCGATGAGGAAGAGCTGCACACTCACAGGAGACTCACACACACACAACCACACACACACACCTTTAACACTCCTGAACGTCGATTGGGAACGTTTAAAAAAGTGCCGACTGTCTTTTAAAGCTGCTGTGGGACAAAACTTCACCTCCAATGTCAGATTTCAAAAACACAACAGCATCAGGAAGAACTCAGACTTTTTTTTTTTTGTTCTTTTCTTTTATTCCTGGAAGGATTGTTGCAGATCGATCTTTTCTGTCTGGCAACATTTCACTCATTTTCAGTAAGGAATAATGCAGTTGTGTGTATAGCAGTGGAAATGGACCGTCATTTGAATAGTTTCCATCAAGTCTCAAAACGTTTACATCACTTTTTATCAAAGCTTTTTTTTTTTTTTGCAGGGAAAAAGGGTGTTTCTCATTAACACATTTATCGTATGTGTGAAATCTCACCTTTTCCTTTCTGATACATTCAAGTAAAAATAAGATAACATAACAAAAGCAGAACTCTTTGGAGACATGTAAAAAAAAAGAAGGCAAAGAGTGTGAGAAGTTTCCTCATTGAACCTACAAATGACTGAATTTCATCAGGAAAGGCATCGAAGAAATTAACTTTAAAAAGAGATATAGCAGCGAGATCACTGCAAGGATCACAGATAAGCCTTCAGATGGGACTGTGTTTCAGTTTAAGGGTCAAAATAAGTTAAAAAAGAAATTATCAGAGCCTTAAAAATATATATAGCTTATAATAGGATTCTGAAAAAAGGTGTCTAGAAACATGTATCCACACCAAGCCATCCAGGTACCTACGGTAGATAAAGGTAAGGTACATTTTAATGCTAACAAAGCTATAAGTCTTTCTGTCTCTCGTCACTATTTAGGTAAATGTGGTTTATCAAAACAAACAGGTTAATATTATCTAGTCCAGTGCTTATCTGATCTGATCTGATGAGAATATGTAGTTTTAAACGGGAATCTGTTGGTTATTTCTAGTGTTTTTCTGTTAAGCGGCTCGCTAACTCGTAAGATTTCTTGACGGGTTATATGACATTTTCCTTGTTTTGCCCTGCTGCATGCATGCACGGCCTACAAGGCTTCAGTTCAGTCTTCAATTTTCCTGATTTTTAAAGGAAGGATTTATTACAAGACCCTTGTGTTAAACTGCAGCTAATAAACTAGGAACTCGGAGTAAATCTCTCTAAGATGAACGTGTTTACACCTTTTCAACATCTGGTTAGAGTCGCATTACAAGGCAGTAAATTCCCGACTGTAAGTGGGATGTTTGAAGGGCAAAAAATTTCCAAATAACAACGCCGCTAATAATGAAAATAAAAGTTGGATGAGATGTTACACTTGCGCACACATAAAAAAAGGCATACTATAAACCACTTGCTCAAAACAAAACCTGACCTTGCACTTCTCCTGCGCCTATGTCGGCTCGATTTAACGCCTTCCAGTTGGACTTCCTTTGCATTATTACATCGTCTGGTATGCGTGCATTGTGAATAAAGGAATTAAGTGGTTTCTTTTTTTTTTTTTTTTGGTCCCTCTCTGTTTGCTCTACTTTCAAGAAATAAATTATCTCCAGTTTGTTTAGCACCCTTCCGAAGTCACAAATGAGGCTCCACAGTCAAGGTAGACTTGGCTATTAAGGTGCTTTTGTGGATCCAACATTCCTATCAGTCCACCTTAACAAGTCCAAAGTGAAAGGCAGACGAGTAAGGAGTCGTTAAGCTAGTCCGACGAGTCCGTCTCGATCAGTTGAGCTGTACACGTTGCATCTTCCTGCTTCTCGCCGGGGGGGGGGGGGGGGGGTCCAAATAGAACTGGTTGGGGGTAATTGTTTTTTTAAATTGCGGTAATTTTAC
>JAPZDV010000016.1:13566625-13585130 GCA_029814665.1 Acanthurus lineatus
GATCGGTCTACAGCTTAGTTGTTCGCTCTGCTTGCCTTCCTGCCTGATGTGTAATGCACTATAATTTTGCACCCACTCATGTGAAAATTCCCATTTGCTCTGCCGGCACACACATATATATATATATATATCATATATATACATATATATATATATATATATATATGATGGTAACTTTCTCAAGGAAAAGTGCGTCTTTTTTCCATCAGCCGGCCTCGTTCATGAAGCAGACGTGTGCATTCAAAATGAAATCACAGAGACATGTGAGGCAGAAACAGTGAAGGGTTGTGTGTTTTTCATTTTTTTAAATTTTTTACTCAGTGGAGGGAACTTAAGCAGATTGAAATTTCATTTAATGCTAAATTGATAAATAAAAAAGATCAGATATTTCACATACATTACAAAGATGCATTTTTTGTGTGTGCAGCAGGTTGTGAATGTACGTCAGGGTTATTTTCCTCATCAATTAAAGCAGAATTTGCTCATTTATTATGTAAAAAATAAGAGTTTAGGTGCTTTTATGCATCTTTTTTTTAATAAAAAGGAAACTAAAAAGCGACTATTTCAGTTTGTTATTGTTATGTTTATTTCTTACTTCTTAAAAAAATCAGTCAAAAGGTTCAGCTCAACTAATTTTCATCTAGTTCTTAAATGAAAATAAATATTCTGTCTGAAGTTCCTTCGTTTTCTGTCGGCATCTGACAAACTAATCACTGCCATCATTTTTTTTAATTTAACATCCCTTTTAAATTTCAAATGAATAAAATATCTCCTGTTATATTTTATGATTCCTGGTCAAATCTCTTTAAATCACAAACAGGGATGAGGAGGTTGTTATAATCTTGTAAACCACTAGAGGGAGCCATAAACTGTGGTTTTATTCAGGAAAGAGTAATTTCCTGCTAAAATTGATCTTTTTAGTGTGTGTGTGTGCATGTGTGTGGTGTGTGTGTGCATGTGTGTGTGTGTTTTGGCTCTTCTGAAATAGACTCCATGCCCCCCCCCCTTTCAGTTTTATCTCTTGCTGGTGTCGGTGATGTAAAACCTGTTATTGTTCTGTTTCTCTGTCACTGATCTGACAGCTTCTGTTTTCTCTTTTTCTCTCCCTCTCGCCTCCTCTTCTGCTCCCATCATCATCTTCATCATCATCATCTTCATCATCCAATTCGCAAAAGAGTCATGGACTGAAATCAGTGCGAGGAGCCGGAGAGGAGCATCACTGAGTTTAGAGGGGAGGAGGTGGGTTTGCTCGGGTCTCCTCTCAGCTTTCTGCATCAGTGATGGAGGTTGTCGCCTTCGTCGGCAGCAGATGTTTTCGCTTTAAAAGCTCCAGATTGTTTTCTTCCGTCTTCTTGAAGAAATTGCTCACTAATTTGTTTTTTTTCTTGTTGTTGTTGTTGAGAAAAAACCTGTTGCATCTTCAGAGGACTGACGGCAGCAGAGGAGGCAGCGTTCACATTTTGTTCTGTGAGTTTCGACAAACAACAGAAATCTTTTATTATTCAAACAATATTCCTTTTTCTTATCATCCTCTCACACATCCGTGTTGTTTTTCTTGCAGGTTTTACTTTCCACGTGGCTCAGTTTTAATCAAATCTGCACTGATGTGTTTGATTTGTGGATAAAAAGTGGGCAGATAATGTTTTTTTAAATCAGCAACACTAAAAATTAAGCTTATTTACAATTAACTGTATTAAAACTTGGATTTTGTTCCTTTTAAGTGTTAAAATCAAGAGTTATTATTGCAGATTTCAATCCTTTTAGTTTAATATTAGCTGTGCTTTCCTTCATTTTATAGTTGGACCAAATAGTCTATTGTTCTTTTATCATGAATATTGATTGTTTTTCCTTCTAGTTGCACATTTTATTATTACAGTCTACTTATGGTTGATCTCTTGTGTCCTTTACAGTCATGATCATGTGCTAAACTGTTGCATTTTGCATGTTAAACCACTTAAATTTTACCTGCTATGTCTGTACTATTTAATAATATGTAGTTTTTTGAGTATAAATTTATATGAGGAGGTTTTTTCCTTTGAAATAACGATACAAGTCATGTAAAAAGCTTCATTATATTCTGACTTCTACTGATTCTTTTAAATGAATCATATGATGTTTATATAATCAGGTGGCGTTTCAGGTCATGGTGTTTTTCTGATCCGTACTTCTGAATGTTTGGTGTCTTTTCTCAGCAAATCAGTCGACCACAACGATGGCCGCCGCTATAAAGATCCTCTTCAGTCTGCTGCTGATTCTTCACCTTAGCAGAGGTGAGCAAGTCTTGCGGATAAGTGAAGTAAATGTTCATTTCTATTTTCTGATTTTGAAAAAGACTAGGTGCATAAGTCTGAGTCAGTCAGCCTTTAAATGATATTTTTTTTTGGAGTGGAAAAGTGATTTTTTTCTGAGGAAAACAGACTTTTCCGCAAAAGAAGAGAAGTTTGAATTGAGATGCTTTGCTTTGTAGGGATGGTGGAGTTTGTCACGAGGCATTTTTTTTAGTTAAAGAGAAGATTCGTAAAACTGAAAAGAAGCTAAAGGTCATTCTGAAGGCGAGCAAACTTAATAATATGAGCAGCAGAAGCAGGGAGCCGGTGGGAAGTAATGAAAAGCTGTTTTTCAGTGTGCTGCCTGTATTTGAAACTGAAAAAAAACAAAAAATATTCGACCTGAAGATGCAAAAGTCATTCATATTCAGGGCGCCATGACAACCATTATGATCAGGCAGCAGCAGATCAATAAGGCCGTCCACAGAGCCGTGCTGCTAATGTGGCTAAATGAAGAACACTTCTGCATTAAATCTAAATAAACTCGTTAAGATCCAAACAAAACACTCAAACATTTGTTGCACTGAATCTTGCTTCAGTTTTCTCATTCTGGGCTTATTTATTTTTTCAGCCACGACGAACGTAATGCAGTTATTTTCCTAAAATAACAGCCTTTTTGTCGGCGCCTCAGAATGAAAAGGCCACATTTTCACTGTGTTGAACGCTTTTACAGGCGGATATTATTTAAGAAATGAGGCGTCTGCTGTTCTTTTCATTTTCTTCTTTTTATTAAACACCATTCAAACAGGAAAACCACATTTGAACTAATGCTGTTTTGACTTTGCATCCACATTTTACAGACAAAAATGAAGCTTTTTTTCTATTTTTTCTGGATGAATTTCTGAATTTGACGACAAACAGCTTCATATAATTTGTCAGTTTCACTAAAAAACCAGGCAGCAGCAGTGTGATGAAACCAAACTTGTGTTGCCTCCAACTGAGCGCTTATTTAGTCCTTCAGATCACACAACAATAAGACTAGATTAACTTGCTAGGAGGCCTCAGGGACAAACTGAGCCCACTTGACCACCCGCTTCCTCTCTGCCTCTGTTCATTGTAAATGCATGGATATCTTCAAGCACCGGTTCAAATACAGTGTTCGAGGGTCTCTTTGTTAGCACCACAGGAATTTCTGCCAGCCTTGATTAGATGGAAACATTCAGGTGCACGCCGCATAAAATCCATAGGAAAATCTTTTTTTTCCCTCTCCCTCTGTTTTCTCCTCTTTCTCCCCCTGCAACACCTCAGTAAACTGCATCGCTAACAGCAAGGCTCGATTTCTGTCCACTGGTGTGTTAAACACTTCGGTCCGGTCCGAAAAATCTGCACAACCGTGGGATGTGTTTCGATGAAAATTTATAGTTGCGAGGGGGATGAATCTCGATGAGCTTAGCGATCCATCCACAGTTTTTCTCGCACATTCATGAGATGGACACATTTGGTTTTTTTTAGTGAAGTCTCTCTGCAACTACCGAGAGGATTTTGGCTGTTTTTTTTGGACATTGATCTCCTCGTAACTTTGTCAAAACTTTGCTTATCTCTTGACCTCCTTCCTTTAACACCGTCAGCCAAGAAAATGCAAAGAAGCTACAGGATGTTTTAGCATAAAACTGTGCACAAACATTCATGCCTCTCAAAGTTAGCACGGCTGCAGATTCTTAGTCTTTTGCAAAGTAAATGCAGCATCATTCAAAACCCTGCACCCTCCTTCAACTTATGACAGCATGTGAAGCCTCTTTTTGTGACTGTTTCTCTCCCTCTGGCTTCTTCTTCTTCTTCTTCTTCCAGCTCAGAAACCCAGCGACGACTCCTTTCAAAACTCCCTCGTCAAGCTGTTCAGCATGAGTCCTCAGTCCGTCGTCAGCCTCCTGCTGCTGGGCCTGACCGTCCTCCTGTCCGGCAGCATCTACCTGTGGGTCCTCAGATACGTCTGCATCGGCTGCTGCCAGCCCATCGCCATCGGCCCCGAATCGGAAATCCTGGCCGGGATGGTGTGAACTTATAAACTCCTGCATGACTCAGTCAGAGTGTCACTCAGTCACACGCCAGCCGACGAGTTAAACCTTATATTTTACCTTCATTCACAGTAAAAAATGACATTCTTTGGACCTGTGAGTCGACTTTATTCACAAAAGAACTGGACTTTGACGTGAGAAATGACATATTGTACATGTAACATGTGAGGACTGAGTGTGTGACGGTATAATTGCTCCCAGTTTGAAGAGAAAAATTAAGTTTTCATCCTCACATGGCAGAAATTTCAACATATTGGACATTTATGTAGCATGGCAAATTTATAATTTCAGCACAATTCAATGATTCCAACATCCTTGATGTGTTTTTTCCAACGATTCAGTTAAAAAATAACCAAGAAAAGAAAAGCTTTTAAAGGGAGTCGTCGTCCTCCTGCACCAGGACGATGACTCCCCCCTCTCCTTGTCTGAATCTGTCTTAAAGAAAATAACATTTCAGATGAAAAAACGAGTCACCTCACAGACTTCCTGAATAATAGACAGGAGACGATGAAGTTTGTATCTTAACGGATTCGATTAAAGTTGATCAGTCTCTTTATTCGGCTCCATGTATCTTAAAAGCGAGTTGATTGAATAAGAGATCTGAGGGAATCCTGAGTGAGCAGGAGGCTTCGCAGCATCAGCGGCGGCGGCATTTAATATTCTTTTGCCTGGAATAATGTATGTTCACACTCACACACACACACACACACACACATTCAAACGCATACATACATGACATGCTGATGAAACATGTTGATTGAAGGATGTATCTGAGCGCCGCGGAGCAGAACATGAATGATTGAACTCTTTGAGGCTCCGCATGTTGACAGCTTTTATTGATTTATGCAGTTTTTTTTTTTTTTTTTTCAGAAAGCAACAGCTCGGGCTGATTTAAAGACTCAATCTGTTTGACGTTAGCTTCACACGACCGACCCGGAGACAGAAAGAAAGACAGAAAGAAAGAAAAATCTTGTTGTCCCACATCAGTCAGATTGACTTTTATTTTTTCAACACAAATCATTGTGTGTGTGTGTGTGTGTGTGTGTGTGTGTGTCTTCATTCCTGTCCTCCCTCTTTTGTCTAAATTCCTTAAAAGTGACACTGTTTTTAAAAAAAACACATTGACTTTTTATTAAATAGTTGACAGAGCCGCTGTGACGTCAGCCATCGCTTTGCAGAGTAATTATGGACGCCGCCATCTTGGTTTTTGGGACCAGAAGTGACCATATTTGGGTGAGAGGGCGGAGCTTAGGAGGAAACTCATTGCTACTGTTAACCATGTGACGCCTAGCAAACCGCTAAAGCTAATTATGTAAAACTTTAAGCTTTAACGTAACAAAGGTGAGCGAGTTATATAAAAATGTACCTGCTGTAAAGTTGTTGTGACTGTTAAAATTTGCTTTTGAGACCAAAATAGTTTTTTAAACCAGGCTGTAAACATGTTTGTATCTGCTGTAAAGATTTTTAAAACGAGGCTTTTAAGTGATGGACTCGCTTTTTGTTTAGAGCCTCAAGTGGCCAGTCAAGGAACTGCAGGTTTATTTACAGACACTTTTGATTTGCTTCATTTTCTGCCTCAGCTGATCAAAACAGAAACTGGTTAAATTTCTCCTCAAACCTCCATAAAGACGAGGGAAGCTGCAGATTCAGGTTCATCAATATGATTTGCCCTTTAATATTCCCACATTGTATTCACATTTATTTAAAAAACCTTGAGTTGTCTTTGTGTTTTAGGCATGTCGAGACTGGAAATGGAACAAATTTGTGCCAGGGCCCTTTTTTTTACAGGTTAATCCGGCCATCAAGATAAGCTTCCCTGGGATTGGATTGTCTCCAGCTTCCTTTGACTTCACACAAGACGAGCAGGTACAGATAATGATGGATCGATCATAAACAGGTGTACAACCATCAACACGCCGGTGGTCGTATTGCAACAAAAAGAGCTGGAAATAAAAGAAGAAAAAGACTCTTTTTTCCCCCCCAAACGGTTAATGTTCACCTCCAGTCAGTGGAAACAGGAAGTTTTTGGGGAAAATATGCACCATGAATCATTTGAAGCTACAGAACTAAATGTGATTTATTACACCGGGAAAAACACGACGCCCACCTCTTCCAAAGAAACGAGAGGGAGGACTGAGATGATGTAAGAGGAACTGCAAAAAAAAAAAGAGTTGGAGCTTAAACTACATGATTTAGTTTGACTTTGCAGTAGCTAGCTAGCAGCTTAACAACCATGTTTGCATAAGATTCAAGAAGTTTAATCATTTCTTTGCCATTTTTATGACTTTAAACTAATAAAACTAAAACATTGGGCCTAAAAAGACATACAGATTTGCGATTATGACTAGCCACGCCCCCTTTTCCTTTCACCCCGACTGCTGTGAAGGTGTGTTCAGACAATGCATTCCTCAGGCAAACACCGACACACACTTGACCTTTGTGTGGTGCAAAAAAACAAGGGTGTGTGTTGCTCAACCTGCGGCATCATTGTGGATAAACGTCCTGAATCTGATGCTTGACTTCACAGGCAAAATCTACTTTTATGTAGATTGATAGATTGTTTATTTACCTTTCAAGAAAATTATGTTTCCACGTTCTTTAGAAACCTTTTCTCTAAATAAATTAAAACCAAAGCTGATATTTATTGCACTTTCCCAGGAATAAATGGGGTTTTTGTTTGGATTTATGTGACTTGTGAACAAGGAGCCACTTATTTTTGCTGATACGTGACATTTTTTTGTTATATTGTGTTTTAATTTCATGTCACATTTGCATTTATAAAAATCAAAAACAGCTGTTTGAACTATTTTTTTCTGTGTGGTTTTAGTTAAAAGGTGCCATAAGTGACATTTTAGCACCAATTAAAAAACAATTCGATAAAAACTTTATTTGATTGTGGCTGAAAAATGTCTTTAAGTTGTTTTTAAATCATTTGACGCCACCTTAAATGATAGCTGGAACATAAGTGCAGTGTTTTAACATAGTTAATACAGTTTGAAGTTATTTTAAAGCTACTTAAATGCTTTAAGAGCAGCTTCACAAACTTTGGAGGAGTCAGATTCATGCATTGTTATCACGGATGCGTCACTGACTGTGGGTGTCGAGCTCAGATCCAGAGGTCTCAAAGTTCCCTCAGTTAGTGTTTAAAATGAAAATTAACAACATTTCTTGTTTGAAACTCAAAGGACTCATTTAACACAGTTGGGAGGCCGTTCACCTCTCTCTGCTCTGATATTTATATTCAGTATAATTTCAGTGTAATTAAGTTTATTCATCTGCGCTCATTGTCTCATATTCCATCTTGTGATTATCGTGATGTAACACCAGATGTTGCGTAATCAAGTCACGCTTTTTAAATTAAACTTTTACAGCTAGTAAACACGCTCAGGGTCATATTTTCGGAGTGAAGATCAAGACACTCGAGATGATAGCTGTGATCGTACGGCTTCGCCCCCCCCCCGCCTGACGCCGAGCTCCTCCATCGATCGTAACCATGGAAATCACAGTGAAAACCATCCTCTCTGATCGACTTCAGTCCATTTGCACATTATGGATGAACCGTGTGCACCTCTGGGTCCTCCACTCTCTGCCTTTTGTCTCCGTGAGTGTTTTTGGCAGACCCCCCCACTCCATCCCAACCCCCCCCATCCCTGTCAATTACACAGTGATGGATTTATTCCTATCTCTCTGAGCACATTGGCCTTCAGCGAGGCGGCGGCTCATCCCGTGATTGACAGCTGCTGATAGGACTCCAATCCCGGGGTGAGAGCCTGTTGCCAGGGGGCCGCATCCACACAGTTGCCATGGAAATAAGGAGTTCATCCTTTCCGCCTGCAGATGGCAACACAGCACTCCGAGAGACAGGAGTCCCTTTTTTTTTTTTTTGTGGCTGAGAGGTGAAATTAGGTAACGACGCCCCATAAGGAAAAGGATGTAGGTTGGATTTTATGGTTCCCATGTTCACCCTGAGTTCACCTTAGTCTCCTCCTCCAGGGGGGGTGGGGGTTGGGAGGGGGGGGGGTGGTGCTGCAACTTCTTACAATTACATGCAAGTCTGGTGAGAGACTCAACATTCCCAGCAGGCATCAGTGAGACTGTCTGCCATGCCAGTCTTTGTGATGCTGTAAATCAATTCTTCACGTGCATCACTCATTTTTTTTTTTCTTACATGATCCACTATAGTGACGTTTGTGCGCTCTGTTGTTTCTCATGAGACTTAAGAGGGGAAAAAACACTAAAAAGTCTGTAGTTTTTGGGGTTTTTTTTTGCAAGGATGTAACTTTAAAATGAAATGAAATGTCGCAGCTGCTACGGCACATGAAAGAAGCTGATGTTTTCTTTTTTTTTCCCCCTCCTCCCCTCAGTGCATGTTGGCAAACCTTCAGCTGTGACACAGAGCATGCAAAAGCAGGAACTCAACCCTTTTTTTTTTTATTTTTTTGGTGACGTATGCAGCGTTAACCACTTCCAGCTACTGTGGTTGCATTTCTTGTTTCCTTGTTTCTTGTAGTGTGCACCTTTTTTTTTCAACACATACAGACGTTCACACCTCATTATGGGGTTTTTTTTGGCAGAAACGAGTGAAAAAAGATAGCAGATGAGCTCAGTTAGGGCTGACAGTTTTGCTTATAGCTGGATCACATGCAGGAACACACACACACTCTCATAATTTCAGCTCATCTGAAGCTGAAATTGTGAGAGTGTGTTACTCATTACCCCGCTCTTGACAGTTCATCGTATCAATCATCACACGTTGGAGGGTCTTTTTTCTTTTTCTCTCCTGCTGGGAAGGAGAGGAGAGGTCGTTGGAGGTCGAAAAAAAGCAGCGTTGGATTCCAGGAATTCACCTGCTGCTGCTGCTGGGGGAGGTGGGGGTGGAGGTGGGGGTGTTGGTGGGGTCAGTTTGCAGTATTTCTCACACAGACAGGAAATACTGCACACTGCACCTGGTTCTCTGAAACTGAAAAGAAACTGCCGTAGAGACCGAGACACAAACACACACTGAAAAGATCACTAAAAACACCCCCCCACACCCCCCCACCCATTAACCACCTTCTTTGTCTTGCAGCATCTTCGTGTCCTCGTGCACTTTCAGTCAAAGGTCACGTCTGAAAAAAAAAATATATCACACTCTTAAAATATAACACATATATTTCATTATGCATGCATGCAAGGTGTGTTCAGTGACAGTCACCTATGATACCTGAAAGCAGCAGCAGCACAGAAGTATCTCATTACATATTACAGATTACATATTACATATTACAACGTGAAATACAGTCAACTCAAGCCTCGTATCTTGAATTTATTCAGCTCTGAGATCCTGTGTGATGCTTTCAGGGCTGTGCACGGTGCAGCATGAGCGGTTTCCCACTGATTTTTCAGCACACCGTGTTCCATATAGTCTGCTGGAGTCAAACAAGGACACGGCGTCTGAGGAATAATTTAATACGACCTTAAATTTGGATTAGTGCGGCATGAGAGATGTCTTTAAAACAAAAAACAAAAAAAAACAGAGAGCGCAGAGATTGAAGTCGGTTTGCTGTTGCCTTGTTGCAGAAACGCCTCCGTGATGTAAAAAAGATGTGAAATATGATACGTTTGTTTCCTAATTTCCGCTACAATTTAAACCGTGGCACCTTAAAGGCTACACTCACTTCTTAGGTCTTGTCCAATAGACTCCGGAGGCGTTCAATAGCTTCAGGAAATGCGGCATTTAATCATAGAGCGCGCATGAACAATGAAAAGAAGTGAGCACTATATTTTGTCTTTAATTCAGATATGTGCCTGGGTACTTAAAAATACTTTAATGATAATAATTTAGAATTTTATCAAATTTTTAAACTATTTTATTTGTTTTAAATGAAAAATATTAGTAAATAGTTATTGCACATACTCTTTACACCTTATATTAACATTTGCACACACCTTGATTACAATTTTATAAGTCAAATTGACATTTTTTTAGTACATATTTTAGACTTTTTCTATTTTTTATTTGTTTATGATTCACGTGTGCTATTTTTTCCTTCTTTTCTTAAGTGGCCTGTTTTAAATTCTGAATATTATATTGAATAATAATATAAATAATGAATGATATAATAATTATAATAATATTCTGATTTTTGAGATTTATTTAAAATTTTGTCTATGAAGTGTTGAGAAAAACACAATAAAGATATAAAAGAACATAAAATTTCAGGTTAAAAACGTGTCTCAAAGACCAAAAGGGATTAAATTTAGAATAATATAATCATATTTAATAAGTTAGATTTAACAAAAGTCATGCATCTCCTCTGATTCAACACTTAAAAAAAAACGCTGTCAATTAATTTTTTGTGGGATGTTCTAGTTTCCGAGCCCAGCACGGAGCCGTGAACGCAGCACAGTTGTGAGATCAGCTGATTTTTTACGCTGCCATTTTGTCCGGCAGACGAGCGAGCAGGCAGCCAGTCAGTCAGTCCGTGAAGAGAAACCACTGGCGAGACTTTTTTTTTTCTTTCAGACGGCAGCAGCGGCGTCAGGAACGGGACTGCCGGTTACCGAAAAGAGACACACACACACACACACACACAAAAAAAAAACAAAAAAACAAAAGAGACGATAATGTGGAGTCGACAACCGAGCGACAGCACCGACTGAGCGTGAGGACCGGAGAAGGGAAACGCCTGAGTTAACGGAGCTGTCATTTTTTTTTCTTTTTTCTTTCTTTTTTTTTTTTTAACTTAACGGATCCGCCGGCTCCGCTCCTCGGTCACACAGGCTCGCGCTCCGGCTCGCGCTTCGGCAGGTTTTTTTTTAGCTAACACGGCTAGCTACTCGGCTAACAAACCGCCGCTCCTCTCACCGTTTTTTATCTCCTTTTCCTTATCTTACCGGGAGAGAAACGGCACCTGTCACGGCTGTCAGTCCGACGGTATCCACTTGTGAACTTTTAAACAATGTGCTGCTCAAATCTGTGTGACTTTTCACGCCAGAGGGAGGATTTAAAACACACTTTGCCGAGCGACCAGTGATAGCTAAACGCTTACAAGCTAACAAGTTGACGTGGAGGTGGAACTCGAGATTTTCTTGGTTTTTTCTTTTTAATGTTTCTCAAAACTGTGATTTCACACGGATTACTTTCTTTTGCCTTGCCCCGAGGTGATCTCTCTCTCTCTCTCTCTCTCTTTCTCTCTTTTTTGGTGATCCCAAAACAAATCGTCCGGGTTATCTTCACACAAACCAAGCCAGTTAGCTATGTTTATTTGTGGCCAGAAAGTAATTTCCAGTGTTTACAAATTCCACAGTGGGACTCTTTCCTGGTTTGAGTACTGCAACGGGAACATTAGCTAACACAGACTAGCCCGGATTAGTGTCGTCGTGGTTTGTTGCAAGATAGATAGATAGATAGATAAATAGATAAATAGATAGAGAGATCGTGGGAATAAACAGTTGTTAAACTACAAAGAGAAACTGCAAGTCAGTTGTTTGTTTGTGGTTTTCATCGGAAAGACAGATATTCTTACACCTTGTTTTTTTTTGCCACCAGTCATTTGACATTAAACGTTACTGCAGACGAGACTGCACAGGTTTTGAACGCACCTGGAGAGAGGAAAAAAAGAAAAAGAAAAACATAACAGTGGGTGTCTGATCTCCTTCACCTTCCTCCTGACAGTGAAGTCACGTTGACTCGCGCCCCGCAGGGAGTTGATCCATTGATCGGATCGTTATTTTGTGCGATTTTTAGCTGATTGAGGGAAATTAAAGAGAGAGAGAGAAAGAGAAAGGAGTAAAACAGCAGCTATGTAGGGCCAATCTATCACAGATCGGATCGCAGCAGCGCAGCACAGCATGACCGGGTCGGCTATCAGCAAGGCTGTGTGCAAAGCCACCACACATGAAGTGAGCGGACCCAAGAAGAAACACCTTGACTGTGAGTATATGTGCTGGTTACCTGTGTGTGTGTCTGTCTGTGTGTGTGTGTGTGTGTGTTGTCAGCCAGCTGCAGAAAAAAAAAAGCAGACATACCGGTCCTATTGGCTGATAATGGGAAGCATTCCTTCACATCACCTGACTGTCAGGGAGTCCATCAGGGAAGACACCTTTAAAAAAAGATCATGCAGGCTGGGTTTGCACATTAAAGATGCATGATCAATAACTGCCAATCAACTGTCAGCATCTGAAACATGACTAATATTATCATTGGTGATGCTTTAGTCGATTCTTGTCAATATTTTTTTTCTATTTTGATCAGTTTACAAATGACAGGTAACGTAACGAGCCAAAATTATGTCTTGAAATTGCTCACAGCAGCAAAATATTCTAAAATATCCTCCTAAGGCTGCATCTGATAACTACTGTCAGTATTGATTACCCTGTAATGTACTTTTGTGATCAATTTATTAATCTTCTACACTTCAAAAAGTTACAAAATAGTCAAAAGTGCCCTTAAAAGTATCCATAGGCCAAAGGTATGGGCTTCAAATAAGACGTAATTTATCTGCTTATGATTTTCTCCATCAATCACTTGATTGATCTTTAAGACCCTGAATGTGTATTATTCAGATTACCTGCCATTCATGATTATAGGTCCAAAATGCCCAATTCAGAATCATTTATGTAGAAAAAAAGCATTTTTAGGCCTAAAAACTGTGGATATTTAATGAAACAAACTATGGATTATCAAAAAATGCAGATTTATTATCCGTTTATCAACCAATTGTTTCAACTCTACATTAAATATTGCATTTTTTAATGAAATAAAACAATAAAAAGCAGCAAGCCCTAAAAACTTAGTTGCTCAAGCCAGCAGATGTTTGTCATTTGTTGCTTAAATAACTAAACAATCAATCATGAGAGTAGTTGGTGATTAACTTGGTCATTTAATTAATCCATTAATGGACGTTGCGTCATATGACCAGCTAACTCAGTTCAGTAAGTTCAGTTCCAATGAAAACCCATGACTTCCTAGAAAAACTCTTATAGCAGGTCCCTGTTGTGCAGACTTTAAGGCAAGTCACACACAGATGACAAAACAAGCGACAAAAGCAACAGAAAGCAGGTTTTTCCTTCAGCACTGCAGCTCAGGAATGACAGACCGTTCTCACCCTGTTTCCAAGACAAACACACAGAAGGCTGTACACTCTTAAAACCTCAGGAAACGTCACATTTCCTTCTTTGGTGGCCTTTTTTATTTTTAGAGGAAAATAACCCTCTCACACAACAAAGCCATCCAAGCACGTCTTTGAAGATAATGTCGTCAGCAAAAAAAAGCACATAAAGCAACTTCCTGGATCGTAGTAGCTGCGGTTATTTTGATTTCTTCGGACAGCTGATTCCAGGTTGTCATTTCACATTTTTTGCTTCGGGTAATGAAGAGTGGATTAAGTCCTCTTAACTGCCAGCCCACTGAGATGAAACTGAGTCATGATGAAGTCGGCGGTGATGCAAGCTGGACGACACAAAAGAAAAGAGTGATTGAATTGCACTTATTAAAAAAAAACAAGAGTGACACCAGCAAGGGCGTTCGGCGGAGCCTGTGTTCAGTGTTACTTGGGACTAAATGTGCTGAAGTTTTGTTTCTGGGAACCAGATTTTTTTTTCTTTTTGGTCGGCACTGGATGCACATGTTTGATCGATGCTTCGGCTCAGCTGCCTCACATCCGTCAACTCCTCCTCCTCCTCCTCCTCCTCCTCCTCCTCCTCCTCCTCCTCCTCCTCACTCACAAGGCTCAGCTGCTGACGTTCAACAAAAGTCATGTATTGTCTGCGCTCCGCTGTGAACTTGGCTGGACCTTTGCAGCCAATAGGCCACGTCGAGCTTAATCATTGTAAGATATTGATTTCTTTTTGAGAGCAACGACCTCAGTGCCACAGGGGAGAGGGGGGGGGGACGGTCAGCAAGTGGTTCAAGGCATAGAAGGTCCGATTGTCATGTTTGTATTTGTCCCATTTTAAGATTTCACCATGAGAGTAACATCCGGGCTGTCGTTGTGTTGTTGGTATTACGAGAAATGGCAGCCAGCAGGCGGGAATAAAAGCAGGTTATAGGTTAGGTCGTCATTCAGTCAGGCAGGTAGTCAATTTGTGAGTCAGTTAGCAAGCCAGGGAGGCTGGCAGGCAGTGTGTTCGATCATTACCCATTCAACTGGCCAGCCGGCTCATCCAACCATTCAGTAATGTAATGGACACAGGCAGCCAGGTAGGAAAAGTTTGCCAGTCATTCAGCCAGTCCAATTCATAGTTACCAGTAAAAGAAACTGATTTCACAGCTCGTACAGGTGTGAAAGTACCCAGAATGCACAGGAGATTCGCTGGAAGTCTTAACTATGATGATGATATGTCCAAACACCTTTATGTGGCCATGAAGTGTTCCCCGATCCAAACCTTATGGGGATAATCAAAACATAGCGTTTATTTTCCAGCTTTCCAGCAGAGAGAGATGCGTCTTTTTAAACGTATCGTTATCTCACAGATGTCTTCAGTCTGTCCGCAGTGATAAAGTGTTTCTGCGGGCCAAAGCAAATATTTAAATTCAGCATTTTCGCTAACTGCCCCACCCTGCCACATCGATGTGTGCAGCTGACTTTAACACACACACATCCAGTGAAGGAAGCACAGCACATAGACACATCAGCTTTGAATGTTGGCCTTGCTCAAAGAAGAGATCTGAATGACCGTGAAAACACCTTTCAAAGTAGAAGCCTCTGCTGATAACAGGTAGCGAAATAACATTTGCATTTTATCCCTAAGCTTTGCATAGGGGAATGTAAAGTAACTGTAATCCTTTCCAAAGAGTACACTCGTCAAGTTGAATGCTCACTGTTTGTTGTTTAAGAAGCTATGGCTTTTCTTGTTGGTGGTTAAAAATAAACAAAACAGATAAAAATACTTTTAAACACATTTTAAATATGTGGGTGTATTAATTTAGAATTGTATAAATGTGATGCAGGTGTCCAGTTAATCCACACCTTCTGGCCAATCAGCATCCGGAGATTCTGTCGCCACGATATTGACTCAATTCGCCCCCCTGCCAAATCCTGTAATTGAAAGTTAGATTATAACTGCCATAGTCTGCAGCGGGGACATGAAATCTCATCACAAGTTGTCAATCAAGATGCATTTAGGTTGCATTTAGGAGCCAGGGCCAATCTGAAGTCTATTTAAAAAAGGATATTGGCACAATGTGGATACATCTGGAAAAAAGATGCTGGTTTTAACAGCGTTTAGGGCAGCAAGGGAGCTATTGGTAGCTCAGCCTGTCAGCTAGTTATTGTGTGAGTCAGCTAAGAAGCCCTCTGGTTAGTGAATTGTGTGCCTGCAGAGCCATTTATCCACGATAAGAGACTCAACAAGTGAAACCTGGAAACTTGACAGGCTTTGACACAGAAAACCTAGGCTAGGTTGTGTTGTTGCTAACACTGTCTGCTTTTTCTTTCGAACATCTATTTTTCACACAGTCAGAGCCCACACATAAACACACACATAAACACACACACACACGCACATACAGCCATCGTTTTCTATTGCTTTCCCCTTGGCACAGTTTCACCACAAGCAGCTGTGACTGTCTGACAGCAAGCTGTGAATGATCTCACCGGCATATTTGCATCTAGACCCAATAACCGAATAACTCTGGCAGAGGCCTTTCAGCACTGCCAGCCAGCGGTGTGTTTGTGTGTGTGTGAAAAGGTTCAGGGGTCCGCTGTTAGCTCGAACAGCGGCGACATTCATGCACCACTGGTGAAAATAAGTGCAGTTTTAAAGCCGTTTAGTGTCATGATAAGGACTGTCCACCTCAATTAACCCCAGCTTGTGAGTCGGTGGCACAAATGATGCGTCCATCCCATCAGTTCTGTAAAAAAAAATCCCTTCTTTTTGTGGAAATTGATGTAATAAAAGTCAGTGAGGAAGGGTTCAAATGTGTTGGGAGTATTTCTGTCTGCTCGCGCACAAGCTTGAAGGGTTTTAGGGTTTGTCAGGGTGAGAAATATTTTGTTATTTTATTCAGCCTTTGTAAGCAGCTAAATGTTTGCGGTGGCACGTGCGCACACGGGAGGCCACTCTTTTCCACTTTTGCATCATTGAAACGCTGATTGTTTTACCATTTTACAGCTGTTAGTGAGAAGTTGTGACATTTAAACTGAAGTCGAATTTTCCCTTCGCTGGCACTCTGTTGTCATGGCAGCAAACCAACCAACTGGCTTGTGTTAAATGGCTTTAAGTTGACAGGGGGGGAAGTTGGATGGCGAAATCGGCCTCAGCCTCCGTAATGGTGCCGTTTTAACAACATTTGTTTATGTGGCAGTGAAGGGTGTTTGTCGAGCTTTTTGTAGAGGTGGTTAATGAGACTTTAATGAAGCTTCCCTGTACTTCCAGGTAATGGAATATCTAGCAATTGTCAATGAAAGGCAGTCTGAGCAATTAGTCTGTTCTCTCGCCATTTATCTGTTTTACAGAATGAGTGGTGGGAAGTTTCTCGAGCACTTAACCTCTGTGAGCAATTCACACCTCGACTTTACATGAGAGGCATTTGGTAGCAACGTGACAGTCACAGGAGTCACGTAAATGGAGGTGTGAATGAACTCGTGTAAGTGGCTGATGAAGTGATACCTCACTTCCACCTCAGCTTTAATCAAGAATGGTAGATTCAGCTAGAGATACCGGTGATGCACGTCTATCCTTCCTGTTCAAAATGTGCCTTTATTTTCCCTTTTCTATGATTAGAATATTTCTCTAGAACTTCCTCTTTTGTGATTTTTGGCAGGTTTTTTTGACACACTAAGATTTTAGCCATGTTGAAATGCTAAAAAGGCCCTAAAAACATGTTGTTAGCACTAGTTTGTTCAAGCTCGGTGGCAAAATGTCAGCTAGCCAGAGACACTTACGCTCAGGAATCCTATCTGTTGAAAGGCCTTTGCTCAACATAGTGGTGCAGTTATTTTAAGGAGAGCTTTCTTTTACTGATCTTGACCTTTGACCTCTCAGAGAACAGGCACAGCTAAAAAGAGAAACTCAAATGTACACCGTCGTGTCTTTAATTAGTGGCTGTTCTTGTGGAGTTGCCTCAGTGTTGTTGCATAATTTTTTCGACTCTTGCTAGATAGTTTGTCACTGTGCAACACTTATTGGATTATAACTAAAAGATACACTAAAATCGACGTGCACATGTTTGTATTAGCACTGCATTGGCTGTATGCTAATGAGAATGTGTAAAAAAGCACTTGTAAGGAGGTAATGTATTAAAGTTTTATTCATGTTACGCTCAGTCATGTTTGCAGACTTCCTTCCTCATTCTCTGACAGGTGTTCCTCCAAGGAGTTAGCGACAGGTGTTACCTTAAAGAAAATTATAAAATCCTCTAGATTATAACATTGGTGGAGACATCTGAGCTAATGTTAGTGCACAAATCAACAAATATGAAAGTGTTGCATATTTTTGTTTAACTCATGTTTGTAAGAGAGTAAAATTTTTGCAGATATAGACAAACGAATAAATTGTTGTCTTGCAGAGCCTCACAGCCATGCAAATACAGAATAACTTGTGCTTAACAATAAACTGAAATAGAGAAAAATACAAAAAAGAAACCCCTAGCCATTTGGCAGGTGTGCTGGAGTTGTCTTGCCACCCAGGTGGAATAATTTTAATCCTACCAACATGCCATTCTTAACAGAAATCTTAACCACAGCTTTTGGCTTAGCTGCTTAGTCAGACTATCCTGTTATTGAGGTCATTTTCAGGCTGTCTGCTCAGTAGCAGCTGAGGTTATGCTAGCTTAATACAACATGCCACATCGTTTTTACCAGCTGGCTGAGCTGCTGGCCCAAATGTCCTTTAACATCATGTTGTGTTGGGCCATTTTTAGCCAAACCTTAAAACTAGGTTACGCTTGCATGACAAATTGATGTGTTGCTAGATCAGTTCTCTATGCCAAAACTTTGACTTGCTCTGTGTGGGCCACAGTGTCTGTGTGTCTTTGGGTTAGTTTTAGGAGGCGGAAAAAGAGACACTGAGTACAGTAGGTTATTAAGCTCAGGTTTATGTGGTTTGTGCTTCGGCCTCCAGTGAGTGGGGGTCCATTCAAACTTTACAGCCCTGTTTCACACTGGAGCACACGGGTCACCTTGACAGATCTGTTGTCCGTTGTGCCTGGGTACATATGTTTGTGTTTGTCTGTTTGAT
>JAPZDV010000016.1:13610397-13633843 GCA_029814665.1 Acanthurus lineatus
GAATTAATTAAAAGGTTATTAAAATATTTCTTCATATTAACCACACTCTGTCCTTTGTCTGCCATTTCTCCTGGAATATCACGGCAGTATCAAGTGAAGTCGGCAACTTGTGTACTGAAATCATCTCAGACTTTCCAAGTAGTTTTCCCATCACAGGGTTACAGTTATGTGAATTTTCCCAGTCATAAGGTCATCTGTACGATTTTCCTGAGAGCACATGAATGCAGGGTGAGAAAGTGAGAATGAATTATATGGACCATGATAAGGCAGGGATGAGACATAAACTCAACTTTCATTAATGTTGGTTAACCTACTAAAAACAACAAGCAAAACAACTAAGGTTATTGGTCAACACTTCTTTCCTCTGAGAACCTCACAATATAAATAGGAAAAATAACAGCACACTAATGTCTCAGTCATAAGATACACAGAGAAGCTGTGTTTACCTGGCAGCATGCAAATAATTTGCACAAATCACTGGACACAATGTGCAGTTACAGTCATCTGTGTCATTTATGTGTTAAGTTGCTGTATTTTAAATGAAATGTGAGCAACAGTGATGTGCTACTGAATTTTTTAATGTTAACAAAGCAATGTCATATAATGTCATCTTTACTCCTGTTGAGACAAAATATTTGCTTTCATAAAACATCACTGACCTTCTACCTGAGTCACGTTTTCTTGATCCACACAGAATCCTGAATTACTCCTGACGAATGTTTATGTGGGAGGTTTGAATAAGATTTGTGGCAAATGGACACATTGCAAGCAAGGATTGATTATAGACCAGGCCAGTGGGGCCAGTGGGGCCAGTGTCCTGGGGCCTCAGACTGCCAGGGGGCCCCTAAGGCTAAGTCCATATATGGTGCCCAAGACTTCTGAGGGAAGTTGAATGCCAGGGCCCTCAGTGCAAAATATGTGACTTAACTTATGATCTTTGTTATTTACTCATGTTACTTACTTACTTACCTTAAGAGCATATTGTTCAAGAACATCACATTGGCCACAGGAAGTTAAGGAGACAAGCTGCACCTTTTTAATCTTTATGATCATGTTAATATTTCTGTCTGACGCCAGTTCAGTTGTCAGCAAAAAATCAGGATTATTTACTAGTCTCCTCTGTCCAGTAAGGGGGGCCATAGTTCCAGATTGAAGGATATGATGTAAGCTCTTTACATTAAAGGTTATTCAGTCTTCCTTAATGTTTCATTTAAGAAACATCAAAATGTCTCATGATTGTCTGATGAATAATTTGAAATACTACTGTTAAAACAGATGGAGAAAAAAACTTCTGTTTCACTTAGGCTTTGATAGAACCCCTGGGGAACAGATTGATCTGCCCATATAAAATAGAAAGTTAGACAGCCTGACCCAGTTGCAGAAAAACTGGACAACAAAAACAGCTGATAACGACTTTAATCAGTTCTTGAGGTATTGGCATAATAGCAGGCAGTGATTCCAAAAGTTCAGTTAATAAACTGAGATAGGAGTGTTCACTGGCAATGTCTGAACTACCGTGATACTCAGAATCCAGAATGACACAGACCAATCTGGCATCAAATTAAAGTTGGGTGAATCAGTGACCTACATACTGAGTCGATTGGTAATACGAGATATCCGGGTGAGCAGGTGAATGTAGTCAAACTATTGAAGTAGGTTGACTTGCACGTGAGACTGACCGTGCTTTCATGTGCTCCCGGAAGATCTGAATTTCCAAGTTTGGAGGTCATTGTTCCGACTTTGTTGTGTTTACGTGCTCTTGAAGTGGTAATGTGGGAAGAACATGGATGCTTGGAAAACAGAGTGTTGCATTATTATGCTCAGAGCTTTAAAATACGAAGCTGATAGCTGTTACCTGTATTTTTGGGACAACTAGCATCCCAGCACAGACACATGTTGCTATCTAAGAATAATAAAAAAAGTTTAAAGCTTGATAATAATGATTTTTCACTGGTACATCCCCTAAAACAACTAAGATTATTGCTTTATCTGACTGGTTTCAGCTAATTAATAACTTTTCAAACTAATGTATATCACAATACATGAAAAGCAACCAACAATATGTCATATTACACATAGTATGTGAGCAAAACTGATATATTCAGTGAGTGAATTAATTAAAAGGTTATTAAAATATTTCTTCATATTAATCACACACTGTCCTTCGTCAGACATTTCTCCTGGAATATCATGTCAGTATCAAGTGAGGTCGGCAACTTGTGTACCGAAATCATCTCAGACTTTCCAAGTAGTTTTCCCGCCACAGGGTTGCGGTTATGTGAATATTTCCAGTTGTAGAGTCATTTGTACGATTTTCCTGAGAGCACATGAATGCTTTTCAGTACTTTCAGTACACTTTTTTAAAAGGTGTTTAGAGTTCACATGCAGAAAAATAACAATAACAGTGAGTTACATCATGGCTAACTGCTGCCATCTGTAGCTAGCTACTGTTAGATAGTGTTCTTGGTTAACAATCCTATTAACAGACTCAGCTCAAGGGTGCCAGACTGGGCAATAAAACCACTTACATTTATTACCTGTGATCAGACTAGTTTGCCAGAGGATGTGTTTGTTTCTTGAATTGTGTACAACAATATTCAGTAGGAGCTAATAATTTAAGGATATTTGTTTAAAAAACAGGCAAACATGAAGATATTTAGAAGAAAACTGTCCTCAGTCATCACTGACTTGCTTTACTGAACTCGTGAGCAAAACTTCAAAGACGAAATCAAAACAGCATCAAGAAACAGAGTGTTGCTGAATTTAAATAGCACCAAGGTGTAATGCTGAATTAAAATAGAATCAAGAAAAATTTAACAGAGCAGTATCTGGGTCTTGCTTGGAAACAAGTCTTTTGCACATGTGAGTATGAACTGTTTGACGATGAAACTGAAAAAATGACAAGACAGACAGGCCTTTGTTGCAACATTTGAAAGTTATTCTCAATGTTACTGGTAAAATTTAAAATACAAACAGACCAATGGAGATAGAGGAAGGTAGATATGTATGTGTGAGGAGAGGAAGGAGCAAGAACAGTAAACTGTGTTCAAAGGACAACCAGTGAAAACTATCTCGATTGGGAATAAACACTGACATGTACCTCCTTCTTTGGGAATTCCATGACCCTGCTCCCTCTTAAAAATGTTCCTTTCCTTTTAATTCAATTCACAGAACAGCTTTACAATACCACTGACAAACACAAGTCAGCTACACCTTCAAACTGTAATTGACTGTTAACTCTACTAGAGTTAGCTATTTGTTAGCTAGCCATCAATATAATGGCTAATTGAACTTGGGCTACCTGTAGAGCTATGTAAGCATTTTGAGCATCAGCATTAGATCATGCTTTTGTTTATATGTCCAAATAGAAGCATGAACACTAAACAACAAAGGGTCAAGACTGGGGCCTTGGGGAACACCACATGTTGGAAGTGCAGCTGAAGAGGAGATGTTGCCCGATTCTACCCAATTCTAAAAGAAAGCTTTGTCTAATAAAACAATTTAAACAATTGTACAGCAGTGTCCCTGATACAGACTGGCTTTTGAAGTAGAACCAACAGGATATAATAATGTATCGCATGAAAAGCAGAGCTCAGATCCAGAAGGACTGGCACCCAACAATCACCTGAGTCAGCTGTGAGTACAGGGTCAATTGTGACTTTGATGAGACAGATTCAGATCTATGCTGAAGACAGAAACATGATTAAAAGTTGCTAAAGATATTAAAGGTATTCATATGATACAAGCTTTAAAAAAATGAAATTTATACTCAGGGCTTGGTTCTCTGAGAAGAGGGTGCACTACTGCGTTCTTCTGGCATGAGGTAAAACAGCCAGATGACTAACTAGATTTTACAAAATATTTGGACAAACACTGTTAAAAAAAAAACTCTAAAAAGAGTATTATCTTGCAGGTACAAAATCTGTAAACATGAATTAATTATGAATTAATTTTTTCAGTGCTTTCTTTAAGTGCAAAGTAAAGAAGACTGAAAGTAAAACGGAGAGTTTGCAGGGTAGGCAAGCGGTGTCACTTATAACGTGACAGATTTAGAATGTTATTCAATTAATTTTTTGTAGTCAAAAAGGGATAGAATCGCTCACAGACCATTGGGGTAAAAAAAAGTTTTCTTTATTTTGTGTTAGCACACCTCGGTAAACTAATTTGTAAACAGCAGACCGTTAATAACGAAATTTTTATACTTGCGTTCAGAGGCAATACAGTGCTACTTTCCCCTAGGCAGGCAGGGAGGCAGAGGAACTTGAAATGGGAAGCAAGAGCAGTGCAGATAAATGAACACACACAGGGCAGCACAGCAGAGGGAGAGAGAGAAAGAGAGAGGGAGAGAAAGAGAGAGGACGTACAGTCGGGCTCCAGCCAGAACAGCATCTCAGTGACTAACCACTGAATCCCTGTTATGCAGCAGAACTGATGATCTGACGCACCAGAGGTAGGAATCAAAGAAAATATCTGGTACTGTTTTCTGCAGCTGCAGTGTGTGTGCATGTAGATACTGTGGAGAGAAAGACAGCAGAGCAGAGTGAGTAATAGATCTCGTTACCCCAGTCTGGAGGACACTGTTATAAGCCCAAGGTTTTTTTGTGTTGTCCTGTCCTTGTGTGCATGTATGTGTATGAGAGAGAGCCTGTTATGTGTCTTGAATATATATTTACATTAGTTCTTAATGTTTTCCTGCTATCAGATAGAGGACAATGTCTTTTGTGTGTGCGTGTTTGATCATTACAGCTTCAGTGAGCTGTGTCATCGCATCTTGACAGTGTAGTCCAAAGCCGCAGTCCCCCCCTCCCAACCCCCCAACCCACCCCAACTCAACCCACACACTCTTTAGTTTCCCCTGCCACTTTCCCTCTCCCTATCCCACTTCTCACACTATGAGTCTGCAAGCTGGTCTAATGGACTGTACAGTCTCCTCAAGGCTGATATTTTATATAAAATCTATGGTGTAAATCAACACAGAGCAACTGAACCTTTGTGTTCTTTTTCAGGATAGAAAATCTCAGACAAAGTCGGATTGATATTAAGTGTAATAATGCAAATTAATTAAAACCCAGCCTCAGATTTCTCAAAAGCATGTAGTTTATGCAATACTGTTTGTGTAGATAAGATTGGCAAAATGAAACATAAAAATGGTTTAATGTCACAGCAGATGTTGTTTAATGTCACAGCAGATGTTGTGACATGCTAGAATGTTGTTTATAAACAGATAAACAAGAATGTTGTTTATCTGTAGCTTTACTATTTAACTCTCCAGAGCATCATGTAGAGTGAGAAAGAAAGATACAGGGAAGAGGTATGTAGTAAAGTTGAAAATATTCTTGTACTCGGTCACATAATAAAATCTGGATCAGATTCTCTTGTCAGCTCTTCCAGAACATAAACATATTTCCTGAGGCTGATCTGCTGCTCGCTGCCTGCTCGTCACCTCTCAAGTGTCCCTATATTGATTTTCAGTTGCTGCAAGCTCTCTGTCTTTATTTTCAATTGTCACATCATCGCGTTCCCGTCCACCTGCTTTCTGACCATGTTAAATTAGAAATAGATCCATGTCATTGTGTTTGTGCACATCACGCTGGCTAGCATAAGCAGCTGCAGTAGCTAATTAAAATGCTGCAATGCAAGTTTGCAGTGTTGCTGGTTCAGTAAAGTTTCAGCTGCATTAAAAATAGGTATTAGTATTAAAAATATTGTCAAAGTTTTTATGCTAATAGCACAGTTTACTATTGTTCAATCACCCCAAATTAGCAGCCTGCTATTTATTTATTTATTTTCCAACAACACAATCTGTGGAACATAAAAACGTCACCAATTCTGAAAACACCACTGTAAATGAGTGTTGTTATGTGTATTTATGTGTATTTCCTGCCTTATTATAGAATTATTAGCTGCTGGGCAAGCTGGTCAGGCCGCATGATGACTGCAATCTACACTATTAGTGACGCTCGTCTAGGGGTTTTAATTGCAGATAAGCCTTATGGCTGTACCAGCTACTGAAAGGGTCACAACATGCACTGCATGACAGAAGCTGGCACTTTTCAAGCCGACTCAGCGAGAGATAATTCCTCTAATTCTTCAGCAGGAAAATCCCTGTTTTAGGGGATTTCCTCCTCTGATTTTTTCAACAAGAAGACTGTGTGGCCACTTATCATCAAACTATGGCTGAGCTTTCCACTGCATTACTCTAAACTTCTTAATTTCAGAGTGGCCACTTTTTTCTTGGTTGTACTTCCAGAGTTCTGTCATTTTCACTTATCTTCTCTCTGCCTATCTGTTTTATATTAAATATTAAAGTTTGTCAAATGGGAGAGTGAGGTGCTGATCAATCTGTTGGTTTACTTACAATTTGCACTGTTATTTGTGTTTCCAGCCTTGTCCTCCAGTGGTCACTACACTTGTAATAAACTGGGACATGCAATTTGGAATTTCCAGTCAAAAAATCTATCTGTCATCTGGGATGTCTATGAAATGACAAAAAGTTTCCAAAATTTCAAGGTGACAGGAACTATGGGATCAATTTAGTGTGATCACTGGTACAAACACGTTTGTTATTCACCTCAGACCTTAAAACTAACAATATATGCTGCTGGTGCTCATAAAGAAGAAGAAAAAAAAGGACGTGGATGACACATTTAAAGGCTAATCTTTCCAGAACTGTTAGAAGAACAAACTTGCTTGCACATACTGCACACACAAAGAAGTCAAGAGGCAAGAGGCAACAACTGTATCAAGCAAAACAAACCCACACCAAACCTTACACAGCAAAGCAACAGTAAAGCTTGCAGTTTGCGCCATGTAATATCTGTAGGGAAAAGGACAGAAAACAATTGGGGGGGGGAACCATGCAAAATAAATCAAGAATAAAACAATATCAATCTTACAAATACTCTGTGCTGCACTCCATAAAACCTTCTGCAGCAGCTTTTACAGGGGTGTGGGCCCCAACAACGGTCCACCTCTGGAGCCACGGCCAGCAGCTGACTCTCTCTGCCTCTTCTCCTTTATGGCTTCTCTGTTATTTGACCATTACATGCCAACACCACTGAGCAGCTAAAGTTCTGCTTTACTGACAAATTCCCAGCATCCAATCTTCACAGGATAGAGCATGGATTTCCAGCTAGCCTCTTGTTGTTCAGCTGCAAGCTCTGAGTGCTTGAGATGTTTTCCTTCATGGACTGCTGTCATGCCACAGGGGATAGAAAGCCCAATGACGAGGAGCCTTATCTCCACTGCAGAGCAGATTACGATAGGCCAGAGGGTAGACTTAGTGGTTCCCCTTTGAAAAGACCAGCTGCCCTCTGGGGTCCCACAGCATCTGTTACTCTTTGCCAGGTCCGAGTATTATGTTCCTCTTTTGTGCAGACACCTGAGGTATGTTTCCTCACTTGAGGAATGCTATGAGGGTAAACTTTGCTGTTTCTAGGGTTTGCTGCTGCCCTAAATCTCCCATGACCTCAGTTAGCTTAGCCAGGCCTTGAACATGACGCCACCTGAGGTGTGCTTGTATCAGCACCCCATTACATCCTGATAGAATGTGCGGCTTTGAAGTTTGTTCACAACAGAGCTACCTTGTTTCCAAACCCCTGGGTGAAATTCAGGGGTTATGAGAGGGTGTCACTGGGCCCCTCTTACATGGAGGGTGAGGCTGGTTTGTTGGTTTTGCCAAAAGTCTGCCCAGCTGATGTACTTGCTCATCAGGTCCAGGCTCATAGGTAGCCTTGATATATTGCCTTTATACTAAACTGTTCTTGCTCTAATCTGGTGACTTCATCCTCCACCAAGGTCTTTTGCTGCTCCTTGGTGGCTTTGAACACAGCTAACGTAATGCTCCCATGTCCAAGCTACCACAGCAGGTTTGGACTGACCTTATCATCTCTTAGTGTTGCAAACTGGAGGTGCAATGGTCTTACTAAGCTCATGCCTTCCATTGCACACAAGAGTTTCTCATCGGAGTCCTTCGGTTCCACTACAAGTGGTGCCCTCTCTTCCTTGCACTCTACACTCTATTAAAATAAATTAAAAAGTAAATCAAAATCGCTAGAGTAAACATTTAAATATTGGTAGCTTGTGTGATTCTCCTGCGTGCAACACCCGTTTTTAATAAAAAATCCTAGGTTTCTGTAATAATGTCCCATGTAATGTGTGTGACAGCAGCAAATACAACTTGGCAGTTTCATGACAATAGCTAAAGACGGAGTATGAGTTTGAATAGAGACTCAGGGAATAACCGGCCTGTTCTGCATGCCCTCAGGGGTCTATCTGGTTCATAGCTCATGAGCATGTCAGAGGGATATTGAGACACCAGGCCATGTTAAGCCTTAAAACTGAGCAATAAAAATTTGACTGATTACATTGAATATCATCAGCCAGTCAGATTGGTTTAACTAAAAGGCAATCCAGTTATTTGGCACTGACTTGATTGGGGTAATTACACGGTTACATAAGCTCTCCAGTGCCATTTAAATCAATTCTACCAAAAAAAGCCAGTGATGGAACAAATGTACACAGACCATAACTGTTCATATAGAGTTGTTCTGTTCATAAGACTGTGTTTAAATAAAAACACTGTAAATAACAAGTGCTCAAATAGAGGTGAAAGTTGAACTTCTATAGGAAGACTAATATTAAAGAGTTAAAATTCTGATAATTATTATGAAATGCAAATGATGTTATCATCAAACACAGGCAAAATACTAACCATTATATTGCTATGAGAACCTTCACTTGTGATTCACTGAGGGACACTTTTGCTTATTTGCAGATTTGTTAAGTGATGACTGGTCAACTAAACATGCTGATGTCCTCTCCAGCTCACCAATCACAGTCAGTCCAGAGAGACATAACAACATTAGAACACTTTAACTGAGAGATACTGGCAATTCTCATAGGAGATGGGTTAAGATCTGCCCAAATGGTTGCTAGATTTTTTTGCTAGGTGCTTTTTGAAATCACTACAGCCTTTTATAAGTGCCCAGATAGAGACAAAAAGTCACAAAGTTCATGATACTGTTAAGGTTATTGCTGAATTTTGTTTTGCATAAAGAATTTGTTAAGTCCAACATTTAACTCTTTTTCTAGGTACCATGGCTGCTGGATTGAAGCCAGTGATCTTCCTGCTGTTACTGCTCTTTTGTTGGCAACTGGCCACAGCCAAAGAGGGCAAATCCACAAAGAAAGGAAAGAAAGGCAAGCAAGTTGTCTGCCCATCGTAAGTAAATAAACTTACTCTCCATTTAACCCTTTCTTTTACCGTGTTGCCATTAAATATCCTCACAATTTGTAATTTTTTCTGTTGCACCACTATATCACATTATTCAGATATTAATGTGCATGATAATTCTGCACTTGTTCTTTGTCTACAATAATGACAAAACCACAAAACTGAGATCGAGACATCAGTATGTTTGAACAAGATAATTAAGATAAGATAGGATGAGATATTCCTTTATTAGTCCCACAATGGAGAAATTTGCATTGTTGCAGCAGCAAGTGGACAGTAAAAGACAGAATGTAAAAAGCAGCAATAAGAATAAAGAACAATAAATAAAAAGTACAAAATAAGAACAAAAAATTGTTGATTGACTAATCAATTTACTCGTGATTTATCAAGCAATAAAACTCCAGGTCTACAGCCAAGCTGGTAGATCTGTGAGACTGCCTTAATGTGATGTGGTGCGTAAAAGCTAAATGCTAACACCAGTGTGCTCAAAGCTAACATGCTGATGTTTAGCAAGTTAGCTTTGAGCACACTGACGTTAGCATTTGGCAAGTTGAATGTTTATTTGACATTTTATAAGCTTAACAGCTACTCAAAAAAACATTGATGAGATTAATTGACCATAAAATTAGTCGTCACTTATTAGATTTGACTTGCTAATACATGTTGAACTTTATCAAGGAAGTGACAATAAAGTAATGGATTTACTTTGTTTCTATTGTTGTTGAATTCAAAGTTGCTTGCCTACTTACAGTAACTTCCTCAGAGAAGTAGATCTCACTTGTAACTTAGTAGCTCTAACTTTAACTCCAAAATGTCATAATCTTAAAAAGTCTTAACCCTTGAATCAGCAGCTTACGAAAGGCTTTTTTTAGGACGAGGTTTCTGTCCACAGATGGGCGCTCAGTCCCCACGCGTGACGCCAGACTTTTGTCCCTACAGCATGAGCATAAACGCTAAAAAGGACAAGAACAAAAAAATCTAAATCTTTATGCCTTTTTAAACAGTCCCAGAGCCCTTGGAAAAGTGTCAGTGCAGCTGAATCCAACACACATGCCCGCAGGCGTATTTGTGCTCGCTAACACACACACACACACACACACACACACACACACACACACACTGTTAGATGCTCCAACCAGCCAGCGAGGGCTGGTTTCCTGCCAGATCAGGAATTGGCAAACTGGCAAATCTCAGATCATTTTAAGTCAGTTGGACAGAGAGGGCCTTAACGTTAAGATGCTTTTGGGAAGCCTGAGGCCTGAGTTCCCAAAACTATGGACAACGGCCAGGACTTATTCCACTGCGCTCTGTTATTTTGTGATGTGTGGAAGGCGAGGTAGAGGGGGGGGGGCGTACACGAGGGACCATCTCCAAGTCTGAGTTTAGTCTGTTGAGACACAGTCCAGGTTAAGTCTCAGGTTTTTTGAGTCCACAGTTCAAATCAGGTCTCTAGTCTCCCCCAAAATGTTTGACTTGGCAACAGTTTTTCTATAAATGTTACTGCGAATGATTTTTGGTCCAATTCTGTCATTGATAAGTTTATAGAGGACATACAAATTCTGACTACCTCAAAGCAAAAGAATCCTTAAAAAATGAAGCAAAAAAACACATCAAACATCATGTTTTAATTCCAGTTTTTCAGCTGTAACTGTTTTTTTTTTGTTGTTGTTGCATTGTTTGCATATGCACATAAAATATAGAAACCATGAAGAAGATAACAGCAACTAAAAGAGCTCAGGGCCAAAAGTATTATCTGGAGTGTTTATGGAAGTCATTAGTAGCAGATGGAGGATTATATTATTCTCTCCTTGTAGATTTAAGCTAGTGCTTAGCTAGCCTGGCCTGTCAGACCAATTCACATATGTAAGTTTGTGTGGTACTTCTCAGTTTATTGTCTTTCAGATTTGTCATGTTCACACACCGACCTGCCTCAGTAAACCTACTTCAGCCAGACAGGGATTAAGAGGATGTATTAATTTGCACTTAGCTTCTATATTGCAAAAATTACTATTGCTATTGATGCAAAGTTGAACAAATGTTTTAATATTCTAAGTGATTGACGGTAATGCAGATTTCCCTTTCGTTTGATAATCGTCTTGCAGGTGTTTTTCCACCTCAGATGCTTTTCTCTCCTCCCTGGAATGACAGGATGCTGTTCATCCTGAGCCTTGTAGCTTAATCTCAAGGTTAACGCTGTCTGACACCTGTGCAGATTTGTTTTCCAGGTGCTTAAACAGTTGTTTGTAGTCGGACGCTTCTCTTTTTATATTCTCGACACTATTGCGTTTTTCTACTTAACCTAACGTCTTTGAAGTCCCACAATTCAAAGGATATATCTTAATAATACAGATCACATAAACGCTGGCGGGAACATCAAAGCTCGTTCTGTTTTCGCACACCTATGTGACGGCCGCAAACCGATTCAACTAATCTTTTTAAAGTCAAGGTTAGGGCCGGCGACGACTTGCTAGTCATGTCTAAAGTCAGTTTATTTTCTAATGCGAAGTCCATAACGCTGGTTGCTTTCTCATATTTAGCAGCCTGTCTCTGCTGCTAGCGCCTGCTCAGAGACCTCAGCCCTCTCAAAGGTCCAACCATGCTGAGCGTCTCTGTGTCCTGCCAGAAAAATCTGAGCTGGAGAAAGTAAATAAATAAACTCTTATCATTGTTTATATCTCAACATTGAGGTTCTCTCAAGCAAAGCGGAAAATACAGACTCCCAGATGTGAGAGTGTGATAATCTGTAAATGTGAAGCAAAAAAAAAGAAAAAGAAAGAGAAGACACGATGAGCAAACCTTTCCTGGAAAAATAAGATGTTAAGAGCATCCAAAACCTGCACAGTGACATCAGACCTGTCAAAAAACCAGCGAGACACGAATGTTCAGTTAAAAGGAAAAGAAACATATCAAGTTTCTTCTGGTTTACACAGAAGAGGGAAAAATGATAAAACACAGATGTCAAAACGTCTGTAAATGACAGAGATGACATGATTCATCACTTTCCCAGGACTGTTTTAGCTTTACATTTGATCTCATTAACATTTTCAGAGGGTCATTACATAATAATTTAGTATATTGTGCCGCCAATCTTCTGCTTCTTCCCAAAGGTTAATTAATTTTTTTTTCCTCTTTGTGCGACCGTTTCCTCTTGGCATTTGTCCTCCCTCGCCGGCTCTGTGCGAGCTGCTCTCAAGGAGTCCTAATAAATGACTGGGAAAAGAACAGCAGGAGAAAAGTTAATTTTTAAACGTGGTGGACTCAGCCTGAGGTGAAGCAAGCGGCTGAGGTTAAACCATCCAAAGCAGCGGGGGTAGCAGGAGGGAGGACCGGGTTAAATCCTCCTTCCTGCTGGCCGACTTAGAGAAAGAGGCCCAATCCCCATCCGGCTCCGAGGTCGCTTGTTCGGAAGCTGACCTCCGACCTCTCTGCGGGAGGCCGAGCAAATACAGACGATGAGGAGTTTCTCAGGACGTTAAAATTAATATTTAAGCATCACTGTGAAATTAAACATCTTGACAGATTAAGAGTTTGAGTGATAGCAGAGACGCTCGTGTGCTGCATTTTAATGAAGGCTTAACTTCTCGTCGGTGATGAATCTTGTCGCTCTTTGTTATTAGCTGTTTTCTAATGAGCGCAAACTATTACAATTTGTCAGACAGTGTGTGTGAGTAGATCATTTTTTATCTCCTCTGCGATCTAAATCTTTAAAATAAGACAAGATGACCTTTGCTGAACGTTTCCAGTCGTTTTTAGTTATTAGCTTGGCTCGTGAATGGGATTGTCTGTCAGTTTTTCAGTTCACTGCATTCGTTTAGAGTGAAATGTCTTAACAACAACTGAAACAGATTGCCTTGAAATTTTGAAATCCTCTGTGTTTTTGCTTATCCTACCTCCACATCTGCTTGATGGATTGACATGAAAAGTTGCATAGACGTTCATTTTTTCCCAGAGAGTGAAGCCTTCTCGCTTTGACTGACTGACTGACATGAAGTTGGCTTATTGTGGTTAAAAAGTGAAAATTCTCCAAAAACTATTCAATGGATCACCAGGCACTTTGTTCCATTCACTCATGTTCACATCAATCTGGATCGCAATGAGGTCAATTTTTATCATCAGCACAAATTTAAAACTTGCAAAACCAATGACTTTCACATCAACTTCAGTGGTGCTTTGTCATTATTAAGAATGTACTTAAAGTTAGTTTTTTATGAGGTTTAAACGGAAGTTCATGCTTTGATTAGAACTTGTATAAAAGTAAAAATACTCCCAGAAAAAAGTCAATATTAAGAAAAATTCGAAATGTTTGGGAAGATATTGAGTTTGTTGTAAGAACCATATGAATCCATTGATTGTAGTCTTCAATAACTGCATCGCATTTTAAACACTTCTGTGTGGCACTTTTTGCTGTGCTGGAATTGAAATGTGTACATTAATGAATTAATTTAAGCTTAACTGGCTAATATATCTGGTTGCAGACTAATGAGGGCAGCAACATTTAATCCACTTGTTGACTAATCTTGCAAAATCTCAGTATTTAGTGCTAATAAAACAAAATATGGCATACTGACCTGTTAAATTAAGATGGTAAACATTAAACCTCCTAAATGTTACCGTGTTTGAATTGTCTTTCGGAGCGTATCAGCTTGCTGACATTAGTATTTTGCTCAAACCACCAATGTGCCTTTGTGCAGCACAGACTTGCTAGAATGACTGGAGACTATTAATCTTGTTAACCTCAAACTCAAGGCTGAGTGTGCAAGTTTTTATCAATGTAAGGTTTCACATCTGAAACAGCTGCACTCAAACACAGGCAGCATCGCAACCATTCAGTAAGACAAACTAGAAATCATACAGTCAGACACCTTTGTGTGACTTCATAAAGCCAAAAAAGAGTATTTTTTTAATCACATCCTGTTAGTTACATTGGTATTCAGATCATCATTTGACTGGGCGTTAACTCTCGATATTTATCTTTCTTATCTCAGCGTTTCATCCAGTACCTGGCCTCCAGAAATACTCTGTTTAACCTGAACAACTTCCTGGACAAGGGAGCCCTGCAAGGTAAAGCACAGAAACAGTCATTGTCTCAAGAGTCATGTGAAAATAACAGCATTTTGGGTTTTGGCTGTTTTATTTGCTTGTTAAGAACCAGATGGGCACGTTTGCCTCAGAGGACATTACACCGCCGCACCAGAATGTTTCAAGCAATCAAGGGAAAGCATTTAAAAAGTCAAAATTGGTACTTTAGCGTGGTTGATTACTTTGGATGCATTTGAGACCGTGCACAGTGTAACACGCGGCAAAAACACACAGTTTAAAGGACAAACGGCGGTAAATTGTAACTGTCTCGCATAACGCACTCGGTGTATTTCCTTCCTGTGTACTCACTGCTCTTGTTTTTCCCTCCCAGGTTATGACATGTCAACCTTCATCAGACGATACAGCCGTTACCTGAACGAGAAGGCCATGTCCTACAGACTGGTGGCTGTGGATTTCACCAAGATGAAGAGGGGGTAAGGGAGGGCACACACACACACACACACACCGAGTGACAACCCCACTCATCATTTCCACACTCATCCTGTCACACACAAGGAGACGGGTGTTTAGCTTTTGGCAGCACGGAGAGAGGACAACAGTAGAGAGAAGCTGACACATCTTAATCGTAAATCTTATTTGATGAAAGTGTGCAGTGTTTTTTTTATAGCAGAGTGTTTTTTCTGCTCAAGAAAACACATGAAAAGGCTGTTTTTAGACTTTAATTTTCCCTGTTTAGCACATATGTGAGTCCCTGACGCTACATGAAACAGAAACCCCCGAGTTATGCTGAAAAAGCCCTGTTTTGATGAAGCTTTGGATCGTGCAGTGAGGCATGCCAGCTTTGGTCATTTTAGCGCCAGGGCTAACCCTCTGACATGCTAATATTTTTGCCAGAACGAGTCCGATCCCTGACACTATGTTGCAAGTCTCCCATCTGAAACCTCGGCGTAACGCTGCCCCAAAACAATGAAAATTGGTTTGAAGAAATACAAACTAGGCAGAACTTTTGTTTTTGTTTTTTTTTTTACTCTGTACCAGAATGCCACTGAGTTCAGCCAGACGTTTCTTCATCCCAGGCAAAGCGCTAAAACATAGTGTGGAGGTCTGGCTATGCAAGATTAGCCAAAGCTGCAGAGAGTCGAGGCTCCGAGGCAAGAAGTAGTCCAGCACATAACCCCCCCTTTAAACCACAGTGATGGTTAATAAGCTTTAGAGGTGCTGGTAGGGAGACTATGTTAAGTATGGACAATCTTAAGCTAACTGTTTCCCCCTCGTTTCCAGTCTTTATGCTAAGCTAAGTCACCGTCAGCCGATATTTAATCCTCATACATTAAATTATGACAATGCAGCCCCTTTTGGTGATCTGTGCTTGAAGGTGACAGTGAATGCATCGCTCCTGCAGGTTTTGTTAGCGAGATAATTTCAATTTCAGAAGTCCGACTGTTGTTGAATCACACCGATTCCTTTGAGGTGCGGCTCCCGCTGAGCAGACGCTCTTTAAAGATTTGAAAAGTGTGTTTCAGTCTCTCACTTATTGAAAATCTTTCACCTCAAGTAGCCGTTGAGACTTTTTGCATCACTGAGGAAACTTTTATATGCAAATTGATGGTTTTCTGTTTTCATATTCTTATCAATTGTCATCATTTTTTCATCCCCTCTTTTTTGTGTTTTTCATAATTTACATCAACATTTGCATGAGAGTTTCTCTACACAAGGTGCCCCCCCCTCCCCAAACACACAATTTATTGTGTGTGTTTGTGTTTCGTCAGGATTGACGGTGTGATGCGCACCATGAACACGGAGAAGCTGATTAAGACGCTGCCCATCATTCAGAACCAGCTGGATGCCCTGCTGGATTTTCAGGTACTTAGCGTGTGTGTGTATGTGTGTGTGTGGGTGTGTTTTGCATGTGTGTGTGTGTGTGTGTGTGTGTGTGTTTGTGTGTGTGTTTTGCATGCGTGCGTGTGTGTGTGTGTGTGTGTGTGACCTTATGCATGCTTGTCAAAGTTGTGGTCGATTCACTTTCCAATCAAAATGTAAATTGAAACAACAGCTTTCAAAGTTCGAAACCTCTCCTTACTGATGGAGTATAAGAAACATATTATAGCAACAGATTTTAGCTTGAGAGTGTGTGTGTGCGTGAGAGTGTGTGCATGTGTGTGTGTGCGTCTGCAGAGGGGTGAGAGGGGATTGGGTGGGGATTTGTAGAAATTGGTGGGTGCATTGTGGTTTGTGCCAGCGAGATTCAAAGAGCGATAAAAATGGATGGTGAAGTTTCTCATTGGAATGCATCTGTGTTTGTGTGTGTGTGTGTGTGTGTGTGTGCTTGTTGTGAGTCTGTCTGTGTGTGTTTGTGTGTCTGGGCACTCTCACCTAAACTAAATTAAGAGTTGCTCTCCGTGTGTGTGTGTGTGTGTGGAGACGAGTTTGCTTCATGCCAAGTGCTGCAATTTAGGGAAGAAAAGGTGTTTTTGAGTATCTGAAAGAGATATATTCTTCATAAGAAGAGCTTTGGATAGATTTAAGAGAGATGTCTGCTTTACCTTCCCTCTCTCACTCTCTTTCACTCTCTCTCTTTCACTTTTTACCTCTTTCTCTCCACCTCTCTCCACCTCTCTCCACCTCTCTCATCACTCCAGGCCAACCCTAATGAGCTGACCAACGGAGTGATCAACTCAGCCTTCATGCTGCTCTTCAAAGACTCCATAAGGCTGTTTGCTGCTTACAATGAAGGGGTCATCAACCTATTGGGTAACACACACACACACAAAGATACACTCACACTCACACACACACACACACACTCACACACACACAAACACACACACAGATTCTTACTCTTCTTGGCTAAACAAAGCTTACAGTGAGCTGACTGATGCTGCTCTCTTGCACGGTTGAAAAATACTGAACTGTAAGTACAGAAGAAAAAAACAAATGCTCATTGCACATGTAAACTCACACACACACACACACACACACACACACACAAACACACACACACACACACACTAGTTGTCATAGCAGCAGAGATGATTTTGACAAGCCGTCATGCAGCTGCTAAGTGCCTCCATTTGACTCCACTCAATCATGCACTGATTTGCACCTCCTTTCCTTCCTCCTTTCCTTTCTCCTCTCTTTCCTCCTTTCCTCCTCTTCCTCCTCTTCCTCCTAAATCTTGATTTCCTTTTCCTGTTTTTCCTGTTTTTTTTATTTTCATCCTCATCCTCTCCTCCGTCTCTGTAGAGAAATACTTTGACATGAAGAAGAACCAGTGCAAAGACGCTCTGGACATCTACAAGAAGTTTCTTTACAGGATGACGAAGCTGTCAGAGTTTCTCAAAGTGGCTGAGGTACACACACACACACACACACACACACACACACACACACACACACACACGAATGCATGCACGCACACACACACACTTAGAAACACACACACCTTCAAAAGTACACAAATGTACAGGCACATACACACTTCAGGGATCACATTGTCTTTTTTTTGTCGATTTTTACCTGTGAATTTTTCATTTTTTTGGAGAGCAGCTCCCGTTCTTTTTTATCTCACCCTTTTTTTTCACAACTTCTTGTCTTTTTTTCCTCTCCTGACCAATTCCCCTGATTACTTAAGCACACACATTTACACAAACACACTCAAACACCACTGGGACGGCTGTATTTTCCACATAAAAACCTCCATGCTGCCACCAATTTTTTTTTTTTTGCACACACAGCTACTGTACTGTGTGCAGACACGAGTACCTGACTTCCCCCCACTGCCCCACATTTGCTTTGCAGACACTTTGCACACACACACACATACGTACATACATATACACCCAAAATAACCTTAAGATGGAGGATGTGGTTAGACGCTCCGTTAGGTCCCTCTCCCTCTGCTCCCCACACTCCTCCATCTAATCCTCTCCTCTCCCGCTCTCCCCCCTCTCGTCCTGACAAAGATGGATACCCGTGTGGCTCTCCTTCACCCAGTGCCCACAGATCATCCCTCTTTTTTTTCCTCTCCTCCAGTGCTCTCCTCCTTTCTCTCCCTCTCTTTTGTTTCAGCAGGCTGGAAACGGTGAGAATCGGCGGTAACTTCAGCAAAAAAAAAACACTTTCTGTGTTAATGTACTTTCAAATGAATGCTCCTTTTGTCTGTGACTCTCAGGTTTGAAGGAGCTGCTTGGATGATTGTGTTTTTATTTGCAGACTTGATACACTTAATGAAAAAAATAAGAATGAGTTGCCCTGTTTTTTACACTACACATCTTTAACATGTCAGGTTTTCTTAAGTTAAACTCTGATCTGAAGAAATTCAATCCATCTGGATGGAAAAATGGGTGAAATTGTCTAAAAAAACTGTATTTTAGGGAACATAAAGACTTTAAAAAACACTCAAAGCATGTGTTGCTGGCTAACTTACTGTAATAAGACACATGCTGTATGTATTATGTCCATCTTTCTCTGTAGATTTTGCAGCATTTTGCACAAAAGTGCAGACAAACAGGCTGCTGCATGTGGCCTTTATAACTTTTTACCACCCACTGATCTGCCCACAAGATGCCAACACAGCGTAGAACTCCCACAGATTCCTAATAAAAGTAATACAAATAAAGTAATTATCTAGTTATTTTCGATAACAAAACAGTGTTACCAACAAAAATTAAGAGTACAGCGCATGGTAGAGTTCACACTGGGCTTCTCCTCAGTGTCATTGTAATCTTGTTGTCTGCCGATTTGATAAATAGTTAAAAAACAAAGGTTCAAAGTAATTTCAAAGGGTCTAATAATCAGGAATTGTCCATTGATTATTGATGCTGCCATAAAACAGGATTACATTTCTGACAGTGAAACACTTGTTTTCCCCAAAAGCTCGCTTTGTTTATTCATGAAGGACATGTTTTACTCCTCAGAGTCACGAAACGAAAGCATTTCATTGCACCTGCTAATGAATCAAACATCAAATCTGATAAAATAATAAAAGACTCACCAACAAATTATTAAAGAAACTGTCAACTTCAAAATGGACCAGAAACGATAGCTGATTTCTTCACTATTTAAGCTTCCCAGTAAAAAACAAATCGTCAGCAGAGTTAAAATCAGTTTCAGATTAGAAGTTAATAGTTTATGTAAAAAGAAAATGTCCTTTTTAATGTTAAAACCGGGACATTTTGGATTTGTTATGGGAGCAAAAAGCACAGGTGTTAATAATAACGTTAACAATGGCTCTTTTCTGTTCGAGTTTCGCCGTCAGACATGAAACAAAATGCAACGACCGTGAAACCGAAGCAGCTAAATGGAATTCAGCCATTTTCTAACTTTATCGTTTTCATCTGTGCTTTTCAAACACGTCCGAATGAATATTATGAAAAAGGGTCCTTTTGTCAAACGTTTGTCCTTTTGGCCTTTAATGTTTTCTTCCCAACACCTTTATCACATCCCTCTTACACGACTGATTCTGTTTAATTAGTAAAAAAACAGAAACTTTGACTTGGATTCACCTGGTCTGACACTTTTTAGAGCAAAAAAAAGTTGCTGCTAATAATTTTGTCTGCCCATTTTCTGTTAATAAATACGACATCTATTAATGAGTTTTTAAAATCAAAGCTTCAGAGGTGGGTTTTATATCTCAAATGGCATCTTTAAAGAGGTGGGAGAGCTCTTTAATTAACTCTAATTCATATTTTCTGCTGATGAATCTAATATTAAAGGTTTTAAAAAAAAAAAAAAAGAAAAGCAAGGTCATGTTGATGTTTAATGAAAAAATGTCCAGGACTTTATGTTCTTTATCTGTGTCCTGAAAAAGTCACATGTTCACACAGATGTTATCTGTCCGACTTGTAAATGGTTTTTTTAAAAGGGTTTTTTTTTTTTTTTTAATTGGCGTTTTTTTAATATGAATGTGGTCACTGTTGTCACATCATTTATCGCGCCAGTCTCCACGCCTGCTCTCTCCCTCATTGGTCAGACACATTTATCACTGTCCAATCATCATTGTCATTCACTGTGAGGATTGGTTGTTTCGTCGGCCAATCCAGATGTCCAGAAAAAAACTTTTTTCTGTTTATTTCTGTTGTCGTTTGTGTTGACACTGCCACTGCATGAAGTAATGACTCCCGTTTTTTTTTCTTTTTCTCATCTTATTTCCCTTTTTTTTTGTTTTGTTTTTGTTTTGTTTATTGTTTTTTGCAAATCAATCCTGCCCTTCTTTCTCTTTGGTTTTTTTTTTTCTTCTTCTTCATTTTATCCCACCTACCTTTTCTCCCTTTTTTTTTATTTTGTTGATTTGTTTGTTTGTTTGTTTGTTTTTTTGACGACAGCAAGTTGGAATAGATCAGGGTGACATCCCAGATCTCTCACAGGTCAGTGTGCATCTCACCTTCCACTTCCTCTTCTGTCTTTTTCTGAGTCTCTACCCCCCCCACCCCACTCCTTTTTTTTCTTGCCTTCCCTCCCCACCTTCTCACCTTATTTCTGGCTTTCCTTCAACACTACATGTGGTTTCATTGCTCCCTTTGCGCTTTAATCCTTCAACTAACACCTTATTTCACTCCTACGTATACCTGTGTTCCCCCTCCCACCCTCTTTTTCTTTTTTTTTTAAACCAGCTGTTCACTCACTCTCTCTTCTTCACTCTTCACCCACTCATTTTTTTTTTTTTATATATATTATTTCAAACAAATATCTCTTCTAACCTGATCTGAACCAGGTAACTCCCCTCTGGGTTGATTGATTTCCTGCTTTGTCTTTCACTTCTTAAACGCTCGCTATGGATCCGACAACAGGCTGAGGTGTCTCGACTTGGCCTCCTTTAACGCTGCGCCATCAGCAGGGCCCACTGCGGGTTTCGTCACGTGGATTTTATTTTTATTTTTTTTAAAAAAACCCTGAGCTAACTGCGAACAAAGAGCTCAGACCTTGCATCGACAGAAAAAATAATAACAGCAACAACAAAGGGCTTAAAAAAAAAACAAGACAGCATCGCTACGAGGGGATAGACGACAATTTCTATTATTAATCGTCAAGGATAGAGTTGCCTTTTTATCTTTAATTGGGATATTTAGAGGAATCACTTCAAGCATGGTTTTCTTCCTCCTAATGGTTTTCTGGGAGGATTCGTCAGGCTGATGCACATGAAGTTACAAAAATAAAGGCTTTTTACATTTTAATTTAAAGCCATTTGAAAGTAGCTTCACTGTACGAGCTGTCGTTTGTGGATCTGCTTGTCTTATTTACTTTAGAATTACAGTTTCAGTGTAAAAGCTTAAATTAACTAGTTATTAACATCAGATTTAGTGTTGAAATAATCATGATGGATTATAAAATGTATCAACATTACGGCTGCAGCTAATGATTTATTTTCATTATCGGTCAATATTTTATCAGTAAAATGTAAGAAGTAGAGAAAAAAGATTTATCGTAGTTTCATGAAGCCCTGATTATTCAGGTATCACAATTTCTGCATCACATATAATATTTTCTGTATATAACTGAGAGATGATCATCTTTGTTACATAAATAATTCTAATTAGTTGTTTAAAAACAACAATATCCCTGTTATAGATTTTATTTAGGTGTTTAAATTTGTTTTCAGCAATATTCAGATTCAGACAAATCTGTGATTTTGTTTAAGGTAACAGTCTTCCAGAAAAAGTAAAAGCAAGTCAGAGAAACTGACTTAATCCTCCTTGAAGAAACATGTAAGCTGTTAAGCTGCAAAGAGAAGGGTGTTATGGGTAACTGTTGCATGCAGTCGAGCAAGTTGATTGGTTGATTTAATTCCTGTTGTGAAGCAGGTATGAAAAAACATAAAACAAGCTGCGTAAAAAAAGTGCAGAAGAAACATCCACGCTTGTGTCTCAGAAGCATCAGGTGCATTTTCCTCTGCATCCAATCAGCTTTTAATACAGTTTAATACAGGATCTTGTCTCTGATTGGCTGCTTTGACTCAACGTTTGGTGCCAAAAAGAGCGAATTTCAGATCTGATTATCAACAGATGCCCTGATTTTGAATATCAGAGTCAGGATTTCTTACTCATATCTAACTGATTTATCAATTAATGGGAAAAAAATCATTAGTTGCAGCCTTGATTAGATTTACAAACCACTTTTTTTCCCCAAATTTTCCACTTCGGTGCTTTTATGCCTCAAAAAATCAAACACAAATACACACTCACCCCCCTACCCCTCACTCCACACACACACAGACACAACTGTAACTCTTCACAGCCTCGGTGGAGTGTAGAGATGATTTACTAAAAGAGTGTGAAGCTGGAAGTTGACGACATGTTGGATTGACTGTGTGTGTGTGTGTGTTGGACTCGGTGCTCAGTTCACTCTGGTCGTTAAATAGACGTTTTTGTTTTTTATTCCTTCTCCCTCGTCTGTCGCAGAAAACAAAAGGAACATACATTGTAGGTGGTGGGTTGTATACTGTACTGCTTAACCCCCCTCCCAACCTGCTTAAACTCCCCCCCTCAACCCTGCATGAACATCATATAATCTCATGTATATGTGTGTGTGCAACCATACACACTTACACCTCATACACTCACAGGCATGCTCTTGTTTTTCCTTCCCAATGTGGAGCGATATGGTGTCGACTGAGTACAATATCTGTGTCTGTGTGTGTGTGTGTTTGGCCTCAGGTGGATTGCTTGTAGCTCTCTCTTGCTCACACACACACACACACACACACACAGGCGCACACACACACACCGAGCTGCACACGCTGAGCTCTGGCACGACAAGCAAAAGGCCATGAAACCTCATGAATAGAAAATGAGGCTTCACCCCTCCGCCCCTGTGTCTTCATCTGCATGAAAGAATCCCTGCGCCGGGTTTCGACTCGCTCATTGAAATTCCACCCTCCTCCTTAGATGTTGTTTATTTCATATTTGTCATGCACAACAGCATCGCTTTAACATGCATGGCAGAGGTGTTTTAATAGTGAATTAGCCGAGCATTGCCGTGTAATCTGTATTAAACAAAAAAAAGAAAAAAGGAAAACATGAGAGAGGAGAAAGGGGGGATTCTCTCTTTTCTCGTTTCTGACGGTGATGACTTTTTTTTTTTTTTACACGTCAGGCTGCCTTACAAAGTTAGCACAAGTGCTAAAATGTCTTTGGATGAAAGCAAGGTGCACTCGTAGTACATAAAAAAGGACGA
>JAPZDV010000016.1:13635481-13650427 GCA_029814665.1 Acanthurus lineatus
GATTCTCAAAAAAAAAGTTGATTTAATTCTTGTTTTTGTTTGTTTTTTTTATTCTTTTCTCACACCTTGTTCTTACTCAGGCCCCCAGCAGCCTCCTGGAGGCTTTAGAGCAACATCTGGCCTCTCTGGAGGGCAAGAAGACCAAGGAATTGAATGCAGACACCAGGTAAAACGTCTCGACAGCCCTCCCAGTTACATCAAATTACTCTCTAGACATATGAAACCAGTCAAGAATATGAGAGAAAACTAAAAAAAAATGCTTAAAGTGGCCATGTGTCTTGCAGAGCGTCCACCTTGTCCAGCGCCGTCTCATCTCTCTCCTCCACCGGCATGTCCTTCAGCCGCATGGACGAGAAGGAGAAGCAGCAGGCCTTGGAGGAGGAACAGGCCAGGCTGCAGGCTCTTAAGGTAACAGATTTTGTACTTTTATAGCAAATCACCTCTGAATCAGGGGGTCAGACTCAGTGCTGTAGCAGCAGAAATGCCAGCAGCAGCAGCAGGTCTAATAGCTACTGCTGTCACCTTTTTTCCTCCCCTCTTACTCTGAGTCAAGCTGCTCTCAGCTGCTGCAAAAGTCCTACAAGAAATAGGATTTTTGAGCGATGAATTTATGATTTAAACCGTATTTACAGCTGATCCAAAATGTGATCTGTATCCAGATGCATTATTGGGTGATTATGGAGCTTGTTGAGCAGATTTGGGTTTTTACTTCTGGCTTTTACACCGAATTCAAGCGACTTTATGGGAATTTTTAAGAAAATCTTAATTTATAATGGTGGTCTATGAGAGAAATGACTCAGTGGGAACCTGAACTCTGAAAGCATTTCATCTCTGTGCTCATTTTGGAGTTATTTAAGTTAAATTAATATTTTGAAGCTTCATCAGAGTCACATGATCAATTAGACTGTGATGTGGTGTTTTTTTTCCCCAGAGATGTGTAAATCATAGCTGCCTTGTGTCTTATAGTTTTAACTTTACACCTTAAAATGTTGTCAGAAGCTTCACCTCTCTCATTGTGTAAACATCAAACCTGCAGGAGTTACAACACGGGCACACTGGAGGCTGAAATGCTGCGACATGTCGTTTCTCAAGCGGCTATTTAAAGCAGAAGCTCATTGGTCAACAAGAGACTCTGCTCCTCTGTGCTTGTAACCTCATAAATTTATCATCTAAATAAATTTGTGGCATAAATCCTCTGTCTCACAGTAAGAAATGCATCACCTCTTGTGCAAAAAATGACTTTAAAAGAAACATCATCTTGTGTGATAATCTGCTTTTGGACGCAGCGAATAAAAGGACGCGTGTTTCATCGTTTGACAAAACCAGTTTCTTTATTGTACATAAATATAATTTGTAATAGTTATAACAGTTCATCAGTTGTTTTCTTGCCAAATTGACACATTGCATGCAGAAATAATGGAACCGATGCCAAAGCTTTGTCTGAACGGCCTAATTGGCGTCGAAAAAGGAAGCAGATAGCGCTTCCCAGCACTTCCGCCTCCTGAGTGTTATCATTTCTTGAGATCTAAACCCAAAGTGATATCCTTCCTCACATTCCTCTTTGTTAAAGATTGTGCCTTGATTTTTAAGAACGTGTTCGCCCTTAATTCAAAAATGTTTTAAAAAGGTTTTTTTTGGTCATTTATTATGAAATTATTTACACATCTAATTGGGAAATTTAGGGTGAAACGAAGTTCACTTGATCTACAAAACGAGACATGGGAGCCGTCAAACACTTTATAAGCTCATTACATAATTAAACCCTCTTATAAAGAAAAGCCAACGAGGAGTGTGATTCACTCGGCAGTCACATTCATGCTTTGTCATCCACCATCTTGACTAAAGAATCACATAACAAAATGCTTGAATCGTCCAATGTTTAAGAGCACGCTGTGAGTTTTTTAGCTGCAAGAAGCTTCAAACCTGCAGCAAATAACACTTAAGCCCCGACAAAATTGCACAAATAGTTAATACAAGCGATATGTTCAGATGCATACGCGCAGAGCTCCACTTAGATGTGCTGTAGCGTTCAGATTTCGCTGTTTCGCTGAAAGATTGCCCTGCAACTTTTGCCGTCTGGCGAGTTCTGAGCTCCAGCTGAGGATAAAGGCCAAGAGTCTCAGTGGCGAGCCAAGCAATAGAAAAGTCAAGTGTAAAATGTGTTGACATTTCTTGCTCCAGCCCTGGGAGTCCTGCCTTACAACAAACTGTAATTGAGTAAGAGCAGTGAAGCTACAAAACAGGCACACAGCAGCTTAGTGTGTGTGTGTGTGTGTGTGAGTGTGTGCATGTTAAGCATGCTTACACCGCTGCAGAGAAGATACAGTATGTGCCTCTGTGAGCTTTGTAGATCTGTGTGTGTGTATATATGAAGCATGTGTACATCCTGGCAGATGATAAGGCGCTGTATGTGCTGCCAGTGGTGTCTTGGCGTGTTTGTTTGTGTGTGCAGTTGATTGGATTTTAGCGCACTGTTTACTTTGTGCCCTTGGTTGCCCTGTTTTCTGCCAAGGTCCGCTGATTACCTTTGGGCTTAGTTAGAAAGGATAGGGAAGATAAAGTGAGTGAGAACATAACAGAAGAAGAAACACAGAGAGAGAGGGAGAGGGAGAGAGCCGGGGGTGAGCAGCGGTCGTCCAAATACTCTCGTCCAGCTGTCTGGGCGCTCTGGTGTCCATATGGACTCAAGACACACATACACACTCATAGAAAAACAGTTACACACTCAGCTACTGTCCAGCTGGGGCCTAAGCCCAAACAATAACAGCAGTTCCCATTTGTTCCTCGCTGCGCTGTCAGAATATGAATGAAGAGGACTCGGGGCCCCGGCTGAGGCTGGTACAGCAGGAGATTCTGTTTATTAATCTGCTCAAAGTCCAGATTCCTCTAAAGGTGGGAGAGGTTGTGAAAGCCAATGACCATGTGCAAATAAAAAATAGTCCGAGGTTGCATTTCCATCCCCACTGTGGCAATCTGAGCTAATACGCACACCTTAAATTGCTTTCCTCGTCTACCAAACAGTACATATTTTGAAAAAAAATAAAAAAACAAACAGTTTTTATTTCCCAGTACATGAACACACATGATAAGACACAAATGTATTGATCCCTGTGGAGATTTTAGAGCTCTGCAGCAGCAATAGTTAAACGATCCAGCGGGAAATACAGGCAGATGGAATATAAGCACAAGAAATAAGCAATAAAACAGCAGGTATGATAAAAATCAATCAAAATTTTACACAAAAACTGCACATGGAGGTTCAATATGTTCCTTTAACTGCATGGAAAAACACAGAGGATCACTTAAACAAGACTGAACGCGTGTTGTTTACACCTACATCGCCTGTCGTTTCACATAACGTTAAGACGTGTTGTCATATAGCTTCATCTTAAGCTACAGAGAGACAGGAAGTCGTCCACAGCCAGACTGCCAGCATGCAGCAAACCCACCCTGAGGCAAAAATGTCCAAATTCATGCAAGAAATGAGAGTCTGGAGGAAGCAGGGAGATTTTAAACCTGCAAATTTGTGGCAGCACCTTCAAAGTACTGTAGTGTTGATCTCGGATCAGAAGCTTAAATAACTTCTGGTAATTTTTGTTACGAAGGTGGGTTTTTCTTTACCCCGAGGGCAGCCTGAGACCTGAACACGTCTGGTCAACTCGCGGGCAGCGTCGCTTCAGAGGGGAACTTTATCGCACAGATCAACAAGAAAACAATGCACCGATCAAAACCCAAATCGCTGGTTTGTTCTGACTTCATTTCCTTTTAGCTTAAGCTGTGTGGCCGCACTTTGCTGACGTCTGTATATCTGTCACCAGGAAGAAAAAAAGAAAAAACAGTCTGCATTTCTGCTGCACCTGGGCCTCAGCTGGACGGGGTCGCATACTGTTTGAGTTTTCTAGCATCACAACAAAACAGCACTGGAGTTTTTTTGTTTTTTTTTTTTAGTCGTTAGAACCTAATATAACGCGTTTTAAAGTACTTTAAGCTAATTTTCTGTCATTATATTGTGTATGCCGAGTCCCACACCGCCAGGCAACCTTGGCAGGCGGAAACCAAGCAATAAACTGACTTAGGAAATTCAGTTGGATGACGGCCTGGTTGTTAGTCTTAAATCCAAAGCCAAGATCTATCTGAGTATCACCAAAGCACACAGATTTAAACTTCTCCCTTTATGTTTTTCCTCATAATGACTCTACATCGAGCACGATTGCGATGAGACGCAACCCTTAAAAACAACAAAACTCAAAAAAAACAGAAGGGCTTTTAAGAAAAGGAGTCACAGGAGGGCAGTGGCATGAGTTCTGGGCGTTGTTTTTCCTCCGTGAGAAAGTATTTCTGCACGTTTGTCCTTTTAAAGTGTGTATGAACTACATGCGAGAGAATGTGTTTGCCTTTGTCCGGGATTTGAGTTTACTGGAAACAAAACTCTTATTCATTTCCAATGGGAAATGACTGTTTAACCATCGTCTTCCTGATCACATTGTGGTTTGTTTTTTTTCTCTTTTCTGTTTTTTTTTTAATGTGTGTGTGTGCATGTGTGTGTGTGTCTCCGTCACAGGACCAGCGTCTGAAGGAGATCAGCATGCAGACTCCACCCTCTGCCTCCCCCAGCAGCCAGTCGATAGGCAGCGCCAACAACAACCACATCACACAAACCCCAGAGCTGTTCACCTCCACGCTGACTGCCAACAGGTGTGTGTGAACCACTGAGCCTTAATATTTGACCTCACACACACACAGATGTTCATTATTTTTCAACCAACTTGTTTTCTTTTCATTTTAAAGCTCTTGAATAAAGAGTATAGATGTTTAGATGGATTAATTTGTTTCGGGGTTACCTTTTGTAGCTTACTGAGGTCTGTTAAATACTGCAGGTTGCAGGAGTAAACACTCTTTTAGCAGCAACTCTGTCAGAAATACAATAAAACAAATGGTTTGTCTGTTTATCTGCAGCCAAACTGATTCACTTTGTGCCGATAAAGGAGTAAGTCACTAATCAGCTGTATTTATCATGCACTGAACAACTGAAATCTGACTTTTTTGTGAGTTGTTTTCCACACAAAAGCGTCACACTTTTCATACAAAGATCACTGCAGCTGCTGTTTCTTGTTCCATTATTGCCTGAAGTATTAAAATCTGATCTGCTGGAAATGATGTTGTTTTGTTTTGTAAATGCATTTGATTGCGATCAGCACAAACGGCGGTGATTATTACATTAAGTTTCCTGTGAATGATTCTCAATAAAAGCCACTGAGTGCTTTTAATGTGAAGGAGCGACGTTAGAAAAGTTCAGTTTGCATTAAAGATAACTTAATAATGCAACTCTGATGTTGTTTTAGGAGAGTGAACAGTAAAACTGGCTAATATTAGTAAGATATAACTACAAACAGTAATGTTGGATAGTTTAAATTCCTTGTTTGCTGTAAATCCTTTATGCATGTGAAGGCAATTTGAATGACAGCCACAGAAAAAACCTTTTATAGAGAGGATGTAAATACATTTAATGGCAATTACAGAGGAAATACAGATTAAAAATATTATCAAATACAGGATTGGATTTTATTTAATTCACAAGGATTACAACTTTGAAAGGGTTAAGGATAAAACACAGTAAATTAAAAGCTTATTTTCCCCCTTTGGTCCTCTTAAAATGAGGAAACAGGAAGATGAAAGCTCATAAAGCGAAGCAGGACACGGCTGAAACACGCAAAACAAAACAAACTAACAAATAACACAGACAAATCAATACATTTCTGTACTTTAAGTTAACTCAGAATTCTCTTAAAACTCTGCAGTCTGCTTCAGAAATCTCTCCCCAACAAAAACAATACCTTTATCACATCCCTGACTGCTTCCAGCTGTAAAGAGCTCCTCAGTTAGAGTATTTATTCTTGATAATCAGTGCAGAATTTACGTATCCTCAACACGCACTCACTGTTGCACGCTGTGAAATTTACCGCTTCTAACTGTTTTATTGCTCTGCGGACGTTTTTACAGTCCTTCAGAGAGTGAGGATTAATCTTTATCTGTGACAAACCAACGTTTTTAGTGGTGACTTTAGCTATTTATGCGGGATTGATTAAATATTAATGCTCCATTTCCATCTGTCTTTCTGTATCTCTCTATTTTTTTTCTCTTCTTCATCTCTCTCTTGACTTTTTCACACCTTCTCCTCTCCTTCCCTTATTGTGTTCACTTTCCTTCAACTTTCTCTTTTCATCTCTTCTTTCTCTTTCCCACCACTTCCCCTCACTCTCTCTCTCTCTACACTCTTTTTACTCCTCAGTGTGCCCAATCTGAACAGTGACCTGTTTGATCTTCAGCCGGCCTTCATCCCTGCTGTGCAGAGCACTCCTTCAATCTCCACCGCCAACAGTGCCTGGGGAGGTAGGCTGCCTTCACACCTGCAGTCACACTTATATATGAAATCAGCAGCAGGGATACAGCTTTAGATGCACACAAACAAATTTATGGATGAGCCAAATGTTTCCCCCTCCAGCCAGTCATTCACATGTCTGCCCATCCATCTGTGGAGCCGTCGTTTGTCTTTAAATGTCCACCCACCCACCCATCATTCCCCGCCTTGTCTTCAGAAACTAATGTTGCACGAACCAGCCGAGACGTAGTTGAATGAGTTTAGGTTTGCAGGTGTTTTTTTGTTGGAAAATGCTGTGAGTATTTTGTAATAAAAAACTCAGTGAGGAGCTCAATAAAAAATAAAACAGTCAGAGGAAATGTCAGCTGAGATCCAACCTCCAACTCCTCAGTGTGGAAACTGTTGCTGCAGCAGCAGAAACGCTGAGCAACAACACTGACTTTTACATATTATCTTTGCTGTACAGAGTAAACCCTCCCTTCTCTGTTACTGGAAAAAATTTGACATTTCAAGCCCCTAAAATCAGCTATCTCATATCAAAAAAGTAGCACAGAGATGCATCTGGAAGCAGTGTTGCTGCAGAGTATTACAGGCTTTATGACAGAGGATTAAACTGAAGCCATTTCTTAAGAGTTTGGCCAGACTTCAGAGTCGGAGCTGCTTCTCAGCTCAAATCTCAGCCCCTCACCATCAGTGGCTCTGACACAGGAGCTGAGATAACTATCCCCTGTGCTTTTCTCAAAAATAACACAGAGGATACTTAACTTCAATGAACGTCCAAGGCTGTAAATGATGTAAACAGTGATGAAATCTCCAGTCAGGCAGCAGAGTGAAAGGAATAGTTCAACATTTTGGAAACTTCTGGAGTTGGATGAAAAGACTGAAACGACTCTCATATCTATCTTTTAAATGTGAAGCCACTACCAGTAGCAGGTTAGCCTAGCTTAGTGCAAAGGCTAGAAAGGGCTAGCAGGAAGCTAGCTAACAGATTTCACCGAACGGCCTCTGTGCAGCTCAATAATTGACTCATTTCTTTGTTTGTTCAGTCTGTACAAAAGATAAAGTGGTGTCAGGAATTTTCTGTCCCTAATCAGCTATCTGTCAACAAACAGGAGCTCCAGGAAGTTCATTGCCAAGAAATAGTTTGTTACACAATCCCCAGTAAACTAGCAGCACGTTGTCATTTTTTGCCCTTTGATTTTTAGACAAATCAAACAAACAGGAGTGACCGTGTTTTATGGGTGAGCTTTTTAGACACTGATAAGTTGATTTTGTTATGTTTGGACAGAGCTAAGCTAGCTGTTTCCAGCCTTTGTGCTAAGCTAAGCTAACAGGCTGGTGCTCTACACTGATGGTTAGCAGATAGATATGAGAGAAGTTGTGATCTTGTCATCTAATTTATTCATAGCATGCATTTCATGAGTAATAAAACTTGTGCAATGGCAAAATTTTCAGTATGTTTTAAAGCAAACTTACATGCACATAACAGGCAAGTTGCTAGTTGCATAAACCACTTCAGAGGATGGTGACTCTCTGTTGAACTCTATTAGAATACCGTTTTATATCTGCCACGTTTAATTCCATCATCTCTGTATCATCTTTATGAATCGCTGTCATGTTTCCCTCAAAGGTTAGTTACAAGTCATGCGAGATCTATTAATAGACATTGTGAAACACTGTTTGTATTGTGAATTAAGTCGTGTTATTTGTACTTTGTGGAATCCACGAAGACAGCCGCTTTCTGAAGCTCCGGGGCTCTAATCCCCAACAGGGATGTGGATGAAGACAAAAAAAAACAAAAGGTGCATCAGCGGGTTTCCTCGTGCACGGGCTTAACTCTCCCCCGAAAGCCTGACATTACCGACAGCCTGCACAGTTACTGAGGAACAACAATGGCAATGCACTGGAGACTGTAATGTCCATGTCCCAAATGTAATGGGATTAGTTTAGCAGGAGGTGGTGAATTCCTTACGCTAGCAAAAGCTGTAGTTTTTTTTCTTTCTTTTTATCTATCTGATGTGTGCATCTACAGTTATTTCATAGCTGAGTGGGATAAAGCACAAGGCCGAATCTCATCTTGTGCAGCTTAAAAAACATCCCCAAAAACAGGGTTTTTAATCGGTCATATTTAACTGCATCCCTCAGGAATGGAAAGCCAGCCTCTGCAGCAGACCGCCACGGCCATGACGGTAGATTTCGATGCCGTGTTTGGGAATAAGGCCACGCCCAGTAACAACGGCCCACAACCTGCAGCCGGTAAAGCTCGCTCTGTCTGACTCTTCCAGGCAGAGCAGGACTCAAAACTAAAAAAAAAAATACAAACAAACCTTTTTTGGCTTTTTGCTGGCAGCACAAGTGCAGCATCTGACTAACCCTCTGACTAGTTTCAACAACTTGTGGTTTGTTTTCTGCAACTGGATGGGTGTGTGTAGCTTATTTCTAGCTTACTTCTCACACTAATGAGAGCAACACCGACTCCACAACATAAGAAAATAAACTCACAACTCAGAGATTGAGGTGGGGGGGATCAGTTAACTTCAGCTCACTTTGATTTTTTCAGAAAAACCTTGAGGAAGGAAGGAAAATATCCCTTTTTCCCCTCATAAAAGCTAAATGTTTATAAGCCAGATATCTTCAGAACATTCTGACACTAAAATTGGATTTTCTAGACAGCTATATCAGGAGAAAATTAATGTTGTTCCAGACCTGTCTCTGTCTCGGTAACACGATCTTGCCAAATCGTGATTGTGTTAAAAATGCCTGATGGGTTTTGGGAGAGAGAGAGAGAGAGACAGAAGTTAACTGATCCCAGTCCCTGAATTTTTACTCAATAACTTTTCCTCAGGGTTCCTTCACGGTTCTGCAAATTTCCACAAATCTGAGCCATAAAACAAATCTTTCCCACTCAACAAACCTACAAATTCGACTTAAACACTGTTGTTAAACGTCGTAAATCTGCTCTCGTTTAATTTAAACGCCCTGAATGGACAGACGGCATGTAGGAACCCTCCCTCTCTGCTACTTAAGCTTCTCTTGTTGTGGTTTTTCCCGCCTGTTGTGGTAACAGATTCAGACTGATGGCTCTTTAGTGCTGCGGGTCTGAGACTTTGGCTCTGAGCCCTCTTATTAGCTTACTTTCTTTTAACCTCTCGGCGACTGACATAATCAATCTTGGTTGCTTCTCAACCCTTTTTTCGGGTCCCAAGACGCTCCTGCAAAGCATATAATTTTTAAGGCACAGCGCGTTATCGACAGCTCCGGAGAAGGCACAGCAGATGAGAGCGACTCCCTGCAGAGGTCATCCAGAGGCGATTTTCATCATAAAGGGAGAAAGACGGTCAGAGAAGAGGTTCGGGTCGAAACTGCAATGGTTTAGAGGAAGTTTAACTATTTTTAGATTTACTTTTAAATCATGCAAAAGATCAGATGAGTAATGTAGATTTCCTTCCTGTTTTTAAAAAGTCCTATAAAAAGACCAAAACTACCAAAGAAGAGATCCAGCTGAAGTTTGTTTTTGAAGCTTAATGGACCTCAAATGTTGTCCAAAGTGTATAAAAACCAATTAAGTGAATAAAAATGTTGTCTTTTATGGTATATTACTTCATCATGATGCTGTAAATACTCACTAGCACCTGAAAATAGTGTCCAACAGATACACAATTAAACACAATTTGCTCCAGTTTTAGGAAAGTCTGCTCAAGAGGACAGTTCCCAGCTGTTTCAGAAAGTAATTTATCACTTTTGATAGATCTACATCCTCAGCTAATGTGAAATAGACTGTATTTATTATTACTTTTGTGTTGCCAACCTTCTGACAGTCAGACGATTAGCTCTACCTCCTGGTTTTTGGTCCTTTTGTGAGATTTTGTGTTCAGAGTTTAGAATATTACCAGATTTATCCTTCAAGTTTCGGTGGAAATCTTTGTTTATTTAAAAAAAAATTAGCTCACTTTGCTGCTTTCGCTTGTGTTCGCAGTCTTTGAAATGGTCCGCCTCCGTCTAGCCGAGCGTATTTCACAGAGACACCACCCATCAATCAACATTACAAGGAATTTGCAGGTGTTAATCAGCCAGCTGTTTCTCACCAGCAGTTGCTGCAAACCCATTCGTATGACTCGATTAAAACAGTATTATCCCGCCGAGCCGGAGCACCAATCATACATGTAGGGGGGGGGGGGAAGCTCTTAAATCCTCTAAAATTGACTCTGAAGGCATTTCTTTCATATTTCTGGCTTAAAGCTCGAGATATAACTGCCACTTTATCATCACAGTCATCGTTTTTACAGCATTCCTGCTTTAAACATTTGCCAGATAAACGCCGTTTCTCTCTTTGTCGTTCATATGTTTAACGGGAGTCCACAGGGCAGGTTATGTTTAAGATTTCTGGCTCATACTTATCTCGTTTTAACCCCGTCAGTCGCTCAGAAGTAACAGTTGGAGGCTTGTGGCTCCAGTTTGCAGCCTGATTCAGGCTTTGGACGAGCTAACTCCCCCTCTATTAATAGTGCTTGTGTTGAAGCTGCCACTACGACTACCAATTCACCATCTGGGCAAACTGGCAGCAATTCACATAAAATCCCTGTGTGTGTGTGTGTGTGTGTGCAGCTACTGTACTGTGTGCTTGTGTTTCCCTCTCTGTGTGTTTGTGTGTGTTTTTGTGTGTGTGTGCCCATGCGTTGTGTATGTTCCCCCCCCATGCATGTGTCCACATGTGTCCTTGTGTTTGTTTGTGTTTGCGACTGCGTGTGTCCACGTTCGTCTGCGTCCGTTTCGCACGTCATCTGTCATTTTTCGTTCCGTCCCATCTGTTTGCTTGTGCTCGTCTGTTTTGTTTGTTGTTGTTGTTCACACCGTTCCCACCCTCCTCCTCCTCCTCCTCCTCCACCTCCCTCTCCTTCTCCTCCCTCCATTTATTTCATCTCTCTCTCTCTCTCTTTCTGTATTTGCCTCATCGTCTCCCCATCACACTTCACAAGGCAAGAATCACCCAGGCAACTCCTTTCCATCTGCTGCCCTTCCCTCCTTTTCTCTCTTACAATTCAAAGTCCTTCTTCTGTCTCCTCTGCAAAGTCTTTATTCTTTTGTCTGCATTTTTTTTTGTCTTTTAACTGATTTTCGCACTGTAACTGTGCTTTGTACAGAGATTTTGAGGTGTTGGGATTCCTTTTCATATCAAGATTTTATCTTTAAAAGGCAGAGCACCGTCCGTGTTTGCTTTGCTGAAGCTTGTGCTCATTGGGATTTCTTTGTTATGTTTTCTGAATTTCGTTTTCAGCACATTGTTAATTGCTGAATTGCTCCTTTTTTTGGAATTGGAGCAAATATTTCTATTAATGTGCCAAGTTGTAGTGGCATTTTTAAACCTTACTTCTTTTGTTTCAGTTGGATTTCAGATATTTTGTAATAATTTAAAAGGGTGATAAGTTATTTTTCTCTTTGGTCTCTGCTTGTAGTTAACACATTAAAGTATAATTGACCACTGAGGGTTAAGTCATCAACAAACCAATCGAGCTCAGTGCCTCTATTTTACGCCTCTTTTATGTGTTCACATTATCAAGCAGTAAGATTTCTGCAAAACAAGTGTGAAATTAAACGCCATCACATTAACATAAAGATCCAGCAGCAACAGAATAAACACAGACAGAGAAAGAAACTTGCTTTTACTAAGATTGTCATCAGTTATCGTCTCTTACACATAAAAATAAGTTTTAAAGGTTTTTTTGGGATAAGATAACAGTCCTGAGTTATCTGTCATCATTTTGATATTTACTGTCAACTCTGCAGAAAAAAACACCAATGCAGCTTCTTTATTTCTGTTCCTTTGGATGCAAAATCAACTAGAAAGTTACCTGTTGGCTTTAGCTTTCGGCCTGTTAGCATGACATTTGAACGTAGCCATCAAGTCCATATTTAAGCTCCTTTAAAAAACAGAAGTCACACTAACTAAGGAGGGTGGAGCTTACAGTAGTTGATCAGCAGTTCTTTACCTGATCAGATTGAATGATTAAATCAACCAGGTGCAAAATTTAATGCAGATTCGTGGCTTTTTTTTCCTGTAGAGTTCCTGTCATATCTGATTAGTCTGAATGACAAAAAGCCGGCACTTTTAACCAACAATGCTACGTATTTCATGTCTGAAAAGGGGCTTTAGATAATCCGACCTTTTTTTAAAAATTTCTGTCACATTTTGTGGTGAGAGGAAGATTTTTCCCTCCCAGTGTTTCGGAATTGAACTCTCGACATGGATTTACTTCCTCTCTCCTCTTTGATCTGAAACTCTATCGACTGTCAAATCCTCTGCTGCTAGCATGTAAGCTAACACTGATAGCATTACCCTCTCAGTGCAGCTTCATCACCTCCTCCTCCTCCTCTTCCTCCTTGTTTTCTTCCCTGATCTACTGATGGGGCTCATTTCTTTTCTTCTCTTCTCTCTCTTCCTCCTCTTCCTATCTCAACCTTTCTTCTATTGCTCTCTTGGTTCAATTTAATCAACCGGCTCTCCTGACTCGGTGGTTTAAGAAACAAAAAAAAAAAAAAAATCACCCACAATGCCAAAGTGTTTTATCACAGCGACAACAATAATGGAAACTCCGACAACAGGGAGAGAAATTAGAGTCAGGAGAATTAAAAAGATAGAGGACAGGACTAGACTTTTCACTTTCTTTATTTCTTCTTATTTAACTTTCTTTCTTTTCTACTTCTTTTTGTCTCTTTTCTCTCGGTATGCCTCTCCTCTCTCTTTCTCTCTCTCTTCTCTCATTTGCTAAGCTAGCAAGAAAAGTGTTTTCTGAATCTCTTGTGTCAGCACCGCTGTCAGACCTACACACCGCTTCCTAACCAAATATTATTCCTCCCTGTTTTTTTCCCACCATCAGCTGCCTTTCTTTCTTTTTTCCTTCCTCCTCCTCCTCCATGTTTTTTGCAGGAACAGTGTACGTTTACAGCAGTCGTCTTGCATTCACATCTTGTTCTTGTTCAGGTTTTTTTTTTTTTTCTCCAGCTTTGTATTGTCACTTCGCTTGTGTCTTCACTTTCTTTCTGCTTCTCGTCTCCTAGAATTGATTTTTTTTTTCTTTTTTAACCCCTGAAGATTACTGGGTAAAGTGAGGCAACTATAATGCAACAAGCAAAGGGCTGAAATTCCAACTCAGACATGAAAATTATGCAAAAATGTACATTTAGTCGTGAGTTAATGCAAGTCTTTTCTTATTCCAGACATAAAAACAAACTCAAACCTGCACATACACCTTCAGGTCTATAACAGCAGAGTAATGCTAAGCCATTAAGCTGAATGAGGACTGACATAGGAAGTTATTAACACCAGCACTTAAAAACGCACATGCACACCAACACAGAAAATTACTCTGTCATTTGCACCTACGGGCTATAGACTAACACAATCAGGTTTTTATTTATTTATTTATTTTAAACACTCTCTCACAGCCACAAACACACACACACATGTTTAAAAACCAATCACTGTTCAGAGGCAGAGTGTATACACGACAGCTGCGAACAGATAAATCAATCATCTGGAACAAGTGCTGCGAGCCACTGAGTCAGGGATTATGGTCGCTCGCCGCTGATGGAACGAGGCTGCTGTATTTAAAAAAAAAATATATAAAAAAGAGAGAGAGAGAGAGAAAAAAAAAAGTATATCTGCTTTAAACAGGAATCTCTGTCCGTGTAGGTGAATGCTAAAAATAGAGAAGGAGTAATTCAATTAACGGCGAGGCTAGCTGTGAGATGGAGGCTCACATTAAGGATGTACAGCTCAGCAATCTCCTCAGATCAAACCGTCCGGCGCTGCTTCATTAATATGGTTTAATCGTGAATGGACATTTTTGAAAAGTTTGGGAAAATTGGGCTGAAAGTTGAGTCGACTCTCATTAGATTCAGGATTAAATACCTTCTCACGGACACTTGGAAACCACTCGCTTCTCTTCCTGAACTTCCTTCACCTCAAGCTTCAGTTTTCCTCTCTGTTTATTCAGATTTTTTGTGGCTACAGTTTGATTTTTATGAACCAGCTGCTCACTAAGTCTTGCCCTCCTGTCAAGCTACTTATTTTCATACAGTTTATGCAGTTTATTTGTCAAGATTTATGGCTTCAAATTCTCTATAATTTTTAAAACAATTGGTCCTTGATTTCAAACAGAGGCTCACAAAAGAAGGCTTCTTACTTTTAGATGGAAGCTATTGACTTTCTTGGCTGCAGCTAGCTAACTAGCTAGCTATTTTAACTAATACTAGCTGAATGAGTTGGTTAAAAAGCCTTTATTTTGATTTAAAAAGGCTTTAATCAGGACAAACCAATGTGTTTATTGAGGTAACTCCATGGCTAACGTCGTCCAAGGAAGCTATGAGTCTTAACACCTCAAAAATAAAGCTAATGCTAATGCTACCATCATCTCTGCTATGGCAGCATACATAGTAGGGCAAGTTTTAATGGGGCATATCTTAATAATAATCATTCCTCGTTTCTTTTCTTTCTCTTTTTGTCTGTATTATGTACTAACCCTCTGTGTTTCTTTCTGTCAGGGTGATGTTTTTAGCAGCTTGTCTTA
>JAPZDV010000016.1:13654636-13668957 GCA_029814665.1 Acanthurus lineatus
TTGTCTTTTTTTCCTCGTTGCGTCCTGATGCAGAATGGAATGTTCTATACTAGTTATGTAAGTACTTATCCCTGTTTAGTAAAACAAGTCATACCGAGCTGCTCAATAACTTCAATAGTTTGCTTCCAACCTCCTCTGTCTCTCTCGCTGCCTCCCTTTTTCTGCCTTCTTCTTCCTCTGTCACCTCTTCTTCTTTTCTTGTGCTCTTTGGGGGAAACTTGCCTTAAAAAAGAACAGAGTTTTTTTTGTTTTCTTGCCTGGTTTCCACAAATAACCTTCTCACCTCTGTGCTGCAGCCATGTGATCTGCTCTTGTGAAGTCGGCAGCAGGAGACGAAATGAAAGAGTTGCTTTGAATTAAATTACAGATTTCTCTGAGTTTTAAAACATTTTTGGATAATTTAAGTACCCAAATCCACAAAATAAATGAGAAAGATATGGTTATTTTAATGAAGAAATGTTACATATTGTTGGTTTTAAGAGTTTATTTTTAATAAGGAATGAATGCCTTTGGGATTGAGCTCCACAGACAGTCTAGCGACGTCAGAAAGTATCATACTGTTGGGTTTGATGCTTTATAGGATTTGTTAATAATTAAAAGAAACATAGATCCTCACCAGTATTATCCTTAAATCGCCTCATCAACATGACCAAACAGGACAAGACAATTTCTTAATATCGCCTAGAGTCTCTGCAGAAACCCAAAGACTTGTTAAACATCTATTTTTTGAGCAACCAAAAACAAGAAATTGCCTGTGGGGGAGAAATTCAGAGTTAACAAAACAAAAAAAAAATCATTGTTCACTCAGCAAAACAAACTAAAACGTCTTTTCCCTTTTTCTTATATGCTACAACACAAAAGTCCCTACATTGTTTGGTCAGCAGTGAACTGAATCCTGCCTGCGACGTACATTCAGCAAGACAAGCAACTCCAAAAAAAAAAAAAAAATGCTTCAACCGAACACAAATACAGCTTAGAGAGGGAAAATATTAATAGAACTGCTCATTATTGTCCCTGAGAAAGGAAACATATCGACTCCGACTTTTTTTAAACAGAAAAAAAACCCCCCCCAGCAAAAATAACCTCCATAAGCCAATAACATAATAAATAAGTCATTGCAGCATGTGGCAGTAATATATATAAGACACCACAGGTAGCAGAGCTGAGAATAAGTAGGCTGTCATGCGTCACGCATGATAAGTTAAACTCCCACACCGGAGATTCTTGCCAGCAGGGCAAGGTTGCAACGGTGTAATGGTGTGTGCTCGCTTGATACTTGAAATGCCAGCCAGAAATCCTGCAAAGCCTTCGACGCATTTAACCTTCACTTAACCGTGCAGGTCATTTTAAGATCAGAAGTCTGCGTTTTACAGAGAAAGCATAGGGAGACGAGCGTCTTCTTTTAGAGGGAGATGGCAAAGGGAATAGCAAAAGTTCAGCCGTGAATCGCAAAAACTTTGGATTAAAGACACCGTGAAGAGACGGTAGGGGGAAAAAAATGCAGAGCCAGAGAGGGAGGCAAGGAGGATAGAAACAACAGGAGAGAGGTTGAGCATAAAAGACAGATACAGGCGGTTGAATGTAAAGCATGATGCATTGAATGCCAACATCTGGACCGAGAGACAGATGGACAAAAATACTGATAGAGGAGGTGCAGCGGTGCATGAAGAGTGTCTCACCTGCTCTGTTTTTTTTTTCCTCTCACACGTCTCCTTGTCATGCTCGATGAAATAAAGTGATGCCGTCTGTCATTTCACACAAGCAGACACAAACACAGACGGACGAGTCGAACCTGGAGACAGATGGTCGGTAGCTAAAGCGCGGTTCAGGTGCAGATGACGGTAAAGTCAGTTAAATCTTCAATCATGGTTTTCAAATGCTAAAACCACTAAGCCAGTAGCGAATTACTAATTGAGCAGTAAATGTACTGTATCTGACAGATGAATCAAGTCTTTTTGGCTTGAATTGGATTATTTTTCTTCCCTCTCTGGCTGCCGGCCGGCTCCGCTGCTACGAGAGATCAGATTGATCAATGGTTATGATCAACTTTCACAGCCTGCTCCCCTAGGGGCAGGAATTAAAACCTGATAAATCACATTGATTAACTCCTGAGATGAGTTTGCTGGTTCACCTGACCTTACTAGAAACCTTCAGCTCTAATTCTCTCGGCAGAGAAACACAACCTGTCCTCCGTTTTACCGAACTTCTGAAGCTTAGCTGTAAGGGTTTGGCGATTTCTTTTTGATCAGTTTTCAAAATCCCCAAAACACAACTTGACTTAGACCTGAATTCAATGAGGAAATACGTAATTCTCTGAGTCTATAACAGCATCTCAGCGTTGCAAATGTTCAAATAAAAAGGGTATTATTTAAAAAAATAGTTGTCAAACTGACTTATTCTCATGTAAAACAGGGTCCGCAGAGCTAATTTTTATCAAGTTTAAATCTGAACTAACACACTGAACACTAATTTTTTTATATTCAGTGTACAAGTTAGAAATAATCCTTTTAACTGCATAATTTAACTGAATATGACCTGTTTTTTAGTTTTCCTTATTATCAATGTAATCCAGTGAAAGTTGTCTGCACTTGCATGAGTGTACTGCAAACAGGAACTGCTAATAACTGATTTTGTATCCTTTAAATGACGCAAATATGCCAAAATAAAAACAAATATAGTCTTAAAAACCAATGATCAAGTTGTAGCTTACAGCTAGACTCCTAATCACTGTCTCAGGTTACCTCTTCTCTTATTTATATCAACACAGAAAATTTGTTTTTAATCAAGGCACCGAACACTAGAGACATCAAATCGAGTAAGTTACAGAAATACTGAAATTCTTCAAAGCAAATTACTCTAACAGACACTGAATACTCGACATGTAACCATGAGAAAACGTGTGTTGACTGTAATCAAAACATTACAAAGAGAGAAAAAAAGTCTCAAGATATTATAAAGTAAAATAAGGAACACATTGTATTGATTCGGTGATTTCGTATGCATTAAAAGTCATGCTGACCTGAGCTCAGTATGATGTAATCTGAGGACTGAACATTTGTGTTTTTGTGTCTGTTAGTGAGGAATAAATTTGTGTTAAAATGCAGGAAATTGTCAAGCGTGTTTGGCTGTTTGCATATTAAAACTGAGCTGAAATATTAAAAAACACAGTAAAACTGGACTCAACAAGCATTAAAGTCTGTTTTTTCAGAGTGCTGGTTAAGGCGTCATTGCATAGGTAGCAATTAAAAGATAATGTTAGTGCTTTATTTTTCCACGTAAAAAAGGCTAAACCCACATTTGTATTGCCTTGATTAATTTAACCCTTCGTTTGACGCAAGGCTGCAAAGGTAATACAGATAATTAGTGCATATAAACAAAAACATTGTGCAGTTTTTCCGACTTGTGTTCACTGTTTTGCTCTCCAGCTGGAAACCTTCAACTCTAGCTGAGTGAAAGCACTTGTAATACCTCTGCAATGATTGAGGCGTTACAAAGTCATGCTAAGAAAAATGCCTCAGTTGTCTCATTTACAATGATGGATTAGGTCTGTGAAGGCAGCAGTGTGTTTCTGCAAGCTGTTTTTAATGAGTTTTTTGAAAACAGTGGGGGCCCTCTGACCTGCAGCGGAGCAAACAGTCGCAACTTCTGACTGCGGCAAATATTGTACAATTATATGTGATATGATAGAAGAGGGGGTAGGAAAAGCACACTGATATTATCCTGTCACATCTGCAAATGCTCGCAGGTATTCCCAAAAATCCCGCCGAGAAATGTAGATGCTTGTTTGTGATATATGAGAGAAGTTGTCAAAGTGCGTACCTCTGCGACATGCAACTCTAAATCACTGCAGGCGATTGATAACTCATCCGACAATCTGTGAATTTTAATACTCATGTATGCTATAGATGGCCCACTGTTGCACAAGAGGCAACCCCCTCCCTCTTTCCACTCTGCATCTTCACTTCTAATCTTGTAAACTGATTTTCCTTCGGGACATTTCGCTGTAATACACCACAAACACTCGCCGCCGTACATTATCGACGTGTCAAGCGGAAATCCGCGGCCCTTCGTCGAGGACGTGTCGTAAAACGTCGGCTACAAATTGCCCGTCATGACGAATTTGAGGCCCATTCAGCTTTAGTGGATTTGATTTGTGAAGTGAGGAGGGCAGGGCTAAACACTGTGCCACCCCCCCCTTTTTTTTTTTTTTTTTTTAAAGCCATTGTAATGATTGCTCCCAGTGGGATTCCTCTAAGTACCTCTGCTGCATGCTGTGTTGTCGCGCTTCTAATGTTGCAAACACACACACTTTATCAGCATCAAATCCGTTCTCCTTGCACATACATTAGTCTGTTTGTGTTGTATTTATTGTGTTCGGATCCGGACATTTCTAACAGAGACGGCAGAGGCGTTTGTCAGGGCTGAAAACGCGATAATTGTATAAATGTTCTGGTAGATTTTTTACACAAAGGTAACCACAGTTTTTCCTGAAGCCATAAAATGTTTTATTCAGGTGTGTTTTCTGTCTTGTTTGCTGCTTTTCCTCCTGATTTAAGTTGACTTTAAGTTTTTTGCCTTTCTTTTAGGCTCCAGCTCCGATGGCTTTTCCCATGACCACACCGCAAGTGCCTGTGTATGGAATGGTGAGTGTCGAAAAAATATGCAAAGAATTGGGCTGCAACTTACAGTTTTCAGCACTTATTAATTCATTTTTTCCTCCTTCTTATTGATGAATAATTTTCTCCATGAAATGCCAGAAAATCACCAAAACAAAAGTCATCAGACATCTAAAAAGTGTCTTGTGTTTTCTGACCAACTGCTCTTCAGAAGATGACTGAGAAATAAATCTGAAAAAAAGTGACAAATCTTCACATTTTCAAAAAAAAGCAAGAACCAGCAAATGTTTGGGCGTTTTGCTTGATGCATTTTTCAAAGGGTCGGTCGATTATCAACGTGGTTGCAAAGTTTGTTTTCCTCAATTTATTTCAATTAAGCAACTTAAGATTTCAATGCTAATGCAGAACATACTGACGTACTGAAGTGCCAACAATTAGCTACTTTTCACTCTCGTCTTGTTTATTTACTGATGCATTCCTGCCTTTGTTTCTTTTCATCACTTTTGTTTTGTCTTTTTTTTGGATGTTTATGCCTTTATGCTACTGTAAAAACCCATTTCATGCTCTCTTTTTGGTCTCGCTGTCTTTCTCTGCTTTCATTCTTGTTTTGTTTTTCTGTCTCTCTCTTTAGGTCCCTCCCCAGATGGGTCAGATGGGTGGGGTACCAGTGATGGCTCCTCAGCCAATGATTTACAACCAGCCTGTTCTCAGACCCACCAACCCCTTCACACCCATGCCCGGAGCCCAGGTCAGCAAACAGCAGATCGTGCATCAACTCATACAGCTAAAAAAATAGAACAGAGCATTTCATGAAACCTTAAAGTGACAGGTTTTCAGTAATGTGATACACTCAAGTTTTCATGACTCAATCACATACAGTGGTATCTTCATCTGAGATAAAACTTTTAGGGCTTTTTCACACGCGTGTGCTGACTTGGCCTTGACTGGCTTCGGCTCGAGTCACATTTTTATGAGTTTGGACAAGTTCGAAACAATCAGAGAACGAAACACACCCACATATTTCTTGTCCAAGTGCTGAGTCCAAGAACTCTTTTATTTTTCATTTTAAAAACCCAGTTGACTCTTGTAGGATCAGTTCACACCTCCAAGTCTGACTCAATACAGTATCAATATTACAGTTATGTGTCATGAATTATGTAGAGCCATCTCATATGCAGCGAACGCCAAGAAAGACTGTCGAGGAACGAAGTGAATAAATACAAAATCACTGAGTAAATGATTTAAGATATTAAAAAATAATGATCAGGTCAAACAAAGAATGGCCAGAGGAGATGAAAATATTAACAAATTCACAAGAAAAGAAGCAAAAATGAGAGAAATGTTTGAAAGAATATAGATAATTAATTACAGCTTAAAGGATTTTTTCTGACTTCCTTCCCGTTAACTGTTTAATTGCCTTGTTTTAGTGTTTTTTTTAAATGTCTTTGTTGTCCAAAATTAGTGCGAAAGTCGTTTTTAATTGGTAACAAGGTCGAAAACAAACACCTTTTCTGGCTTTTTTTCTGTCCATTCAGATGCAGTTTATGTAATCCAGTCAGGGGGGGAAGCAGAGTGCCAAAAGCGACAAACAAACAGCAGAAGAAGAAAACACACACGAGGAACAATCAGATGGACGGAGGAATGATTTGATCGAGCTACAAAAACGACTAAGAGACGAACAGACGACAAGATAACCAACCGACACCAAAAAACAAGATGGAAAGAGGAGGAGAAGATGGCCGAACAGAGGATAGATAGATGGATGGAGGGATGGAGGGATGTGATGGGGAGGAGGTCATCCTGGTTGGTGTTCGTCTGAAACAACTTCCTGTATGTGTGTGTGTGTGTGTGAGTGTAGCTTCTTTCTGTTACACTGTTTAATTTGTGTTTTAAAAAAAAAAAATCCTATCGATGGAGTGACGATTAAGGAGAGGGAATAAGGATGAGAGAGAAAGGAAGAAAGATGGAGGGGAAAAGAGGAGAGAAGAGGGGATTCAGGAAATCCTACCTCTGGTTATCGGTCAGTACGAAAGCCGTCTGACTGCTGCGAAGGTCTCTGCTGCAGAATTAGCTTTATTTCATACTGGTGCTATTTTGTCCTCTCTGGGTTACCGTCCGCCTGCAAGGCATCTTGGGAGCACTTAGGAGGGGACAAGTTGTTCGTTAAGTGTGTGTGGAGGTCCTTGTTGTGTTTGGTGTGTGTGTGTGTAAAATAAAAAAGTGTGTGTTCAAGTGTGCATGGGAGTTGTTTCAGACGACACCTTTATAACAGACCTCCTCTTCACCCCCCCGCCTCCTCCATTTGCCGTCTGTGTCCACGACTGTCCAATCAGCGAGAGATTTAGAGGCAAATCTTCTCAAGTGTGTTTCCTGTAATTTTCCGCTCTGTTGAGATATCTTTGTATTTTTCAGTCTGTTTTCTCCTGCAGCCTCGCCTGAATGTTAGCGGGGCCTGTACAGCAATTTTGTTGAACCATTTGTTAATGGAAGATCAGCGTCTGTTGTTATGGGTTTTAAGCCGAAGTCTTTGTTAAACATACTGCATTGTTTTCTTCTCCGAAAGCTAAAGATACACACAGAGAAACCAAGGCCGGCAGTGTTATGCTAGCATGCTACATAGTCCTCTAAATTGTCTGTGAGCCAAAATTTTACATAATTTTCTGAATGCCAAGTCACACCAGAAAGTGAAATTCATTCAGGTTAGCAACTCCTCCCAGTGCTAGTTTGTGAACTACTAATAGCTGGCAAGCTAACAGCTAACACCCTAGCTAGTGCTCTGCTACTTTCCTAACTCCTTATAAGCAAGTTTGGAGCTTATTCACTGTTAAAAACGTGCTTTAGTCTCCAGAATTCATCCTCTTTTGTGGAGTCTTTTTATTCTAAGAGGTTAATAAAAAAGGCTTAGCTTTGTTAGCTTCATCCATTTTGGATTCTCCATCCCTCTAAAAAAAAGGTGAGCACAATTTCTTCGCCCTTGCCCATGAATCCACTGATCCAGGCTGTTTGAATTAGCTTGTTTCACCACAAAATCCCCCCATTAAAATGCCTGAGTGATCAGACATGATTTAATTTTTCCATTTTTGACTTCGGTTCCTCCAAGTGTATGAGGAAATTTGTATTTTTGTCCCACTGAGGAGACTGCAGATGGATAACTAGCATCATTAGCCTGTTAGCTGTCTGTTAGCGCCTAGTTGACCTGTGTGTATCTGTTTTTCTCAACTTCATCAACCAGAAAATGAGAGTATTTTTCATCAGGTACGCCCTATTAGCTGATCCACATTATGTGCCAATGATTGATGACAGCAGCACTGAGTGATTAAGGGTTACTGAATCAAGCTGAATTCACTTTAAATTGCACTGAATCAAAGTGAGTGGCTTTAAGTGTGTCTCACTCTGCACCAAGAGCCAAGTGACACGGGGCCTTTGGCGAACCTTCGGGGATCAGATTTTGACTTGTGTAAGAGATCATGGCCATTCCTCAACCAAAGCGTCCGTCACCATGAGTTTGACTGTTGGTATTTGTGTGCATTATGCATTTTAGTGTGTGTTCACGTGTGTGCTTGCACATTAATGTGTTTGTTTTCCATTGAGGGCTACTTCTGAGGGTCAAATTGTGTCAAATTTCGAGACAAATTTGAGCCAACGAATTTGACACAAAATGTGCTCTTTTCTGTTTTTTTTTTTTTTTTTTTTGTAAAAATCAAATTTTGTTGCAAAATGCACATGCAAAAATTTTGCACTGAAGTGACTATCCTGCCGAAGTAGAGCTGATGCCGGTTTTTCTGGCTTTGGAAAAAAAAAAAAGTTGAGAAAGAGATTTGAAGTTTTTAGAAAAATCGTTTGGGGTTTTACAATAAGAAGTTTGTCTAATCTACCAGCCACTGTGGCAGGTAATTAAAAATTATTTTTCCTGCCATTCTAACAATGAACTTGAATCTTTTTGTAGTCCCACCCCCCCCTCCAGGTCCCAGTCCAATGTCTTCATCCCAGTCATTGATGATATAGTCGTATCACGCTCATCCACTCCGCTATGAAAATCTCTAGATTCTCGCTTCAGTCTCTCAACTCTAGTTGGTCTATCTCTAGAACGCTTTTTTAGCCTGCTTGGTCACTGTTTGGTGTGTAGATATGTAAAGAAAAAAAAATAATAGTAATAATAACCAGTTTCTGTCTAGATTATCTGCTTCCACCCATCACTGTCGCAGTTGGATAGATATCGCTCTAAGACGCTTCTTGTCGCAGTCTTGTGTTAGCTTAGCCTCTCGTCATTGTATCCTCCGTATAGAAAGACCTCCTGCAGTAGGTTTCCCACCCTGTCCTCACCTCTGCCCGTGTCTAGTATCTATAGCTCTATTATCTCTCTTGGTGTCTCTGTCTTTTAGCTGTAGACGAAAAACCTTCTGAAGGCTCTCCGGCTCAGGCTTTGTGGTTCGCTTTTCTCTAGCTTTGAGTGCGCTCTTTCTTCTCGCTGTTAGCATCGCTCCAGTGTCTGGTAGATAAGGTCCTTGTTATTTTTTTGTTTTGTTTTGTTTTTATTTTTTTTCCCGTCCTGACAACACATGCCATCATCGCCTCTTGTTATGATGTCAGCAGCCTGCAAACAGTCTCTGATTGGACTGTTCAACCATAGAATCACTAGCTTGGATATCCAGGTCTTTTTGTGGGAAAATGGGAGACTTTGTCCACAAGTCAAGTTTAGCTTAAAGTGCTCATACAAAAGTAATGTGTAGGTTATCTTAAAAAAAACCTTAAGAGTGCTGCTTTCTGATGTTCCTGTTGTCCTAAACTGAACTGTTGTCAACAACATCATCTTAAACAGGGACTCTGTGGAGCATCTTTATCCTTAAAATCCTCCTGCAGGGTCTAAAACACAGGTACCTTTTGCTTTCTGATTCTAACTTGGACTCTCATTAAACTATTTTCTTAATGGTTGTCTGTGCTTTGGCACAGAAATCAGTTCTAATTATGTTTTTTTTTTTTTAATTTTTAAATTTTCTGGGACAGCTGTCTTACTGTCTCTAATCTGGTGTGATGAATCGGCACTTCAGGAAGAGATGGCCGTCACTGTGGCACTGATCCAGAGTCAGATTTCCGTCATCCTGGATCTTAAAAACAGTGAATCACGTTAGGTTGAAGGGAAGATCTGATCATTCCTGATGTTTGTAATTATCTCCTTAGAATACAAAACAGATTGGCTTCCGCGTGAAGGACAGTGAAATCAGTGCCAGGGTGTTTTTTGCTTGTTATTGTCAGCTAATCTGAAATCGAAGCTGTTTGACCCAGTCAGTGAACACAGCTTTTCTGTTCTCCTCGGTCAGTTATTAGCTTCTTCTTCCCCTTTCATTTTTCTTGTTCTGTTTTTATAAAATTTTAAATTTCTCTGCATGGAATCAAGTCCTGCCTGTTTCGATGAGGTTTTCTTTGTCTGTGTGTCTCAAGTGGTTTGAAAAATGGTCAGATTTCCGGGGATAGCAAGAGCGTAGAAGAAGCTCTACCGTGTCTTTTGAGTCTCCTAAATGTTTTTGGCTCGTCTCCTCGTCCCCTTAGCGTTGATGTAACTGCCAGTAATTATTGCAGCTTTATCATGTAGGTAATTTTGTTACGGTGTTTTCGCAGGGAGGGCTTCGGCCGAGCATGCAGGCTCTTTTTTGCATCCTCAAATTCAGACACTTTCTTACATCTACAGCTGGGAGTTTCCCCCTGGACAACCACTGTTTTTTTTGGTTTTTTTTTTTGAATGTTGGCTACCAACATTTGGGATCAGATCAGGCAACCTTGTGGCTAAGTTAAAAAGCTGCTACCACCCCTCTCTGCATTGTTGTAGCATGATTTTAGGTGGGCAAGGATACACGGATAAACCTTGATGTCATATTAAAAATGTCTGTTCTCTGCTAAGGCCAAGTGTATCAAACATTCGGAGAGCAGACTCTTCTCTGGCGAGCCATCCCCCCCCTCTCTCTCTGGGGTCGGTGAGTGCATGGTTGTATCGTTGTCGATGTTTGTTGTCCTTTTTTTCCAAAAAAAGCATGATATGACAGTGATGGTGATGAAGATAATATCTCTCCTCTTGTTGTCCCTGTTTTAAAACACATCGTCTGTCAGGCACACCCCCCCCCTCCGGACAAGATGAAGGGCGGGGGGGATGGATCACAATTTGTTGACCGATCATTTGCCGTCCATGACAGCAGGTTCATCAGTTGTTGGACTGAGTCTGACAGATGTTTGTACTGTCATTAAAAACGAGCCACTGTAGCATAACAAAGCGCCAAACTTCTTCTCTTTTCTTTGTGTTACCTCTCCCAAAGATGTCACATTTGTTACTTGCAGCACACGGCAGATTTGTCCTTTGGATTCTCCACTGTTGTGGCGCCATCTGTGGGTTGCCGCGCACATTGCAGTCGTGGCAGTGTTTGAAGAGAAACTCGAGATCAAATCAGAGTCCGAAAAAATATAAACCCACGAAATGAAATGAAAACGAAACGCAACCAAGAGAGAGAGGCTGTTTAACAGATGAATTTCCTTATTTTGTCAGTGAGTCGGTGTGTTGATCAAAGATCTCTTGTGCACGTTCTGTTTTTTCTACATCTGTGTTTTTTGGTAAGAACCCTCGGATTGCTGCCTCACTCTTCTGTATATAGAGAAAATACACACATTCACACTCAACACAGAGCTTAAAGACATACTCTCATAACCTGCAACTACATTATTTTTGCTTATTAATTTTTAATTTTCTGAACATGAAAGATATTAGCATTATTTCAGCAGTATATAGGTATGAATCCTACTCAATGGGGACAGGCTAAACAGACAGACGATGCAGATTTTGAGGGCTGCAGACCTCCCTGTACATCAGGATCAGCCATGAATTCTCAATGATGCCAAATGTTTTTTGAGCAGAATACACCTTTTAATCTCTCTCTCTCTTCTCTGTCTCCTCCCCCCATCTCTTTGTACATTTTTTCTATTTATTTAAAGCAGAAATATATGGATTGTATCAAGCATGGAAAGGCAAACAAATGTTACAGTTGACAAAAAATCACAGGCTTTTATTTTACAGCAGTATATTTGTTTATTCTAGGGATGTTTTCTCTCTTTTTTTGGAAGAAATAAAAAGTCATTTTCCATTCCTAAATGATTGTCTGTTTTGTCTCAACTCACAACTCAAACTGAAGGGTTGAAAGAAAGTCTATAAACCTTTAAAATATACTCCAGATGATAAAAATTCAGGACCATGAAATGTCAAACTGAGTATCTTCTGATTTTTAATTGCTGTGCTGGAGGCGATATGTTTGATAATGTTTGTTTTTATTCAACATCTTTTCTTGTGAAATCTCAACCCATGTTTTAACCCATTCAATATCACGAGTTTTGTAGTCCTTTTATTTTAATTAAATAAATTTGATGGCTTTACATTCATACATTTAACATATTCACACCTAAAATTTGTCCACAACGACCAGCCGTTTTCTGTCAGTCACCATGAAACTCGCTTTGCACATTGTTCACACTTAATGAAGGAGAGTGTTATAATGTGCCTTTCAAAGATTTATCCTAGTTGTGCAAACAAATTCTGGTCTCAAGATACTGAATTTAAAAACAAAAATCAAATTAAATCCAATCCAATGAAAGGAATCCATTTGGTCGGAAGTGCATAAAACACACGAATATCTCAATTTTTATGCCTTACGTTTAAAAACTCATCTGCCGTCCTCTAAAAACTGATAAAAAATACCAGAATAAATCACTAAAAAATTCAAATAGTTTAAAATTAAATATTATAAGTGTAAAAAGTAAAGTATAAGTAAAAAAGCGGGGACCTACACTAGGGGGCATTGTTGTTGTGGTTTGACCAATAGAGGGCAAGGGAAAAAAGAATGACTTCCGGGTTTAGAACATAAGACGCCATACTTGTTGTTACATTTGAAGACAAAGAAAAAAAAGAAATGTTAAATATGTCCAACCGAGCTTTGTTTAGTTTCACACAACTTACAATCTTAAATATCCACCATCAAAAACTGAACGATGACCACAAAAAGCGGACTGGACCGGAGAGTCAACCACAGCTATCAAAGGAAGCTAATGGAGCTAATTGGGAGCTAACGGAGCTAACAGTCATGGCTGCTTGTGGTGAAGAAATGATGGTAAGTTGTCTGCACAGATTTAAACCCCTCTAGATGGCGAAAAAACACTCATTTAAGATAGATAAAGACACTCTGATAAGTTAAATGCAACAAAGATAGGGAGAGGTACGACAGTGCTAGCAGGCTAGCTTTGCTACTGGAACAAACCCCCGCAGGTGAGGTAACATTAGCAATGGAACAGCTCGTAAAAGCAATTCAAATCTTTTTCATCTTAAATAATGGCTATAGTGCCTGCGAAGACGTGGCGGCTTGTTTCATATACACATATATATCTACTAGCCATTAAAAAAAATGTGTCAATGTTCAGTTGTTTGCCATGAGTTAGCGATTAGCATGTTTGGCTTGGCATGTTTGCTAACAAGCTAGCAGATAACATGATTAGCCAATTTCACAGCAGCTTGGACAATTATGGGCCACGATTAACTGCTCTAGATTGACACATATAAGTTTTTAATGCATATCTGCGAAATAAATGTAATTTTATTTCCTAGTTAGCATTGTTAAAAACAAAAACACTCTGTTATTTATAACATCTGACCTGTTTTGTAGCAGAAAGATGTTTTATAGGTTGGATGTATGTCGTTGGTGCTGTGTGCAGTGAGGCAAATTGTCATGCAGCAACTGAAGGTGGTGTGACGATAAATAACCCGCTCATGACAAAACGCCGCTGTTTGTCAGGCACGGTACGTTTTGAGTGATATATATTACATATACCAAGGTCCAGGTGGCCAAACACCTTCAAGTACGATCAAATGCATCACCCCCTTGTGTCCATGAGAGCTTCTTGTTGTGATCTGGAACAAATGTACACAAACAGTGTCATTATTCAGAGCTCAGCTTGAGTCGTAAGGTGGGAACTTATAATCCTTCACTGTGGGAGAGCTGCAGCTGTTGTAGCAACAGACAAATATCAGACCAGGCTAGGTTGGATGTTTTAGATCAATGTGTCTCAACAAGCAGGGATATACAAGAGTTTACACAACAACAGAACAATAACCACGCTCTGGGATTGTGTGGTAATTGTATGTTTCCGTTATGTGAAATTTTCCCACTGTTACATGAAATATTGGACATTTTTAGAGGTGCCAGTATCATCTTGTTGATTTGGTCAAAAGCATGTGGACACCCTTCGTTCTAGTTGTATTGTGATGAAGTTGGAGAAGTTTCACTGCCCTAAGCTAGATCAACAAAAGATAGAAGAAATGGTTTTTCAAAGTTTGTTGTGGAAGAATTAAACTGACCCTGAATGAGCTCCACCCAACAAGCATCCAAGCTTTCTCGACCACCAAAAGGTTTAAACATCTCGTGGAAAGTCTGAAACCAGAGGATGTTGGATGTGGTGGATTGCAGCACAATGATAGAAATGTTTTGGAATAAGAGTTAAATAACACGTGGATGTGAAGTTGAAATGACCATAAACGTTTGGTCTTATATCATAAATCACCCTAAAGAAAGTAAACAACAACCTACTTTAATGACTGGTTACACTGGAGTTTAACTTCAAGAGGTTATTGATAAGTTCAGCTCTCTTTACATGAAAGTGCAATTTAACTCTCAAAGTGAT
>JAPZDV010000016.1:13669508-13702936 GCA_029814665.1 Acanthurus lineatus
GTGAGTTTGAATCAATTTGAGTGTTTAAACTCTTTATTTGAAGACGACAAGGTGAATAAAAAATAAGGTTTCTGGTCTGAAGTTGCTGACAAAAGGCTGGAAAAGTTAGTTTTTGTGCTGTTAAAGAAGTTGTCGTATTTACTGTGTGTGTGTGTTTGCAGCAGTGTGAGTTAGCCTAGCATGCGTTGAAGGCCACGTGTCTCTGAAAGCATGAGACAGCAACTCACTTCCTTTTATGGGACATCTCTAATGGACAGCTGGTACACCCTGCTGACTCTGTGTGTGTGTGTGTGTGTGTGTGTGTCCATATAAAGACTGACAGTGTCTATCTTTTTTCCTCGATAAGATTCCTGCGTCTTCCATGCAGGCGTTCCCATCTTTCACGATGCTCTGAAGGTAAAAAAATAACATAAATAAACACACAAAAACATGAGATTTTGTTTTATCTGAATAAAAGTTTTGTGTTTTTGTTTCGTTGCTCTTCTTCAGGGTTGGTCCTGCTGTAAGAAGAGGACCACAGACTTCTCCGAGTTTCTCTCCATCAAGGTAAAACCAGCTCGAGGCCAAACATTCATCTCCAAACCTCGTCGATATGTGTGTGTTTGCTTGAAACGGAGCTTCTCTGAGTTTATTGCAACCAGCAGAAGCTTTCAGGGGCCAATAAAAGAAGCCGATTACTACCTGCTCAATAGTTACAGGTCACATAAATGTGTCTTACAACCTTTAAAACAATGTTCTTTTGCATTAAAAACTAATGTAACATGAATGGGACGGCCATATAAATACCACTTATGTATTACACTTATATTTGTGTGTGTGTGAGCTTGTGTGTGTGTGTGTTTGGGTTGAGTTTCAACACCTGAGAAAACGTCGAGCTGCTTTCTTTCATGACGTTATAATCAAGCGGTCAGCTGTCGTGTCTTTCCTTCATAAAGCAGACTGACACCTTTGCTTCGACCGCAGGGCTGCACCCGAGGGCGCCACAGCAACGAGAAGCCCCAGGAGCCTTTGCGGCCGGAGGTGTCGTCAGAAAAGGGCGCGATTAAACACACCAACGGCCGAGAGATCATCTACCGGGGACCCAAATATGCCGAGAAGCTGCAGAAAGAGAGACCCAGGTGTGTGTTTGTAATTTCCAGGCAAGACTCCTCTCCGTCTCATTTGCATAAGATAAGTGGATTTTTTTTTTTTCTCTTTGCATAAACCTGCCGTTTCCTCGCGCGCGTGCAGCCGCTAGTGTGTGTGTGTGTGTGCGTTCATGCACAGAGGTCAGGACGAGGTCACCGGCAGCAGCGGCTGAATAAATAATTTAGCGGTTAACATCGTGTATCAGTCTGCCGCTGTGTGTTTCTGAGCTTCTCTCTTCGTTTTCCACTGCTCATTTCTGTGTTAACATGAAGGTGTGTGTGTGTGTGTGTGTGTGTGTGTGTGTGCAGCTCAGACGAGCCAAAGACCAAGCTGCCGCAGAAAGTGTCTGCATCGCTGGTTCAGGCGCTGGAGAAGCTGAACATCAGCAAGAAGGCCGAGGAAAAGGAGAAAGGTCAGTTTGGTTTCTGCACCAGTTTTCCATTTTTGTGTCTGAACACTTTTGATTTTTAAGGCAAGAAATTCAATTTTCTTAACAGCTTTTTCTGACTTCAGTCGAGTCCAACAGCTTTTTTCTCTAAGAAAAGTTAGAAAACATTGTAGAACAGCAAGAATTTTCATCCAATTAAATGAATTTAAATCCAATTCTGTTAAAAACTGAGTGACTAGTACCAAAAAGGATTAAATATTCCCATTTGCTGCATCACTTTTCGATAACAAGCCCCTTTTTCATTAAAAAACACCTGAAAAAAGTTGATTTGCGATCAAATGAAATAGATTTCCTTTCATATATTCAAAGTTTTTACATGGAAATTAAACTTTTCAAGACAATTTATTGGTAAATTACAGTTTATTCACAGAAATGATTTGATAAGAAATTTAATTTGTTGCAGTTATGTTTGTAAGAAGCTTTTTTTGAAAAGAAATAAAGCAAAGTGATGCGCTTTCATACAAATGAAACTGCATCTTCTAACAAAAACAACAATAAGACATAAGAAAAATGAAACCATTTATATGTAAATATTTGAGAAAAGTTCAGTTGTTTTTAGAAACAGGTTAAAGTTTTGTCACTGCAACAGATTTTTGTGCTTCGTGTTTCAGTTTGACTTCTGTCTGTAATTTCAAGGACACATCTTCTTTCCTTAAAACACATGAAATCTGCCGGTTTACTGAGAATATTCAACATGTTTCTGATAAACGGAAAACATATTTCACACAGTATTTGAAGCCAGCGGATCTGCAACTGCAAAAATGTTTCCCAACTTTAAGATCTGTTAGCAGAAAGCGACACAGACGTGATTTTCTTTAACATTTGTCGTTTTCTTCCGACAGAAAGTCAGACGGTCATGCACGGGACGAGATGCAAGAACGCAGGATGCAAAACAGTAAGTTTCTGCTCGTTTGACCAACAGAGAAAACCAAAACACAAAATAAAGAAAAACAGAAAAGCAAAGCTGCTGGTAGTTTTTCAGGTTGAGTTCATCATTTATTCACTTCAGTGTTTTAAAGCTTAGTAACAGCTCCATCTAGTGGACAACAGAAGGAACAACACACATGACCCATTAATACACCTGTTTGCTTTTTACAACTGTTCTGGCCCCAAAAGTCAAATTAAATTCAAATTTCTAGAACTTTATTTAAATGCAAATACTTGTTATTTACTGATTTATGCTATTTACTAATATTTATTATTAAGATAACAATTATATATTTGTATTTTCAAATTTATACTTGTATTATTTAAGATTTCTAAAGTATTAACTGCTGTAAGTGTTTGTTATCTAAATCTTTCACAAAAAATAAGCCAAATTTGTTTGGACTCAGGCAGAAAATGTTCTTATTGCTCATAATAATGAAATTTATCATCTCATCAACATCCTTTGAAAGCTTTTGTGGCCACGTCTTTAAAACGAACGAGCCCACAAAACACACACACACTTGGCTGGTGACCTGTTCATGTGACTGATGACCAGGATGTAAGGAGAAACCGTAATCTGTTACACATTATTGATCATCACTGTGTGTGTGTGTGTTCAGGTCTATCAGGGCCCAGAGACGGACATGGAGGTCTGCACCCACCACCCCGGAGGTCCCGTCTTCCACGAGGGGTAAGACGCAGCGACACGCCGCTTCCCGCCGGATATTACAGAGAGAATTCTGCATAACTCACTGTGACAAAATCATAATTACAATCTTTATTTGTGCAACTCTTTTCAGACTATAATTAGACCTCTTCTACCAGGGAGAGATGTAAACAAAACAAAACTGAAGGCCATGCAAGCAAAGCAAGAAAACATAAAAGCCAAAACATACAAAGAGGAACATCAGACGGCTAATTAAAGAGCAACAAATATGCGACTTTACAATAAAACTCCAGAAATAAATTAACCTGCAGCTGCTCTTTGAATCACGTGAAGTTTGAGAGCTTCACTCTCGTCCTTTTTTCATTTGTCTCTTTGTGGAAATGAGCGACACAGTTGTGTTTTTAACAATGCAACATTATCACTTTTATTTAGGTACAAGTACTGGAGCTGCTGCTGCATAAAGACGATAGACTTCAATGCTTTCCTCGACCAGAAGGGCTGCACCACAGGGAAACATCGCTGGGTCGCGAAGCAGGTACAAACATCCTGAAAGAGTCAGAACAGGGAAAAGAAAGTTAGCCAGAAATGAAACACCTTTTGTAGAGCGACTTTTCAGCTGGACGCAGAGAAACGCCAGCTAAAAGAGTCAGTTAAGTTGTTTTTGCTGCTCTTGACTTGTAATGCTAAAATGAAAAGTGTCTGCAATATTTCGATAAGACTTTCTTAAAAATGGCTGAGATTTAATATCAAGTTTATTACAGAATTAAAAAACCACATCGCCCCAAAATGTCATTTTAAAATAATGCTCGGTGAAGAGGAAGTGAGGGTTTTTATGTAGGTTACATTAACACTCCTACACATTCTGCTGGCAGCGCTGCTGTTTATCATGGTTTCCTGCTTTGATTCTCTGTTTTAATGAGGTATTCCTGCGCTCACTGATGCTCCACTTCTTATGAAAGCAAGAGCTTTAAAATAGAAACATGTGAGATGAACACGAGCTTCATATTTCTCATATTTATCTCCACATCGAGCTAAAAATACTCAAACATCCGGAGTGTTTCTTTGTGACTGACCTCTGTTTGTTTGTTTGTTTGTTTGTTTGTTTGTTTGTTTGCAGGACAAGAAGAAGGTGGCGTGTCGACATGACTGGCATCAGACAGGAAACAATGTCGTGGTGACGATTTACGCCAAGAACGCGACCCCAGATCTGTGCAGCATAGAAGCAAACCGCACAATAGTGAGACACACACACACACACACTCACACACGTTTGTAAACTGTATTCACAAGTTAATAGATAATCAAAGTCTGCTGAGACAAATATGAGGAGTCTCATATTTACTGTAGCTTCTGGAGAAAGTACACAAGTTAAAGGAAATGGGACTGCTTCTATAAAACTATTTCTACAGCTATAAGTAAAGGCTGTATAACCTTAATAAGTTATAAAAAGTCTTAAATAACCTTTTAGCTGCATGGTAAAAGATTGTTGTTGTATTCTAGTTGCATGTTTGTATTTTAAGTTGTAAGTTTTGGCTCTCAGGTCTTTGGTAAAAGAGATTTTGCTCTTATTGCGATCACTAAGAGTTTAATTCCATGTATCAGCTTTAGATAACTTGAATAAACATGTTCTTGAATGAGTAAATGTTTGTCTTAAAGGTGATCAACAACTTTCTGTTTACTTTAATAAAAAAAAAAAGCCTCATAGTAAAAGGTTGTTAAGTTACAAACTTTCACGCCAGCTAAAAAGGTATAAAAGTCATAAGAACTTCCATATACAATATTTCAAAATAAAATACGACTTTCCAAAAAGGAGACTGGTTGTTCATGTTAGCTTTATAATTGTAGGACTAATGAGCTTTTTACTGTTAACTTTGCACTTTTAAAGAGTCTGCAGTTTAAAACTAAACACATTTTGGTCGAAATGCTCTGCAAACATTACTTTCGAGGGCAGACAGACACAATAAAAAGCATTTCTACATTATTTATCAGCAACATAAGAAAGTTTTAGTTACAGCTCTACATTCTCTAGACTAATAATGGTGTTTAAATTAGACAATTGTACCTGCTTTTTAGTTCTAATGGCTTAAGTTTATCTAACTTTTTATAGTTATATACTTAAAACACTTTAAGATTTAAACTTGGCACTTATTAATCAAAACTAATCTTAACTTTGTGGAGTTTTTGACTTCCAGGAGCAAAATAGAGCTTTTTTTCTATCAGTGGGTCCTTGTTTTGACATGAATGCACATTTGATAGCACTTTAACATTTTATGGTATGGGAAAAGAGAGGAAAGCTAGTAAACATGGATGTAAACAATGCTGGGATTCAGCTGGCCTAGCAAACATTTTTTAGAAAGGAAATGAGTTTAAGCATTCAGTCAATGTGTTTTTTAACAAAAATCTAAATAAAACATTTGTTTTAAAACCGGTCCCTGTTTAGGTGGCTAATGATAGCTACACAAAAAGTTAGAGCTGCCATAAAAGGCTTATTTAACATTTATGAAGCATCTATTGTTTTAATAATGAAGCTAAAGTTAATACTTGTTTTAAATTCCCTGTTGTCTCAATTCAAACAACACAGAATGAAAGACCTGAGTAATAAAAACCCAAACTTAAAACACGACTATGCTAGCACACAGGAAACACCTCTATACCATTCAGTCTGCTAAAGATCAGCAATTCTAACATTCATGTGTTTAGTATGATCATAACTGTATCTCATTCTTTATCCTCTTTCTATCCTTTTAGCTCTCATGTCAAATCCAGTTTGAGGACAATAAGATTTTCAAGAGAGACTTTCACCTCTGGGGCGTAAGTAACTGCTAAACACATCTGGGCTCAGATTAGCTCACCTGTTGCTAATACAACATTAAGTTTATGAGACCAGGAGTCCCTTAAGGAGAGGATTGTGGATCTTAATAGAGCCTGTTTTCCTCTCACTGGCAGACCTTTTTAAGGCTTTAATATAAAAAAATTTCATCAGTCCTCTTCATCAGACTCTTTTATTACCTTCAGGTGGTTGATGTCAAACAGAGCTCGGTCAACATGGTCCCGTCCAAAGTGGAGATTACCCTCCGCAAGTCCGACCAGGTGTCTTGGGGCAAACTGGAGGACCCCAACTACAAACCAGAGCCGGAGCCCGTAGAGGAGGACGTCGTTGAAACCTCAGAGTCGTACCAGCCTGACTGGGACATCGATGATGACGACATCAGCGACTCGGACGACGACTGGGCCTACGACACACAGAAGAATAAGACCAATAAGGAGAAGGAGAAAGAAGTTAAAGAGAAGAAGGCTGAGGAGGAGCAAAACTTAAAGAGGAAGGAGGTGGAGAGGGACATGAAGACAGCGATGGAGGAGATAAAGAGGGTTGAGGAGGAGAAGAAGAAACTGGAGGAGCAGAGAAAGCTGGATGAACAAGGAGCATATGATGACATGCCAGATCTTGAGTAACAACAAGTTTTGAAGCTACAAATTAAGTAAAAAATTGAATTTAAGGGATTGATTCTCTGTAATTAATAAGGTATTTACATCTTTGGCCTGCAAACAAACTGGATCCTTGTGTTTTTTTATTTAATTTAATGCTTGAAAGAATGCAAATTTTCTCTTTATATGTGAATGAATCTTGACACAACAGGATGCAACTTCAATACAAGAAATAAACACTTCACTTTGTCTGTTTCTATGGCTACAATCCCATCCTTTTTTTATATCTATGTCTAAAACGAACAACAGCTAAAAATCAACACAGATAAATGGCTCGATTAGTGCTACAGAGGTCTGTTATCCATCACACATCCCCTGAATTTAGGCAGAAAAATTAAGATTAATGACTCATTTAAAAGCATAATGAATCATTCGAGTATGCACCGATGGTTCAGGCTGCAGCTCTAAACAGTTGACCTTTAGCTCGTGAATCATGCTGAAACTGTATTTCCTGGCATGATTTTTCTCATTAACATAAGCCTGTTGTACACCAGCAAACACGACCCACAGTGTGTTACTCACTGACCAGCTTTACTACAGCACAACACAGACTGATACGAGATGCAGGATGTGGTGTTAATAATTTAGATCAAGCACTGATAAATTTCTCAGAAAATCTAAAGGAATATTTATACTTGATAGATCGTTACACTCTGTTCAATGAGATAATCTTTTGAAACAAACACCACAGCCACGTGGCTTCGTACTATAATACACTGTGCACACATTATTACTTAAGTCAACAAGTTCAAGAATGTGCCGATAAACACAATCAGGCTGTAAAGGCCGACTAGCAGGAGGAGAGTATTCATCTGCAACCCTGAAGAAACCCTGGAGCTATGAGCCTTTTGGCATGATGGAAGTAGGAAAAATACTTAAAAAAGCTATTAAGTATTTTGATATTGTACAGGAAGTACATTTAACTTCTTTGACATTGGGTTTTTATACTCTTTCCAATGTTACTTGTATTATTGTATGAGACCTTTTTGGAGTAAATAAACTTAAAGGATACACCTATAAGTGCAGTTTTTCTTGTTTCCATTTACTAAAAGTTCATGTGCATTATATCAATTTCTTTCATCTTTGTAAATACAAAAAAAGGGCCAGATAGACAGGCTAAGGCTATTTTAATGTGTTTCACCTCATTCAAAAAACACAGGAGTACTCCTAAATTGTTTAGGACCGCTTCAGGGATAGGAGAGGACGTTTTATTACGTACAGTTAAAATATATATTAAGTTACGAGGGAAATTGGGCTTTAATGTTAACTTTAACTTTGCTAACTTGACTCGCAGCCGTTAAAAACTTGAGACTTCAGCCATAAATTTTAGCTTAACTACCTAAGTTGGTTGATTTCTGAATAGATGCTAGTAACTTAAGTTAGGCAGCTCATATCTGATAATTCCAGCAAAAAATATTTACATATTCAAAGGTAAACGGAGAAGACAGTTGTGCTCATTTGTCTCTAACTGGATCAATTTGGAGTGGGAAGAACATCAAATTTTGATTTTGACAAGTAGAAGAAACATAACGGTGTAACTTGTTACTGAAATTGGTTAAAGGAGAAATACAAACTTCTAACAAGGACTAACTCGAAATTCACAAATCCAGCTCTTAAAATACAGACATCTGAAACAATGGCATGCTAAACAGTTCTTCAACCCTGGTCAGAGCTGGCTAATGCTATGTGATAATAAGCTAGCCACTTTGCTTCAGAGAGCCAAAGGTTAGCAAAAGGGTGTTACCATGCTAACTAACCTTCAGCTTGTGATTAGCTTTACTTTTAAAACTATCCAATAATAGCACCATTTCCTCTCAATTTAACATTTAGCTTTCCAGTGTGTCATAATTGTCCTTATTTGAATGTAACCTTTACATTTAGAGCAAATATGTTTGTTGGTGGGCAACTTACCAGCTTCTCCAGCTAACTACGAGCTAACGTTAGCGGCCGTGGTTGCAGGGCTAGCTCGCTTTATTATCCTCCAGAGCTGTTGTCGACTATTTTGTCGGCATGCCCACTCCTCTTCTTCGGTGGAAAGTTTATATGAGGCTCAGCATTTGCAATTTGCGGTGGCTGATAAAACTCAATTCTGTTTAACAATTATTTTTGTCTTGAAATGTTTGGTATGTTTGGTGTCTTGTGTTTTCCCGCGTCCTCTCCGACCCAACCCGGAAGTCGTTTATTCTTCCTCTACTTCCTGGAGAAGCTGGCGGCGTAAAGGAGTTAGCTACACAACAAGGCCCCCTAGTGTAATGTCAGTAAATCCCGGTTTCTTTTAGCCTGAAAATCAACCATTTCTACCAAAATACACCAATTTTAATATCAATACTAATATATTGTATCATACATTTAAAAGTTATACATATGTTGCACCTGTAATCTCAGAGTTGGCAATAATCACAAACACATGAGACCAAAGGACACAAGTTTCACACTTGAATAATTCTTTTAATCTCCAGAGGGTTGCGCTGACTTTGTCTTTGTTACACACTGCACATGATAACACAATTAAACACCTCGCAACGTACAAGGTCGTGCAACATCGAATCTGGCTTCCAGCATTGCGCACACAGTCTCAATATATAGGCTGTTCAGATCGGGGAATGCGTTCACAAATGTCGAATATGGAATACTGTTGCACAAACATGGTAAATTGTTTGTAATCTGTGGGTTCATTTCAGTCTTTAAGCTGTGATTTTTCATTTCAGCTCCATTTAACTCTTTGGGAGAGTTTAAATCAAAAATTTAAATTTTTGCAGTTTAAAAAAAAAGACAAAACTTTGTAGAAAACAACATGATTCTTTAAAAGAAGGCATTTTTGTCTTTTTTATCCCATTATGGTAGTTTGTTGTTCCTCAAATTAAACATTTCTTTGTGTTCATTTTTCAGCAGAAATGTAAATTAAAGTACAAGGTAGTCTTTGCCAATAGATGTTACAATTTCAAAATTATTCACCAAAAAAAGTTCACCCAAATAAATATAGGCTGAATATGGCAAATCTTCTTGTATAAACATCTCATTTGTAGTCTGAGCAGAAACTGGAGAATTCCATTAACTTTGGCTTGCTTAAATATCATTCTTAGTTTGAATACTGTTTGAATACCAATTGGTGTAATATTGAAAAGACATTTCAATGGCATTGCTATGGCAGTAAAATGACACATGATCACACATAATAACATTGGCATTAAATGGGAGATCACAAGCTGCTGTGGGAGTAATTGTACAACCACTGATGTAATAAACATTTGTGTATCCATCTGTAAATATTTATCATTCCTCTAAGTTTGGTTAGATATATTACATTTTATCAACACACTTTTGTCTGTATACATTTATCATAAATAAAAGATTTTTGTCATCAAATCAATTTAAAAAAAACACTCAAAATCTTAGACACACACGCACACATGCACACAAATGTCTTTTTTTTCCCATTAAGTTTGCTTCTTCGTAAAGTGCAAGGCAAGATACAGTAAACTTTGAAATGTACGACATACAGCAACTCTGCATCTGAAGCTCGCGCACTCTCACACACACCTTGTATGTCTCATAGCCCACTGAACTCAGTACAAACTTGGCACAACACTACTAAAGCCTCTAAGGTGTAGAGCGTATAGCTGGCACACTATGGATACAGTAGCACAATCTTACCAGAGCTGAACATCTACAACGCCTCACAGTGTCGAGGGTTAGTTTGGGTTAGTAAAAGAGTAAATAACTGAGAAAATCAAGAACTGACTCTTTACATGAACGGGGAAAAAAGTGCAGAAATGTTAAAGCTTAAAAAAACCTAGCTTGTCCTTTGCAGATCAGACCTGAGTCAAAGTGTCTTAACATTAATGCCTTATCACCTTTTTTTTGTAGTTTTGAAACTGCTTTTTTTAATAGGAAAAATCAAATTCTTATGTACTATGAAGATAAAATACGTTTCTTTTCATAGTACTTAAAAAAAACCATCTGTTTACTCTCCAGATGTTTTTAATTAACATTTGACTCCGGCGTAATCTTGCTAGCCAACATTACCACAGCTAACATTATGGTAACTAGCTAACAGTGCATTAACTGATGTTAGCTAACATTACATTAGCATGCAATGTTTCAAGTAAACTCTGATATTTTAAGATATCCACAACTTTTGCTGACTGATAGACCACTGGATGAGAAGAATTACGTAAAATTAGAGTTAGCTTAATGACGTGTTTAGCCTAGCTTGGGACAAAGCACTTAAAGCAGGGAAAGAAGCTAGACTGAACTCAATCAAATCACCAAAGTTTACTAAGTTGTCTTATCTACTGCATATGTATATTTAACACCTTTAGTAAGAGAAAATGTCAACAAGCATTTAGCTAACACTCTTTAGCTTCTTCTGAACTTCTTCATAGCAAAGTTGCTAGCTTCAAACACTTTTGTAACACACAAACTCAGAAATACCCAGTGATGCTACAAATTCCTGTGATCCATTTTGCTAGCTAAGAGTAATCACATTTTAGAAGCTGCTAGAACGTTAGTTTTACATTTCAAGATCCCAGTTTTTTCTTTTAGGCAATGCTAAGCTAAGCTAAGCACGTCTGGAAGCGTACTCTCTCTCTGTCTTTACCTTGTGCATAGAGACAAAATAGATATTACTCTTCTTATCTACCTTAAAGTAACACAGCAAATAAGTAAACACCCCCAAATTTCTGACTATTCCTTATGAAAACATTACTGAAAAACCTGGGTAGAAGTTGCCTCGTAAACATCAGTGTCTTAGCTGTTTCTGAAAGAGCAGCACACGTACTAAAGATAATTTAAAATGATAATCAAATACATGAAATCTTGGTGTTTGTTTCAACCTGCTTGAAGAACCCTTTGGTAGAGAGGACGTAAATCATTACATTACTTTGAAAATTGGACATCACAGTTAAGTATTTGACAGAAAAATTTAAAAAAACTCAGACCATCCAAGGTGGCAAGCAAGTTAAAACAAACATGTATCTGCAAATGCTGCTGGTCCGAACAAACAAGCTAAAATTCACAATTTTGAAGCAACTTCAGCCCTCACTGTGAGGCGAAGGAAGACTAAGTATGCATGCAGGGACACACAGAACAGCATTAATTGGCTTTGATTATATGCACAGTGGCCAAGGAGTTCGTAAAAGGGGGAAGCAGCAAAGCTGGGACAGCTTCACAGATTACCATTGGGAAAATAAGATATACAAAAAATATATATATTTATAATAATAATAATAATAATAGCTTTGAACCACAGACAAGGCAAAATGAAATATCCACTGACTCTTGTTCTTATATTACATATACAATCAGGAGTATGGCAAAGTAAGAGTAATATACTGAGTAGCTGTAATGTTTTGTTTTTGCGTCCTTGATGCTTCCTCCTTCTGTAAACACCTTCACCATACACTGCCAAATACATTTAATAAGTCATTTCATCTGGTACTGCTCCTCAAAATTAGTCCTTATAGAAGTAAAAATTAAAAAACAGCAGTGGGATAAAATTCTTTAACTCCCACGTTAGACCTTGATAATAACTGAGTGATGTACCGTTCTTTAAACCCCAGAGTCGAATCTTTTCAAAAGGCTGAATTCCAGATGAAATGACTCATCGTTAAGAAGGTTTTTTTCTTTTTTTTTTTTTGCAGCGTGGCTGCATAGTTTCAGATCACACAAGTCAGACAACAGCCTATTAAGAACCACTTTAGAACCACAATAGTAGAACCTTTGTGAAATCTTACATAATTTATCATTTAACATGATCATTATTCACAAGTTAATGCAAGTTCACACAAATACATTCCTCAGTACATTTTTTTTTTGCAACAATTAAGATATTCCCCCAGTTCAGTAGACGATAAGTTTGAGATGTTTCAGTTTGTTCATGTTGTTGATTTGTTGCCGTTTGAGTTCTCATGGCAGTAGCAACAAGAAATAAATACTCTTTCAAAAGTCCAGAGAAAACTCAAAAGTCTAAAGGCTATCCGTAAGTTCAGAAATGAAATGATTAAAGTTAAAGAGAGAAAAAAGGATTAAAAGATCGTAACATCTTATGATAGATACAAAATAAGACGGCTGCACTCGACATGCAATGAGAGCACCACGTAAACACAATTCTTTGTCCGGGAAACAACCAAAAAGAAAAAAAAAGTTTGCGAGAACGTGAAGGTTCCTCGCCTCCATTGTCCTCTGTTTGATGCCCTGCTTGCCATTGCGACTGCCTAACAAGTAAACAACCAAAAGCAGAACCGTCAGTGGTGAAGCGATGCGATGCAAAGCCAGGCCCCTTAAGTTAAAACAAAAAAATTAAAAAATAAACTGAAGAAACAAAACTTCTCCCTGCAAATATGGAGGATTAAGAAGTTAAACAGGGAGGAAATTAGCAATAAAGTTGTGAAGATGCTTCTCCTTTTCGTCCTCACACCTCCAACTGGCCGCTGGTTTATCGCAATTAGAGGGGAGGAGAACAAGAGGGGTGGCTCCTCACCCCTTGGTTGTAATGGGAGGCAGTAATAAAACACCTCATGCAGGCCTTCAATTGCCCGAGGAATCTGCTTCACTATGTCCACCTTTGATGTCCCAAGTTCCTGCAAAAGACGGAGAAAAACAAAGTGAATATCCAACTTTGTGCACGTTTTTTACATTTATTTTGACAATTATTAATGTTACAGATAGGAGCTGTGAAATCACTATGAAAGCTAAAACTACCTGCTCAAATGAAGAGAATAATACCTAAAGATGGCTGCCTACTTTTTAATGAATGTACATTTTTTTATTTCGCAGGAAATCACCTTTAGGATGACGAGACCTTCAAAGATCCTTGGAAACTTTCCTGCCATTTATTTTGTAAAGTTCACGGTTCAAAGTTCGGCAGGGTGAATTTTATATTAGATTTTTAAACGTAAAGATAAGTTTTGGCACCTAAAGCAAGTTGAGAAAGAATCACTTATTGATCAGGCTCCATGTGCTGGAATCAGTCCATCAGTAAACGCCTGAATCAGGACTGATCCTGATCCTGATCCTGATCCTGAACCACCTCAGATGGACTGTTTGTTTTGGCAACAAAGGGAACTCATGTAGCTTACATACTGAGGCTTGAAGGCACAAAACAGCGAGTTGTTTCTGTTGTTTTACCAGAAAGAAACACATGTAGAATCAGAAATGGACCAAGCTCTATAAAGCCGATATCAATCACAAATCTCAGGATCGGCTGTGATCCAGATACCACAAATGTGCTGAAGTACAGCATCTCTTTCTAAACGAAGGGATCTTGTATAGTTTTCATTCTGTGGCTTTATTAGTGACAGCTGCCACAGCAAACACAATAAGAATCAGCACACAGCTGTAACCGATCCGTAGATAATCTCCTGGATCGGGCCTGATCCCGATCCCACAGGTTGACCCAGAAACATCCGAAGCTGAAGTGAAGTTTCTCGCTCCGGATAAAAGGAACTTGTGTTTGGACTCTGTGGCTCTGAGGCCTCGTTGCATAACGCGGCTGAACTGTGGTGTGTTTTTTACTTTCAGACAAAAGGAACTAAAACAGCTGTCAAACTGCGGCTCCGAGGCATGACCGTCAACACACATGATCGCACAGAGCAAACGGAAAAGAGCTGGATGGATCGGCCTCTCCGCTGCTGATACTGATCTACAAACAGACGCTCGGATCAGCTCTTCTTCCAACCCTGACATCCCTGAACAAAAGGAGCTCAGACGGTCCTCAAACTGCGGCTCTGAGGCGTCACTGCTTATCTGATGATGTGTCTGTCCTGACCTCTGACCTCTTACCTGAGAGAGAGCTGTTAGACTTCTGCTTGTGGAGCTTCTCTCTCTCCTTCTTCACCTTGGGTATGATCTTCAGCTTCATGCTGCTGCTCTTGCTGCTGGCCCTGACGGAGTCCTGGAAAAGCAGTGGAGAGCATTGAACACATTCTGGACGTTGTCAGAAAGGTCAGATGTGCCGCTGCTGGTCAGAAGTGAGCAATAACACCATGGATTTCCTCTGAAACACATGCAAACACACACACGTCTCACCTCCTCTGAACACTGCATGAGCGGACAGATCCAGTGGATGTCGTCCAGCTTGTGGAGCTCGGCGCTGAGGCTGTTCAGAGTTGAGTGAAGCTCCTCCTCCTCCGGTGAATCCGACTGTGCAGGATGAGGAGACGGCGTCAATTTCTTTAACTTAACTCTAATTTTTAGCTATAATGCTACATCTGATCATGATGCTACACAATGTACCCGGAAACAATCTCCATCTTTGAGCATAAAAATGCTAAAAACCTGCTGTTTTTCGATGAAGACGCACGTTCTGACACCCTGCGTGTTTTATGCAAATACACAGATTTGTAAGCAGTTAGCATCTGCTAACCTGTGACGCTGTCGACAGTCGGGTCGTACTGCAAATTCTTTCAAGCTAAAACTAATTTGCATATTATGCAAATACATTCTCTTTGCTGCTTTATTTATGTGCATCTAATCATTACAGCTTCATTTAATCTGATCCGATTCATCTGCAAGTAATTCAAGGGAAGTGAAATCAGCACCTGAAGTTATTTGTTTCAATGTCTCAGAATTACATCAGATCAAATCTGCAGAAGTTTAGCCCCCACGAGTGAAAATGGTCATAAAGATTTTAAAAGTGAGATCAACAGCAGATAAGAGCAGAGCAGAGCAGAAATGAAAGTACAGTTGTATGCGTGTCACGCTCGGCTCCAGTGTTGTGTTTGTTTGCTCTTCTGCATAAAAGACTGAGGTCTTTTTCTCCTCGCAGGGTAAATAAAGCCACAGCAAACAAAAAAAGAAACGAACAAACTGAAATGTGAGAAGTGGAAGCTCGAACGTTTCCAGCAGAGACAAAGAGGCAGACGGTGGAGGGGAAGAGACGAGAGGAGAAAAAGGGAAACAAAGATGAGAAAAACGTGGATGAAATTGCAGAGTCGTACCAGTAATTTTCCATCCAGCAGCATCTTCGTCTCGGCCTGGAGAACTTTACTGCTGTTGACGATTTCCACCGCCGTGCTGCGACTTAAACACTGAAAAAACACAACAAAACACACAAATTAAGATAAATTTTCATCACTGAAGCCAAAGACGTCTGCAAATAAAATGTAAAATAGAAAAACCAAAGCTGAGGATTTATTCAAGTCTGTTTACAATAAAAGAAATCACTTAAATATCAGAAAAAAGTATTTATTACAATTCTTTTCTGCTGGTTTATTTATTGAAGTCAGTGTGGAACAAACTGCAACAAAAACTACATTTAGCTCCAGTTTTCAGTGTTAAATTGTTGCTTTTTTCATAGTTTATTCTCTTGTATTTAGTTTACAAAACTTGATCTAAAAAAAATAGTATTTAAGACAAACAATGTTTTAGTTTTTATCAATTTTTCCGTTAAAAGTCTGTTTTTATTTGACTCTTTTCTTCCCCTAGGTGAAAAACTCGTCTGAAGCTTCTTTTCGTCTCTGTGTCATCGAAGCGTTTCAGGTTAACAGGCTGCGAAAATTAACAGCCTGTAAATTGACACGAAACCCGAGAGTGCTGCTGGAAAAATCAGCATGCTTCGCTTCTTCGTTTTGTCAATCAAAACGAGCCACATGTCCGTCCATCTGCCTCCCTCCCCCACCCCTCCCCCACCCCCCCGCCCGGCCGTCTCACCTCGGGGCTGGACAGTTTGGCCTCCTCGAGCACCAGGGCGGTGGCGTTGACGGCGTGAGCCAACTCCTGCTCCACCAGCTTGTGGGTCTTGGCTGCCTCGCGGATCCTGGGGAGGGCGAGGGAGGGAAAGCGTGGACTTGAACGGGGGCTGTAATTATTATTTCAGCGGGCTGAAAGGGCACAATTATGGTGATTATTCCAAAGAGTCGTCTCAGTCTGTTGACGGGACAAAGACGGGTTTCCTTCTCCGGCTCTCACAGCCTTTAGTTCAGTTTGTGGATGTTTAGATTTGAAACTCTGCCATCATTTCAAGCAGTCAAAGACGAAAACATTACAGCTTTAAATAAGGAAAGTTTCTCTAATTTTTTCTTGCTGTATCAGTTTCCACCTGCCCTCCATCCATCCATCCATCCATCCACCTACAGCATCCCCACCTTGACTCCCAAATTACTCCAGTTTCCTCACTGAAACTGAAACTGAATCATCTTATTCTCCACCAAATCTCTTCCCACCTTTTTGTCCCAAAACCAGAACAAATCTTTATTATGACCATTTCTCTCTTTCTCTCTCTTTTATGAGAAAAGTTAATAAATATAAATAAAATATCTGTCACCCTGAAAATGAAACTTAATTTTGCAGACATGATTTAAAAGATTGTAATAAACTGAGACGAGTCGAGAAGAAGACGACTTCAGAGGGATAGAACAGATTTATGGGTGTTAAAAAAAGAGAAATAAAATGGCTCACCGGTGCAACAGAAAGGATCTGAGCACAAAATGCATAAAAAAATGGAGCAAAATTCCCATTTGACCGTTTTATCTTCTTGTTTAAAGGCATTTAAACGAGACTTCAGATCTCAACCTGCTTCACCACAGAAAAGACGAAGTCCTTCTCACTTGTTGATGAGCGTGTCGGCCACGATGCCCAGCTGCTGCACCTGAGCGCACTCCTCCTCCGTCAGATACTCCATGGACTGCTGGGAGTTGAGGCGGGGCCTGCTGGCTCGGTAGCTGTCGATCTTCCTCTTGTCCTCCCACGACTTCAGCGTGCTTTCGAACGCCTGTACGAAAAAGAAAACGAGGTTCAAGATCAAGTGATCATTTGTTGCTTTTTCAAACTCTGAGTCTGTGTTTAAACTCGTGCTGCAGCACCAAGGACTTTTTTATTTTATTTTTGTTAAAAAAGAAAGTCAACTTTAGTTGCTGCTGATTAAATTCAAGAGCCACCTGACATCTGATTCAAGGTATTTAACTTTTGTGCAGAAAAAGGCAGAAGTGGCTCCAGAACACAGAGGAGAGTTTTGATTCATGGCTGAACTGAGTTACGAGAGAAAAGAAACATGTTTTTTATCTGTAATTTTGATGTAACCGAGGGGGAAAAAAAAGGTAAGAAAAGGTTGTTTTATTACATCCAGATAGGATTTTTATTTAACCACCTGTAAATAACCATGCCTCAGCCCGGCATCCAGCAGGGAACCCGCTCACCTGGAACATTACTGTCACCATTTGACTGAATAAAAGCCACTTTTAGGGGGAATAAAACCAGTTCGCCTACATTTTTCTCTCCCTGCGGTGCTTAAGGAGGGCAGCCATGGAAACAAACTGTGTTCGGCTCGAAAAAGAGAGAGAGAGAGAGAGAGAGCGAGTGCAAGCTCTTAACAGTTTGAAGCGGCGTGGAAAAAGAGGACAAACACACTGGGCATGAATTTGATTTAAGAAATCCCTAAAGAGTCAACAACACGGGCCGAGGCTGCGGCTGCAGGGATGAAAGTGGGTTTTTCAGCTGCAATATTTATGAAAGGAAGAATATTTTTAGCCAAAAAAACTGTTGTTTGCCACTTGATTACAGAGTTTGTGTGGAATTTTCAGCTGAAAAACTCAGACTGGGATGTTTTGTGTTGCATTTAAGGTCCAAATTATGCAGAAAAAGTTCAGTTTCACGCAGCAGATTATTGGTGTTTGGACTTTACTCTGTCTCTGGTGAGCATCTGCGCTCGGTTCTTGTGGACGATCTTGACGATGCCGGGCGGCTGAATCCAGGCCTCCCCGTCCACCTGCACAGGGACCCCCTCCTCCCCGAGGATGGTGATCTTCACCTGGCGGCACTGAAACGCGACGGAGCAGAAAACAGCAGCTGTCAGACGAGACTTCTTGTCCTTTTTTTTTTTACTTTCATGCATAGAGGTTTTTTTCCTGTTTGACCTCCTTTGTCCTCCGCTGTCTGAACATTTCAGGTGATTCTGTAAAACCTGCACTTGGTCTGCAGGGGGGGTCGCTTTTAAAGCATGTTTGTGCTTAAACCCATTACATTACTTGACCCCCACTGTTATTTAGTTTATTTTTATGCTCTAACATGTTGAACTTACCATGTTTATCACATTAGTTTAATGTGTTAGCATGCTAGCATTTGCTAATTAGCTAATGTCCTTAGTTTTGCAGACATTTAAACCAAAAAATTACCAAAGAAGAAGAAAGAACGTCTAATATTTTGCTTAAAACTGATGGAGAATTAAACTCTTTCAGACAGTAACTGTGGTTATAAAGGTGTGTCCAGTGTGTGAAGGGTGTGTGTGTTGTGCGTCACCTGTGCGATGCGATGGTGCTGCAGGTTGATGACTCTGGACATCGCCATCTGCATGCTGCCGAACACCGCCACCACCTCCAACTTCTTATCATCGAACGACGGGGCGCCAAAGTTCTGAGCAAAGAAAAAGAAAAGCAAACAAAAGACAGTTAAAAATAACAAAAAACTGCTGTTTAGTCACTTAAAAACAACTGATGTATTAAAGTTTAGTATCTTAATAAGCTTTCACAACAATCTTAGTGAAAATAAAAGCTCTTAGCTGTTAGAAAACCTTGTTCAGAGACATTTTGATGGTAAAAGCAAAGAGAAAAGTGCATTGTTTTCCAACAGGGGGAGATATTTGGAAGGGTTGTGAAGTAAACAATCATATTTCTTTTAATTGAGGAGATATTCATTATATAATTAAAGTCCTTGCTTTGTCACATATAACAAAAGGCAGATTTTCCCTGAAGAATTTTTATCAAATGTCACAGTCCATGTTCTGACACTTTCTAGCTGTTTACTCTGCAGTGCACATCAGATCCCAGACTACATAATTAAGAGAAAGTCCTGGATTTGCTTCCCCAGAGGCTTTAACGAAGCCGTGCAGCTTTCACATCAAAGGACGGGTTACTCGTCGGACGTGTCGACTTTTATTCTCTCACAACACTCACGTTATCCTCCTTCGTGCCTCCCCAGAAGTTGATGCCGCCTGCGTAGCTGGGGATGTTGAGCACGGCCAAACCCTGCAGACTCGGCAGAGACATGGGAACGCCGTCACACTGAGGACAGAAGAAGAAGAGAGAGAGAGGAGGAGATTAGAGCAGCAAAGAAGAAAAGGAAAACAGGATGATAGAGAAAAACAGCTGACAGCATTTTTTGTTCCTCATCCCCCTGTGTGTGTGTTTGTGTTTTTGTGTGTGTGTGTGTGTGTGTGAGTCTGACCTCCAGCTGAACTCGCTGCTCCAGGTTCTTGTACGTCTTCTGGACCAGTTCTTTGGTTCCCAGCACGCCGTACCACATCATGTTTTTAGTGCGACTGCTGCAGGAGGAGACGGGAGGAAACAAACCAATCAGCACCGGCTTTTTTCATCAGAACAAAACTTCATGAATCAAAGTAAATTACATCTTTTAATCCCCGTAATGTAACTATCTCGTAGATTTATGATGGTTTCACACTTGCAACGCTACAAATTTAGAGTTGGCAAAGAGTTTTGAGGCTGCAGAGTTTCATAAAGAGCTTTAATGAAGAGAGTGTGAGTTCATACCTGCATTTTTTAGGGTGCTCATCTCTCTTGTTGTTGAACTCGAGGGAAATCTTGGCGTCCAGGCCGATGCCGAAGTAGTTGTTCATCACACACTTCTCTGAACATTGTCTGCAAATGCGAAAAAATCTTCATTAAAATGCCATAAAACATCAACGCAAGAGCACATTTTTTTACATCTTTTTACGTAGGAGGACTTACACCGACTCCTCGCTGAAGGTGACGGTGTTCAGACTCTCCTGTTTCTCCAGCACGATGGGGGAGGTGGGACTTAAGCCTCCTTGACCTGCAGGGGGGAGAAAATACAGGGTTTTCATCTTAAAATCGGATTTATTGAAGCCTTTTCAGAGATGTTGTTAAACTCAGAGTCTTTCAAACAGAATGTGAACGCAGCGTTTCGCTCGTGTCGCTTCGCTTTGTTCGCCGTCTGACTTCAAACTGAGAGCGACACTCACGTGGCTCGGCGTCCTTCAGCTCCTCGCTGTTTTCCCGTTTGATGGAGGACGAGGACGACATCCTCTGGACCTGCGTGTGACGGTTCTGCTCGTCCACCACTGAAACGTACGTCAGGGTTTGATGGTGTCAGAATGATTCACAGCAGAGTGGAAAGACACAGCGAGGCGTCGCCCTGCGGTCGCCGCGGACGCCGCGGACGCTTTCCTCTTACCTTTCTCGGCCTGTTCGATGATCTGCCTCAGGGCTTTCTTCAGGCTGTTCGCCCTGAGCATCAGCTGCTCCTTCGACCGGTACGTTTTCCCCTCTGAGCCCAACTCACCGCCACTTTCTCCAGGGCTCGAGCCACCACCGCCACCACCGCCGCCTCCACCCTCCTGGCTGGGCACCGAACCGGCTGGCACCACCTGGATGAGGCGGGAAGAAGAAAAGGAAACATTCCACTTGCTGTACAAACACATCCTGATGTCACAAGAGAAATGAATTTCATTTTAAGAGCATTGAAAACCCCGAAGCGTTCGCACACTATGACTAAAGCAGCAGCAATAAACCAGAAAATGTCTCCTCATTCATAAATTTTTACTAAATTTCATCTGTTCTCTTGTCTCCCGCTTGTTTAAGTTCATTTACATGCAGAACCAGGAGAGGACCTTCATATTTTATTTATAAAAACGAAGCTGAAATTCATGCCTTCCCCCTTTTTTTATTGAGCAGCAGGTTGAAATCCCACGAACTCTCCGTGTTATTTCCTTCAGAGCAACGACATGAATCTGAAAATAAAAGACTCCAAAGGGAGCAGAAACACAAAAAAGCTATATGATGTTTTGTTTTTTTTTTTTTTAGCTCCTGTGAGGAAACTTGAGCCGTGTGGAAAAAAAAACACTCTTTATTTTTTTTTCTTCTTCTGTAAAGGATCAAGTCGAATCAGGGGGATTGAAAAACCCTCCGGTGCTGCAAGTGAGGAGGAACACTTTATATCCTCTCTGAGCAAACAACACCTCTAAGCACCTCAGGAACACAGTGTTTTAGACTTCACTTCAACTCTATTATCATCTTAAGTGCAAGGTATCTGAAACTCACACCGTGCGTCTTCTGGAGTTTTTATAAATTTAGCAAATTTAAGTTTAAGCGCTGAACTAAATGAACTTCACGATTCTCTTCAGGCACAATTTAAACACTCTGCTGTGATTAACTGTTTGTTTTACCCGGTTTTTCAAAGTTAAAATGCTCTAAAATGAAGCTGGAAACACGTTAACCATTTCTCCTTCATTGAGAAACTCTGGATCCATCAATCAAAGACTTTAAGCTCTGCCCACAACCACTGCTTTTGCTGGGTTAACGGTGAAAGTTTACGATGCAACAATGAGAAGATGCAGCGAGACTCATATGAGACGCCATTAGTGCATTTAAATCAGCAACTAGCAGACAAACGGGAATTTAGTTAGCATATAATATTTGTTTATGATATTTGTTAGCTTGTTAGCTTGTAACAGACACTAGCTAACACAGCGTTAGCAGCAGTGCTAATGCAAAATGTCCCTCTCTCTGCTTCAGATCCACTCTGTGCTGGATGTTTCAGGGTTTTTTTGCCTAAAAATTGTCTTTCAGATTCGTGATAAATCAAATCTGCCCAGTAAACATTTAAATCTCAACACTTTAATCAAATGTCACATATCCACCGAGTGTTAGCTTTTGTTTTAATCAACTACAATCTTTACAGAAGCAGGTTTTGTCTCAATATCACACTTTTTCATCACTTTCTGCAGACTGTTTAAATCTCATTTTGCAGCAAAACACTTCAGCTGTTGCCTGATTTGATGCGTCATGATTTTGGACAGTTTTATGATTCTTAATCAGCCGATCACTGATTGCTTTGACTATTTCACATTGATTATAAGTGGCAGCGTTATTACCTGGGCCTCCGCTTCCTCACTTAAGGCCTTGACGAGGGAATCGAGCTTCTCGTTGAGCAAAGCACACTGGGAAAAAAAAAACAGACAGACAGACAGACAAAGAGAGGAGGAGATTTTAGTTGTTTATATTTTCCACTTCAAATTCATACGAGAGGTTAAATTGGGAGACGCAGCAAACATCAAATTGGGCAGAAGTTGCTGAATTCTCATTTGTGCGGCTGAAACCAGCATAAAATCAATACTTTTACAGCACACAGAGGTCATTTTATTTAAGAAAAACAAGAGCTATGTTTCACAAAAGTCTTTTTAAAACATTATAAATTAGTTTAACCCCTTCACATCCCAGTTATCCCAGTTTCCTTTTTTTCTGGCTTGACAAACTAGATTTTTATTCAGTGTCTGTATTAATAAACTGCATGTTTGAGTGAAATGACGATGTGTTTCTCATCCCTGCACTCTTTTATCAATGTAATATAAATAATTCAGATGCTTCTTACTTGCTTTTATACACATTTCCAGTAAGTTCAGACATATTTGGTGTCTTTGGAAACTTCTGGGTCTCCGTCAGCATAAAGAAATAAAAACTCTCTCGCTCATAAGTCAGAGAAATCAAAACACACTCCAGGAATCAGCTCAGTTTACTTTTCACAGAGACGTCTGAGGCTCTTAAAGCTTAAAGTAGCGGCAGCACCATATTAAGATGTTTTCTCCATCCATGGTTACAGAGGAAACAGGAAACTACGAGTAGTTTGTGCAGCAACAAGAAAACTCAGGCTGCAGATAATGATTACTTCTGTTATCAATACATCTATTGCTTTCTTGATGCTTAGTTGGTTCATTTCCCTTTTACAGTTTAATCAAATGGAGACTTTTAATAATGTTTTGTTTTGCTAAAATCCTAAACAGATTCTGTCTTCAATCAAGGAGGACTGAGAGATAATGAAAAAGGATGTGAATCTCCTCTTTAACAAATTAACAGATTATAATCACAGATTCTAATTAACTCTGTTCAGTGAGCGAGTTTATGTTTAAAAATTTTCAGTGGAAACATTTTAGTTTCTGCAAACTTCACTGAACACATGACTGTAAAAAAAGATGAGAAAAAAAAGACTTCTTATACAATAATATCAGAAAAAAATGAAAACAAATTGCATGAAATTGCATCAAAGTAATTATAAACTGCGTAAACTACGACCTCTTTGAGTTAATCAATTAAATTTAAAGATGTAAATATGTAAAATGACTTTTTTGGACTTCAACATGACAACTTTAGCTCGTAGTTTCTCTGCCATGAGCCTGGATACAAAAGGACTGAAAACTGAGCAAAAACACGTTTTAAAAAGAGGTTTTTCTTTAACGAAATGGCAGCATTTTAGTGAGGAATGTGGCTTTAACTTACTTGTTTTACTCTGTTACAATTATTCAGATAATTTACTCGAGTAGAAATATAAATACCCTGGTATAAAACATATAAGTTCAGTATATAAACTCTAACTTGTAAAAGGTTTATTGGTATTAGCAATAAAAATGAACTAAAAGCATCAAAGTAGAAGTTTTTCCACAGAATTTTTCCATTCAGATTCATATTTATTTTACTTTTGGATTATATTTTAGTGACGTTTTAAGTGTAATCACTGTATTATTGCTGTCGGTGAAGGTGTAACCAGTTTAAACTCATTAAATTCTGCTGTGTAGCTTAAATCAATAATAACATATAATTGTTCATAATTTGACTTAAGTGTTATAATAACAAAGTCTACAAAGTAATTAGGCTGTAAAATGAATGTGAAAAGAGTGAAAAGTACACTATTTATCTTTGGAATCCAGTAAAATGTAAAGTGGCATTCAATGGAAATACTCGAGTAAAGTAAAAGTACCTCAAAAGTGTATTTAAGTACTCGTTCAGGCAGCTTTAATGGTTCTTTAAAGTGTCAAACACTTGAATAGACAGAAATGTGGAGTACAGGAGGGAAAAGTGAACCGTCAACACATCTATTTATGTCTCCCTCTCTATTACACACACACACACACACACACACACACACACGCACACACACACATATACACACACCTACACATCCCACTAGTTGCTGTTACACAAGCTCTTACATAACACACACGCTTACACACAAAACCATCTCACCTTCTTTGCCATGGCATCCGCCTCCTCCTTGTTCTCCGTGGCTCTCTCGTACGCCTTCCCCACCTCCGCCACGAAATCATTCACCGTCCCACACAGGAACCTGACGGGGGGGGGGGGGGGGTGGGGGAGAGGGAAGAAGAGGGGGTGTGAAGGTGAAGGTCAACATGATCAACGTCGTGCACAATGAGACAAATTAGCAGGTGCACACGTTTTCAGATGATGGTGATTCAACGTGCCGTCACTGTGTTTGGAGATTTCCCCGCACACCCTTCACTCAATCGCCCGCCCACCCCCCCCACCCGCCTACCTGCCTGTCAGCTACGTCGCCTCCGCACAGTCACTGTTTACTCACAGCTGTTACATTGCTGCTGCATGACTCAGCAGCAGCAGCAGCAGAGAGGTTTTCTCCGAACTCGCAGCGCTCGTGTTGCATTTAGCAAATATTGGATCCAGTCAGATGATCATTACTGATCCTCATGTAGGAGTTCTTTCTTGTGCAGCTCAGCAGGTTTTATTTCCTTTAATAGATACAAGGAAATGTTTTAATACCATGGTCAGAATTTAAACTAACACATGGTGGTTTTCTATGTTTAAATTAAGTGGAAGTTAATCAATCGAGCAGGGTATGATCAGAAAACTCTGACTGCACAATGCGAGTATTTTGGTTTTCGTTGCAAACTTACAACACTGATAGTGTCCAAAAACCTAAAATTCTGTTTCGCAACAGACTGTGCACCTAATTTCTAGATTTTCACTGCAAAATAGTCTTGATATAACATCAGATTAGTTATTATAATTGGACCTTATGGCTTCATGACTCGCAGCATTAAACTATTCTAGGTGTCTTGTCTACATAATGCTAAAAAAAAAGGGCCAAGATCTCCATGTGCTGCTTTTGATGCTCGAGTGACTGAAGAGCTGCAAAACTATTTTGTCCAGCTGAAGCGCTGCCGCGATGTAAAAAAGTTCACAGACACTTTTATCTGCTCCGAAATCGACTTTTGCAACACACTCTATTTATCTGAAAGGATTATTGAATTAACTCGTTCAATGATCCTCTAGTGGCTCTCGCTCGTTCTTCAGAGGCAGATCATTAAATTTACAAAATAAAATGACAAAAATCAAACAATCCACCAATTCCCAATAGCTGACATATTCTTGGCCGAGCTCTATTACTTACTCGCCATTATTGTCAGTTCTGACCCTATTGTGTCAGTAACAGATCATTGTTAACGCTTAAATGGGACCATTAAGGCCTGAAAGCGAGCTCATGTTGCTTAATCTCCCTGAAGTGTGTTTGCAGGAAGAAAAAATGACACATTTATTACAGTAAACTGGATTATCACAAGCCTCCCAAAACAGCCCGGATCTTGATGCCATTTCCACAAAACATTGAGTGACACCAATGTTTTATTATTATTTTTTAAGTAAGGAACTCGAAGCAGAGAACAAATTACAGTCGATTTATCAAAAACAATGTGCAAATAAGGAGAGGGATTTATTTAAACTGAACTTTATGATCCTTTTAACATTATATTTGCACTAAAACCTGATTTCTATCATGCGTCGAGTGTTTCTCTCGACCCTGAAAACCTGTTAAACTTCTACGCTTCGGCTTCAAAATGCAGAAGAAAGAGCCTATTGTCTTGATCTAACAACAGCGGTGTCACGTTTCCATGTCGAGGTGCTTTGAGTTTGTTCTGAAATCTCTGAGGAGTTTAAAATGTACTGCAGGTCTCCACTGCAATCAACCTAAAAACACACACACACACACTCAGAAAGGTGGAGGAAAGTGCTCCATAATGGCCGCTCGACTCTTCCCAAAGGAAGGCTGCTAATGCACTAACGCTCTCAGGATGACCCCTGAACGCGGATCCATCCGTCTCTTTCACTTACAGCCCAGCAGCACTTACTGTCCTCTCCATGCGCGTCCATAGGGAAGAGATCAAAGCAAACAGAATCGATACTCATTGACCAAACACTCTGCCTCTTCCTCTCATCATCTCTATTCTCCCCCCTCTCGCTCCTGCTATCTCTACTCTCATCTCCTCCACCTGCTCTCTCCACCCGTCCACTTTTCACTGACATCGCTGAGCGTCTGAGGTGGCGTTCGTGGCACGTACTTGGCAGAGGAAATGACATCGCTGTGTTTGTCCGAGTCCAGGATCTTGGCGAGGTGGGTGGCCACGGAGTCTGCATACTGAGTGATATGAACCTGAGAAAGAGAGACGGAGAGACTTCACACTCTGTTCACAAGACTATTTTAATGACAAAAATCCTCACATGAGGATTATTCCTTTAAAGCTGGTCTTTAATGACACATTTATGATCTTTAAATACAGTAAACGGATTGATAACAGCATTCAAAATGAGCCAAATAATCAAAACTGATTGTGTGAAACATCTGCAAACCACTAATTATGCAGGTATTGATACACTGCACATACATCATCAGTTATACTTATAACCTACTATGAAAACTCAAATGCACTTTTATTCTTTGTATTAGCAGTTAACAGCCTTTTAACATCACGATCCTTAAAAATAAAGCATTTTCTAGTTTTCACATGTTGCAAATGTGTATGAAATCCACTTAACCTTTGCAGATTGTTTCATTAGAATATCTGTTAAAGGGCCGAGGAGCCTAAATATATAGTTTTTCACAGAAAATCAAAGATATTTTTTGAAAAACTGCAGCTTTCAGATTATATTTAGACGTTTTCCAGAATAACTTATTGAAGCTTTTGAGATTTTACCTCAAAGGGCTAATCTGTAGACGTTATAAATCATAAAGGGGGCTACTCTGTTGATGTTTATTACCTGCAGAGGAGAATCAATGTTGTCGTCTTCTTTAACGATCGGTGTGCGTTTTGTGGTGGTGGGAACCTCATATGTCATCACGCTCCATCTACAAAGACACAGGAGAGGAAATGTTGCAGAATAAGAAAGATTATGAAGTTTATTATCTATTCTGAGACAGTGCTAACGTGTTGTTGTCCCTCCGTGTCACCCTGGCTCCCTCCGGTCTTACCGGTCCAGCATTTTGGTCGTTGCCCTCTCGAGCTTCTCCAGGATCTGCAGCAGCTGAGCATCGTCGTCACAGAGGCCTCCCCAGCCGAGGACGCGAGCCAGGTCGTTTCCTGTGCCCAGAGGCAGCACGCCGAGCTGACACTGAAGAGAGAGAGAGAACAGTCACGTTTCAACAAACACCATCAGAAAACAGAGCATCATCTGCAAACAAGTTGATTAAATCCGATTTAAATCAAAAACAGCACAAGTCGAGTGTTTAAAACTACACTGGTCTCATCAATGCTGTTTACAAAGAGAGTCTTTTAGGAGTGGGTGATCATCTTTATTTCTGTAGTCCTCTCCTCAAAACCATCTTCCTTTTAATGGCATAATTTGTAATTTATCACTTTTTGCCAAATTCTAGTAAACAGACGAACGTGTTTATTATACAGTCAAGGGTGAAGTCCTTAAACTTTATCCTTAAATAGAAAAAAGTCTTTTAAAAGAAAGACTTATACCAGCTGGAGATGATCAAGTTCATGTGTCTGCACAAGGTGAAAAATCTTGATCATTTTAATGAGCAAAACATCACAGTGACTGACCCTCGACATTAATTGATTAATTGTGTTCAGTCTGAAATTATCTAAACTGATCCGACACAGCACTTAGTTATACAAATTAGACACTGAATTAAATTAAAAAATAATGTTACCCAGCATGACATTAATTAATTTGGATTAATTTCATGACATTAATTATGTGCTGGAGATAAGGGGTGTATCATTGGTTATTTCAGTAAGTGCTTCACTGTGTTTTTACCCGTGTCATTTATTAACATTCCTTATTTTCTGCCTCATTTTTTACTTTCCTCTTTCACCTAATTCCCCTCTTTTTGGCTTGGGTTTGGTCAAAATGTCAACAGATGTTTAAAAAGTATTTGGCATTTTTAATGTTCCACTTCAGGTTTAATCGCAAGTGAAAAATGGCACTTTTGTGTTAAACTTTTTTATCAAAGTTTGCAGATTTCTCGCCCATCAGCATCGCCACAGTCATCATCCATATTACATCATCGTCCCCTTCTCCTCCTCTTCTTCCTCCTCCATCTCACCTGTTTATGGAGGTTGAGTTTATCCAGCTCCGAGAGCACCCATCCCACGCTGCCGTCGCCTCCGCACACCAGGATCCGAAATGTCACAAACTTCTGGAAAAGCCGCAAGCTAAAGGGAAGAGGAGGAGAGAGTGGGATGGGACAGGAGGATGAGGAGAGAGAGAGAGGAGGAAGCAGAGCACAAAATGTTTAGAGGAAAAAGCAGCATGATTACAGCATCACTATTCGCACTAAAACCTGTTGTAACAAACTCCATGCTGCTACAGTATCTAAGTAAAAATAGCAGGAAATAAATCAAGCACCCGAGCTCTGGTCCTCCGTTCATCAGGTCGAAGACTTGAGCCGGGTTCAGAAGCTGCTTGAACTTGCGGAGGAACTTCACCCCCTGGTTGTCTCCACTCTTTGAGTTGACCAGGACCAGAAGAGGGCTGGTGCACGACGCGGAGGTGGCTTTCCAGAAGCCTGAGAGGAAGGTTTGTAAATGAATAAACATCCTCTGAAAAATGTACAGACTCGGAAATATTTATTTCTGTCAGGCTAAAGTAACTCAGGTCATGTCGGGAAGGCTAAATGTGATGAATCCTGGATTAGAAAATAGTGGGAATTTGTCAAAACTGGACATTTCTGCTAACAAACACCTTTTTTTTATCTTCTTTGAATATCAAATATATGCAGAAATAATGCAAAACTGTTGCAAATAATCCCCATTTTTAATCAGGAAAACTACTAGAAAGGTTCGTCCTAGCACGCTAAACACTGAAATGTTCAATTAAGTTGTTTTGTTTACATAATAAATATATAAGAGGTCACAAACATTTTCTTGGAATTGACGACGATTATGTAACAGCCGCAAAAGCCAAAGGTCAGCTGCCACGTCACTCCCTCTGCATTCACCGGAGTTATGATACATCCTGAACTTTGAACTTGTACATTCAGCACTCTGAATAACACACTTTATGTGTGTGTAAATGTGTGTGTGTGTGTGTGTGTGTGTGTGTGTGTAAGTGGGCGTACGAGGTGTCTCACCATCTGAGTCGATGCTGTTAAGTGCAGTGGGAGGGATGATTGACACTCGACACTGACCCAAGGGACACACCTTCCCCATTTGTTCTTTACAGCTGTTGTGGACCTGCGAGTACACGCACACACAAACACACACAACACACACACACACACACACAGTTAGTGGTCTCCATAGTAATTCTATATTTCAGTAGAAGCAGAAAAGGTCATTACATCCCTCTGAAACCCACCAAATGTCAGTTCTATAACCTTTACAAATACCAGTCTGATTCATTTGTGTGTGTTTCTGTGTGTGTGTGAGTGTGTGTGTGAGGATTAATTTGCTCCAAACACTCAAAAGCAATTCAGCCTTTGCTAAGTGGAACAGTATAAAGACTGAGCGAAGCTGCATCCCCGTAACTGTGTTCTGGTTTGAGCCTTTGAGGAAATTTTATGGTCGATTCCTTCATTATTTTGCACATTTTTACAGTCGTGTACATTATTTCACTGCTTATATCACATCATGAGAGATTTGACATGTTTTCCAACAGCGTAACACACACATTTTGAATTTAATGCAGTCTTTTGCACTGTCGCTGAAGTGCAGGTTGCTGGTTTTAGGCTCTGTAACTACCTTAGTCCATAAATATTACATAATCTCACCACTTTTGAGTGAAAAATGCGATGCAACAGAAGACGCCCACACATGAAGCATTAAACCAAACTTCTTTTTACATCTAGAGGTTTAAATCCTGAGGCTGGAGCTCTGTTGCAGCTTTATAAAGCATGATTGATGGTGTTTTTTCAGTGATGGATTATTTTTTCTGTGCTTTTCTTAAACTAGATGGGAATAAATGGGAACGAGGCCTTTGGCAGAACTTGTTTAAGTACATATTGAATCTCGCATGAAGGAAAGTCGATAGTTAATGCTGCATTATTTAATTTCTTCTGCCTCTTCAGACCTAAACTCACAGGATTGATATTACCGGGGGAGTTCAAAGTTACACTCCCATTTCAGTGTTTTGTGTGGCACATTTGTACAGGATTAAAGAGGTCTGCACTGCTTTTTACTTAAAATTTACTAATATTATCTCCCTGATAATGTCAAGTTCATCTACTTCCTGAACAACAGGAGCAATAATCCTCCTAAATTTGCACCCAGATTTTGCTTTAGAAACAAAAAAAAGACAGATTCACACCAGATTAAGATCACAGAGGACTTGGAGTTGTGTTTCTGGCTATTTTTTGAATGTAAGTCTGCTTCTCATTCTTCTTTTAGTCCTTCTTAAACAGCTCATGAGGGAAATATCCGACTCTAGCTGCTAAATGTTCACCATCTGACTTTGCAAGTTGTTAAAAATGAACCAAAACAGTGAAGTTACCAGCTGTATATCCAAAAACAATTAGCCAAAAATACACTTTAACACTCTGTATAGCTAAAAAAAAGCTGTAGAGAGATGCCAAAATTAGGTTTATGTGGTAATTTTGATCCATTGCTACTATAAAAATATTCAGTTTTGCAGCTTTAACTTTGAAAGAACGGGAAATTAGCAAAACTTACATTAATGTGCGCCATGTTTTAAAGTAGCTTCTCTTAAAACCCGCACAGTTTAAACGCATCACATGATTTTTTTTTCGTTTGTTTTGTTGATTACTTACTGAACTCACATGTTTGTGTCAGTGCAGTTTTTCGCTATGTGGTTATTTTTTCACCCTTAAGTATTATTGATGTCCTTGCACAGTTAAATTATCTTTTTTTTATAGCTGGAGGCAGTCGCAGCATCAGGTCAGACTCAGTAACCCTGCAGCTGACTGAAATTCATCAAATCTGTTTCATTTCTCATTTCAACCTGCCCTCCTCCTCCTCCACCTCCTCCACCACCTCCACCTCCTGCTGCTGCTACGCTCGGGGATCTGTGCTGCCACCTTAAGTGCAGTCCCATCACTCTGATGACTAAAGTGAACTTTGAAGACCTCGGTTCTTCAAGAGGCAAAAGAGTGAGTCAAGAGTGATAAAAAAGTTTGAGAGCAAATTCATCCTGAGTGCACTGAAAGTCTCTGTTATTATCAACATGTCGGGATTTTTGGTAAATAAACGTAATAAGATGTCATGTCAACATCATCTTTGTAGTTTTGGACCAAAAGAAACGTCCTGTACGAAGTGGAAACTCTGCAGTGGATAAAAATATATTTTAAGGTGACAAATGTTGCTCTTTTGTTTTGAAGGCAGATTCACTTCCTGTATTTTCTTGAGTAGTTGTTTCAAAGGAGCTGCTTTCCATTAAAACAGCTGCTTGAAGCTAAAATTTCGGAGATTTGGATCAGATTTCTGGCTCAAAATAGACACGTTTTTCTTCTACTTGACTGATAATGAAGTGGAACATCTGAACCAACTGGATCAATTACGATATCAGTGAATCTGAATCACTGACAACACAGTTTGATTTCAAATTCATACATAAAACTTTCCATTTTCGACACTGGAAATAACTCCTGAGCCAGCCAGCAGTGATGTCCTAAATAAACAGAGACACTGATTCGACCGGACAGTTTTTTCTGACAGGTTTGACAGGCCGCAGTCGGTCCCACTCACTATGGCTTTGCACCAGAGGCAGCGCCAGTCCTGCAGCCGCCGCACGCTGCCGCAGTTCTTGTCACAAACCACACATTTGGCACTGACGGGCAGGTTGCCTTCCAGCCACTGGTGGGGCATGAGCACCTGGGAGAAGAAAAAAAATATGGGAAAAATACTGTGAATACTGTGTGATTTGGCTGAAAGTCATTAAAAGAAATTTAAGAAATGCGGATGTAATAACAGCTGTAATTATGATGATTGTGTGATTTATTTTTTAGCCTTAGCTTCGGTCACAGCACTGCTTTTTGTTGAAACATTGTGCATTCAAACAGCTGAAGCACATCCTTATCTCTCACCCCTTCCTCGTCCTCGATGATGTCATTTCCTATGGAGGCCAGCGTGGTCCACTTGCAGTTGTTGGTGGAGCGAACGGCGCAGCGCTTATGAGCCTTGAACTTACAAACTGCAGAGGACGGACGGACAAATTTCATGTACGACAAAACCAAAGTAAACAGCTGCAACAGGAAGAGGGTTATTGCAAATTTGTAAAAGTGTAATTTAGTGTTGCATCATGGGAAATATCGCTTGCAACAGCATCTCTCACCCGTTAGTTCACTCAAATGCATTAAGTTTTGAGCAGCAGAGTGCTTTTCTTGCACAAGTAAAGAATAACTTATCTTTTTGTGCATTTTCATCACAAAAAACAAGCACTTTTCTCACTAAAGTGCGCTGAAAACTAACTTTAACCCTCACAGAGAGTGTGTGTGTTCATGTTTTCTGCTGTTTCTGATATGACAGAGGTGAAACCTGCGATTAAACCTGCCTGAGTCTGCAAGAATGAGCTGTTAAACTACTTCCTTCATGAAAAGTCTGTCAGCAAAAAGGGCACAAAGTCTTTGTAAAAAAAAAAAAAAACAGCTTGATTTACAGATTACTGCCCTCAGTATCTGGTTGGTTTGTTAAATTTTTGCATGTGTGTGTGTGTGTGTGTGCGTACCTTCACAGGACAGGCCGTGGGAGGTGACGCCTGGCAAAGCTTCTCTGCAGACGTTGCAGAAGGTCGGTCTGGCGTGCGAGCAGGCGTACCAGTT
>JAPZDV010000016.1:13764072-13784406 GCA_029814665.1 Acanthurus lineatus
CTCTCACACACACACACTCGCAGAGCGAAACCCCTCGGCACTCTGGGTATTGTCCAAAGATCACAGGCGTAGGTGAGGTTAATGAGAAGCGAGAGAGGCGAGGCGACGCGGCGTGAAATAGAAACACCATACGAGACGCGCTTCAACGTAACCTCAGGTCACGTCCACCACGCACCCAATCAGGATAAAGTTATCTCTACCCCCCCGAAAGGGCATCGTGCAAGTTAAAATCCAGCTAATGTTAATAACGTCTCTGTAATAATGGCGCCGGGAATTGGCCCTGATGTACAGAGGATGTAGCGAACACTGTGAGCGGGGATTTCTTGCTAACCTCCATCTGCATTTGAATGATCTGTGAGATAGTTTTCACTCTGCAGCACCTCGGAGAGAGCGGCCATGACTAAGCTACTGGCACGCTGCTAATATACTCGTGTGGGAGGTGAACTGGCTTTGGGGGGGAAATAGTTCACGGAAAAACTGTACGGGGCTGTAAAAAAAAAACAACTGTACAACACAAGACACTCGACTCAATAACAGGAAAAACAAAACAAAACACAGGTTGTTTCTGACAGGGAGTCGCTTCCAAAATTCAACGCTTTCTACCAAATAAAACCACAACGATGAATAACAGCAAACACACACACACACATAGAAACTCTGAAAATGGCGCTCAGGAGATGCAGGTATTAAGATCATATTTTGTTTTGTTTTTTTTTTATCCTAAAGTGTAAATTAAAAACCGAGACGTTTTAAAAAAAAGTGTTTTATATTTTTCTTGGCAGCAGCAAACAATCAGTTGTTAGCAGAACAACAAGCGACAAGATGATTTTGTTTTAACAAAAAAAAAGCAAAATATCCTGTGTCTATTTTTTTTTTTTTTTGCCTTACTGGAACAAAAACAACTTTGCAATAATGTCCAATTGTATTTTTGCTGTGTACAAAAAAAAAGCCACAATGGAGGGGAAAAAAAAAAAGAAAAAAGAAAGAGATAGACGGAGGTGGTGAGTAAATGTGAATAACTGCACTCAAACTCAGTGTTTGAAAGCAACAGATAGCACTTTGTATTTGTATTTGATGGAAACTCGGCCCGGCTGGCTGAGGTTTGCCAAAAAAAAACCCCAAAAAAAACATTTCAGCAGCAGCAGGGACTCATGGAAGTAGGACAAACCTAAATATGAAGCAAACGCTCTAATTCCATTTATAGACGGCAACTTGCATTTTTATTAGTTTACTCTCTGAAGTTGGCTTTATTTTTACTTTTGCAGCCTCATTTTATAACAACAAAACAACAAAAAAACTGATTACTAAACAAGTTGACCACCTTTCTCTATCTCTTTTTTTTTTTTTTTGTTTTGCTCAATCACTGCATCAATAGAACTGCCGTACGGTGAAAAGACTTGCATCAATTATTGAGTGAAATGCTTTGGGGTGGATGGATGGTGGATGGATGGTGGATGGAGTGTGGTACTCTCGTTGGCAAGCCTGGTGGACTGCAGCACTCCGAAAACCGATCGATCCCAGAGAGTTAATTAAATCCATTTCACGTTGGGATCTGATCTGATGCAGATCCCGTTGGCACACGGTTCTCCTGTATGCACAATGACGTGTGAGACTTGCTAAGTCACCTGTGTTTGGAGATGCTAGATGGGACGAACGCAGCAGATCACTGAGGTTACAGTCACATCCGGCAGTTTTCTAAGTTGCTAAAGTGGAGAAAAGTTTGGTTCTTTAAATGTAATAACAGTGAAAGAGGGATCTGCACTAGCTTGGCTAATGCTAACAAACCGGATATAGCTTTTAAGCTAGCACTCCTGACCAAAAATGAATCAAGCTCAAATTAAATTTGGATCATGAACCAGACTTGGACTAAACACGAACTTATATATATAATAATGATGATGTGTTTTAACTGTCTGGACTCCAATTGAGGCCCAGCTACACAATTTTTTTAATAATGGAGAAGTTTTTTAAATTTATTTAAATGGAATTGAGACAATCAGTGCATTTTTCTTCTTCAGTGCAAAGTTTTCTTTGCATAAAGCTCAATATTGGTGATCATTGGCATGCAAATATGTGCCACAGACAACTTTTATTTAGGCTAAATCTCTCTGAGTGATAGCAGTGTTAGCAGCAAAGCTCCTCCGAAGCCAATTATAGCTGCTTCTGGCCCCCAAAAAACCAAGATGGCGACTTCCATCATGCTTGAAATCAGTGATGTTTTGGTGGCTCTGCCCACTATTTAATATCCTGTCTGTTGGTAAAAAAAACGCACTTTGTTCGGTCCAAGTCTGGACGACTTGAAGTAAAACCACAAATCAGCCGTTTTCGGACTAAAACGTCGCTCAGCTGGAGCTAAAAATTCTTCACGCAGCTGTGTTTTAAACCTCGACTCCGACGGTCCCATCTGGCATGTCCATCCAGTGATTATTTTAACAGTTAATAACACTCATCTGTGAATATGCCACTACTCAAGTGAACCATTCCTCCTGGGGCAGGAGTGGAGCGACCACTCACTGTGTGTGTGTGAGTGTGTGTGTGAGAGTGTGTGTGTGTGTTTAAGTGTGTTTAAGTGTGTGTGTGTTCTCTCCCCGGGATCATAGCCAATTGTAATGAACCATAACTCAACCAACTCTCACTGTAAACACAAACACACGCAGAATGGTTTCATCAGCCGCTATACAGGACTTATAACTCAATTAAAAAAAAAAAAAACAAACAAAAAAAGAGAAATACCGTACCAGTGAGTGTGTGTGTGTGTGTTATTTTTATTATGCAATGCTGTACAGAAATGTATATTTTTGTAATGTTCATCAGGGCATGAGTTATAAGACATGGTCGCTGCTGTGAGCATGTTGTGAGTGTGTGAATGTGAATGTGTGTGTGTGAGTGTGTGTTTCTTCCTCTTCTTCTATGTTCTTCCTATAAACAAATGTTGTTTTTTCTGTTTTGTTTTTGTTTTTTTTTTGTTTTGGTGGGGGGGAAAAAAGTTGCGCGTCGGAAATGCTGAAAAAAAGTGCCATATTTTTCGACTTTCTAGTGTCTTATTTTTTGTTCGGTTTGTGTACACACACGTCCGTCGGAGTTGGAAATCTGAAGTAACTAAAAAAACAAAAAATGTGCTGAACATGGTCGGAAACAGCAGCCGCGAGCAGCTGGACGAGGAAAGGAAAGAAAAAAAAACTGCTTGTTTCGTTAAAAAAGGAACTTGACCTTGATGTGATTGATCACAAAACTGAGCAAACAACAGGAAAAAATTCACCATTCCGAACTTTATATCCTTGTCTGTGACTTTGGGATTAATGTCTTCTTCTTCTTCACTTAATCCGGACAGTTTTTTTTTTCTTCCATAAAGCGACAGACGATGGGAGGGGGGGGTGGAGGGTTGCTGTGCGTGACAGCGTCGTACGTCACAGAATCAGGTTTCCAGTGACGTCATTTCGTCTGAGTCGTGTCTCAGAGAGCAGGTCGTTTCAAAGACATCCCTCCCTCTTCCTCCTCCTCCTCCTCCTCCTACCTTCAAAAAAACGCCTCCTCTTCTTCCTCCCACTCATCCTCCTCCTCCTAAACGATACCCCCCCTCTTTTCCCTCTACATTCCTTCAGACGTCTCCCTCCCATCCTCTTCGCTCCCCCCCCTTCCTGCCCCGTTTTCTCCACATCACGTTTTTTACTCCTTTGACGTCACGTCTCTCCTCATGTTTTTGCAAAACTCAACACCCTTTTTCTCCGTCTAACATTTTTTTTTTGCTATCCTCGGCCTGCAGGAAACTAGTCGGTCAGGCTCTGGCTAAAAATAGTTTCCCCCCTCCTGAAAGCAGATAAAAAAGAGAGAAAAAGCTAAAAAGGAGGAGGATGTAGGATGTAGTGAAGAAGTAGAAATCGACCCTCCCTCCCTGAGCGCAGAGCCAAACGTTCACTTTGCCTCTGCAGACACAAACATCTGCCTCTCTTTTTCCTCTTTTTCCTCTTTCCCTTTTAAGTTTCTCTACCTCTTTATCCCCCTCCTGTCTCAGACATTCATCTTTGTTTACTCTCAAACCTCCTCTCATCCATCCTTCTCTCGTTTTGTCTCTTCTGAGCACAAACATCCACACGAGGATTTCTTTTTTAAACGCGAGGTTTTGATGAGCGTCACCCTCCTCTCAACCGTCGGTCAGTCGGGTCAGGCTAACGTTTCCGTCCGTGACCCACAAACCTGGCGACACTTCAGGCAGAGCAGAGATTGTCAATCAAAGAAAACATTACAGAGCTAATTTTGTATCGGACCGAGCATGGCCTTCATAGAGAAACGTTGTTTTTTATGCATCGATGTTGCTGGTGTGGACGAGGAAGCAGCACGCGTGCACGAGCATCACAGGTTTTAAAGCCCTGAAGTGAGGGGGTTGATGGGTAACGATACTGTGATGTCACAGAGCTAAAGCAGTGACTTTGAATCATGTTTTTTTTTTTTTTATTTTGGAAAATTATTTCTACTATATTTTCTTTACTGTTCTGTTTTCCTCGTTAAGTTGGTGTCGTGAAACAGTTGGTTACGATTAAAAAGTACAAATGCACTTTATAAGATGGACATGTCACACATTGCACTTGTAAATGTCGAATGTAAAACCTTGAAGAGAAAGATTTATTTTTACTATTGTAAATAAATAAGAAATGAAAGAAAGAGATAAAAAAAAACCACTGCAAAAAAAAAAAGAGGGGAGAATAATTTGCCAAATAAACTGAGAACAACAAAAGCAGAAAGTTGTAACATCGTCTTTTTCTGTGTGCTGGTGTGGAGTCGATGCAGTGACGTCAGCCTCTGTGTGTGTGTGTGAGTGTGGGCGGGTGTTTGCGTGACAATAAAATGCATGTGGGTGTTATTATGAGTGCGTGCGGGGGATCGTGAGTGTGTGTGAGTCAATACAGCGGGTCACTGCAGTGTTAAGGAAAGCCGGAGAATAATAAAGATGCTGGCTGAATTATTAAAACCACTCCTTGCTTGCATAACAGCTAGAAAAATGGGAGAAAAAAGAGAGTGAGAAGAAGGAAAAAAAGGGAGAGAGATGATGGAAGAAGAGGAGGATGAGGTAGGAGAGGAAGAGGGAGAATCCAATCAAAGTGGATGCAACACACAGGCATGAACACACACACTTAGATGTGACATTCACTTAAAGGAAAAGGCAGAAAGCCCAGAGGGAGAGAAGGAAAGGTGCAGAAAAAATCACGTTTCTATGTGCAGATATGTATTCCCAAGGGAAAACTATAGCTTTAGTGAGTGTGTGTGCATGTGTGTGTGTGTGAGTGTGTGTGTGAGGGTGGGGTAACAGAAAGCATGTTGTAACACTAAAGCTTCCTGACAAATAATTAAAAAATGCAGCAGGATTTTCCCGACATCAAAACCTGCGACACAGGTGAGTATTTGTGAAAATTTACCCTTTAATTAGTCAAATTTACTTATTAATGTCACTGATGGTGTTAACAGTGAGTGTGTGTGTGTGTGCGTGTGTGTGTGTGTGTGTGTGTGTGTGTGTGTGTGTGTGTGTGTGTGTGTGTGAGAGATGTTTGCCTCCTTGAATCACCTCTATGCAGTCTCCACCACATGGAGGGGAAGAGCTCCACCATGTGGCCAGAGGTGAGTTTTGCAAAGACAGGAGAGGAGGGAAAAGACGCAGCATCCACCCACACACACACACACACACACACACGCACAAACACACACATACATGCACGCACACACGCACACAAACACACACATACATGCACGCACGCACGCACACAAACACACACACCTCACTTCTTTTACGTCATTACAGCAGCTCTCTCTCTCAAAGCCAGCATGAAGAATCCTCTCTCTCCCTTCCTCCAACCTTGCTGTCTCCATTCACCCAATATACTCACCCAATCCCTCACCCTCCCCTCCTGTCTGTGCCCCCCCCTCACTCTCTCTCTCTCTTTATCTATGATTCAGAAGGCTCTCTCTACCATCTGCTGCAGGATGCTGCAAATCACCTCAGTGTACGTGCATGTTTGAGAGCAAAAAAAGAGCACAGAAGGTGGTGATATTCCTGCATCTGTTGTGTCTGACTCTATCTCACACACACACACACACACACACACACACACACACACACATACTTCAACATCCTGATCTAAAACTCTAATTGACTGAAACCTGCGAAGGTTATTTCCTCCGTGCAGCCAGGAAATGATCCATGAGTGCACTTAAGTGGACATTATTATTAGCACATCATCGATCTGGCATGTTCAAAGCAGTTCCAGGAGTTTATTTTAAATGTTGTCCGGTGACTGTAATGCAATGTCCTACTTTTCCCAGAATGCCTTGACAACCCATTAAGAGACTGCAAGCTGTGAGTTATGTCAGAATGTGGAGAGATCAAGATACATTTAATGGAAAATCTGAACTTTATTCTGATGAAAATCCAAAATGTGGCTCAGATTTATTTGTATCTTTTCAGGATACAACACCCTACAAATATAACTTCCATTATAATCCAACCTATCCTCATCCCAGCTTGCAAATATCAATGTGTCCTGTCACGCCCCTTAGACAAGGTACCCTTTAGCATCTGTGTGCAACAAGCAAAATCTCTCTACTAGAAAGTCATCTAAACTATAGTGAAGTGGTAACAGTTTGGTTATATTAAGGTAATAAAACTACTTTGGTAAGATTGGAAAGAGGTATCTCATGTGTCTCAAACCCCAGTATACTGAAGAAGAGTCCTGTATCCGACCCATCACCCAAACCAGACCTCCAACCCCTCTGGACGTTACTACACTGGGTAGTGCAGCTCTTATGATCATGTAATATTAATATAAATTGGTTTATGCTGGAGTTTTTTAAAGCCAGATGTGTCTCATACAATTGCATCTGTATAAGAAGCCAAGAGGCACGACAAAGTGTTGACATTTGACGACATGAGAAAGATATCAAGCCGTGCAGTCACAGACAAGGGATTTGTCATAGAACAAAGTTTAAGCTAACAAAATACACAACTACAACGTACGCTAAAAACCTCTGAGAGAAACTGGGCAGCCTCTTAAACCATCCACCTGCTGCCTTGGTGCTCTGCCAACAAGCTTCTTTTAAAAGGTTTTTAGCTGTTTGGCAACAGACTCACTGCAATTACTCAACCATGTCTCCAATCATTGTGTAATTTCCCTAATGTTTTAAAAAGTGCAGCAATCAACCATTTCTAAAAAATAAGAGTGAGGGAAGATCTGTGATAAGCAAATATAAACCAATACTCTACCCTCTCTTTGTAAATGACTTTTTTTAAAAGGGAAGAGTGCTGTTACTTAGCAGCTGAAAAATATTTTTTATAGAAGTAGATTCAGCAAAATGTCACTTGTTGTTCCATCTGATCTTTTGGCTGCGTTGTACAAAACTTGACAGATAATTAAGGAAAAAAGGGATCTGGATCTTAGCTGTAAAGGAGCGATTCGGGATTGGGCATATATGCATCGAGTGAATTAACATGATGTGGAGTTCCACAGGGCTCAATGCTCGGGCCTCTTTTAATCTGCCGTCATGTGCTTCTTTAAAGCCAAATTATGTAAAGTTCAGAACTCCAGAATTTTAATTATCTAGATTAAACAATGTCAATGTCACCAGGAGGAAGTCTGTGCTAATTTTGATACCTTATCTTTGCAAACGAAAAAAAGTCTCAGTGCAGTTGTTGCCTTGAACACTGAGTCAGCCATCAAAATTTTCTTCCTCCTATCCATCAAACACTGGCTTGAGTCTGTAAAACTGCGATCACTTTCCGAACTGAAACTCATTAATGCTACCGTGTGATGACATATCATCTTATAAACATAGGTGATATTTTTAGTCAATAGTGAATGTCTCATTTCTCTCTCTTATAGAAAAAGAAGTCGAACATCTGGACTCAAATATGAGTCATCTCGAAAACTGGTTGCATCCCTTTCAACGTCAGATAAATCCAGTGCATCTTGTATTCAAAGAGGCTTATCTGAAGCCTTTGATTCCAAAATAGACCCAGACTAAAATTAGAAACTAGCATAAAAGAAGAATGCAACAAACATTTTTGACCTCATCTCCTGAAAAGTGTACATCCTTCAAACAGAACCTGCCGTTTTATGACTAATACACCTGTTTTCTGGCCAATGCGTGTTTGCCTGTGGTGCTTTTTTATATTTTTCCACTGACCTCTTTCTCTGCTGTGTCACCATCTGTGTCCCAAAATGACTCCTCTCTCCAAAACAGCACCCTTTGGTTCCACCTCCACCGTGCCAAGGCCCGAAACAGCACGGCGCTGGAACGAAGTGCGTTGACACTGGTGGGTGTGTCACAGTGCTGAAAAAAATGGAGTGATGATCGCTGGATTTGCGTCATTGTTATGAGAAGACTGACAGTGCTGGATAAATTTTACTATTTTAAGTCTTTAAGTAAGAAGGTTTTGTAATTTCTCTCCCACAGATGCAAAGAAACCAATGAGTGTTAAGCCACCACATTAAAGCATTGTTACCTATTATGGGACATGATCATGTCACTGTGCTAAATGACAATTAAAGTGACAACATAGTGGCTTGAAACATTTTTCAAAACCTGAAACTAAAGATTTGAAGACCCCTTTTCATCCCCATGGTGGCCGATTGTGTAAGGAAACTTGATTAAGTGCCCTCTTGGGTGCCCTTCTAGTGTAGGGAATATTGTGGAGGTTCCTACAGAGTGCCCTTTTAGTTGAAAAAAGGTGATTAAGTTTCCTTCAGGGTGCCATTCTAGTTGAAAAAACATGATGAGCGCCCTCTAGGGTTCACTTCCAGTGGAGAAAATGTGACAGAGTCCCCTGCTAACATATAAAATTAGCTAGTTAGTGCTGCTTTACCTGGAATCCAAGCTCCAATTTTGGAAGAGAAAAACAGTTTCTTCAAAAATGTCAATTACAAAAAAGAAAAAAAAACACATTAATGTTATGTACGTTATGTATTTCTGTAGCAATTAGCATAAAACAAACATTATGTCATTAAATTGGCAAAAGAGTGTACAGTTCTGTCATAAGAAAGCCTTCTGTTCCAATTTACAGACTTAAAATTGCACCATACTGTATATCATTTGTGCTCATAAAGCTTTTTTGGGGCGACTACACAAATATTTTTAAGTATAGATTAGCACTGAAAGGTTTTGCGTGTGTTTATGATCGATGTTTTGCATTAGTGGGATGTATCACAGATTAGGGGGTGTGCAGCCATTGTTGCTGTTGCTCTCCGATCTCAGTGAGAAAGGAAAGGATGATTCAGTTTACCCAAATCAACGTCACAAGCTTAAGTATGTGATGCAAAAGAAAGGAAAAAAAAATAGCATGACTAATGCATTAAATTTAGATATATTTAAAAAAAAAACACAGAATAACGTTTTTTTTTCACCATTTATTGTCTATAGTTACATGCAAACTTGCTTACAGTTGGTTTTAGTGTGCAATACACAGTTTTATTTTTGTTTTCATTGTCTATGTTATATTACCCCAATTTTATTTTTCACTTTACAGGCTGCCTTAGCAAAAGTCTATACAACATGATTCATTTCTCACATTTTCAACACATAATGACGTATTCTTACAAGCCAGAAGCCATAGATACACAACATACAGTTGATCAGAAACCTCGGCCTTTGGTGCCTTTACTCAGAATAAGAGACTCTGATTTATTTTGTCTCCTAGATTTGGTTAAAGTGGGTAAGTATTTCCAATTTAGAAATCTTGTTAGGACCAGAAAGTGTCAGTTTTTTTAGCTTTACACGATGAGCAATCATTAAGTGCTTTGATTTAAATATGCTGGCCACATTTTAGGACTAAAAAGAAAACATACATGTGGCTCTTGTAGTTTTTTTTTTTGGTTAAGTTTGGCCCCAGTTTCCGTAGATCAACATTCTAGCTGTTCAATGTGCTTTTTTTTGCTTCAATAATAATAATCCATAAACAGATTTTTTGTCACAGTTCCTTCAATCCTTAACAATCAGGGAGAACAACCAAAATCCCATCAACAGTCCAGCCAGTTTTAATTTGTATTCTCCAACCAAGTGCTGCTATTGAGTGAGCTGTTTCCTCAACTATCGTGTGGTAATTATATACAACAAAAGAACTGGTTTTCAACTGGTTTTATAATAATAAACCAATAAAATAAGCCTCAAAGCTGTGCAACAGTCTCAGATATGATGAACAACACACTAAGTTAAGTTTTGTCATTTTCATCTATTAATTTGCTGATTAACGACATCTAAATGTCAAGGCTGTTGTGCCAAACTTGGTTTAAAATTTGATGATTTTATAGACCTCATGTTTACATGTATTTCATCAGCATTTCCTTGTTTATATTTCAATGTCAAATGATTGTACCTAAACACTTAAACCTAGTAAATTTGTTGCTTTTGTGCTATAATTCACTTTATAAGTGAGTTTAAGATAATGTAATATAAAGCAGTGCGACTGAACTTTTTAGTGGGACTTCATTCCCACAATATCAGAAACCGTTCCAAGTGATTATTTTGCTGCGATTCTCATCACAAGATCAAATTCCAGTTAACATATATGGACAAATAGAGATTGTTGCTAAAGTTTAAAAATAATAGTCACATTAAAAAGGAGGAAACTGTTTCTTGTGTCTAACCAAGGCAAAATGTACACTACACTTCTCAAAATGCCAAAATAAAAAGAGAACCAGTTTTGCTCTTGATAGAAATTTTACCAAACAAAGATTAAAAGAAATCAAATCAAGCATTAAATGCTGTTTAAATCCTGGTTTGTATGGGATTGCTCTTAAGTGGAGATCAGATAAAGAAGATGGGTTTCTAGTAAATTGTTCTTTAACTGGTGTCTTTGATTTAACTGTTTTATCTGGTACCTCAGTCTTGGCTTTGAGTAGAAAAACCGTAAAATAAACCAAAGTGAACAACTCACTGCAGCACATTTTAAAAGGAAAAACCACGTTATAAAAACACTACAGTCCAATCAGCTCATACGGAGGATCAGCCAAAACCTATACTGAAAAAGAGATAATATACTGTATATTACTGTTGCAAGTCTCTTACACTTATGTATTTATAGTCTTGGGGCTGCGTTCACAAAGCGTCAGCAGATGGCGGTGCTGATCCAGGGTCGCTGAGAGCGAGTTCGGACGTGACCTTTGACCCCGGGCCAGGATGAAGAGCTTTGTGAGTGCGGCTCCGGCGTGATTAAGTGTGGAAGCGTTTATATAAGACCAATACCACAGCACACAGTCACTGGCTGAAATGTTAGGCTTCATGTTATGAATGACTACAAAAAGATCCAAAAAAAATTTAAAAATGAAAACATACCAAAATAACGGCATGAGCTCGCTCGCTCGCTCGCCTTATTGATCGATGCTGAGAAATGGAGGTTGAATGATGAGTTATCACTAAACTTCAACAAGGCTGGTGGCGCTCGTTTTCCCAAGCCAGCGTTAAACTGGGCGGGTCGCGTCTTCTGTCACAGTTTCAGCTATTTCACTATTAATCTCAATGGGAGAACTACTGTATATCACAATGGTAAAGGTATGAGCTCAAAGACTACACTGACTTTAATGGAGTTTGGCCTTTGAATTGCTCAACCAAAAGCACTACAAGAGAACCAGCATCACATTTAAATTGAATACAAGGCTTGTGAAAATGTAACTGGTTGCAAAAACTGTCGAATTTCAATCTTTTTAAGATTTACATATATTTTATTCAAGCATTTTTAATGCAACTGTTTTTCTTAGTATATGTAACTTTAAAAGTGTTATTTGATTTATTGTGTGCATGTCTTTCAATCTAAAGGCATTTTTATGTTGGTAAGTCAGTAAAAATAAAAAAAAAGGTTTGACCTTGCTATTACCCTTTAATAAATATATAAAAATTTGACCGTACTGATCATGTTTTCTGATGCAATTTTAAGTTTTTTTTCATCTGTTATAGCCACAAACAAAGCAATGAAAGAGGCTGGTATTTTTTGTTGTGATAAGTTGAAAAACATGCCAATTTATTGTTTTTCATCAAAAATGGGAACCTCTAAGTAATTTTTTAAATATTATGTTAAGTATGAAGAATTTAAACAAATTGCTATTCGTGCTGGTTTTTATTCTGTATCTTGTTATTATTAATTTCTGTAAAAAGCATCTAAATCAATTATGCCATTACAAATCAATGGCAAAATGTATTTAGCTGTTTGGCTAACTTGGCTAACTTCCTGTAAAAACTACAAATTTGGCAGGAGGGATCCTCTCCAAATTTAAAGTAACTCCAAAATCTTCTAAAAATCCATTTTTATACATTAAACCTTTAAAACATAATAATCAAGATAGAAAACAACAGTGTTTGCTTACATGCTTTAAGTTCAATTGCTAGCATGTACAACAGCCGAAGTTCATATTACACAGAGATTATGATGCTGATTTTATTGTCTCATGTTGGTTTAAGTGAACAAAGAGCCAAACTCTCACAATGTCCGTATAATCTCTGAAGGAGTGCGCATGTTTCGTGAACAGGCACGTCCCGGCGTGACGTTGTAATCCTCTAAGGAGCTATATTTTCCCTGATTTTCCTGTCTTGGTTTTTTTTTAAATAAATTACTTCTCAAGATTTGGCAGATAAGTTAAGATTGCACTATAATTAGTTAATTCTTGTGCTATACCACGTGTTTTGTAAACACATTACCCCCACCCCGTACTCACTGGGGGCCCACCTACCTACAGTTTAAGAGGCTGTAATATTGCTAATAATTAGCATTTGAGGGGGAAGGTGGCGCGTTTGTTGTTCACAGCTGAGTGTTAGCGGTTAAAAATGAGCAGACGGGGGCGGGAAGGTGTTGAAATGGTGCGAATGTAAGTGTGTGTTTATTGCGCCGTACACCTTTGGGTGGTTAGACACACACTAGGCGTCATCAGGGGCGAACAAGCTAGCTGAAATTACCAACCTGTTGCTGCAGGAGTGTTGAATGCTCATTGAGGCGGCAACAGGAGGATTTAATCATGTGTGTGAATGTGAATGATTGTTTTTTTATGTTTAAATATTAATGAAACATTTAAACCAAACCCCTTCATTTCCACCTCAGTGTCTCAATGTTTTTCTCCCCCCCCATCCTAATCCACGTCATCACCACCCACCAACCCCCGTCTCCTTCTCGCTCTTTTTTTAAAATTTTATTTCATTTTAATCCGACCACTCGTTCTCGTCGAGCTCCGAGTCGTCGTCCGACTCGCTGTACTCCACGGCAATGCGGCGCGACAGGATGGTGGCCACATCGTTGCCGACGGGCTCCCTCTTCGCCTCCTGCTCCCTCTGCTCCTGCACCTTTCTCAGCTGGATACCTGGAGGGGAGGAGGGGGAGGTGAGGGAGCAGGAGGGGAGGGATGGAAGTTCGGAGGGGGGACGGAGGAGGAGTGGCGTGACTATAAATTCTGGTCCATCGCAACAGCTCAGACACAAGTGTGTCTAGTTTTAACATTGAGATTCTTTGACATTACCATTTAAAATCTACCGTACTTTCCGGACCATAAGCCACACCTGTATATAAGCCACACCCACTAAATTTAACAACTAAAACCACTAAAGCTGTCTTCTTCAGTGTCGGAATTTAACAGCATCGAAATTACTTCATCAAACACGTTCTCATTTATATTTGTCCGTAAATTAGCCGCATCAGAGTTTAAGCCAGAAAGTTCAAAGTGTCTGAAAAAAGTAGCGGCTTATAGTCCAGAAAGTGCAGTACCCTATTTCCTTTAAGCAAGTCAAAAAAAAAAAAAATCAAGATCTGTCTCATAAAATTCTTTAAGCTGTAGCCACATGTATGGGTGAAGGGGTTATGGCGTTGCTGAAGACCACTGTTGTCCATCAGACTGAAGAATAAAAATTAAACATGGCAACTGCAGCGGCCACCTCCTCAGTAATGAAACAAGGCATGTAGAAATCAACAGGATGTAACTCTACTTTTATAGGTGTAGTTTATCAATTCCCTATATCACAAAGAAAATGAAAAAAAAATGTATCTACAATTAAGGAATTTAAGTAAAGCTGGTCATGGTCAGGTCAAATACCTCCAGCTATCATTACTTTGCCATCAACTGATGACATCTGATGAACTGTAAATCAGAACCTACATCATAGGTATGCAAGTCAAGGTAGAAACCATGTAACCTATTTTGTCAAGCTAAGTCCGGTTTAACAGTGAACAAGCCAGCATTGTGTTCCTAGGTGGAGGTACTTACATATTTCCAGCCCAGTGTGGTGTGGCAGTTTTCACAGTAGATGTCGGCCACCGCGTGAAGCCCTGTGAGTAGCAGTCTCTCCTCCGCAGGGCCACAGCCGACGTTCACCCTGAAAACGAATGTAATGTCTATAAGACAGCAGCTTTTTTCTGATCACAGAGGATTTTACAGTAATTACAGTAATTATTCTCCATATCATGAGACCATTGTGACCTTAAAAGAGTAAAGGAACTACTTTCCTGAACTGCAGTCAGAGCTGTACTAAATAGCCTGAAGCTCTGCTCATAACAGTGACATTTGAAATTGTAGGTTATTGTGCGGATCACAGGGTTTTAAAATGTTGTGCAAGGTACAGACTACAGCAGACAGCTGCTCTGAGCCAGAATGAAACTTCTGAAGGAAATGCCCGAAGTCACACTAGATTCTGCTCTAGCTTTTGGGATTAAAAACTGGATTTATCCTTACTTCAACTTGTCTGCAGCAGTGAGCTGTGGAGCACCAATCTGTAATGTGATTAGTCTCTTTTTGTTGACCACTTACTAGAGAGGAAATGTACTTCATGAACATAGAATAGAGGGGAAACAGAAAGAATAGGAAGAAATAACAGAAAGAACCAGAATCTGATAAGTGCTGAGTTCAACCGTTGAAATACTGAAATACCCTTAAAAGCTGAAACACTGTGAATAACCCAGGGTAAAAATATGTTGTTGTGTTAAGGGTAAATACATCTTAAAACATAACAACAGATATTTGAAGCTTGTTTCAAAACCTCAATGGAAGCTCAAGATAAAAGACATTCAGTACAGTGCTAATTGCCGTAACTTCAAGGTTTAAAAAGAAAGATGCTGATGAACTTAGATTAAGCTCTAAAGTTATTTAATCGGCTCACAGAGAGCCTGTGTATTTCTGACCCACTAACCCAGAGAAGCGCAACTAAAGTGAACTGCCCCAACTTCAAGGTCCACTCTAGAGCAAATCAAATTATCTGTTGACAATGTGGTTTGTCCAAACTGGTCTGAAATCTGATACTGAGAATTTGGCTCAAAAAAGAACTAGAATCTATTTTAGAAATGCAATGTAGAGAAAACAAAGATGATCATAGATTTGCCAACTTTCTTTTATTCCTGAGACCCATTTAAGATTCTAATAATCTAATCTGAAAAAAAGATATTATGGCAAAGTCTAGTAAGTACACAGGAACATAGAAGGAAAGTGTTTTTTTTTTTAAACAGATGTATATACATATTTTGTAACACCTTCTAAAGTCATTTTATCTGCATAGTACTTATGGAATAAAAAATAAGATTTGAAAACACCTGAGATAAAACTTATTCTTGATGTGCTGATATGTAGTGATCATTAAAAATACTCACACAGAGTTGAAGAGGTAGGCTCTGCCTTGACTGCCTTGGAAAGACTGCGGGACACAGAAGAAAAATTAAATTAGAAAAAAAAGATAAGTGTTCACTTGACACAGCTCAGACACAACACGATATGAACTGTAGTTTTTCTAGCTTTAAGAAACATTTCTAAAATGACCAAAAAGTTAGGGAGATCTCGTTCATGTTTTACATAAGTCCAGTTTTTCCAGTATTACTACTTGTACACATGTGTGAGAATCATGTCGTGTTATGAGCCACCTGAAATGATAATCGACAACAAAAGAGTGGCAGCAAACTCACCTTGGAGATTAGATCGTCATGGTTGGCCAGGTGGGCGCGGCAGTGCACACAGCTGTAGCGACGGTGGCAGGAGTCCAGGTAAGCCTGGAACGTCTTAGCCTTTGTCAGCTTCACCATGTCTGAGGAGGAAGAGGGTAGGGGGGTGAAGGACTAATGCACATAGCTGTGCATTGACCACTGCTTGGTCATGTACACTGTGTGACTCTGAGACCCACTGGTTAATCATACATATGCACTTATGATTTTCATACCTACCTCCAGCAGTAAGGAAGTTGAGGACTTTAAAGACAGACAGGTTTTCCAGTTGCTTCTATCTCATAGAAATAAATAATGCAAATATTTCCCTAAAATAACCTGAAACAGATGTTAATAAACTGTGCCGGAACAATCAGTTAACTGATCAGAACACATTTATTTTTACAATTAATTTAGTCTATCAGATAATTATTTTCTGGTTACAGTTTTAATAATCCTTTGCTGGCCTTTGCATTTTATATCTACTTATATGAATGCAACTGGGCTAAGGCATCTTAAGTTTGACACTTTACTGACTAAGCTGATTAAAAATCCGGAAGCCAATACCTACCTGGACGCAGAAAATAAGAATGATCGAAATATGATTGAGAAAAGCACAATATTAACTTTACATGCATGATACAAAATTTTATAGCTGACACATTTGTCTGTTTGAAATCAACATGATTTACTCTAAGTATTTCCAACATTGAATCTATTTTTGATTTTATTTTCCTGACAGAAATGGGCTGCCATAAATTCCTGCACTAGCTAGTAAACAAAACACAGCAATCGATCAGTGACTGGCCAAGATAATGAGACAGAAAGACATTTTGACATCTGACAAAGCATTAATTAATGTAAACTAACAACAGCATTTGTGATTAATGCCGGAAAACTGGTTGGGACATAGTTTACCAACTTGTTTCCTGGTCCATAATAGTTTGCGCAAACAATCTTCGTTTCATTTGATGCAATCAATTATCAATCCTCTGCAACGTGTGTTGCGCCACTTTTGAACTGTCCAACATTTACAATCCCCACTTAGTTGCTAAATAATGACACACGTGCCTTCAACCGGTCATGATAACGTTACATCTGTGAGCTACGACAGAAATTGACAAGTAGTTGGCTCTGACCTAGCTTGCGTTTTAGCTAGCTGGCTAGCTTCAGTGTCAACATACAGCAGCTAACAGCAGCAGCACGAATGCGCATTGCAGGATATTCTCCGATGTCTGCCGACTCACCTGATAACCCCGAAGCTCTTCACAATCTACACAGCGGACCAGTGTGGTTGACAGCAGAAAAATCCTCCGACTGAAGCAGGTATCCTATGTGGTCTGCTCGGTCCGACAGTCGACCATGCGTTGGCGGCTCGGACAATAAAGGAAAACACAGACAGCCTGTGGTTGTTGCAGCGGAGACTATTACCCGCTTCTCTTTGGTGAACCAGAAACAGCTTTCAGAGCTCCACCTCGACCTTCGTTAAAACAAAAGCTAAAATCCAACAATACTGACAAGCAGACCTGATGACCGTGCGGCGGCCCCGGCGGGAGAAAAATGTGGTTTATTTATGAAAACACGCAGAGGAGGAAGTCCGAGGAGTGCAAAACAAATCCCCATCCACCAATGGGAGGCTGCGGTAGACGTTTAGAATGTGGGTCAGCCAATCAGATTCGACTTCACACGAGCCCTTTATGGCTATCAGTTGAGTTGGATATAGTTGTTGGTAGAGTGCCATTAGTGCTATTAGTGGGCTAACATCACTTGCTTGTGGACTACGGGTCAAAATCGTGTAGATTTTCTATTGAATTATAACACATACACTTAGTAGGGATCAAGTAATAGGAGTTTTTCAGTTGCGTGACAAGATTCAGGAAATATTTAATAACCTTGGACAGGAAGGATGGGGAGGGTGAGGGGTGTATGCAGGCATGTAGTCAAGAGGTCCAAATATCCCTGGCAGAGCACTAACCACCAAAAGACATCTTACCAACTCTCCAATAAAGTCTGCAAAAGATTCTCACTATCTAAAAACACAAAACTCACAACAGTTTACATTTTATCGATGAATTAACTTTTTAACAATATTTATCCGTTTTCTTCTCCCTACATAATGATGGAAATATTGTTTGAAAAGCAAGACTGTAATCTCAAAATTATTTGATCTATAAAATGAGTTCTAGGTGACATTTGTCTTACCAGCAGTCCAAACACAAGATATTCAGTTTATTGTCTAAATTTAAGACAAACAGCAAATATTTACATTTAATAATGTTTATATGTAAATGATTTTTAATATTTAAATGATTAATAAATTATCAAAATTGCTGCTGATCCATTTTCTGGCAGTTGATCTATCAAATACTGTAGTTGCCCTCCCTCCAGATAAGTACCATAAGGTTTTTGTTGCCCAGAAACAAAAGACAAATTTTTAAGATATTTAGACCTACATGTGTGATATGTTGTTCTAAGAAACACCTGATGAAAATAATAATAATAATCTAAATGATTACTGATGGCCTGCTTTCTGTTTCTTCAATTGCAGCTACAGCTCTGGTTGTGCGAACACAAGTGCTTAATTTCTCTGCTGAGTCATTTATTCAAACCTTTGGTCTTTGCATCTACTGTATTAAAGACCTCAGTCTGCACTGATCCACTTATATTCCTTTAACTTATTTGTCACACGGCAAGGCACAGCCAAGCAGGTCAGAAAAATACAGCCTTTGTTCCACCAACCCACTGGTTGATTATTATCACAGCAGTGTGGCTGGACTTTGACCAAAGCATGGCAAAACTAGGACACATGTGAGGCGTTCTGCATATGTAAACCCTCCATTTATACATGCACATAAAGCAGATGAGAGACTGGATTTAACACAGATATGCAACCTTGTCTGGATATCCTACATTTTTATCACTATGTTCACTTATATGGATATATTTATATTTATATTATCCCTAAGTGTTTTTCTCTTTATTTTGAAACCCAACATTTGTGTTTTTTTATCTTTATCTTTACACCACAAAAAGGAATATAAAAATTTAAACCCATGTGAATTCTCCATGATGAATTATTAAATAGTTAATTCATCAATCAATTAATTAATTAATTTACTAAATTCAGCACTAACTCAAACTGAATTAATAATGTGGTAAAATACACAGTCAGATACACAGTCAAAATAAAGTCACGCTTACTGACTTATCAGGACAAATACAATGTCAGGTGACTTGGTCCAGCTGGTTAAATATTCACTTCAGCTGCAAACACTGGACACACCTATGACAACTTTTTCTCTTCTGGCAACTGAAATGAAACAAAACTAGTATCAACACATAAATACCACCAGAATCTTACCTCTTTTGAAATCTAGCATCCTAATTCATCTATCAAAAATAGACATGAAAATCATTACACATTCATCAATTAATGCGAACTGTCCTGTTTCATATATTTTTTATTTATCACTCATATTTTTCTCTTAATACACAACATAGAAAATGGAAAATTTCCATTTGCTGCATCAGAGAAATTTGGCTCTACAGAATCATTAAAACTTCAAGTTTCTTAACAAACTAAAGCCACTATCTGCCACTACGGATCAATAGCTAGGATGCGGCAGCTCAGCCTTGGTTAAACTTACTTTGCAGTGTTACCTTTAAAAATGAAATTGGTCTTTAATCACAAGACAGGCCCAGAAAATAAACTCAGACCCCACCCTTGTCCTCCACCCTGAGTACCAGCCCCACCTTTCAGGGAATTACTTTATAGTCCCAAGTGCAAAAACCTATTTGTCCTCCTGTCTGTCAAAGCCGTAAAGAACAAGCTAGCCAAAGCTAATCCTTTGTAAATGCTGCATCTTTTCTATTTTAAACTGCACAAAGAAACTGTGATAGTTTTGTGTATTTGACTATGCTTTAATCTTAATATGAAAACTGAAGGCCTGTTATACAAGGACAATGAGCAATTTGATAGTAGTAATCTTTAGATGTGTATGTGTGTGTTTGAGAGAATGCATGAAGACCGATAACAGTTATATGTACTGTATGCAAACACTACATTACTCATTATTTTCATACAGTTCCTGCATGTGTCCAGGATAAATTCCTTCAAACAATAAATTCTTTCTTATCTTATCTTAAATTATCTCACAGGGTACCGGTTTGAAACAAGGCTAAAATAAACAGGGTAGTCACACTGTATCCAAATGGTATCCAAATAAACATTGCTCATAAAAATTATCCCTGTGCTATGAGCATGCGGTGCCCTGCCCTTACATGTATTCTCTTTTTTTAGCACTTTTTCACCTCATTATTTTTTTTCCACTGTCTTTCTCTCATATACAGTGCTTAACAAATTTATTAGACCACCTGTCCCTATTTGTCTCAGAGACCATCCAGCATCATGAAGTGCT
>JAPZDV010000016.1:13810234-13820900 GCA_029814665.1 Acanthurus lineatus
GGCCACTTTGTGTGACATCATTTAAAAAACGCAACTTTTGGCCGTCACACTCAAGCTGTGCTGTTTTAAACTCAAAACTCAGTTTGATTTCCCTCCCTCAGGTGATAACGGTTATCTGCCCAAGCCAAGAAAAAAATAAAAATAAAAAAACCCTCTAACGGACGACACACTCACAACACACTCACAACACACTCACACACTCTGCGGCGGGTCGCGGCTGCAGGGCCGAGCTGCTGGAGGAAGATTATTGTACCAACAGAGGGAGATCTGGGAAATCATCACGGTAGAGCTGCTGTTAATAAAAAAAAAGAAAAAAGTCCATCCTGAGCGTCACACACCTCTGTGAAGCCGAAGATTAGACGGCAGTGAGTGCAGCGTGAGGCGTTCGCTGTCTGTGTGGGGAACGGAGGAAATGAGTGGAGGAATGTCTATTTTTTCAAGAGGTTGTGTGCCATTTTTTCCTCTTTAACAGGACTTTTTTTTAGTTTTTTTTGGACCAGGAAGAATGTGGGAAATGTTTTCTGATCACTTCATGCAGGATACTTGTTATTTAGATTAATTGTATAACAAATTGAAGTTCTTTGCATGATGGAATTACATTTTTCCCATTTTTACTGCATTTCTGATCCATATCCATTAATGTCTTCTCATGCTATAAGCCTTATTTTTTTTAAAAAAGTCTGTTCTCACATTATTATATCTGCCTGTTTGGCACAAGAGAAAGTTGTCGCCATGAATATTAAGTGTAGAAATGCAATTTGCAAAGCCGATGACCCTGATGAAGGCCACAGGCTGAAACTCGACGCTCAAATGAAGTTGTTCTTTCGACTGTAAATGCAATTTTTTAAAAATAAGAATGTGCAATAAAAATTAAGTCATTAAAACTTCAGCAGAAAGCAGGGGGGGGATATGTGAACATATAAGGGACTGTTCAGTGTTTATAATGTAGTAAAATCATTCTGTAACATCCTGGTATGTAAGCTGCAGTCGTTCTTCACCTGCGAGTCAAATAAAGTGTGTTGTTACACCGGAGAGGATCTGCAAGGATCTCCTGTTGGATGTTTTGTTGCTAATCCTTGAGCATTGATCGCTGTAAGCCCCTACAGCCTTCAATCACAGCAGCATGTAGCCGTGCAGAAACCGTCGGAAGGGGTCAAGGAAATGTCGACGGGGGGGAAAAAAGAGGAGATTTCTTTATAATTCCAGAAGCAGTCGGTTGTGAAGGGCTGCAGAAGGTTGTGAAACTCCACCTGATATCCGGAGGCGTCAATCAACTTATCTCTCGCAGCAGCTTTTCCTTGCGTGTGTTTGTTTCTGAGCTGATAACACCGGGATGAATTCCTGTACACTTAAATCAAACACGGTCAGCGGTGTAAACGTGATCGTGAGACGAGATAGCTGATGCAAACATTTGCTCAAAGCTGCGACTCGCAATTGAAGCATTTTTATTTAAAACACTGTGGAACTTTTGCACGACAGAAAACTGTTGCAACATATTAAAAAAATGCCAAGTAATAGTGCAACAATGCAACCAAATGTCAGCAATGCAGCATCTTTGCTAAGTTTGCTAATGTTAGCTTACATTACAGTTAATGCTAGTGTTTGTTTTTATGCTTGTAAGAGGACGTTTTGGTGACTTGTTCTTTCAAAAGTTACACAAAACTGAGTCGTGGCCGTTAAACAGAGGTTTTAAACAGATGTTCTCGAGTTAATACAGATGTCAGCGGGGCTTGACGGCGTGTTTCAGACTGCAGAAGAGAGCGACGTCGAGTTTTAAAATGCATAACACAGGCAGAATAAACAATTACATCCATCTGCTGTTTTCCTAAATTAGACCAGCCAAGTGAAGTAAAAAAAAAACAATGATTCACCTCACTGATTTACACAGATTTCACCCCCTGAAAACTATCTGGGTCGTACGAGGAGGTGTGAATAATTAAGTGGAAAAGTGAAGAAATGGAGATTATTTCCAGCAGTGACTTGACTGAAACGTGGCCCGGATAAACTCTGTCATGTGATACTGCGGTTAATTCAGCCACTGATGAGCAGAAATGTACAAGTGATGCTCAAATTTACTTAAATTTCAGCGTGTCTGTGGGCTAAGAAGCGTATTTTGGAAAAAGATGAGTGCTAAAACCAATCTTACAGAGTGAAAAACAACTTTTCTGACAAGCACAATACGTTATAATTTGTGCACAGGCACTTTTTTGCATTTTAAATTCATCACAAAAGAGGAAACTGTTGCATCCAGATTAGCTCTTCAGCTTCACTGAGAGCAGGTGCATCAGTTCAAAGTGGTTTAAAGAGAAAAAGAGAGGAAAATTACACACAACTAAACTCTAAAAAAAGGCAAAAAAGAGGGCTGAAGATCTCTTCATAATACAGTGCGCCTCCTGTCGGAAGTTTCTTTGCTAATCCTTTACACACTGCAAATTTCCCAGCTGTGGGATTAAACAAGGATTATCTAATCTTTAGCATTGATCGCTGTAAGCCCTCTCAGACCTCAATCTCAGCTCGATGTTGTGGTGCAGAACTTCCCGATGGGTCAAGGAAATGAAAAGAGGAAAACTGGGATTTCTTGCGATTTAAAGAGCAGCCGGCGGTGAAGAAGGGAGAGTGAAGTATGACTCTACTTTAACGTGTCAATCATCTCCATCTGTCAATGCAGAGGGGCAGCTGGAAAGGTAATCGAGTATTTTTACTGTCAGAGTCGCCAGTAAGATCCCAGTTAGGACGGAAAGAAGAAACACAGATTATTTTGCTGATTTTTTGTGTGTCTGTTAAGTTAAAATTAGGCTTGTTAAACAATAATTAAGCAAAAAAACAAGAAAAATAGATGTAAAAACATTTTTTTAGTTGATATTTTATCTGAAAAAGGCTTATAAAATGATTCAAACTTTGCTGCTTATGTAAATTTCCCTGCTGAAACAAACTCTGAAAGGCTACTCTGTCAGACCATCGCCTCCTCAGGTACAAACTGGCATTACAGGTTGACTAAAGGCTAGCTAGTTAGCATGCTAACTTAGCTGTTTATATCGGTGCCACACAATATATCTGCATCAGAGCTGTAACCTCTTTACATTCAGTAAAATATGTCAATTTTTTATGTTTTCAACTGAATTTCTGTCAATATTTCACACCTTTCTCCTTCCAAGTTCACTTTTTATTTCTCCTCTGATAAGATATAATCAAAATAAGTTTATTTTATATTTTAAAATTCTGACAGGAGTTAAAAATGAACTGATATCTTTAATAAAAGACGTGTATTTCTTATTGTCATCAGGATCAATCTGCTGTGTCTTAAAGGGGTTAATGTGCTAATGTGATGACTTAGCACTGAGTTTCATTTACTGTAGGAACAGAGGACGTAATGATAAGCTCAGAGAGTCTGTGTGTGTGTGTGTCTGTGTGTGTGTGTGTGTGTGTGTGTGTGTGTGTGTTTGTGTTAAGATATGGAAGCCCTCCTGGGTCTTAAAGGGCACAAAACCACATCAACAGAAGCCGGAGGTCAGACAGACAGACAGACAGATAGAGGGAGGGAGGGCTGAGAGGAAAGTTTTAAAAGTCATCTGATCCCTCAACACTTTCCTCAGAGGGAGGCACAACTCAACCCCCCCTCCATATCCACAGATCACACACACTCACAAACACACACACACTTGTTTACCCAAAGCTGTTGTAAAGCTGAACAGGTTGCTGTTTCAAAGGAAGATGAGGATGAAAAAGCAAAGCGAGTGATCAGACGACAGGGAAATTAAAATGAAGAGAATTTTCGCCCTCATGTGCCGTAAAGATCATGTGTCATGATCCAAAGTGACATTATTATGTAAAACTACAGCTCCCAAGGTCAAGAATTCATCGTAAAGACCAAGTTAACATGAAGGAAATGTCCCTAAAGTTGTAAAAACAATAGAAATCCAAATAGATGCATTTCCAGTTACAAGTGGGCTCGACTCATCTGTGACTAAAGGAATGAAAGCTCCAGAAAAATCAATTAATGGATCTTTTATCAAGATTTCAGATATTTGTGAATCAATCTTAGTTGTTTATATTTCTGTAATAGCTTAAAATTATTAATTTTGATGAGTTATTGCATCTTAAAACCTATTTAATTCCTATTTAACTGTCCTAAAGCTTTGATATGAAATGAGAAAAACAAAATAAACCTTAAAATATCAACATAAAATGAGATAAATCTCAAGACCTGAAGAGCTGCAGGGCACCTCTGTGCATTTTAACACCTTTTCCTATAATGTGAAACCTCTTATTGAACATCATTAATCCTGGTTGTCTGTCTGATTAGTTATTCATTAAAAAAAATCATTTTAATTTTGCGCACAGAGACTGCAGTATCTCTCTCTTTACCTCCACTGTCTGCATGTGTGCAGTGTTTTCCATAGATTATATCTCCTGGCTACTGCTAATAATGGCTGTGATGCACTCTCAGATGACATAATTCGGTCATTTGCATGTCTTTTTTGCTGCTGATGAAGACGAATATGGAAAAAGTGCCGCGATCACCTCTGGGGATCTGAAAAAGTAATAGGATGCAAATCGTTTCTGACTGTAACAATAAGCAGCCAGACGCTTTGAGCGTCAACAAACACGATGTTTCCAGTGTTTCAGGAAGTCAGTAGGTGGTCTGATGGTGGTTCTTTGGAGAAATGGCCGATGGGGTCTCAAAAAGAAGTCATTTAATCTAATAACAGTCATCAGTGTGGCAGCTCTATAGAGGACGGGAGAGTTAATACAGTTAAATAAAGTGCAGAATCACAAGTGCAACCTCGTTAATGACTGTAAAGCTAAATCTTCACCTCTTTGACACATCTTGTATGAGTATCAGAGGTGTAAAGATCCTGAAACTGAGACCGATGTGAAGATACAAACGTCCACAACTGTGACTTCCTCACAACTGCATCTTTTGGATGGTTGATATATTACATTTTTGAAACAATTTCTCGCTTTTCTTTAGTTTTGCTATGAAAATGCTCTGCTGTGAAGCTCCAGAAATGCTTTTTTGTACTATGACACTTAATCCAACTTTCCATCAACATGGGGGTGGTTATTATTATCACCCCTATTAAGAAATCAAGAACTATTTCTTTGAGATTTTAAAACTTGAAATCTGCATGAATACACACTTAAAGAGGTAAATTACTTAATGTGTCTTTTTGTGATGTGGGTGAACTGACCTTTTTAATCTCTGTCATGTCTTATTTTGACTATAAACTGCTGTTTGACTCTTTTTATCAATAGAGCTAAGCTGCCTGTATGGATTTCTATTAATCTAAGCAAAGAAAAAGGTCATAAATATCTAAAAAAACAACAGTTGTCTACCTTACAAAGCCTTAATAAGAACAGAAAATGCATGCAAATCCACCCATAACTGATGTCGTATGATCTTATTAAATGTGCTTGAGTAACTAGAATTTTACTTTGTGAACTTACTGCATTTAAATAAAAATATTGTTAATCTTTGTTCGTGTCTCTGTGTGCAGTGAGTAAAATCCTCCCTCAGACTGTAAAACGTGCTCATCGTGAGTTCTGACCTATAGAAATGGTCCAGACGGCTGCGATCTTCATCATGGCTTTGGTTCTGGAGTTGAAGCGGCTGTGTTCGATGGGGTTGCGGATGGCGACGTATCGGTCCAGGGAGATGGCGCACAGGTGCATGATGGAGGCGGTGGAGAACAGGACGTCCAGGTAGATCCAGATTGGGCACAGAGCGCTGGGGAGAGGCCAGGCGTAGTCTGAAAAAAACAGGTAAAGAATGACAAGAAGTTATGTGTTTACAGTTTTATTCACCAGTTTACTTTCAAATGACTGAGAGCAAAAAACACGGCTGGCCTTTTGTTTTTTCTTCACTGCTGCTGAAAGCGGTGATGTAAATAAATTCAATCTGTTCTGAGTGAACATGAATGTCATCGGGGGTCAGCAGGGTATGAAGGCTTAAGATGCAGCATGCAGAGGTCGACTGGACTTTAATTAATCAGAGCACATCAAAGCAACAGCTACACTCGACATGCTCCCAAACTTCCCAGTTCTCATAGGGATCGGGTTAAGACGGCGGTTTGATTACAACATTAAAATGGTTTATAATCATCAGCCTGATTCTTAAAATGAAGGCGATTAGACATGTGGACACTTCTGTGGTCGGGGTGTGGAGGTTAAAATGAGATAATAATGCAATTGTTGCCAGCAGGGAGGTGAAACTCTGGTTTACAGACTGTTTAAAAAAGACATTGTGATTTATATCTTTCTGCACAGGGCCAATAAAGAGTGGATTAACGGCGTATGGATGGATTAAAAAATTTGAGAATAAAAGCTTCGCCGTGCCTGAGGGTTCGTGTGAGAAAAGCCTTTACAGCTTTGTAGACTCAACATCCGATGCGTCCTGCTGATACTTAGATAAATAAAAAAAAGCTGGCAAACTAATGAGGAGGACATGACAAAAGGGAATTGTTGAGTAATAATGTTAATTAGGCTCATTTCGAGAGAGAACAAATGTTTTTGATGATGAATTTTCTCAATATTGCAGCCATATTGGAGAAATGGGAGTCATTTAACGAGTTAAAATGGTTTTTAATTTCAATTGTCAACAAAAGACTTAATTTATATTTATCTGACTAACTGCTAATGATCAACATGTTTGAATCATCACTGTGTATGTTAGCTTGTTGCTATTAGCATTCTGGTTTAAGCAGTGTTGTGCAGCCTGACAGGAAGTTGTTAGCATGTCAGTACAATGCTAATCCTCTGAGAGGCACTGCAGGGTTTTTCATAGTAAACTGGTACTGAGTTGACGCTCCTGCATGGACATAATATCCTGCTTGATGATGAGAAAATAGCTAGTTTTGGCTAGTTCTGGTAAAAGTTTTTATTTTACTGCAGAGTTGAACCAAACTGGCTTCAGTTTTATTGTCATTTTTATCAACTAAACCCACCCACACCTGCATGATTTGGGGTAAGTTGCATACAACAGATGCACACTGGGATGACCAAAAATTTTGGGAAGGTCAAGGGCAGACTTAAAGGATTCAAGGTTTCTCTGTTTGGTGGAAAAAAAACATCAAACACACCCTCCACTATGGCCTCATGTTTACGGGAATGAAATAACGTGCCCTCTAGGCTGCAGCTCCAGTGGAGAAAACATGATGCAATGTCATATAAGGCCCGTGCCCTTCCTGCCCCTCAGAGTCCACCGCTGATGTAAAAGCTCATCAGCTGTAAGTAAAACGCTTGTTTAACTCCCAGCAGGAAGCAGAGTCCACATTCATGTTTGCTAACAATGAACAGCCATGTTTTTTTCCCCTCTGTTGATTCCAGAGGCTGAAATCCTTCGTTATTGTTCCCCTCCACAAAAAAGTGAAAGGTCACAGCCAGCAACGGTGTGACACAGTGTGGAGCTGCTAGCAAATAGGTATCCAAGCTCGCTGCTCTGCGGGGCGAACAGTTCGGTTCATGAGGAATAAAATTAGTCTCGATTATCTCAGCGGTGGGCCATTGTGCCGCCTGGGATGCCGACACAGCAGCTGAAGTAACTAACAGAAATACAGCAGGGAGCGATTTGGCAGAGAGAATTAAATCAGTGGGTTAACTTTTGCTTAAACTGGGGTAAAAGAATTAGCTTAAGTGGTTGCCTTGCAGGCTAAAACGATATCCTGGCTTTGTTCTACCAACCAGGAGGTAAAGTTGATAAGGTAAAGATTAAAATTCAGCAAGTTACTGTGAAAGAAATCCTAAAAGAAAGCAAAAAAACTCGGTGTGTAAATCAAGTGGCGTCCAACTATGAGGCTGCAGTTTGCAACCAACTAGCCCTCCGCTCATCCACCTTCCATTTATTTTGGAAAACCTGATCCAAAAAACATAAAAGCCTTTCTAAAGAGCTAATTTCTGGTTTGTCCATTCTGGGGTTTCTGCAGAAACAAGGCAGTACAACATGGTGGACTCTGAGGACCAGCTCCCTCCGTATATTTTAAGACTCAATCTAAGGTAAGATGAAGGGATTTCCGGACTTTTCAGTTTGACCCAAACCAAAATAGCAGGTTTGAAACCTCCCCTAGTCCATGGTCTGGATCAAAAAACTGAGATTTGGTTAAACAACAAGAGGTGGTCTCAGTCTAAAAACAAACTGAACCATGGTTTGGTTTGTGTCCAGTGTGAAAGCAAATGTTCGGACCTCCGGACCTTCGTACTAATGACAGGGAGTTATGGCAGGCTAACGTTACCTGGAGGCTACAATGGAAAACCTACGTAACCATTACCAAAACAAAAAATAAGCAGAGGAACTACATGGAGGGAGGAGGAGACCAAATGCCTTATTAATGCCAGAAAAATCTCATAAAACTACAATCAAACAAGGTATTTTTAATGCACTGATGCCAGACGTCCGCCAACAAACCAATCAATGTAAAGTTTACAGACACGGAACCTACGTACTTGCTGCATAAAATTGCAGTGCGAAACCGAAACCGACCAGAACGAAAACATGAGTCATACTTCGAACCTTTGTCCGGACTTTCAGGTGTGAAAGCCTGAAAGTGTCTTATTTCAGGTGATTATACACTGAAAAACCAAATTTTATTTAAAATTTTCACCAAAAGATCCCCTAAATTCTACGTTCATGTTGGACTTTTAAACTACTCCAAACATGAACGTGCCATTTCAAAGAAACAGAAACAAACCTTTTCTTTTGTTTCCATGAGACACAATTCTGCCTAAAGCTTTTCCCTGTCTGGAAATATCGTAACAAAATGAAATGTAATCTGCACCTGAAGAACTTCGGGGGAAACTTATCGCGCTCCCGTGCACCTCTGCTCTGTTTTATTTCCAGCTGTGTCAGCTCTCCGAAGAGTGCGCATATACTGCAAACTCCGTCTTTCTCTGTGTCTTTCTCCACCTGCAGCTATTTATATGAGCAGTCCTTTTTTTCAGCAGAGGACAAGACCTGCAGCCAGTCACACACACACACACACACACGGACACACACACACGGACACTCCTTAGCTTCATATCGGACTCGCAGGACAAGTAGCACATATGTGATGCATGTGGAGTGAATCACGCACTTGTGTGTGTGTGCATGTGTGTGTGTGTGTGTGTGTGTGTGGGAGGCTGCTTGCGTAACTTCTCAGAGGTCAAACATTCATTGGGGGCACTACATGACACACACACACACACACACACACACACACACGAGGTGTTACTCAGCTGGCTCGCGGCTGCGTCGAGTTTTGTGGTAAAAACACACTGAGAGACTCGAGTCTGCAGCAGCTAAACTGTGTTTATAAAAAACACTAAAACTCGCCATTAAAAACAAAACAAAACAGCATTTTGCCTCTCTAATAAGATGCCGAACCAGCGTGTCGCAGGAATAATGCAGTAAGATTATGATTCAAATGTATAAATAGTTCAGATATCAGTCGAGGAGGAATTTGAGGTGACCATTTATAGGTCGGAGTGTTTTTTTTAGTCTGTTATTTTTGCACGAGGTCACACTGCCTTTCCGACAGAGAAGGTTTTCTCAGGTCGAAGCGTTGGAGCAGCTACAAACACCAGCTGTTTGCTCTATTACATCAATTAGGCGGATGATATCACAGGCTTTAACTGATGTTCCAGATGTGGCGGCGACACATATCAACACCCAAACGCACTAAATGTCATGTAGTAGCTTCAAAACTGCTGTTCAGGTTTACAGGGATTTTCAAAAGGTGAATCTGTCAGGATGTCCCTGTATTTATACTCATTTATTATTCCAGGGATGCTGTGAAAAAAAATAGGTATTTAAATGAATGTTTGTAATTTAATTTAATATCTGTTTAAATGGATTAACCCGACTTAAACACAGCCTAGCGTTAAAAACCGTTCCAACCAGATGATACCTAAAAAATGCAGTTATTTCACTCTGACTTTAGATACTTTAAATTAAATACTCAGATACATTTAATAAAGTGTCTAATCTTAACTTTATAATGCATTTTATTAAATTTAGCAATGTATTTTTAAAAGTATAGTGCTTAAGTAAAGTTACTGGCCTACAATGTCTGTTAAAAACGACTTTTCTACAACATCTGCTTATTGTGCATTATGGTGCGAGTGATTGATAAGTTAATGGCCTAAAGTAGATGGAGTCATTATTTGGAAATCCTAACACATTTATTTGTTGCTACTGTCCCTTTCTACATTAACACACTTAGTCCAGTGGTCATAGATCCCTTCTTGGTAAAAATTCAATGTCTTGGACCTGCAGAAAGTGCATCATCACTGTCAAAATGGTGACATTGGAGCTTTTTCTTCATCATAGGGAAAAGGAAGTGGCCAGAAGGAGCCAAATCAGGTGAAACGGTTGGTTGTAAGACGAGTTCGAGTCCAATTTTCTGGTTGTCTGATATTTCTGATTCTCTCAGGTGGTGCTAACTTTGAATTTTCAATCATGCAAAACAGAAAATACCATAAAAATTGACTTTAAACTTTCTGCACAATCACTCAAAGAGTCAAACTGCATGTGCATGTGAGGACAGCTGTATAACTCATCTCCTTCTTCCTCAGGCCATGAACTTATCAATCAACCGTAGTCTATCACATAAGCAGTATCTAGCTAATTTCCTGTCTTTTTATTAAAGATTTTTTTTGTTCCATTTAAATTTTATCTCCTGGAAAGTTGAAT
>JAPZDV010000016.1:13823498-13843226 GCA_029814665.1 Acanthurus lineatus
ACATCCTCTGGTGTCACAGGATTACTCTCCAAGAATTTAGACAAAAGATGGATCACATTAACAACACATGTTTAAAACTTCTTCTTCAAGGGTTCGTTCTAAGGTAACCAAACTATAAGCTGCAGTGATTCCTTTTACATGAACCAGCTGTAGTTGTTTAGTTGGAGCTGAAGGGGGAAACAACAATAGTGGCAGAGTGAGCTACAACATCTAGGAGAATGACAGAGCCTATGTTATCATAAGCACATTAACATTAACTGTGTAATATCACTTACTGCCAGAGGGGGGAGACAAAAATTCAGCACTACAGTCACAGTAAAATGGCTTGATTGTTGAGATATGACTCTTAAATGCCTTTAGCTAACTTGAAACTTGAAAGCAAAACATTTAAAGCTAAAATTATAGATTAGCAAGCTCTGGCAACACACCTTAAATATTTACAGTTTTGGCTAATAAATTGTAAGAACTTAATCTCTGACATGTAAAAACATTGCTTTGAAATGTCAAACTACCTGGAAATGGACAGAATATGAAAATTTAAAAGCATCTTCTTTGTTAAATGAAGGCTTGATACTTGACTTGAGCTTGTTTTTAGTGACTTGACCTAAAACTCATAATTATCCCTGAGCTTGTTGCAATTGTGAAACATCTATAATAAGTGAATCAGAATGCTTTTAAAGGGGGCTCCAGATGTGACAACAGCTTAAAACTGAAGCTAAACGAACTAAAAGGGCTTTAAGTTCTTAGAAATAAGAAATTATGGGCATCAACCAGCATTACTGTCCTTGAAAACTGCAAAAGACAGCCCTCACTATCAGTCGTGATCAGCTCTGTGAGGGTGACATTTACAGGTCCGTGGAAAGAAATGAACCCCTCCTTTGTGCTGTTAACACCGAGACCTGGCTGAAATGTTAGAAGGCAGTCTGTCTTTACTTTAAAGTTTTTAATCAACATTGGAAAAGCAATTCAATAGACAGCCCACCATATAACAACCCGACATCGTATTAAACTGATGTGGGCGTTCATGCTGAATCCTGGCAGGGATTCTGTAAGCAACAACAGCAGCTGATGGCTGGTATGATATTGCAATTATCAAGCTGGCATCCCCCTGCTTTTGAATCACTTAAAAATCTTACAGTGTGCAATGTCTCAGAAAAGCAATCATTATTTCAATAATTGCACCGAACAATGTTTTTGAATAATAACAGGGTGCGTGTCACAGTGTGTTGGCAACAGCTGGCGGGTCGATGTCGGAGATCAGGCGTAGAAATCTGCAGCGCAGACAGTTTAAATATTAGCTGTGACTTATAGGCATGTATCTGTCTCTACATTATTAAAGTAATAAGCTGAAAAGAACAAAATCAATGCATGAATACACAGGAGAGTGGAGCATCTGAAATTGTATTGAACTAGACTGTAAGCCAATCAGATATTTCTACATACTGAGAATCCATTTAAATGCCTTTATAAAACTTGATTCTAGCATGAGGTGAACTCAGAATGCAATTTTCCTCATCTTTGACATCGTATGTTTTTAGTTCTGTTAATTTTCTTTGATTTTTTACAGCAAGAAACTACATATTTAAGGGACCAGATCAATACACAAAAAATCCAATGAGAATCACTCTTTAAATGGGGACTTCTTGTAAGAAGTAACCCCCAAGCACAGCCTTGCAGAGCTGCTAGCATTGCTGTGCTGATAATGCAATTTTGCATTGAAGTGAACACACTAAATTTGATTTGATCCACCTCTATTGTGTTTGAGTGGTGGCTGAAATCTCAGGAGCAGATCCTATAAAGCCTTGGAAATAAAGCCAGAACTATCTTGATAGCTAGATATTGCACAGGTAAGTGAGAAAAAAACATTTGATTTGGGTGAATGGACCCAAAACTTGTGTTTACTGCTCAAACATCATTTGCTGAGGTATTATTCTATCCGTATTTTTGTTCTCAGAGGATTTTCTTCCTGCTGTTATCAGGTTTATTTTGAAATGTTGTTCTTCTTCTGGTGAAAACAGAATTAGGGAAAAGGATGCTTCAGGCCACTTCAATTGTCCTGCTTACTGATACACTGAACTGAACAACTAGAAGAACAACTTGATTGAGACATCCAAAAACTGACTTTCACGCTGTGCATTTGCTTTACATCCTGTAACGTTAAGAACTGGAGCTTTGTGCATTGTCATAACTTACCATAGAGGATGTTAATGAGGGAGATCGGCATGACCAGGATGCCCACAAGCATGTCCGCCACCGCCAACGACCTCAGGAAGAAGTTGGTAGCGTTTTGAAGCTTCTTCTCCAGTGACACCGCCAAGATCACCAGAATGTTTCCACCAATGGTCAGTGCGATGATGATGAGTATGAGCAGCGCCGGCCAGTTTTTCTCCTTCATCACCTCTCTGGTGACTGACTTCTGGGTAAAATTGTCCAGACCTGCACTCATGGCTGCCGCACCTCCGGCGCTGCCTCCGAGTCCTATTCCCCATTGAAGGGTTTGGTTGAGGTCCAAGGGGTTGTTGCTTGGCCAAGCCATCCGACCTCCAACCTCCAGGGAAGAAGTGGTGGTGCTGAAACCGCCAAGAAGGGCCCTTGCTGGGCCACTCATCCCAAAAAGATACCCCTACCCTATTGGAGGCTGAAGAGGAAGTTTCAATTCACCCTCTTCAACAGCAGAGGAAAGAAGACGGTGGAGAGCGAGATGTGCTCAACATTAGGGGAGAATACGGTGTGAACTCTCCAAAAGTTTGTGCCACGTAAACCACCATAAATAAGGGAAGAATGATGAAAAGAGGATCTGGAAAGGGGAATGGGAAAGACAGGGGGTGAACAACAGGGGGTGAGCTTTGGGGATAGGGAGAGTCAGGGAACAGGGGATTTGGAGGAACTACAAGTGGTTTTTTTTTTTTTGTTATATTCCAATAAAGTCTTGCTAGCTGCAAACAGCCTCAAATTGTTCCCTGAAGTTTAAATCTTCCATTTCTTGCCAACAAATCATTGGCGACGAGTTCTCAAGGTGTACGCTGAGCCAAGACGTCTGGTGATTCTGCCTGATGATCAGTCACATCCACCTCCTGATGGAACTGGGTGTTTAAGAGTTTTGAACTGAGAGCCGAGGACTGATTTACTCATATCCATCGCTGCTATCTGTTCCAACCGACAGATCTTTGCTAGTTAGTCTGCTGATGAGGATCAATCAGTTCTGATATCTGCATTCAGTTGATGATCCAAGGCGTTGCAACAGGCTTCTCTTCATTCAGGTCAATGCCTGATGAGGTTGATCTGTGGAAGGAGCCAACGGAATAAAAAACGGATTACTTCCTTTGAACTGTTTGCATGATTTGTATTCATTCATTTATTCATTCATTCGTTTAATCAATCAAACTTCATCTCTTGCATCCTCCTAGCAGTCTTAACATCTGAACAATGTCAATGCATTAATTGATCACTCCAACCTTTCTATCGCCTTTCATTCATTCCTTTAATCGTTCCCTCTCTTTTCCATTAGTTTTTTTAAACTTCTTTGGATCCCTGATCAATTTTCCATTTTCCTTCATCCCCACTCACTAACTTCCCTCTTTTTATTCTTTAAATCTCCCTCTTGGAATGCCATGGCAGCCATACTGGTTGCATGGTTGCAACTATCGCTGGTTCAATCCCAGATGGTGACCTTTGTTGCATTACACAACTTTTTTTGTCTTCTTCTTTACTTTTCACTATCAAATAAAAGTCCCCAAATGACCCTTGAACGTCCCCTTCCACCTTTCCTGCACTTCCTTTCTCCTGCTCCAACCATCCATCAGCAGAGCCACTCGATCCATCTCCCCTCCTTCTTTGTTTCTTTCTCCCTCACAGCCATTCATTCTTCACTAGACTAACTTATGGCATTGTTTGCACTTCCAATAAAAGAGACTTTATTTAGCACCTCATAAATGTCTTCAAGGACGTGTGGAGGAGTTGCAGCGTACTGTGCATATATACGTGTGTTTGACAGTGTGTGCACTTATGTATCTATTTGCATGTACCAAACAGCGAAAGCATGAAAGATGGTGTGCAGGCTGACGCTTAAGAATGAAAAGTGAGAGTGTGCATTTTCTTATGTGTTTCCTTGTTTGTGTGTGTTTGAGATTGGAAGCCAGCAGATATGCAGACAGACTCAGGCCTCCAGCTGCGATTGTTAAGTGGGCGGTGAGTCTACGATAATATCAAGCAGAGTAGAATAGGCGCACTGAAAGTGTGTGTGTACATGTTTTTTACATTGCTTCAAGCACAGTGATAAAACCACACAGCTCTGCAGTTTTTCAGCATGTGTGGGCATGTCAACGTATCAATGGTTTAATGTGAATCTATGGATTCTCGATGCACGTTTGAGTGCGTTCATTTGTCTCTGTTTTTTGCTCTTGTTGGTCTAAATGGCTGCGGATGCATAAATTAATTAAGTCTAGCTGTGGTTGTGTGAAAACATAGTACTCAATTCAGATTATTCATGTGAGTGTGGGCAGATGCATTGTGTTATCTGCAACAAATCCCCAATAAACTCAAAGACAATATGATAATCAGATGATAAAAGAAGAGCAAGCCACATGCAGGGGTCAAAGAAGTGAAACTGGAATGAAAACCAACATAAAAATACTCTGTTACGAGTAAAAGTCCTGCATTCAAATCATGAGTAGGCTTACGTACATAACTCGTAGTTCAAAATATATTGAATCAGAAGAATCAAAACTATCTCCAGAGTGGCTCATTTTAAAACAATTTATGTTATAAAATTAAATTAAGCTTCATAAGTGAGTAGGAATCAATTTAATGTTGCAGATGGCAATAATAGGTTCAATTTCAAATACTTCATATACAATTTAATTTGTAATAACTTGATCATCATGAAATGTATTTTATAATCTGAATCTGCAAAGATTAAAGCAACATTCTAAAAAATTAAATTTGATTTAAGGAAGTTTCTCTCTCTCTCTCTCTCTCTCTCTCTCTCTCCCAGCTGATGCCTGCACATAATTTAATTTTTGTAACACGTCAGGTGTACTGCTTTTCAATTCAGACCACATTAAACTGCCTATTCTCATTATTTTCAGTCATTTTTAATATAACCAACAACTTGAGTTTTAAAGTAGAAGCCAACACCATAATCAGTCAGAAGCGTCTGTATCTTCAGCTGATTAAAGAAGTCTGCAAACCACACTTTCTATCAGGATCTATTGATTATTTGTCTTGGGTATGTCAAGGCTGGAAAAAAAACACCAAGAGTTTGTGCAACATAAGGTCAATAAAACAAGAGAGAAGTGTTTGTCAAGCTAAAACATTTAATGAGATCGCTGTCTGCATGATTTTAAGTAACACTGAAATGGAATATAATGAGGTCTGGGTTGAAAATCAAAATGAACCTGTGCTTAAAAAATAAAATTCAACCCAAGAAAAAAGTAAAAACAACTTATAAAAGATGATGAGGATTTATTTGTGTGTGTGTGTGTGTGTGTGTGTGTGTGTGGATCACCTCTGCACTGCTCAGTGTGTTACAGACAGGCTGCTTCCTATCGCCTCCTCAGTATCAACATGGTTCACAGGAAACTAAAAACAGCGCTGCAGGCGAGCCACTTAGCCGGTCTGATAAAGAAGCAGTACATCATAGAGAAGGAAAGAGAGAGAGGAGGAGAGGAGTGGGCAGAAAGAGAGGGAGATGAAGAGGAGGAGGAAGGTTAGATGAAGAAGAAGTAATTGAGTCACCTTAAAATTTTACCATAATAATTTGCTTTTTGAAAGAATAGTTATCTTTCCCTGCTGGTTTTTCAACTCAAACCCGTCATGAAAGCATGAAGTTCATTCATTTCAAACCAAAGATTGCACGAACATCCCAGACAACCAATAACATCATCTGTAGATTATAATGGGTGTGAAGGAGAGACACGTGGATCTCAACTGGAAACTCACAGAGGATCTGCAGAAGCTGCAGAAGCCCAGTTAAGGCTCAGATGCAGCCGTTGTAGCTTTTTGCTTCTCACCGCGGGAACAAATTGCTGCTGCACTCCTGTTTATTTAAGCCATTTCTGCTCTGCGAGATAAAACAGTGGAGGGTGGCAGCGAAATGGGATGGAGGGATTTTCTTCTTATTAAACTGCCCTTTAAAGGCAAACAGCACTAACTGCTTTTTATGTGGTTTGAAGCTTAACATTAAAGGGGTTATAGTTCATTTTCCACAAACGCCAACAATTATTATTGTTGATAAAATACTGTATGCAAACCTCTGTGATAACAATTCTTTATACTGGAACAACAGATGATCTTTTTCACAATTTTGCAGCTTATAAATGTGCTTCTTTTGCTGTTTAGAATAAACAACAACAGGGATTAAGTCTCAGTATGTTGTATGTGTAAGTACTTATATTGTTGTGTTTGCACAATGCTTACCTGAGACAACTGCTGTTTTAATTCTGTACCCTCTTGTTATGCCTAGATTAAGTATCTTCCTATAGCCTAATGTAATCTTAGCTAGCTAGAACGGCTAACATGAAAGAGTGTATTAATTTATGTCCGGTTAGGTGAGCCTGAAGACTTTAAACATATTAATATATGGATTACATAGCATCATAGTTTCAAAATTTCTTTGTCTGTTTAGCTAGCACTCATGCTAACTTCCTGTTTTCACTCCAAACCAACTGTGTTAACCTGCGTGAAAAGTTAAACACATCATTAAAATGTCTTAAAGAGCCAACACATATTTAAAAAGCAGTGAAAAGTGCTGTTTTGTAAACACAAAGTAAGGTAGAGGAAGAGAAAAACAAGTTGATTTATATACTATTTTTCACTTTTTGTGCTTCTTCTCTCTTTACCTTACCACTGAGTTAGCCTAGCTAGCTAGCAGCTATCAAAAAGAAGCCTATTGATCCCATTCTTTATTTCTGTGTGTTAAGTGAGTATCACCTTGCTGGTAGCTGCTCCTTAATACACTTAACATTATAAACAATATATAAATGAACAACAGAGTCATAAAATTATGTGGTTTTTTTACTGTTTTGCCTGTTTGGCTAGCACTCGTGCGAACTACCTGTTTTTATTCCAAACAAACCACTTGTTAAACCCACACAATAAGTAAATTACATCAATTTAAGTACCTAAAAGAGAAAGAATAAACTAATTTTGAACGGCAAAGGTAAATAAAGTGACTACAGTTAATGCTGAGTCACTGTCGTGGTACTGTCACAGCGCATCTCTTCAGTCACAAACTTTAAAGCTAATACCACAGCGCTGTGAGAAGCAGCACAGCAGCCAAAAAAGCCTTTACACAAACTACTGTGGTGCATTTCAAGTGCAACTTTGAAGCTCTTCCAGTCAGAAATATTGAGCGCAATTGTTGGTGTCAGAGATAAAATGTGTGTTTTACAAAGTGATGGAGGAACAGAGAGGAAAACGTGGCTACAACATAAAAAAGAGAAAAGTAAAAAGAGCAAGAGGAAACTGAGACAGAATGTAAAGATGAAGAGAAAGAGTGAGAAACACTGTCATCCCAGTATCAGAAAATCTGGTCACTTACTTCTCCTCGCCTGCCGATCGATGTGCCTGACCTTTGCCGCTGTTTTCCATTACCGCCGGCGGTGACCCTTTCCGACGTTATCCCTCTCTTTCTCCCCCGCTGTATCAATCCGTCTGTCATCTGTCACTCCACACCTCCGGAGTGAGGGATCAGCATCGTCCATCTGCCTACAGAGAAAGAGGGAGGGAGAGGAAAAAAAAGGAGAGGAGACTTTGACTTTTGGTGCTCTTTTGTGAAACATTTCAGATCAAAACTGAGGTTAAAAGTGACTGAAAACCACAGCTGCTCCTACACAAAGACACACACCCACACAGCAGGAACAACAGCAACACGACTGAATGTACCATCAATCTTCCACTTTCTTCATCTAACACACACACAAAATGTAATTTATTGAACACCGCAAAATCATAAAGTTGGATTAAATGACTCTTAAGTGGATCATATGTCATTTCTACCACTAGGGGTCTCTCTCTCAAAACAACAAAAACAAAAGACATAGTTTGATGATGACGCAAAGTAACAAGGGATCATGGGATTTGTTTATTTCATCATTAAACAGCCTTCATTGCAGATGAAAAGCTACGACTGACTCAGACAAAAATGTTAACACACGATAATGTGTTAAACGTTTATTTATGTTATGTTATGTTTTTCGGATTCCTTCCTCACTGTCTCACTGGTTGTACTCTGAAAATTAGCAAAAGTATACCAAAAAATAGCACTGTTATATTAAATAAAATTACAGATTTCTCTGGGTTTAAAATTTTTTTGGTAATGGGTACATAACTCAACAAAAACACAACAAATATAGCCATTTTTGGATGATTAAAGGTGAAAATGTTACAATATTGCAAGTTTAGCTTAAGAACAACAGCCATTTCTTGACTATTTCATTAGCAAAACAGACATGGAATCTGATCTTTGGTGACTTTCTTTTTTAACATAGAGCAGATAACGTTAAAAAATTGTGCATATTTCTTTTATCAAAAGAAAAGCAGCTACAAGTCTTATGACTGACAGAAGAATTACAGTAACTTGACATTAAACTGGCACTACAGCTGAGTTTTTACATTCCTGCATGTGGCAGTTTCCTCTCAGTCATCTACTGTGTATTTTTCCTTAAACAAACACTGTGAGAACACGCCGACATGAGGGATTTCAGAGCAATGTTGTTGCAAGCTGTTCAAATCCTATAAACATAACCGAGTCCCCAGAAAGGGGATTGTTGTGTGCAGGAAGTCCTCTGGTGATGCTCTCCACCATCTGATGCAGGTTTGGTATTAAAAACCCACACTTTGTGCTTTTGTGGCGAAGGATGCCCACATGAGCAGGTTCACTGTATGAATTGTGTCGCACTGTCACAGGGTTCATTTTCATCAGAGCAGCCACTAAGCCATGAGGCCACCTAATGGACTGCACAGATGGAGTGCCATTACAGGAACAAAAGGGATAGACTGGGTGGGGTTTGTGGGGGGTGGATGGAGGAAGAGGAGAAAGAGATAGAAAAAAGGTACCAGTGAAGTGAAAAATTGAATTTTTTTGAACATGGTTTTTAGTCAGACTCTGTTTAATGCTTATTTTTATTGCTATCAGGTAGACAGTGCAGAGGTTACATTTTAAAGGATAAAAATCATTATAAAGTATTTAAAATGTTCACTTTTACCTCAATAACAATGAGTAATCAGTTTTTTTTGGACTTAACAAGAGTAAAAGATGGTGTAATTTGTGTTTAAGTTACTGTAGGGACAAAATAAAAAGTACATCTGATTAATTGTTGATTTAATATAGCTAACACAAACTCGAAATCTTAGTCTCAACAATAAATATCCATCAAACATACGTAGTATTTAAGCATTTAGAAACTAGTTCTTTATTAAATCTGCATATATGTGTAGGCCTACTTAGTATTACAGTATGGAGTATTACAGTAATATGTAACAAAAAGGTATGAAAACTCAATTTCAAGGCAACTGCTTTTACAAAATTTTTGGTTTTAAGTGAAGTTTGAAGTTTTATTTCTGACTTTTACTTATTTGTTGGGATAATTTGTCTTCTCTGAAAACTTGAATATTTAACTTTCAAAAGCTGTGAAGTCAATTTGTCATTGCGTTGCTTAAGAAATCAAATGGTTGCAATTAAAAATATAAAATCCTTAGCCGTTATTGACTTTAATAAGCCTAAGCTTTGTTTCGCAGCTTTGTGAAAAGCACATTTTTTGTTCCTCAAATCCAAAGTGTCAAAGTGTTTTCCCAAAGATAAAACGCACACGTGGCAAGTTTTCCCCCTATTTTTTTCTTTCACTTTAACCAAAACTTAGAAGTTTGAGTTAAATGAAAAAAGTTAACAAAGACAGCTGCTGGTTCGGCAAAAACAAGTAATAACACAACATCATTACTTGCAGTAGAAACAGAGATCATAAGCAGCAGTAAATGTACTTTTAAAATTCCTTAACTATGTTATTACTACTGTTATTTTTCCGGCCTAACCTCCTGGCTTACATTTACAAGTATTCAGAGGCTTATAAGTCTTCCATTACTGCAGGTTAGTTGACTACATGCAGATTCATTTGGCAATATATGTATTAACAAGAGCCTCTGAAGACTTGTGGTTGTTTTACAGATTATTTACAACCTCAGACTCCCTAATTTCTCAGCTTTAATGCAGATTTCTTTGAGATAATTTGGTCTCCATGCACCTTGCTTATTAATCAACACTTTAAAAAAATTAAAAAAAGGGCTGCAATAAAACTTCAGGTTGAACTCAGAGGTTTGGATGAGAGTAAGTGAGCAGCAGGCAGGGGAGAGAAACAAACAAAAGTTAATGAGAAAAGGGATTGCGAGTGAAAAACAAAGCGAACAAATCTTAAAAACTGCAAAGCCGTAACTTTTCATTAGAGCTGTGAGGCGAAAGTCGACTGCAGACTTATTGAGCTTATAGTGTGAAACAAAGGAGGGTGAGCTTTTTCGATTGTGCAACTTTACTTTCAATAAATATGCAAACAAATGTATTTATTTAAATCAAACGGAAATGAGGAGAAAGGCATAAACATTGTTAGAGGGTAAAACAGATGAAGGGCATGCATAAAAATGAGAGGATGAGCAAAAGTAGAAGGACATGAACAGAAAGACAAGTAAGCTTTGTTTTTATCTATCTGTTTTTATTTTATTCATGCACATTTTCAGTTTTTGCAATTATGCACCAGTTTTAGATGAAGGTCCAGGTTTCAAGTCGACTTCTTCTGCAGAGAACTGATGCAAAGGTACACATCCATGAAAAAAATCAGAAAAATCAGAGATCAGTTGTTCTAAAAAACACTTTTTTACATGAGACAGCAACAGTCGATGGTCATCAACATGCATTTCTTGTAAAAAATTTAGCCAAACAAGGTAACCGACTGTCAGAAGTGTCACAACCAACATGAGGTGACTCCTGCAAATAAATGTAAATCAGAATAAAGCAGAAAAATACACTTTATTCTAAAAGTTGGCTTCCTCGTTGGATGATTTAAGGCCATTAACACAGAGCTGCAATGCTAATGTGATATCAGATAACGGCTTCATTGGCTTGATTGTGTTTGTGGGTTCGAGTTTGTGTCCGAGGAAAAGACGGGGATCGATGAACGAGTGTTAGACCCCATTCAGACCAAATCAGGCGTTGAACTGAAAGTGCGAGTTCTCCAGTTCATTCATGTTGCATCGCAGTGCAGACAAAATTGCGAAGGCAGATGACAGATCGCAGCGTCTTCGCTCTGAGACACAATGAAGGAAAGAACAGAACAGAGCAGAACGTTCCTCAAGTCTGTCAAGAGACTCGAGATTACTCGCAAAAAAACGCTCTCAGACACATGCAAAGCTTAAGACAGAGTAAAGACGAGCCTTCGGGCGCCGCAAAGTGACAAGACAGACAGAGAAAAGAGAAGAAGAGAAAGCTGAAGTATGTAGAAGTCAAACACTCAAAGGATACAAATGATGATAACAAAGTGAGATGTGTGGATGTGAGCGAGCGACTGCAGCAAGAGGGAAGTGTCAAAGGATATTAATGGATCAGTGTGATGAGGTTTTACCGGTGTTTTACTTTAAGAGAATAAGAAGTGAGGAAGGAAGCAAAAAGAAAGTCAGATTAAGTAATAAAGTTTAGGATACAGGGGGAGATGAATGATTAAAAGGAGAACAAAGTGTATGAATAAAACAGGAGGGTTTAAGAAGTTAATGGAAAGGAGGGAGGACAGATGAGCTGGGGAAAGATAAAAGAAAGGGTGTAGAAAGACTGAAGGAAGGAAAGAGTAAAGCAGCAAAAGAGGGAGGAAGTAGCTGCAAGGAAAGGAGGAAAAAGAGGGGGACAAAGGTAAAATGCTGTACTTTAAGGCAAGTAGTGGAAGTATATAGTTCTGTATTTATTGATATCTTACAGTGTAATTTTTTATAACGGCATTTTATATTTTATTTCAGCAGTATATGATCTGTTCTTGCCGTGCAAGAGCATCAAATATTTTATATTCTGCTGCTTTCAGTTTGATAGCTGCAGGCTAATTGCTATTTTCAGGAGCGATCTGATATTGACCCAGAGTCCAAAAGTGAACAGATTTAAACGGCTGAATGTTTCATCAGGTTGCTTAAAGTGAAATCTTTGGCTCCTGTTGGCAGTCAGAGGTGCAAGAAACACAATCTTTGGCTCAATGGTCCCATTTTTTCCTTTTTAAAAACGCTGATGAAGTAGAAACTGACTCTTCTTCTGGACTCTTCTTCTCTTCTTATCTGCAAAAAGATTAAATTTCATCCATAAATAATAAAAATCTGCTATTAAAACACTGAAATGGGCCACTCTGCCTATTAAGTACACCTACTTTTGTCACTTTATGCTCATTTCTAAAACCTTTATACCTTTAAGTAAAATTTAAAGTGCCATGATAACTTGTAATGAAATATTTTAATAGTTGGCTATTTTATCTTTAGTTAATCATTATAATACTTATGCTAAATCAAAAAAACTAGCCTTTGTCTGTGTCAATGCTGGAGGAGGGAAAGCCAAAGATTTGGCTTGTTTCTTTAATGTTTCTTTAAAAATGGTGAAAAGTAAATAGCTTAATGGGAAAAAATGCAAGCTTAAATAGCTGCACAATGACTGGTTTACACCCACAATCTACTTCCAGTAAGTCAGACTAAAAACCAAATGATGAGAAGCAACATAATATAAATTATGGGAACTGTAGGCCCACCTTAACCAGCATTACCCCTGCAGCGACGCGCATACTACAAATTGCCTCGGCTGTGGTCTTTAAGCTAATTTGACGAAGACATATTGATGTTCAATTAGTGCCTTTAAGTTCATATAGCTCGAGTCTCGCTGTGCAATTTGTATTCTTCCCTCCACAGGGAGCAAATGAAGGATGGAGGGTAGGAGGAGGAGGAGTGAACAAGGAGAGGAGTGGAGTGGAGGAATGGGGGAAGAAATGGGAAAAACGTCACTCAAGAGTCGATAAGTGAGTTAATGAAAATGGATCATTTTTCATCGCTGTCAACACTGCAAAAAAAAAAAAAAAAGAAAAAAAAAGGAGATACACACTCTCAAACAGGGATGTAGAGCCACTCATCCAGGCGTTTTACACACACACACACACACACACACACTTCGGCAAGAGAAACTCATTATGTTTCCTGAAAAGCCTCTGGGCTATTAATCAGAAACGGACCACCCCATACATTTATCAGGGAATATCACTCAGCTGAAAAAAGAGATAAAGACACGAACTGTAAAGAGTGAAGGAAGTACGAACGGGAGGAGGTGTTACGTGAACATGAAATAGGAATCTTAGCAGCAGGATCCTTTCAAAAAGAGATTAATTTAACCACAAATAGGAAGAGACAGAAGACAGATTACAGCTGGATTTAAGAAACGTCAAGAAACACAATGCAAAAGGGAGTGTTTGCTTGAGCTTGAGACTTTACGAACAACTAAAAAAAAAAAGGTAAATGTGAATAATCTGTTATCAAAACGTCAAATTTCATCTCTTAAAGGTCAGCTAACAGTTGACAGTATATTAATCTTCTACATGGTGAAAAAAATGCAGAAAGTTTAACACCTCCGGAGGTTGAGGTGGGCGAAAAAACATTTAAGAGGAATTCTCAGGCATTTTTTTTTTTATGTTGTAAAATTAGTCCGAACATTCGTGAAACCGCCTGCTGTGAGACACCGTCATAATTTATTCAAGAGCCTCACTTCGGTCTACATTTATCATATAATTTATTCATTGGCCAAAACAAGTTGTGCTTGAAGTGAATGTAAATGATGTTTAAACTGTGTTTGAAGAAGCTGCAACTGAGCTTTGCTAATTCAAAATATGATAAACAACAGAAATACTGTGTGTTACACGAAGGAATTTGATGTCTTAGAGAGCACAAACACGGAGGACAAGGCAGAGGAGTAAATAAGTTTTTTTTGCATGTTTGACCTTATTTCTTCTTATCTCTCTTTTCTTGAAACTTAGTATGTTTATTACCAGGATCAAAATGGCTGAATGTGCTACTCTGGAGGCAATGGTTCACATTCTGCTTTCTATAAGCAATCAACCGTAGTTTTGTTGTGGTAACGAAGGTTTTCCTTTGCTAACTTTAACTAAATATTATTCTTAACATGTTTAGTTGTCCAACAGTAAAGATTCAACAGTGAGATGATGAAGTTTTCGTGGTTTATTTGAGGGTAATGTCTGATAGGAGTAAGTAAGGTTTAGGCAGGTTAAAGGATCAGAGGCTAATTTAACTATCAGACTGGCTCCAGAAGAAGGTCGAGATCACCTGGTTCAAGGAAGAAAGCAAGAAACTGTGACCTGGAAGTAAGCTAACCCCTCACACCCTGAGAGATAAGGATGTTTACGTTCACCTGAGCGATTTCAGGTCACATTTTCAAATCTAATACAACACATAGAGCCTTAAACACGAGCCTCTGTTAGCTTTAGCGATGAAACAAGCAGTAAAATGGTTGTTGTTGTTTTATTGTATTGTTCCTTTTTGTGAGATTTCAACACATTTTCAACATTCAACATCATCAAGACGGTGATATGGCCTTGTTGATGTTGGTTTGTGCAAGTTTAGGTCTCATTTTTACATCTAATGCATCACATGAGGAGGGGCAGTTAGCTTACAGCCTTAGTGCTGAGATTTATCATGAGCATCCGTAGCAACATAACAAGTCGTAAAAATGTTTTTATGTTAGTTGTATTTGTCCTTTTGTAAGATGACAACACATTTCCTAGGCCAACATTACACAGCGGTGTTGTAATTTAGCTCAACTGACCCCTAAAGTTGACTGAAAACAGAGTAAAAGAAAAGTAAAACCCCTTAAAATGATAATATCTTCCATTTCTTTCAGCTCCTGCAGTAGAAAATAAGTTAAATGTCGTCTGTTCTACGAATATGAGGCAACGTAGTAATAATATTTAAGGTCTTTTAGTTTGTGCACACACTCTCTGACTTTGATGGTATCTTTATGTCTCCGTCTCTGTACCTTCTTCTTCTGCTTTGCCAGTAAAGCCGGAGCTGATGCTGACTTTTATTTTTGCTTTGATTAAAAGTTATTTCACCCGAGCGGTGAAACTGGAAGGGAGGAGGCTCATCCAAACAACTCCTCTGTGTGTTGGTGTGTTTGTGTGTACGAAACAATTCGGTTCCACGTCAACTCTTTTGTAAGTGTGTGTACTTATATTCAAGTGTGTGTGTGTGTGTGTGTGAGAGAGTGTGTGTAGTACCTTATTCTCCCTCCATGCTGCTGTCAAAAATCCCATTAAAGCACAGTTGATGTGTCAACAGCAGCACCATGAGCACAACAACAATCGGTGCTCAAGCCGCGGTGAAATACGAGCAATCAGAGGGAAATTTTAGCCTCTCAAAAAAGGTTTTGGAAATGGGTTTTTTTTCCTGATTTATGTGCCTATGTTTAACCACAGAGTCCTGCAGGATGAAAGGAGCATTTTGGGATCCCTGGTCCATCAAACTCTGGTTAAATTCTTGTGTTTTTTATGGTTAAAGATCCAAGTAAATTTTTCCTTAGCGAGATGCTACACAAATATATGTTATTATTGGTTTATGTGATTTAAAAGGACCAGATTTAAGTTGAATAGATGCTTGCTACATTAACTGTGCTGTTTGGAAATCTTATTTACTACATATTATTTCAATTTTTTCATCTTATAACCCATAAATTTAATATTTCTGGGGTTGATGGGTGTTACTCCGAAAGTTAGGGACAGGAGACCAAACAAAACACACTGTTTGAATGAATTACAGATTTCACTCAGTTTGAACACTGAAGGAGACATTTGGGATTTTGTTTGAACACAACTGACACTTGACCAACATAAAACTATTTTTTGACATTTAAACAAATGTTTTAAATTAGTTTCCTCAATAGATTTTGCAGCTTTTTAAATTCAGATTTTTTAACTTCAACAATTTTGTTTTTTTAAAGAGGAGTAGTTGAGTATCTCAGATTTTAAGTCAAGAAGACTACTTCAGTTTATTTCAAAATTTAAGAGTTTGAGTTTGTTTGAAGAGCGAACAAATTTTGCAGTTAGGGTTAGGGTTGGCTTTTAAACAAAGTGGAGTATTTAGCAGCGAAACATCCAGGTATTTTAAGGAGTAAAAACAGCCCGAAGAAAAGCAAATAGGGGCAAAAACATGAATAATGATTTTGCTCATCTGCTGGATTTTTACTGCAAAGAAGCAACAATTTTCTAACATGTTTTCCATTTAAACTTTGTAAGGTTTTAACATGTAATTACTGTCACACAGCTTCCTCCATTAACAAAGTCGTATTCTATTTGTTTTAATGTTAAATAGACAAAATTAAACCACTACAGAGAAGATGTTTATAAAGCCTCTGGAGACTCAAACCCACACAGGTGTTTTCACTTATTTTTTCCTGATTAAATGTCTTCTCGGGGCTGTGTGGGTGTTTACAGACCCAACATGATTGACAGCTCCTGTCGTCTCCTGCATCTACATCTGTTAAGACGAGTTACACCTAAACTTCTCGTTCTGATTGGCAGGTTTTTATCTTACGTAATGTTTATGTTTCCATTATGGCTGTGGAGCTTACATCAGAATAACAGGACGGAGTTATGTGGCTGCTCTGGGTGTTTTAAATCACCTGGTTTTTAAATTTTCATAGCGAATTCACTGCGTTGAATGAAACGCCCAGAGTAAGTTTAAGCAAAGCAATCAGTGCTTTTCATTTTCAGTAGCAATAAAAGCTGAAGTCCCCCGTGGAAACTACTGTACATTGTGACTAACACCGTGGAAAATGAAAGAGACTGTTGGATGAGTTGATTTAACACCAGCGGGAACATTCGCAAAAAAAAAAGGGAGAGAAAGCAGGAAAGAAATAGAGTTTGGACGTGAAACTGAAGGTAAAATATGCTCATGTAGTGTATATGTGTGTGTGTGTGTGTGTGTGTGTGTGTGTGTTTAATGACTCCAGTGAATAACACTATCATAATACTACAGTGTGAATTGAGATGCGCACTCTTAGCAGCATATCTGTCAGCAAGATGTCGACTCCTTCTGGTGGCTGAGAATTAGAATTAAACCCATCAGGGAAAACAAACATTTTAGCTGCATTAACAGGTCTGGGATCAGTTTCTAAAACGTGATATTGTTTAATTAGATTCAGACTGAGCAAACAGTCACTTAATGTTCCAGGTAAAACAAGCCGAACGGGGCTCGAGGGCAGGTGTTAGTCAGAGGTTGTTTTTTTTTTTTATTGGTGCAGCGAGCGCCGAGGATGCCATAACTTCCTGTTGCAATAACGTCCATCTGAGCTTGTTGTTGCGCTCATCAGTGAAATGTTTGTGATGGGAGGTGAACAGATGGCAGGAAAACAAAGAAAAGATGCTCACATGCCGGATTTAAAGCAGTTTTAAGGGCTGCAGACACACAAAAATATGGTTTAATTTTGTAGAAGTTATGAAGCTGTTTCAGAAAATATCCACATCCGACTTTGATCGACTTTTTTTCAACACCTGGAAGGATATTTTTAGGTGTCTGTTCTCTTTTTAAATCAATAAGCAACACAATTCACATTCAGGTGAGTCTTCAATCATCATTTGTTGCCCAAAACAACAAGAAGGGTCATTTTTATGAAGTAAGTTCGCTTGCAAACTTGATATTTCGCCCCACGTTGTTACACAGTTGACCTACCTGCACAAGCACATCTGATACCGTCCTCTGACGTTACATAAGGTGCTAAAATTCATACCGCACAAACTAAATCTAACCACATATAATGGTTTTGTCCGAGCAACCTGATTGGTCGAAAGCGTCTCCCAGCTGTGCTGCTAATTCCCGTAAAAGCACGGCTTTCCGTCCTGGAATGTAAATGCATTATTCTTTCCTACCAGACTATGTATAAGCACACCAGATGGCGTCCAGTTGTGGTTTAGGTACATTCTGTACATGTAATGTACCCTTACGTATGAATGTGTGTGTGTGTGTGTGTTTATGCATCACAGGAATCTGATTGGTCAAACCGGCGTCACAGATGTGCTGCAAATGCCCGTAACTCACGGCCAGTTGCATTTCATTGGCTGCTCTCTTTGTTCCTCAAATCGAGAAGCTTCTTCACTGACTTTCCTGTTTTATATTTTCTGATTTTAAAGCAAACTTTTCTCTCAACACTTCACATTATTATCAGTACACTTTTATGCTATCCCCCCCCTCCACACACACACACACCTCTCCTTTTCCTTTCACTGAAGGCATTTCTGGCTTTCTATGTGTGTGTGTCTCTGTTTGTGTTTGACCCCCCCTTCGCAACCTCCACATCGCTGGCTTATACTTTATACTCTAAAGTGCTGGAGGTGGTTTTTAGCACAATGAGCCTCACATTCATCCAGAAATCCTCTTGTCCTTCACTCCTCACTCCGCTCTCCTCCTCTCCCTGCTTTCAAACAGCAGAAAAGTCCTGTTGTTGCTGTGAATATTAAAGAAATTACCTCGCTTTTCTGCTTTGCAACTGTTTTTTTTTTAATGATTATTAGGTGGATGCATGTGATGAGATGAAGCCGAGCTTAAAAACTAACGTCGCAGGTCTCAGTTTGGTTGCAGCAACTAACTCCCCCCCTCGCTGTTAAGCTAAGACAAAGAACATTAAACCATCCTGAACACAAAGGTCGAATCGGATCTCATTCTGTTCCTAAATCCTCATTGTACATATTTGATTGTGCTGCATATCAGAGATAATCCTAAATTATTATATTATATATATATTTATATATATTTTTATCCATAATCATAATTTGCGAGTCGACTGTTAAGCACATAGACTCATGGCTGCGATTAAAGCTCGAAAGGCAGCTGTCTCATAGCGCAGATTGAGGCAACCGAGAGCCAAATGAAATATTGAACATTTCTGCTTGAAAGCGAACCGCACAGAATTAAATTACACAGTGGGTGAGTTTGGACAACAGCCTGTAAAAATGGCAAAAAAAAAAGAAAAGAGAAAAAAAAAGCCATCACTGACACCATGGGACATTAAAAAAAAAAGACTAAAATTGACTTTTCAGTCCATTCGTCGCTCTCCGTCCTCCTCAACGTCACGGATAAACTTGTACTTGTTATGCAACGATGCTTCCTACATCTGTTCGGGCTAAGTAGGTTTTAATGGTAAATAAACATTATGTAAAGACTTAATGCACGGGACGCAGATGGCCATCACACACTACACACACACACACTCACACAAACATAAAGCTTTGCACACTTTGCCGCTAAGCACACACTCATTAATGCTAAGCAAATGTTTGCTAGGAAATCCGCCGTTTTTGATGTAAAAACGTGATTCACGGTTTGCTTTTTTTGCACCGACCATGAGTGGCCAAAAAAAGTCATTCTAGGCTTAAAGGATAGTTGAAGTACATTTTAAATCTGATTTGTTTAGTTTAAAAGGAGATTAGATTATGATAGAAATGTAATCCTTAAAGTAATTTGTGAGATCTGGGAATGTGGCGGCGAACGCTAAACAAAGTCAAATAGAGTAAAAACTGTCAGATGATCGGACGGATTTTTCAAACAAGCCGGCAGTTTACACAGTCTGTAAAAACTGTTTGAGTTTCGAGATAAACCCCGAAGCGCCTGGAATCCGTCATTGCACAGGAAAACTGCGAAGTGTGTGTGTGTGTGTATGTGTGTGTGTGT
>JAPZDV010000016.1:13843326-13870062 GCA_029814665.1 Acanthurus lineatus
ATAACTTTGCTGTGAATTTTGCTCAGGTGTTCCCAGATTTAGCTAAAATATCTTATTACTTATTGGATGAATTGACATGAAATCGGATATTTACAGTCATGGTTCCCTGAGGATGTATCCTAATGACTTTAGTGATTTCCTGACTTTTCCTTAAAAAGCCACCAGCAGGAAAAACATTCCCAGTACATGAACATCTTGATTGGCTTATAGTTTGTTCAGACGTTCATGGTTCTCAGAGGATGAACCTGACTGTCTTTTCTTCTAATTCCATCATAATTTTTGTGATTTCATGTGAAATAACAACTATTTGACTGATTGCCATGAAATTTTGCACACATATTCATGTTCCTCTGATGATTAATTGGAAAGATTTACTGATTTTTAAAGAAGAACTAGAACAGTTTCTTTCTTTTCAACCTCTTCACTCCTGTATCCCTCATTTCTCCAAACCTCCACCCATATTGTCATCTCTTCTTCCTTCCCTATTCACACTTTCCTTCATCCAACCATCACATCTCCATCCCACCTTCTCTTGATTTCATCCTCTTTGCTTCCCTCTTTCCCTCCATTCATTCTCCTTCCTGCCCAGCCCTCTTCTCCCTTTGTTTATCCATCACTCCATCCATCTCTCTAATTGGTCTCCTTGAGGTCTTCGACCATTAAGACCCCTCCAGACCCCCCTGATTGCCCTTGACTCAGCTCGGCCTGCGATCCTCCGACAGCCTCGACTCCAACTAAACAGGCAACAAGGAAGATGACCGATGATGCTGAAGGGCCCTCATGCTGAATGTTATTAAGATGTTGAGCTGAGGGCCTTAAATGCACACTTTATTAACACACACTCACACACACATGTAAGACACACACACACACACAGACTCTCAAGACTGACTCATGTATGAAACAAAGGAGAAGCTATAAATAATCAGATAATGGAAAAATAACACAAACACAAGCGAAGAAGAACATTTGCACACACAGAAATGAAGAAAAGGATGCAGATGCAAACAAACACGTAATTAAAAGACCAAACTGACACACACACACACACAGGCACACACACACAGGTGGGTGGAAAACAGGTCGCAGGCTGTAATCAGCATTGATGGAAAGTCACAGAGCAGAAAGGAGACGGTTGGAAGAAATGAAAAGGAGGAGATGACTCAGATGGAGAGAAGAAGGAGGAGAGCAGCAAACCTCCTCATTTAGAACAAGCTTCGAGGAGACGAAGGAGCAACGAGATTACGTTACGCTTTGAAGACTTTTTGATGGTATTGCAAGTCAGTTTCTCAAAAAAAATAACATCAAATGTGTTCACCCTGCAGGTACGAGACTGGCCTGAGGTTTTTGGACGCCTGCTGTCCAGATCCAGGTTCTGCCTTTGATCCTGCGATGTATTTTTAATGATTTGGGCGAGGCTCGTAGCTCCTTCCTTGTACTTTGTAGCGAGAGTTTTAGCACGGTTCATTCCTGTTAAAACATGAAGACGACACCGAGCTTTCCTAGTTTTGTGTGGAAAAACTTGACTGGCCTGAATAAAATCCTCGATCCAAACCACATCCAACACTTTTTAAAGATGAACCGGAAAGCCGACTGGGAGCCAGACATCATCATCCAGCATCAGTGTTGGACGATTTTGTTGCTAAATGGGAGTTTATGTCGGAAACCTACGTAAAAAAATCTTGTGGAATAGTCAGGTTTGCACATATTTTGTTTAAGAACCCACACATTTATAAAATTATGAGATATTTTCAACATTTTAGCAATTTTAGGCAAAGACTTGTTTTGTTTTTTCACTGTTAAATTCATGGATACTACAACCCTCTCAGTCACATCTCATGGCTTTCATCAATGGATGTATGGTTGTATAGTTGTCATGGAGATGGTTCTGTTGTGGTCACATGACCACGCTTACCTCACATGATATTAACTGAACCTCCTCTATGCTAGCTGATCTGCTAATAAAAGGCCATGAGATGTGGCTGAAAGCACAGGAAGACTAAGCTAACATTCAACTTTTATGGTAAAAAAAATTAGCCTCCAGAACAATTTAGGACAACAGATACTGTTTAAAATAAACTCAGCATCTGTTTATTTGTATTAAATTATAACTAAATAAAATGAATAAATAAATTAACAAATCAGCAGTTACATATGAATATTTTACATTATCTTTTTTTTTAATTTCTATTGTTATGTCTTCACTTGGGAATTTGCATATTTCCATTCTTTATAAAGTTCTTCTACATTGCAGCTCATTGCATCATATAAACTGCCGCCGCTGCCGCTCTGTCGGCACAGATTAGTCAGACAACAACTTAAAAAAATCATCCAATAATGCAAACAGATGAGTTCGACTCGCTGTCAGCTGTCACTTCTGTTGCTCTGTAACCCACTGTTGTTGTTTTTTTTTTTTCATGCTTTCATAAATTTCATTCTCCCCTGAAGTGATTGCTTTGTTTCTGGGGCTCGCTCCGTCTTATCACTGTCTATCTGCGTCCTGGCAGATTCGGATTTAATTGGCCTTTATTGGCACGAAGCGCACGACACGACCCAATCCAGCCAGCAAAATGAGGAGCGGGACAAGTCGAATACTGATAGGAAATCTACATCTGAGGCCGAGCTGTCGACGCGTCTGTCTGTCTCTTAATTTACATCATCCGGAAAAGATGATAGACATAAGGATGAAGGTTTGTATTTGCATAAACAGAGTTACACAACAATCCATGTGAGACTCTGTAATATGAAACACACAGCAGGGTTTTTGATGAGGGCCTCTCAATCATCCAGAGCGCCGTCACTCCAACCTGAAGTGGTGTGTGTTTGTTGATGGAGGATCAGTCGGTGTACACTTCTTGTTTTGTTTTCCTTGTGTGTATGTGCAGCAGTCTATATCTGCGTCCGGTTATGCTTTATTCCTTATGCTACCTCCCTAGTCTTTGGACGTTCGGGTGGCCACAGTTCAAGCTCAGCTGAGAATGAGTGCAAAGGTTTTCATCAGTAAGAACTCCCTCTTCCTCTTCTTGTTTCTGCTTTGATTCAGAAGTTGTTAAAGTTGTGGAGGAGATGAGATTGGACACAGGGAGCAGGAAAGGTCAACCGAGTCTAAGCAACAGGGAATTTAAAGTCTCTAGACAAGAAGCGAAGAGGAGGACTGTAAGGTATAAACAAGGTTTAAAGATCCAGAGTTTTAGATTTTAGATATAAGTAGACTGTCTTTAAAATTATAATTCTTGTCATTAGCTAACAAATGGTTCACAAATGTGGCATTTTTATGATAACCTGCCTGATTAAAGGCTAAAAAAAAGATCAGATTAGAAATAAAAGAGGAAGACTGGGAGAAATTCATATCCTGAAAAAATAATATTTATTAATGTTGTTGTAAACATCGAAGATGCAAAGCAGGAGAGAAAAAATGGAGAGCTGCAGAGATAGAAAGTGCAATAGTGATTAAAGAATGCAGCTAAATCAATTATAACAGGTGCTTGTGCGCCCCAAAGGTAAGTAAACAGCAAATTAGCTGCAATAAATCACTGTCAGTACGTTTTCAGTGTATTTCAACCAGAGAAGGCACACAAACACACAAATAGTCAGGTCTGCTCAATTAGGCTACAACTGACATGATAATTACTTTTTTGCTAGTTGGCCTTAGCTGCTTTACCTCCTGATGCTAATGTTCAACTGCTGCTAATGTTCAACTGCTGCAAATGTTTGTGCTTTTTAGCTGATATTAAATTGCAATTTTCTTAGCCATGTTTTGCAATTTTGGCTGCATGCAAAATTGCATGTACATTAGTCATGCTAGTACTAAATTAGCTAATATGTATTTAAGCCTCACGACTTGATAGAAGATGTTAGGTTTGCAAACACCTTAGTCAGTCTAATATATATATAATATTAGCTTTGTTGCTTGTTGTGTAGCTTAATAGATCATGTTAGCTTACTGGTCTGTTAGCTTGAGTTAAATTGTAAGTAACCTAACAATGCTAATGTGGTAATAGCTCTCTGAGCTTTTAGCTGATGTTAGCTGCTAAAAAAAGCAAGACAGAATCAAATGAACAATAAAATATCTAATAAAACAATGTGGAAACATCTAATTGATGGCTCAAAACCAAAAACCCTGCTTTTGCAATTAACTCAGCTTTGCTAATTTTATGCTAGTTTTGTGTACTTTAGACTTAAAAGAAGCTAAAAGATTACCATTTACCATGACACTATTAGTTGATATACTCAAACTAAAAAAACAATGAAGAGTATATATTATTCTTTAAACCCCTTACCTGAAGACCCTAAACACCTTTTTTGATATGAAAACACTCCAAAGTTGGATACACTTTATGTTTAATATGATTTATTGCACTGTCTTTTAGTACACTGCAGTGCTGACACTATTTATTAGGTTATTCTATTCCTCAGAGGAATAAAAAAAATCAACTCCACCGTGGAGTCATAAAAAACTAAATGCAATACAATTATCAGTCTGTTCCTTTTCCTGCCCTGAGGGGAAGAACTGCTGTGTGCAGTTGTTTTGTTTCACCCTAAAAACTTCACCCACTTTCACTTGCTGAAAACAAATGAAACACATTTGACCAGAGGAAGTGTTTAGTGCAAGTCATTGTTCCTCTTTTTCCAAGGAAAAAGAAAAAAAGAATTATCTGTGAAACCATAAGCAAGCTGACCACATCAATCTCATTATGCCTCAGTGGTTCACACACAAACACACATCCATGCACAAGCACACACACTCCTAGGCTTGCATAGTTAAATTCTAGCAAACACTATTATAGAATGCAAATGATTTATGGTCGGCAAACATGAACTGTACATATTGCTCTTCATCTATCTCTCTATTTTTGCTCTCACACACACAATATTCGCTCTACCATGTGACCATCAAACTCAATATCCACAAATGTGTCTGCAGCCGCCAAGAATGTGTCACAGAGTCGGACATGAGTTACACCAGACGGTCGCATAACCTCGCCGCGTCTCATGCAACAAAATGGAGAGGTGACCCTTCGTTGCAGATTGAGAGGAGATGGATGAGGTGACGACCGGCATGATGTTCACATCACATGCTCGAGTCAAACGGGGACGACTAAGCAATAAAAACGCTCATTACAGAGCAGTTTTTGAAGGCATCCATATTTTTACTGAGGATTGTTTTCCTCCCTGACACACAGCTGCTGTATCTTCTGCCCTTTATCTCCCTTCATCTTTACTCCCGTCCATCAGTTTATATCTCTTAGCAGAGGTGAAGAGCTGTTTTTTTGAGGAGGACACACCTGTGGTACATGTGCATGTTTGCACATACATGGTTAAGTTGTTGCTAATCCCTACAACAACGGGTTTAGTCAACTTTAACTGACCACATGGCGAACGTCAGACTGACTTAATGAATAGATTCATTACATGGAGAATTTTACACAGCGGACGGCCAAAATCAAGCTAAATGGTATCAAGCACAGTGGCAGAGGGCAAAAAAAACTTAACTCCAACTTAACGAAACACAAGCAAATTGAGAAATCACCTACATCCATTTGAAAACACATGGTGCGTTCATTACTGTTTGGCAAAACAGTTTTCTTGTATGACACATTTTAAACACAAAGACAAATCAAGGTGCATTGGAAGCACAATGAAAGAAAGTGAAAAAAACCCAAATATATAAAATTTCTCTCATTTGGATCTTTTTATACTGAATCTCAAATTTGCAAAGTCTTGCACAAGATAGTGCCGACTCCAGATATGGAAACATTTTCTAAACTGATTACAGCCCAGATTTGCACTTCTAAACTTGGGTTACCTGAATGTTTCACCTGACGTTTCTACTTCCTGGTTCTCAATCCACACTTTTTCTTTTCACTTCCACTTCCTGTGTACATTTTGTCCATGTTTTTTTCCCTCTTTGCTCGACTTAACTTCATGTGAATGCCAGAATATGCTGATAATATCTCATCTCAATAAACTTTTGCTTAAGCTATAAACTATTTTACTCCCTTTTTTTCTCTCCTTTAAGGACAGTGGATGACAGAAAGAGAGAAGTGTGTCTTCGTAGTGACGGGCATAACATTACTGGAGCCTTCACCTTCAATCCACCTCCTTAATACTGCTATAAACACACACACACACACACACACTCGTGGTGTGTGGGTGGCACTTGATAGCTCCGGTGACGTGCGAAGTTTTATTGTGTTGGGTTGCTGTCACCAGTCACGTCAAGGAGGAGTGAAGAAGAGAGGATGATGCACGGAGGAGAGGCGGAGATAAAGGAGGAGATGAAAGATGAATAGCTTTGCGTCCTTGCTGTGTCATGCTGTTCTAAAAGCAGAACTCAGAACTGTTTCTAAAAAAAAAGATGATGATAATTAGTGTGCTGACGATCGGTTGATGTTTGAATAACGAATATATCACTAATATACGTGATTTTGGACATTTTCACACCTAAAAGTCCGGACCAAGGTTGATGTTTTTGTTACATTGTGTATATTTGGTCCGGTCGGTTTCTGTTTCAAACTACACTTATGTAAACAGATTAACGGACTTCACATGGCAAACCTACGTCATATCGTCATCAAGTACGTGGGTTGCGTGTCTCTATAATCAAAAATGCCTTGTTATGTAACTTGACTGTAGCTTTGTGAGTTTTTTCTAGTCAACCCTTGGTAAAGTTAGTTCTTGCAGCAGTTACTTGGTTTTTCTGTTTTCCGGGGCGCCTGCTGTAACTTCCTGTCGTTGGTACGGAGGTAAAAAGGTCCGAACCTTTTCTTTTTCACTGGACACAAACCAAACTATGGTTCAGTTTGATCCAAACTGAGACCACCTCTTTAGATCCGGACCAAGTTTCAACTGTTTGGTTTGGGTCACGAACTGGTGGAAAATTTCAAACCTGCTATTTTGGTTCGGATCAAGCGGAAAAGTCCGGAAGTCCGGACCAAACAAGGCAGGTGTGAAAGTGCCATAAGATGGTGAACTGCACTTACGGTGAAGTTTAGTTGGTAAACTGTTGCATTTACAGGTGAGTTTTCACCCTTTTAGCACTTAAGGACTTTATGATAAACCGATCCAGTAAAAGGTTAAATATTTCTCTTCAAAATCAAACCACAGAATATAAATTATTGCAGCAAAATAAGGAAATTTGTATCTGTCATGACTATGAATAGTTGCTGAAGTACAAGCTACCTTTTCAAGGTTGGTACAAAAGTTACAACCCTATAAAAAATGATGTTGTCAAAGAAATATTTCTCTGCCAGCAGACGTTTGTCTTGACCTTGGACTTGATTAAAAACTTTTTTTTTTTTCAAACACAGATAGTGCAGAACAATCCAAAATGTGATTTTTTAAAAATGCAGTCTTACCCTGACAACTTTGTCAGTGAAGCAGATTAAGAGCTGAGAATTTGAATGGCTGTAAATCTCCTCCTGACAGCTTCGCCTGTTCGCTTTGCTTGAGTGATTTAAAGCCAAAACTCCACGATTTACGTAAAAAAAAAAAAAAGAACACAGAAGAGTTTGGTTTAGTCTTTTAAAGATGAGACAATAAGACTCACAGTGCTGCCACTGAAAAATGGATGGGCCAGTGCAGAGAGGAAGCTGCAATGACTCTACAAGGCATTGTCTTTCTGTACGTGTATGTGTGTGTGTGAGTGTGTGTGTGTGGTTGCTTTCTAGAAAATTCCTTTGAAAGACAAACACACACAAACACACACTCACTCACAGTTTGAGTGGAGGAAGAAGATGTTGCCTCAAACAGACATCACAAAGACATCATAGTTTCTCGGGGGTCAAAAGCCGGAAACACAGAGGTCCCCTCTTGGTTGTGTGTTTCCATCTGTTATGTTTTTATTTTTTTGTCCGCATCAGAAATTAATTCAACACCACTGACGAAAATAAGTGCACCTTCTGTCTTTCTTTCTCTTGCACAGCGAGGGCTTCGTGGTCATATTTAATGAGGGCTGTTGAGTGGATAATTTGCTGTTTGGATCGATGCGAGAGTCAACAGGGGGAGACGTTTTCGATAATTTATGCAAATGGCAGAGAGATGCTGAACCCCACTTTTCATCCTACTCGAACCGGACCGGCTCTTTTCTTTCCACCTCATTGAATTTTTCAGACCTTTTCCTTTTTGCATTATCGTGAAATAAGACTTTGAGGAGGTGAAGAAAGAGGAAAGAGTAGGAGGATGGAGTGTGCAGCTTTGAGAGTGTCTGCATTAATGTGCAAAAGTGTGTGTTTGTGTGTGTGTGTTAAAGCCCCTCGAGTCGTTTTTTTTACTCGACGCCACGACGCAGCACTCCTCTCTTAAACAGATACATCATCGGAGATAAAATAAAAGAAGACACATTCAATGCATTTCCTCCCTCTCATGCACACACACGCTTCCCCTTTCTGATGCTTTCTTGATGTGCCTGCCTCCATTATGAAAACAACTTAAACTGAGCGAGGCTGACAAAACACTCGAGTCCCTCTGGGGAGGAACGAAGGGGAGGCAGGAGTGAAGAGGAGGAGGAGGAGGAAAAATTTTGGTCATTTTAATTGCAAAGCTTGTAAGCCTTTTTCTCCATCGTTAGCACCTTATTAGCATGTCATTATAAAGCCAGACGGTGTTTGACAGACAGCCTGGAGGCTAGCGCTCACTTTGTGTATACATGTGCATGTTACACAGACAGTTTGATGTTTTCCTGTTTACTACATATAAAGATGAAGGTGTGAATATCTGTCAAGGCATCTTTGTGGGTTGTTTTCAACAGCTTAACGGTTTATTTCAGCAGCTTTTTACTCCAATTCTGTCATCCATAACAATGCGAGCTGCAGTATTTTGAATTTTTTAAAAAAAGCAGTTTTAAAGATTTTCTCAAGGGCACAATAGCTAATGTTTATGTAAAGAGCGCTTCTAGTTGTTCTTCCCTTATCAGATATTTTAACTAATGCACACTCGTATCCTTGTTTGTCTAAAATTTGTCAAGGATAATGTTCATCCGGACCGACTACACAAATTTAAGTCACCTATTTGAGGACACGTCCGCCCTCTGCATAAAAACATGGAGGGTGTGAGGTGAGTTAATTTGGGTTCGTGCACCCGGCGGGAGCCTGGTGATTGGTTGTCAGCTGTGTGTCCCAAGTCAAAAAGGCGATGTGAGCTGATTGCCATCATATTTTGGCAATCAGAGGTGAGGAAGTGTGTGATGGGGGGGAATGTTGTGGCTGCTAATTAGCACCTGATTGCCCACTTTAAGAGCCACTTGTTACTCGCAGAAGAAATGTTTTTGTAAAAAAAACGTCCTTGGGTTGCAGACCTGTCAGGAAGGATAAGGCTAATGACATGTTCACCTCACTAAAATTAATAAAAATGAGCTCACTTTCTGTCATATAACCGTTTTAGGTAGTTGTAAATGGAAAGTTGTCTCTTGGACGAGTGGAGAGTAATTGCTGTTATGCTATTTTAACTTAGAAACTCCGTCGAGGCAAAAAGTATACTTGTACTCTGACAAGACTTTCCGGCAGAATTCTTAACATTAGTAATTTGTTCAATTTCTAATATTTCATGGTAAAAATGTCATAATTCTGCAGAAAAATATACCAGTGTCATTAAATGCATCAGCCCCGTGTTTTAAGACCCAACCTGGCTCATATGAATTGTTAAAGAAACACTTGAGACTGAAGTCCTGGGTTCACAACGAGGTCAGAAAGGTGATTTTTAGTGAGATGATAATAAAAAAGTACATTAGCTTCGAGATATGCATAATTTCTAAAAGAAATCTTCATCTGTTAACTTAGTGCTGGAGTCGTGAGAAGAGCTAAAACTGACATCCACATCCGGCCAAGTGAAGCATCTGCACCTGCACCGAACCTGGCAATTACCGTCAGATTTAAGACCTGAATGTGACATGAGACCCGAGGCTGTCTTTGTGATTTATCCTCATCCATTACTGACTGTTAGCTCATCAGGATAATGAAATGCATCGCCAAGACTCTTCTATTCTTCTTCCCCGTGTTCTGCATCGACAAAGAGGAAGAAAAACCGTCCAACCTCAACTTATAATTTAGTGGGTTTTTCGGGGAGGTAGGTTAGGTTGAAGTTGGGAAGCGAAACAAAAGTTAACTTGTAAGTAGGTGTTGGTTGTGAGGTGATAAACTAGTTGAGATAATTGTGTTTGCCACATGAATAGCAAAGAAATACACATATTACAATGACTGTTTTGTCAAGTGAGGTGATAAACAGGAAGAGCATCATGAAGTTGTTGAGAAGCTATGAGAGTGTCAGCACCTTGGACAGCGTCATTACATAGAGAACTACAATTACAGGTGTTTAAACTACCATTGTAGTACTCCTCTCACCTCTTTAAGTACATTTTTTTTGTCATTTGATTGTTACTGCGACCTCCATGATCATAACATTTGATCCAACTCTTGTGTTTTCCATGCAAAATGTATAACAGATCACCACTTAACCAGAAGTTGTTTGCACCGTGTGTGCAGACCACAGGGTGTCCTCGGTAATCAAGCACGTCCCATCGCCCTCCGATAACCCCCCACATGGCTGACACTTGTGCACAGCGGCGGTCGCCAGAAATACATCACTCAAGGAGGCACTTGACTTCTTGCAAACGCCACAAAGTGTGGGCACTAGAGTCGACGTGTCGGCTATTTATAAAGAGACGGCTGTTGCACAACATTGAAAGTTGTTGAAGTACAGTTATGCCAAAGGCCTCGATCTTCACATAATGTATGCCACCTGCTGGAAAAATATACATATTTTAACACATTCAAGGGCTGAGGCAAAGCATGTCTCTGCAAAACATCTAGAAAAAGATGTTTACAGTCTTATAACCAGCTAACATCCCTCAGACGGCCGAGTCAAGGCTCGGTCATAAAGTGTCACTGAATTAGACGCTGTTTTTTTACACAGGAGTGGGCACAATTTATTAAAAAAGAACTATCTCAAGTGCTGTAAACCGTAATTAAACTGAGTGCACGAAGAGGAGTTAAGTGTCTCCGAGCTAAATGATTGAATTGGCTTCTTTACGACAACGACGACGACGATGTGGTCACTATGGCGAATAAAGAGGTGAGGAGCAACAGCACAAATGCAAGTCAAGGATGGAGAGGATGAATATGATTTTATTTACTTATTGAGCCCGAATTGAAAAGTTTTTGCTCACAAAAAGCTAAAGTTCTCTGTTACCTGGCAACAGGAAGCTGTATTGCAGCGTAATCAAGATTGCTACTGATCTCTGCTGTTCATACATCCTCAAAAACAGCCTGTTAAATGTGGTTAAGAAGGACATCTTCACTGTCAGATGGACTATTTGAAAAAAACCTCTTTGCACGAAAAGAAAACTGCTGCGTGGTAAGTTACTGAATTTCCCGTGTCTTCACATGTCACCAGCACTCTGCTAAGGTCCTGAAGTTTACCCCTGTCGTCTTCAAAGATGCACAAGGGGGGAAAAAAAAAGAAAATGAACAGCGTCAGAGTCAATGCACCGAGGCAGCAGGAGAGGAGAATATAAGAGAGAAAAAAGCAACAGAGTGGTCTGCTCTGAGACTCCTTCTTAACCTCTCCCACTCGTTTTCGCTTTAAAGTGACCCTCTAAAAAGAGGCGTCTGAGGCTCAGAGGTAAAATGGATCCGTGATGAGACGGGACTGTTCGTTTTTGTGTGAAACGGCTGCAAAAATGGAAATCGTGACAGCAGAACAGAAACCAATAAAATACAATATGCATGCATGTACGACCTGCATGCATACACACATCTACTCACATGTGCATATGAGCTCGTTAAGCGCTGATATACGTCCTACTTTTCTATAACCTGCCTTTCAATATCATATGATCAATCATTTCATTCACCATCAGCGTCGTCCCTGGAGGGAACTAATGGGTCCTGCATTTCAATTTATTACAGTACAACAATAATAAAGCTAATAAATAAAAAACAACCTTGCAAGGACCTTGAGCGGAGCTGCTTTATATACGTGAACGTCATGTGAAATCAAGAGCCCAGCCTCCATTCGGGAGGATAATTTAAAAAGACGTTAATTTAAATGATTTTTTTTATAGCGGTATTAAAATCTTATTGATTTTTTTGTCATTTTTAGAGCAAATAGTTTTAGACTCAGACTGTGACTCATTTTTTGGCAGAATTAAATGAAAAAGTATTTAGTTTTACTCTATTGAAGCTTTATTCTCGACAGCACAGACATTAAACATTCATACTAGGGGGGAAAAACTGTCACGCTTTCTCTTACAGGTTCATTTATTGCTAATTTACAGTTTTCCTAGATGGAAATACACTTAAATATATTGTGCTAAGTCAAGATTAATTGAAAACAATAAAAAAAAACACAAATGGTTTTAAAAGTTGAGATGATTAAGCAGCTTAAAGAGATGACTTTCAAACACACAACAAAAAAAGGGGTAATTTAGTGACCTGTACTGTTTTTTTATCAGATAAATTCACACTTAATTATAGCTGAAACACACTCACACACACACACACATTTTGCCCCTTCAGCTACAGTGAAGAAGTAATTAAACTTATTAGCTCCACTTTGCTCACAGAACAAATTAATTCTGGTTTTAGAATTAAGGACACTACAAGTTTGTGGATAGTTTTATACATACGTGTGTGTGTGTATATATATATATATATATATATATATACAGTGAGTGGTGAGGCAGGTCATGATCACATGCAAAGTCATGTTATGAGAGGTTATCTGACCTTCACGCTCCGATGGTGGACTTAAGAGAGGAGGAACGATGGAGGAGGAGAGGAGGAGAGGTGGAGAGATAGAGGAAGACATGAAGCAAGGAGGGAAAAGGAGAGCTCCTTTAGACCTGAAGGCGAGAGAGACTAATTAACTCGAGAGACGTGACCTTTTTCCTCTCCTCCCTGAGAGAGCGAACGTGTGTGTGTGTGTGTGTGTGTGTGTGTGTGTGTGTGTTTGTATGAGTGTGTGTTTTGAATCAATACAAGGTCATAGTCATCACAGCCAGATGGACCATGTACATCATGTCTCATCATCGCGTGAGAGCTACAGGAAGTCAAAGGGAGAATTACCAGGATTCGATTTAAAAATGTCTCTTCAAAAAACATGTCTGACATGTCTGCGAGTGTATCTGTACACACATGTACTCTTGTCTTTCTACCTTTTTGAGGACCAACGTGAGGCTTTAGTCGAGAAGTAAGACTTCATTGGTTGGTTTAACCACTTCAAAAGGCAGTTTAAGGTCTTGTTTAGGTCTTTGGGTTTAAAACCTGCAGCTATAAAAGAAGCAAATGTGCAGAGATTTAACTATCACTGCCTGACAAAGAGGTTTAAATCTCTCTTAGTCTGCTGCAGCATCAAGAATCAGCTGTATTTAAGAATGCATTCACCAGTCAAGTTACAACAGTTTCTGCAGCAGCACTTGCTTTTGTTGCATAAATATCACAATCTGAAGTTTAATTTAGGTTAAAATGACTGTTCTCTTAAGGTTGGGGGACCTTTGTCATCATGTTTACAGTAAGAAACACAGAGACAGAAGGCCTTCAGTTTTGGCTGGTTAAAGTCCAACATATTGATGACATGTCTTTCTCCTGACATTATCAATACAGGCTTAAGACAAAGTCACAGCATTTCTCAAGCGTCATACTAAAATTGCTAGATCAGTCGTGAAACCCAAACAGTCTTAACTGCAGTGACCTTTTGAGGGAATAAAGGACTTTCGAAATAGAGGAAGATATTGAAAAGTTAGATATGACAAATATATCTCTAATGTGGCTATAATTGATATGTTTATAATACAGATTTATCAAATGACGATGAAAACGATGTGTCAAGTTACCTGCTCAGTATCAGACATCACACAGACAAAGTTAGTAACAAGCTAACTTGAAGCACGTTGCAGCTAAACAAACAGAGTTGGTGGAGACCAAAAACAGAGCAAAAAACAACAACAAAAGGAAGCAAACAGATGCACCACATCCATGACAGTCCTCACAGGTATTAGCATAAAAAGGTGTGTGTGTGTGTGTGTGTGTGTGTGTTTATTAGCTGCACACACATTCACGAAAAGTGTCACTGAGTAAGCATTGAGAAAGTTCAGTGAATTCATCTAAATATCAGCAGACACGGCTCTAATGACAAAAACACAAGCAGCGGAGCAAACAGCCAAGTTAATTAACGTTGTTGTCAAAGTTGTTCAGAAGCTGCAACTTTCAGTGATGAAAGACAGCAGAGGGACATTTTGTTTGTGTGTTTGTGTGTGTGTGTGTGGGGAAATCCCCCAAAACAAAACACCATTAGATGCAGTGAAAAAACAAAGGAGGAAGAGAGGAAATCGAGCCTCTGCCAGAGGGGGATAATTAGGAAATGAGCTGGAGGGGGAACATCAGTGTATTGTACATACTGTTCGTCTGCCTGTGTGTTTGTGTGTGTGTGTTTGTGTGTGTGTTTATGCCCTTGTGTGGGAGTTTTCCAGCTCAGGGACAGATGGTAGCATACAACGCTGAACGCTGCTGTTCCTCGTCTGAATCCGGCACTAAACATGCCAACAGCCTCTCTGAGCTCTCAGGCTAACTTGGCTAGCAACATTCATAATGCATCCTGATAAAACAACTGAACCTATTTTTACCTCAAAAGAAAACGCTTTGTGTGTGTAAAAAAAATTGTGTTTTACTCACCTTTTCTGATGGCTGATTTGATCTTCATGTGGAATAAATCCCCTTTGGAAGAGCTGCTGTGGTGTTTTGTTGCATTCATGTGCAAGTTGAACAGACTTTCTTCAGAATTCAGGCCACTCAGCATCTAAAGCTCGATGTTTAGCCTGAAACAGAAATAAAAGGCCTCTTTAATTTTGAATAACTCGCTAACAAAAGCAGTAATGACCATTAACAATCAACAAATCATAAATATCCACAATTTCTAACAACTCTGCATGGACTTCCATCAGAGTTTTAAAGTATTTACAATCTGTGAAGGCCTTAAAATATGTGAATTAAACTATTTTAATACAAAACATGCTAGTAGCATGTTCTGTAAGTGGTTGGTTTACCACTTAAGTGTTCGACTCAATTGATTTCCACACATTTTTGTACAAATATTCGTTAACCTTTTTGTCCCTGTAATATTCACAGCACCTCTGTAAGTTTGGTCAGCAGTAAATGTTTATAAAAGGACAAAACTAACAGTGTTAATATTGTGCATACACATTGCTTTCATTTCATAGTCATTAAGGGTGATGTAAACTTAATGCCTGTAAATGTAATTAGTTGTTAATATGTGTAGAATCTAATCTAATTGAGTGTAAAATGATTTTCATTAGTCTCAGTGATCGGATGGCCGATGCTTATGATGAGGATTTGTTCAATGCCCCCAGCTGCCCAATGCTAAGTAAACTATATTCACAAAAGGCTTACGGCTTATAAACCTGCTAACAATCTGTATTAAGGCTCTGTAGCAACAGTTAGCCAGTCTGTGTGTAGGAGGCAATGCTTTTTATAGCCTTAAAAGACCCAATAATTATGTTTTGACTGTTAAAATTTGAGTTATTTTTAATCAAATCTGCATTTTCTTTTTTAAACTGCTGTAAATTTAGACTACAGGCTCGTTTCCCTGCAGTTGATGTAACAACATTGAGAGTCTACGGCTATGCTAGCAGCTCTCTGGGTTGCACTCAGGAACAGCACTGCATTGTGGGAAATTATGACCCCAACATGCTAGTATGCTAACAATAACAATACTAACATGCTAGTATAAAGCAAAAAGCTTTTAATGTTTATCAAATCAACTACCTTCGTGTTAGCCTCTTTGCTAATATTTGCTAATTAGCTAAAAATAGTAAAGACAGGCTGCAATGCTGCAAAGTTTTGCTCTTTTTTTGAATTCACACCAAAGTTTTGGACAAGTTAAAGTGTTGGTGCTTCATTTAATTGAGTACAATTATTTCTGATGGGAACTTCAGTGTCTGTGTAAAATTTTAATGGCAATACTCCAAAAAAGTTATTTCCAACTGACAGTGATATTCCCGGATCCATCAAATAACCAAAACAAAACAAAAACAGCTTCAGAAAACAAACAGCTTTTGAGTTTAGTAGCTTTTTGGATTTAATTTTGTTGTTATTGTTTTTGCCACTCTAAAATGAACCTCTTATTTTCCAGTTGGACCATTTGTACCTTTTAAATGTCCTAAATTGACCCAGTGCTTGAATGGTATTTTTGAAACACTCCAACAATCAATTTCACATACACACACTCACAAACACACTCTCACTGTTTGTGTGTGTGTGTATGTTTGCCTGTCTGAAACGAAAACAATTTAATAACCAGAAAAAAGACATACTTCTCATTATTTAAAGACAGCAAAAGCTACAAAAACTAAAAGCCAAGTTGGTTCTCTTTGAGAGTTTGTGCATTCATGTGTGTCCCATATAGCTGGAAACCTCTATATTTGTATTGACTTCTGCAAAAAACAACATATATTGATTCCTTTTCCTTCTCTCTGTTTCTTTTTCAGTTAATTGCTGAAAGCCAAACTAAAAACTAAGTCCAGTTCATATCCTCCAAGGAAGTCACCTCAAACCTACAGTATTATTACAATAAGCCACCACCACAAGCTGACAATATAAAGAGAACAAGTCACAGCAGCAGAAAGTAAGAATAAAATATAATGCAGCAACAATGGCATTAAAAAGTTCTAGATTAAGATTTCCAAGTAAACTTTTTAACCTTTTTCTATCTTGGGAAACACCCCCTACGTCCTACTTAATATTCACTTCTGGGGACTGAAAAGTTCACTCCAAATACATATAAATAAACAGGTTTGTTAATTCGTCGGCTAATTCGATAATTAGATCCCCTGCTACCACTGGAGTTGGCGAGGTTGCGCTTTGTGTGGATGAACCGTGCCGGGAACCAATCGAAGAGCTCGGCGAAAAAGACAATAATGAACAATAAGCAGTGTGTGCTCTCCGCTGGGCGACACTGAGCTTTTCCTCAATCTTTAAAAAGCTTCAACGCCCTCAGAGTTGTTACATAACTTCACCAAAAAGCAGCACTCAGGCTCTGATGTAAGAGCTCCAAGGGTAAGAAGCTCTCAGTTTTGTAAAATCATCTAACTTGAATCTTTTTGTTTTGTTATTAACATTCATTGAGATTTAATTAGTCTGAAGTTAAAAAATGAACACTTGACGCAGTGAAGTAAACACTTGACCTGCAGCCTCGAGGCCTCTTGGGAGAAAATAAAGGCTTAATTTAAAACGTATTTCATTATTTAATTATAGAAACCTGAGTTCAGGTTGAGGTCACATAAATGCATAATAGATAACCTGCTGCTTATGGCTTTCAGGAAATTAAAGGAACATTCTGGTGTTTTTGCATGTTTTATAAAGCACGAAAGCGTCGCACACTTTTAATCCTCTCAGCTTCTGTTGGTTTTATCTCATATTTTATATACAGTATGAAAGTCAGTTTTCAAAGACTTGCCTTGATCAAGGTAATTGATCACAATGAACACGTAATCAAGGTTAGCTCACCAGATAAAAGCAGTGACTAAATTGATGTTTAGCAGTGTGTTTCGTTCACGTTTTGTAAAAATACGCTTTTAATCTTTTTTCTATTCGTCCTTGTGACTAAACACTTAATGACATTTTACATGTTCAGCGTTTGCTTGCTGGCGTACAAGTGACTCAACAGAAATCCGAAACTTTGGTGACTTTCAGTGAACTTATGAGGGTCAAAATGCACTGTACTTGCCATGTTTTATTCATTTTAAATCAGTAATTTACATATTTCATCTGCCGGGGACACATTTTTCTTCTAAGTAGAAGGTTCCCTTTTCAATAAATCAGTCTAAAAGCATAAACCATGAAACCACTTATTTAATAAAGCAGAAGACTTTGGCTTCACTTATTAAATGTGTTTGTTAAACAAATTAATTTAATGGTAAGTCTTGTGAGAAAATAAAGGTTTCAAAATATCACTATCCTGCATTCATTAGGGCGGCTCAGTATTTATTACTTGGACTTTTTGTGTCCCTTAGAAAAGGATTCAGCCATAAACAACAGCTCAGCACCTATAATAAACATGTGTGCAGATATTAGCTGTAAGCTAGCTAGCAACAAAGCCTCTCCGTATGTGTGTTTGTATCCAGTTCAGCCTTTGACTGAACTCAGAACTCAACAGAAGCTCCAGTTTCTGTAAACCAAACACTATTAACACTTTTAGCACTGCTGTGCTTTGAGCCAAATGCAAACATTAGCATGCTAACATGCTCACGATAATAATGCCAACATGTTGATGTCTTGGGAGGTATAAAAGTTGGCATGCTCACCCTCTTAGTTTAGCACATAAGCATGCTAATATTTGCAAATTAGAAGGCAAAGTGCAGCAGAGGCGAATGAAAATGTCATAAAGTCACAGGTATTTGGTCATAAACTTAAGTACCAGAAAAAATAAAATTTAAAAGGCTGATGATGGCAAGAAATGAAATGTCAGGCAATCACTAAAGTGATTAGGATTCATCTTAAAGAGGGACACAAATGTCTGAACCAAATGTCATGGCAATCTAATGTACATCCAATCCTTGTTGAGACCCTTGACTCAAAATTAATAAATGTCAACCTCTTGATGGCGCTAAAGGAAAAGTCAGAGGATCATCTCAGTCATTAGGATTTACTGTCTGGAAATCATAAAGGTCTGCATACAATTTAATATCAATCCATTAAATGTTAGTTTGAACAAAAGTGGTGATCCATCGAAGCCGATATTGTTATTTATAAAATCATGCTGCTAGCATGGCTTAAAAAAACAACAAACCTCAAGATCTTGAGATTAATCCTTAGTTCTTATCTGCAAATATATCAGTATTAGAGATGAAACAGAACAGATTATATGAGATATTAAACCATCACACAGGAGAATGTTTGTGCATTCGTCTCTATGTAACACCTATCTGACAGCAGAGGCAATTAAATCAACAATACGGCATGTTTTGCAGTTTGGAGCTACTTGTAATCCTTACAGCCACTCACAATATGAGCAGCAGATATGTCAAAGCATCTCACACACACACACACACACACACAAATGTGGCACACATGGTAGGGTGAAACTGTTGGCTTCAGGAGACGTTTTCTTCCTGTTTCTGCAGCGTTGCAGTGGAAACTGTGTTAGAGGAATACATGAAGCCTTATGTGGAGGCTGAAGAACAACACCAAAACACAAAAGATAGAGATGGAGGTGAAGTTAAGGAGAGAAAGGAAACGCAGTTCGGTAGAGTTTGTAATGATATGCAGCAACATAAGATGGGAAGGAAGAAAGATTGTTGCCAAGAGCAAAGAGACAAGTGGAGACGGAGAGAGGCTGAAAAACAGATGGGACCCCCCACACACACATACAGACGAAATGCATGCTTTACTTCACACATATAGGAAAACAGAAATACTTATTCAATACTTGGACTGAAAGGCGCCTTTTTTTAAAAAAAAAAGTACAGTAAAATTTAAAAAATGAGTCTCATATGCCTTAAAGCCAAACCACACACATGCAGACACAAAACAAAACACACAGCGTTTGAGCAAACACTTTATTCCACTTGAGTAGCATCTGCTGATTGCATTGCTTGCCCTCAGGGATCTCTTCCCTCTAAAGATGTACTTTAAGTCATCAATGCGCAATCAATTAGGTCCATGCACAAAGGCAATGCATGCACACACACACACAAACAGAGAGAGGAGGGAATAATGTGTCTTATTGACAATCAATTCTGGCATTCCAGTTAACCTAAAGGATCAGAGTTTCTTGTGGAAAAGCTCAATTCCAGCACAGAAACAATCAGGATTTCATGTGAAAAGCTGCAAATTCAGCAAATTTAATCACGTTTAATGCAAAACAATCAATTCTGGGCGTCTGGACACGTTCCAATTTTTAATCAAAGTGCTGTGTCACGATTTAATCTCACAGGACCAGATGTTGCGGTGGTCTCACACCACGTCAATCGACGAGCAAATCAATTTCCCTGAGCACCACGAGCCGTTTGAGCGATGCCAGGTCATGATTTAGACAGCTTTGAGAAAATGACGACTAAGCGAAACCACTCTGGTTTTTTACCACCACATAAATACGAGGCACTTAAGGGAAATCTATAGGAAGAGCTTCATTGGTGACTGAGCTCAACCTCTCAGCTAACGACCTGCCACTTCCTGTGCCAGGAGGAGCAATAACATTCAAACAGTTTTAAAGTCTTGGCGAACTTGTCGCGTCTGAGCTGACATGAAGACAGTCCATTACTGATCATAAATCATTTTTGAGTCTGTAAAAGTTCCAGTTTGTGTGAGTCTATGCTTTATAAAACAATATATAGACATTGGAATTAAACTGGCAGCCTGGTTGCAATATAAGTGGCAATATAAGTAAGAGTTGGTGCAAACAACCATTAACTAATTAACTGTTTACGTGGATAAGATCAACATCCTGGATTGGAACTATAATGCAAATGAAATCCATGTTTTATACCATTAATATATTCTGTGCAACAACTTTAAGATGCTACAAATAAAAAGACAAGGCATCCTTAATGAGAAAGAGCAAATAAAACCCAACATGACACAACAAAGCAAATTTACTTCATAAAATAACACAGTAGTTATTGTATACAACATAAAATGTATTATAAAACCTTAATTTTTGCTAAAGTTATCGGTGTTTACTTTATATTTAGAGTTTTTTTTGAATATAATAACTGTAAAATGCTAATTTATTTTCCAATTTACCAAAGTCACACAAATCAAATGCTATTGCTCGTCAGCTGATACAATAAACAGCAGACTCAGATTTGAAATGAAGCCTTAAATGAAAGCAGCAGCATGTATAGAAGATCGTTTTAGCTAAAAAAGAGCTGTGGTGTGTGATATTCGATGCACACGCTGCCGTTTTGGAAGTCAGGACAAACATAAAAATGCAGCAGGGAGCAGAAGGTCAGCTCAGCTCGATTATCATTTTTATAACCAAACAAAAATTGATGTTATTGCTCCTTTGAGACTCAGTTTTTTTCTTTTACTGCATCAGTTTGGCTTCCAGGAGAAAGACGACAGTAAATATCTGTGTGTGCATGGGGTCATTAAGGGCACAAGTTAATCTATTTATCATAAAAGATAATTATATACAGAGCCTGATTTGGCTTTGAGGAATTTTAACAGTGCTAAATATTCGACAAATACAAGCTCTAAATATCAATATTAAAGGAAAAGCCCATCAAAAATCTGCTTCTCAGGAGTTAATTTAGTAGTGACTGATATTCACAGCAAAAAAAAATGTATATAAATATTAAATAAACATTGTGAAATTATATTAATTATATTCACTAGCTGTTTCTCAAGGTCATTAGTAAATATGCTACGTTCACTTCATTCTATTACTTCTTTTTAATGTGTTCTTGCGATATGTGTTAGAATGAGTGTGAATTTGTTTGCTAAAATTCATGTGAATGCATGAAGAACGCACTGTGATCAATATAAACCATAGCTTCACACAGAAAGTCTCGTCTCCACCTGCTACACCTTTTATCATTCTGCTATAGGAGTCTAAACGAATCTCTAAACAAAGAACGACCATCCCGAGTTGTTCACAATCCTGGATTTTAAAAACTGTAACATGCACGAGAGCAGAAGAAGAAGAAGAAGAGGATGACAGGTTTAAACACACCGTCAACATCTGGAGGGTCAGACTAGCCAGGTCACATCTGGAGGTTACCTTAAATATCACCTAACTTCCTCTCTTCTTGCTAGCTTAAGCTACAACTAGCAAAAGAAGCTAACAAGTTCCCCCCTCCTGTGTAAAAGTAATTTGAAGTGCACTGCTCTCCTTGACCTGGAACGCACTGTTTTTCTTTGGCAAACTCATCAGTGATGCCTGACTTATTTGCATACTGAGATGCTATCAGAATACAAGCAGATAATCAGGACGACAAGAGCGCTTATTAATGCTAAGAGCCTCGATCGAGGTGACATCCGAACACAGATCACATGCTAACGCCACGTGTCAGACCTTTTTGCAACCTGCTTCCTTGTGACGTGTCATGTGTCAATTTTTTTCTGAGTACTGGTGACAAAACTGGTTTCCCTCCTGCAGATTGTTAAAGTTTTGCATGAATCATCGAACCTCTTTAGCTCCAGTGGAAGTGTTGTTGTTGACAGCAGCAGGCTTGTTTTTTTTGCTTAAGTGTTGTCGCGTATTGGTTCTCGCTTAAAAAAAGAAGCCTTGTCAAATCTTTGAGGACTCATTTGTTGCATATATTTGTCTTCTTTTACAATGCTGGAGAATAAAAAGCTCAAATGTTTCAGTTAAGAGCCTTTTTTTTGTGCTTTATTTACTGCTAAATTGCTGCTGTGCACAACAAAGGAGAACTCAAAGCTGAGAAAACTCCTCATTTATGAGCGAGAACCAGATTGTTTTGATTTAAATTGGAGTCTGATGCATGCATGTGGACGTCCAGCACCTCTCTTTCTCACACACACACACACACACACACACAAACACACACACCTCTTTTTGAGTTTCAGATTGTCATGCAGCACAAGTATGACAGACATTTCATGTCAGCCTATTATTCCTCTCTCCCTCTCTATCGCTGTCATTCCTCTTCTCTTTGTCACAGTCTCTTCTTTTTGCTTCTATCACCACCTTTTCTCCCTCCTCCCCTCTCTCTCTCTCTCTCTCTTCCTCCCTCCAAGTCCATTATTTCTCCATTAAAATCCAGGATGACCCGTGTAATTGCCTCCAATGACTGGGTCCTAATGAAAAAAACACATCGCATTAGTGGCGAGACGCCGCGTTTGCAAGCCTCTGTGTGCTCCTGCGTGTCAAGCTGCCTGGCCTCGACCGAAGCAGATAATATTCTCTGTCAGACCTGCCTGTTACACCCTTCAAACCAGCATCTGTGTGTGTGTGTGTGTGTGCCAACCAGCTCCAGCCTTGACCGATGCAGATAATATTCTCTCAGAGCCTCGTTCCACCCTTTTAACCCTGCTGTGCATGTGATTGTTTTTTGGTGCGACTCGAACTGCATCTACAGACGAGCATGAATATGAAGTCCGGAGCTCTTGTGTGAGTCAGTTGATGACAGAAGAGAGGGCACTGAAGCGTGCTCCGTGTGGGTGTATGCATGCATGCATGTGTGTGTGTGTGTGTGTGTGTGTGTGAGAGAGAGAAAATGAGCTGAAGAAGAAAAGCAGCAGGATGCAAAGACACCGAAAGACAGAGCGGCAGATTGGATGGATTCACCGCAGCCGCGTCACAGCGATGAACAATTTCATGTCCTGCATTAAAGCTGCTGCAAAAAAACACAATTTTCTAATGTGGAGTTTTATGAATGTTTCATTTTTTTGTCATTAAATGAGCTGTATGAGATTCAGGAAATGCATCTCCTACAGGAAGACGAGGGCATGTGCAGATGACAGGTAACAAAATAAATATGATGCATTGGGATCAGTGTGTGTGTGTTTGTATGTGTGTATTTCTGCTCCACAAAAACCACAGCGAGGCACAACATAAAACCTACACAAACGATGTGCAGCATTTATTTTGTAGCCAGCTGCGTTTGAAGGCGATGCTCTTATTTTGAATGCATGCAGAGTTTGCAGCGGGAACGTTACTGAGTGCTTGATTTTTCCAAACAGAAAGAAGTTCTGCATCACAGTATTTTTTATAAAAAAAAACTGGGCCAATTCCTGGCAGGGGTGGCGACGCCTGATTAAATGCCCCCCCCCAAAACATCAACCGTCTGGCTGCCTGACGATCAGATCAAAGATCAGAGATGTCAAACATTTTAAACAGCTGTGCAACAGCTGCAGCAGGCCTGTGAACTGGCTGGGGTCAGAACAGAATCATCACAGCCACATTTTATCCTAAAAGTGTCGGAATATAAAGTGTTTTGGATTCATGAAAGAACAAAAACTGAGTAGTTCTTAACTGTTTACAGTCAGTTTGAGTGTAAATTTACATGTTTTTTTCCATGAGGAAGTGAAATTAAAGCGGAAAAAAGGGCGTATGTAATAAAATATGTTTACTCTGTTACGTTTCAAGTTGCATCCGTCATGGAATGAAAACAAAAGTCACATGCTAAAATTCCTGATAAAGTGTGTCAAAATCAAACAAAAGGAAATGAGTCGTATCAGCAGTTCCTGCAGAGGAGGGGCTGCTGGTGTGCCTGCTCACCTGTCTGCATGCTCACCTGTCTATCTGAAGCTGCTGGTTGCAGGTTCCATCACCTAGCGAGCATGTGAGTGACACATATCAAACACAACCAACCGGCGCTAAATGCTAATAGCTTGTCTGGCTTATTGTCATAAAAGTGAGAGACCTGAGTCTTTTGTTCTAATGTTTAGTAAATCAGATTAAAGAAACACAACAACAGAGAGTGTTTTAATCCTGATAAATCTCTGGCTTACAGTGTCAGGACAATATCTCTCTCGAGCGAGAAGGAGGAGGAGGAGGAGGACGAATCTTCCTCGAGGATAAAACAGTAAGAATCAGCTACAAATAGAGAAAAGAAAGGAGGACTGGATTGACAGAGCTGCAGTCCGATTAAACTTTAATGATACCTGTGGGGGAGAATGTGCCACTGCAGCCACAAGTAGTAAGAAGATGAAATAATACACCGAGGATTTTAACAACAGAGTCCTCTTTTCTTTGTACGATGCATCGAGAATAGAATAAATATCATTATCGTCCACTCGAATGGAAAGTCCCCGTAGGCTTTAAGCAAGTCCCATGAGTAATAACTATGAAAAAAATCAAAGAAAAGGACGAGTTAAAGTCAATTTATTTGCATATATAAGAACTTTTCTGCATTGGGTTTGAACACAGGAGGTAAAAACAATAATTGGGGCTTCTGGTTAGATTCAAAGTAATAATAAAATAGAATAAATAGATAAATTAGACATCGTAAAAACAGCTGCAGCCACTAATATCCAATAAAAAGTCGTTACTCATCAATTTCTAGTAATGTTTAATATGCATTAAGCCAAAATGCAAAAGATTAAATAGATAAAGTGCAGGACATAAACATATATGTCTTGAAAAAAGACAAGAAACCTGCTGTTTTTAGCAACTTGTTTGTCCATTTCGCCTTTTATTTCTTCCATTTCTTTCTCTCCACCACTACAGATTTAATTTATTCCTCTTTGTTTTTTTTGTCCGCTCTTGCATTTCACCCTTCTTGACTCCACTTTGTGTCTTTTGTTCCCTCAGGGGTTGCAGAGGGAAATTAATTCTCTCTTTGCCCTTTTCCTCTTCAATCATTCCAGCTTGTAGTTATCTATCTTTGTCTTTGTGTGAAAGGGGAAAAGAAATGTATGTTATTTTTACGAGGCGCAATCAAAATATTTCACAGACTGTTCCATTATCTTAATAGACCGAACTTTCCTCCACCTTTTTGTTCCCTCCTCTGCTTCCTTTTGCTTCAGGATTTAACCGTAAATCCCTTCATTATTTGAGTTTTCAATTAGTCTCACACTTGACTCCTTTAAATCTGCCTCCCTCTCATCCTCCCATCTTTAAGTTTTAGCACTTATCCGCCGTTAATCTCTCGCCATCCTTAAAATTTTCCTCCTCCCCGCTCTTCCACCTCCCTGAAAACTCCGTATATATCACCCTCCTCCTAAAAACTGCCCTGTCATTTCTCCACCACATTGCCTGTTTGTGTTTATCGCAGCATCTTTTCCCCGCATCACAACATTTGTGCTCGAAGCCGCGGTTCATCTTTTTACGTCCGAGTGGAACGATATCGGAGTCCAGTGATCCGAGCAGTGAATAAACCATGTGAGGTGTTTCAGGGTTTATTTCAAGGAAAAACATGACATTTTCTTTAACACTCGTCCCTCCCTCGTCTTATCATCAATGTGCAGCCTCAGCGAATAATCTCGCAACACAAACGCAAACTCGTTTCAGGGTCGTTTTTCTTCTCTGACGCCTCGTTGTTTCCTCAGAAACAACGAACATGTGGACAAACAGGAACAACACAACATAAACAAGAGGGACAGCGCTGGTTTTTATCGAACGAGGATCAAGGATTAAGGATATCTTTAGAGTATCCTTGATCCTTGATCCTTGTAAACACAGTCATGCATCACCTCTTTGTTCAAATAAATGATGCTTTGGTGAGCCAAGACACACACACACACACACACACACACACACAGCATCTTATTTCAACATGAACGAGTCCAAAAGATGTTAAACTGTTTAAAACTTTTGGGTTCAGCGACGTTGAGGTTGTCTGTCATTTGCTAAAACACATGCTAACACACGTAGCGAGAGCTGCTAAATAGTATTTTAACTGTTGATTGTGATGATTGTTAAAACTAGTAAGATTAAAAAAGTTACAACAAACCACAAATCCTTACATTTACTAAAGATGACACACTTATTAAAAAAATTAGCCTTTTCTCAGTTTTTTTCACAGTTTGCAGCTTTGGCGGACAAAGATTTACATGCTACACTTTGAGCTAATTGCATTCCAGTTCATAAGTCATTCTTCTTCTCCTGTTTTATTTCATGTATTATTTTAATGTCACACCTTTAATTGACAGCATGTATGTATGAGTATGTGTTTGATCCACTTCAGGTGATTTAATTACTGTCGACAGGTGATCACCTGAATGCAAATTACATGGTCCATTATGAGCTGACGAGGGTTTGCCAGGATGCTCTGCTGCACAGCTGACTGGCACAAGATGAATTATGGGATGCTGAGGG
>JAPZDV010000016.1:13940612-13968640 GCA_029814665.1 Acanthurus lineatus
TCTCTCTCTCTCACTCTTTTTCTCTCTAGGCAAACACAAACACACAAACACACACACACACACACACACACACTGAAACACACACAGGAAGTGAGTGAAACCTTTGACCTAATTTGTCAAACCATTTCCGTGTAAACTCAGTTGCAGCGGAGATACCAAACAGCGAACCATCGGCTTGTCACTGACGGGTAAGTTTATCTACAGACACTTTAGGCTTCCTGATGTTTCCTCTCTCTTTTGTTTTTATATTTCCTGGTACATTTGTCTAACTTTTGCTTTACTCTTAACCAGTCGGCCGTCAAAAGGCCCTTTGCATCATGCAAGATTATCACACTTAATCAGAAGTTACCCTCCTGAACTGCCATACTTCCTCCATTTACACAGGTTTAGTTGCTTCTTCTTGTCAGAAATCATTTAAATGTTGTCAAGTTTTCTTCTCCTTTTTGTTAAATTTCTGCTGTCATCCATCCAGTTTTTGTTTGGCAAACAAAAGTTAAATGTTCTTGCAAAATAAAACACAAAAAAATGATGCATTGTGAAACATTTTTTTGGTTAAATTCATCAGTAAAAGAGGACTCTGAGTGCTTCCCTCACAGCAGGCAACTTCTTTGGATTTGTCACATTTCATTAAAAACACTGAAAATGGGTGTGGAAGACACCCAGTGTTAATAAAAGGTCAGCCAACAATATATTGCGACCAGTCGAACAGCCCTCATGCTGATTGGCTCCATGCGGAAACTTTGTCTGATGTCAGACTATCTGTGAGGTGTTTGGTTGCGATCAAACGGCTAAATGTTGTCATAATCAACAGATTTTGTTTAGACAGGGTCTTGTAACGCGAGAACGCCCAGTAAAAAAAAGTAGCGAGGAAGCATCTTCGTCTCATAAACATCACACTGTCCATCAGGATGTCGTAACCGCATTGCCAAGAGAAAACATTCCTTGGTTTCAGTTGTAATTTGTTCCACATCTGCACCTCATTCCTATCTTGTCCTTCTCTCTGGATTTCGTCCATGTTGAACTCAAATCAAGACTACGATCATTTGGTAAAGTTAGCTCCGGTGTCCTCTGTGCATCATTAGCTTTGGCTGCATGAAGAACGAGCTCAGAGAGAATGTGAGAGTATGTGTGCGTTGGGAAAGAAATGAAGCACGTCATATCTCAGAAAATGTATTTGATTTGATTTGAACCTGATACGAGAAACGTTTTTGTTAAATTTATATGAAAAATCAGGGAAAATAAACTCATTCAGTGATTGAAAGACGGCCATAAAATGCTAACGAAGAAGTCCACGGTGGGATTCAGGTTCTTTTACAGTCATCATAGCAGCAGTACAGTAGTTATAATAAAACCAAAGAAGAAAAGGAAGTTGTTAAAAATATTACATGCAGAGACTTAAAGGGTGTTAAGTTCAGTTTCACTTTTTCGCAGTCGGTCTCATCACTGTTCTTAATTAGCAAAACATCCTAAAATACAACCCACTTTAGATTTACGTCTACATAAGAAAAGTATGGCTCAAAATAGTAAAAAAAATTCATATATTCTGTTCTTTAAATAAGCATATTTGATAACATTAATGCATTTTGTTTGCTAGCTGAACAGTTTCACAGCTTGTACAAAAGTTGCTAGCAACCTCTGCTAATGCTGCAGCTAGCTTGCTAAATGTTCAACGAACATTTTTTTGAAGATGCAATTGTTAAAACCTAATTATCTCAACCATAGTGGCAGTTTAGCTCTGTCTTCATCAAACTGAAGACAGACATTTTGGACTTCACTCATAGGACTGACTATAACAACAATGAAAAAAATGTATCAACACAGCTTTTTGAGTCTGTGCCCTGGAGTAAAATGTTAGTTTCTCATTGATGCACTAACGGGCTTGCAGGCTCAGTCTTTTACTGGACGAAAACCAACACTCCTGTTTTCTCAATCAAGCTTCTATAGACAAAGATCCTTTCAAATATTAACATGTCTGTCCAAAGCTTTTTCCATTGTATTGAAATGGATACAGATGTCTTCTTTAACGTAGCCATCAGGGATTAAAAGTATATTACTTTTCATGTCATATTTGCTTTCTGTTTTCTCAACTTGAAGGTAGTATTATCAACCAAAGCTCCATTTGCATGTAAACCCTGTTCAAAGAAATGTCAGGTTACTGCTGGGGATGCAAATGCAGATCTGTTACTGAACCAAACTTCCTGTTTGTCACTTCCTGGCTGGCTGACAGCTCATATGGTGACAGGCTGCGGTCGAGGCCTAAATCTTACTTTCCATCTGAGGCTTCAGAGGGGACTTTTGGTTCTCTGCGTTGTCGTTTTCTCTTTATTTTTACATGTCCCACTTACTTTCTCATTTGCTGCTACATACAGTTTGACATTCTTTCGATTTGTAGCTGATGTATTTCCTCTGTAATGTGAAACATGCAGGGAATGTTGAAATATTTAAAGAACGGAGACTTAAAGGGAACTGTTGCACCATTTAAGGGCAACATTCATGTCCTGCCTGGCTTTAAGTGAACATGCTGGCGAGCAATATTCTAATAAAAATAAAAGGGGAGGGGGGGGGGCTAATTATAGGAATGAGGCAGCACGTAAAACCATGTTTGGACTCCTTTCTGTGCTCGTGTTTTGTTCTGGTCTTTAGCACATTCTTTAGCAACAAGAAAAGGCTTCAGGAAAAACAACATTTCCTTAGATTTTGCTAAGATTATTGCTTCTATCCTCACAGGATCGGATGCAGGCGGTGAATGCAGATGCAGATGCAAGGGTGCCAGAGCCCTCTCAAGAACTTTCTGGCATTTCTGAGGGCCTCGGGAGACGCCACCTAAGCAATGGAGTTCTCGAGAAGTTTGCCCAAAATATGACAGAGAACATAATGTCCATTATAAGCCAAGTGGAAATGATGGAACAAGAGGTGGACAGATTTAATGAAAACCAGGAGAAGTTAGCTGAAGGATTAGCCTCAGCAGTAATGGAGGATGCTCTGAGGGAAATATGTGGAGGTCAAACCATTGAAAATCATGCAGAGGGTTTCCAGAGTTCAAGATCCATTGGGGTAAAGATGGATGGTGCGCAGCTTACAAATCTGCCTTTCACGGATCAATCTGAAAGCGAAAGAGACTTTTTGGACACGGACGCAGAGATGAATCCAGGGAAAGAAATCCAAACTTCGGAAGACATCCAGCCCTGTCACGCACCTCTGCCCCAGTCGGGGCTCCCTGTCCTGGGATCCCTCGATTACCCTGACCCCCCTCCAACCACGCCTCTCCTCCCTGAGCTTGAGAGGAGCAGAAGTAGTTTTGCTAGGAAGCTAAAAGGGGGTTTAGCAAAGGTTTTCCTGCCTTCACCTCCTCCGCCGACACCGAAGGACGAAAAGGACGCCTCAGACGGCGCCGCCAATGACCCCCGGGTGGAGTTAATGGAGCATCTGATGCAGTCACTGCCCACAGATGATCTGAAAGGAGACTACTTTGAAGTAGGACCTCACCATGAAGCCAAGATGGAGGCTTTTGCTGAGGCTCTTTCATTTGACATCATCGGCAGGGTCTTGAGCGCCAAAAACAGGGAGAAGTTAGCCGACGATAGCAACCTTCATCAACTAGCTAACCAACTGGCTGAAACCATTATCAGCTCCTCCCTTGATGAAGCTAAAATGCTTTTTTAGTGGCAGTAGAACAAGGTTATTGATATGTTGCATTGATCGATACTGCCTGACATTTTAATTACAGTGTGATTGACTTCATTAATATTGTTCTTTATTGTTGGTTCGAATTTCATTCTCATTAAATTTTAGACGAAACAAATCCAAATCGAAGCTTAAATTACAAAACAATACTTATTTATTGAGGACTAACAAAAGAAAACAAAGGTTGACTTGAAGTTCAAACAAAGTGTGGGGATTTAGTGACATGTGTCATGTGAGCTGTGTCTTTTAGGTGCTGGATTATGAAGCTAAGGAAAAGATTTTAGTGCAAGACGACTAACAAGTGCATCAACGGGAAAATGTAAATTTGACTGGGATTTAAACCTTAAAACACAAATGTTCTTTGCAAACACATATTTTCAGCATAGGATCAGTAAGATTTACTTAAGTTATTAGTGTTGATTCAGCATTTGTATTTTAATGGAACAACATGTCAGATGTGCACTGTTAATAATGTTTTGTTTGTCCTGATCGTGTTTTACTTGTCAGTCTCCTTTATTTAAAAAAGTAATCTGAGTACTGCTTAATATCAAATATAAAGACAGTATTTTTGAATATCTATTGCATATTTCTCTTTTTTATTGTGGTCTGTATAAAACTCAGTATGTTTTTGAGTGTAACCCAAGAGAAAACATTTTTACTCATAAATATGACTTTGACAAATGATGAAATTGCTTTATGTCTGAAATATTTATAAGTAAATGAGGGACAGCACTTCATAATCAAAGATGATGTTTGGAAGTTATTTGGTTGTTTCCTCTTGTTTGTCAGCCTAAATATCTGTATAGATTTAGTGTGATTCAATCCTCCTCTGGACTGAGCTTAGTACTGTTTTTTGGGATGAATTTGTGCTGACGTCAAGAAGAAGATGGAAGAGCCATGATCTTAAACCAAACAGCGAAATTTAAAAAAAAATGTTTTTGTTTGCTTTCCTTCTTTCTTAAAGCCACTTTACCTCACAACTAACAGAAACTGTCAATGAAAGAGGAGCTTAAGTGAACAATGAAAGAGTGTTGTTCAACAAAGGGTTGCATTGTCCACACAAGTACACACAAACACACACACTACTTCAAATGGGGACAACCGGTGAGACAGGGTCACAAACACACACACACTTATGTTTAAGCTTTTATGTTTGCATGTGTGCAAGATCCTGAAAACAGATCTGAAAACAGTTTTCTATCTCTGTCCAACACAGATGCACTGAGGAGGAGTCAGTTAATACGTGTTAATTCGAGTGTTTTCATTAAAAATTTAGTTAAGTTGTGACAAAAATGGAAGGACAAGAAGTTTCTTGGCACAAACTACAGCAGTAACAGATTCAAATGCTCCATTACATTCTGTAGATTTAGATTTAACACCATTTTGTGAGTTTTATTCAAACATCGAGGTCGAAAAATGATGGATGCCATTAACTTTGGTGATCCCTGGGTTTTTCCTCTCACACCAACATGAGGTTCACATTTGTGGTTTCAAATAAAATGTCTAAACAACTTTAGGCTAGCTTGCCTTAAATGTGATTCAGACATCCGAACCCACCGCAGGATATGTTTCAACTTTAGTGATCACTCCACTCGGATACAGTGGCTGCATGTGCCAGTTTCTTTGGTCATCCTTTACTTTAGTGTATCATTAAATATCTGCAAAAATAACCTGTAGGAATTAATGTTGTGTTGTATATTTCCTCAAACCACAGGCATGTTAAAACTCTTTAAGCTTTGTAAAATATAAGTTTACATTTCTCATTTTAAGGTTTTGATGTTAGGCACAAAGACCACTAAGTTAATGTTCGGAAAATCTTGTGTTTTGGCTTAATATACCTGGCTTTGCTGTAGAAAAACCTCTGGAAAATCTCACACCCTCTCATTCAAATCACCTCGTTTTGGTTGCCACAAAACAGCTAAAAATGACCTGAGGGTTGCTAAAATTAGAAGTGAAACTTGTTGTGAACTTTAATACTTGTCTCCTTCTCGTCAGCCAGCTAGCCGAAGTTTCCAATCATCAAAACTAGAAGCAAACTTGTTTTTTTTTACATAATTTCTTTTTCTTTTCAAAGAAGCTGAAAAACAAAAAATCTGAAGCAGGTTTTTATTGTTTATTAGCAAATGCCAACAGCATGCTGACAAGGCAGTCCAGTGAAAATCTGGGAATTTAAAAGCTCAAAAGACGCCAAAAAACAGCTGAAATGATTAACATGTTAGCACCGTCATTGTGAGGATTTAGCATGCTGATGTTAGCATTAGCTCAAAGTTTTAAATTTTGCTAACTCATAGCATTTTTAATATTTAAACTAATATTTAAGAATAAACAGATTTAGCATCTGCACCACCTGTTATGAATAAGTACATGTAAAAGTAGCTGGAGAAAATATAACAAATTTCATGTCAAAATGCTAAAAACATGAGCTATTGATTTGAACTACACACACACACACACACACACGAACAGAGCACAATACACACATGCTGGCTGGGCTGTTGGACCCCCGTCTCTCGGGTCTGATACATAATATGTAATGGAATGCTTAGTCTGAACTTTTAACTCCCACTGTTGATCACCATTATGTTTTCTCACCGTGGGACACCGACTTACTGACACACACACACACACACACACTCAAACACACAGTCCCACACGTGCACATAGATAAGCTGCAGGGCTGGGCGGACAGCTGTGGTGTCAGAGGGGATGCACACACACACACACTTATGCATAGACACACACATCTGGAGAAATGCTTGTTGTGTTGTCAGGTGGTTTGCTGCCAGAAAGCGAGGGAGGAGATGGAAAAGGGAAAGAGTGTGATGACACATAGAGGATGTATAGCAGCAGCATGGTTTCTATAAACTGTAACGGAAAATAAACGGCAGATGTACCTAATCTCTCCGCTCTGGTGGAGGGTAAACACGCTTAAATTCAATTTATCCACAATTTATTATTATTATTCAGCGAGACTGTAATTCAACTACGGTTAATAAATACAACTTTAGATCATGTTTCCTATTTACATTTTTTCGAATATGAGCTGTGGTTTGTTTTCAACACAGCTGTATGGTTTTATGACACTATTTCAGTGACGAAATCTGCCCACACACATGTTGTGACTGGTAAAAAAAAATGTTAAATCACTCTTAAAACGCTCCAAAGAGGTTATGGGAAATAAATTTGTGACAGTTAGTAAAACTTCCTACATTACAAGTCATCATTTGCCATCCTGTATTGATTAGAGCAGCTGTAAGTACTTTTTTATTGCTGCATACGTTTACTTAAATCCCATTCTGAAGGCAGGACGTTTACTTTCGCAATATTTTATCACAGCACTTATGTAAGTATTTCTTGCATCACTGAAGTTTTGGCAATTTTCTCCCCCCCCGCCCCCCCTTTTGCTCCTGACTGCACTTATCTCAGTGCTGTGCCAGGATCACACAGCTCAGATGGATGTGTACTTTTTCATGCATGCATGCCTGCATAGGCTTCAGTTGTGGGTTAAAACGCTTGAAATAATCTGTAGCGTTTGTTTCCGTGTCTTCTTCCAGATGATCGACCCCGTCAGATGGTTCAAGTGGAGTCAAATCAGATTAAATGAATCTTGAAATACTGAACCGTCCAAGTTTTGAAACTCTTCAAAGACTGTTATGTTAGTGTGAAGTAGCAGCAGCCTTAAGGGTAAAGATATCGGCCTGTTGCTACAGAAATGCTGTTTTCGGTTCTCTGATTGTCTGGGCAAGTGTGTCCTTCAATCAGTTTTCATTGACAAGCCCTGCAGCAAAGTGTGAAACCAATAAATATTCTATTGCAGATCTGACAGATGGGAGCCATAACACGAAATAAGCACGTGTGGTTGACTGGATTTTCTTGCATAATTTCTTTTTCTTTTCGAAGAAGCTGAAAAACAAAAAATCTGGAAATACCATTTGACCCAGGCCTGATATCTATCTTCAGCATCACTGTAGTTTTCTTACAAAAAACAGCTCTTGAAGGCTGCTGACTGTCTTCTTTATGACGGTAACATTAGCTATTCGCTTCAGGGTCATAAATCTGAGTGAGGTGGAATCAGCACACCGTCAGCGTGGAGCATGCAACCTTATTTTTAGCATCGTTTAAGATATGAGCCAAAAGAGGCTGTGCTTTACTTTTTTAGCTTGTTCACTGATAGTTTGGAAGATTTGAGGATGTTAAACAAAAGCTTTTTAGTTTAAATTGTTCGAAATGTTATTGAAAATGCATCACTTTGTGAGTCTTAAAGGTGCAATAACATGCAGAAAAAATGATATCCATCAATATTTGAAAGAAAACAGAGGGTCATTTAAAACATTTAGTGCTCTAAGCTAAAAGCTACCATCTGCATGCTAACATGCTCACAAAGATGACAAATAATATGTAGATCAGCTTAATTTAGCAAGTTAGCATGCTAACATTAGTTAGTTCATATAAAACACAAACTGCAGATGCAGGCCGATGCAAATGTCATCAGTTTTGCAGGAATTTAATCATGAAATGACTGTAAAATTTAAAATATTGATCAGATGGTGGTGCAAGTAAGAGGATTTAGGCGACCAGAATAGTTATTTGCAATTCATCCTGCTTACGGGTACAATGAGTTTTTTCAAATTTGCCTCACTAGATGTAAATCTGTACATCACTCAATTCAGTAGGGCTGCATGAAAATCTGCACAAAATTTACTGTCAATCCATCTTAAGAAGGAAAATCAACCTGTGCCATCAGCATCTGGGTTTCATGCCAGTTTTTAAGACATTCCAGTCTGGACCAAAGTGTTGGACCGACTGACTGGTTTGCCTCTTTGCAAATCATGTTTGGTGATGTGAACATGCAAACATTTGACTGGACACATCAGCGCAGGTGCTGAGTATTGTCGTCTTGCAAGCCTTGTAAGCGGTTTGGCTGTTTTTCAGAGGCCGAACATTCTGACCTTTCCGTGTTGAAATATCACCGAGACAAGGATACCTTTCATTGTCTTGGCAGCATTAACCCTCAAGGAGTCGACCTCAAACCCAAACAATGTCGATTCCATCATAACAACCAGTTTTTTAAAATGTGGAAACAGTTTGACTTTTCTTTTAATATTTCCTAGAGTCCGCATTTATTCCATCCCACCTGCAGACCACATACTCTCCTTTCTACCCACCAAGACGTGTATTTAAATAAAGGGCATGTCGAGTCTCAGTCAGTGAGATCAGATGACTTTCACATCTGGTGCAAAGCTCCAGGTGGATTCACTGAGGTTTGCATGAATAAAACTTTACTCAGGACCTTTTTCCACGACGACACCAGACAAAAGGCTCTTAGATCAGGATGCCAAAGAGTTATACACCAAAAAAAGGTGCCACTTACTCTAAAAAAACACTAAATGAAAAGACAAAAAGAGCAATGTGTGGCTGCATTAAGGAAAGTCTTTGGTGTTGAATCTGATTTTCTCACGGTCGCACTCTCCTGCTTGAATTTGGTCCCTTTTAACCAAAGTCCCATGAGCCTCTGCTCATGCAAAGCTGTTGGACTGGCAGCCAATGAGCTTGTCTGCTTCCCATCCTTAATAAACAGCACTGACTGCTGGGCACACACAGACCATTTTCCAGCTTTTTTGTGGTAATCGGTACTTTTGATTGTGCCTTTTTCGGATCTGGAGTTCTTGAGCAGTCAGAAAAAAACTGAGCCGACCAACAAAACTTAAATCAGATTGAAAACTACATGATCCCTGGTTTAACGGACAGCTATTGGCTGCTTATGGAACTTATTTTTTTATTGTTTGTCAGTGAATCTGCAGAGCATCTGCTGGATTTTTTATTGTGGTCACATAACATAGTATAAGAAATAGTTTGGGAACCGCTGATTTAAAGCTGAACCGTAAACATGGAGTCTGACTGAGAAGTTATGAGTTGCATCACAATTCTGCGTCCAAAGACGAGCCAAGATGATAAAGCAGATGATAAAGTTCTGTACTGAAGTGATTTAAGACGGGTTGGAGGTTTTCACAGAACACAATCCTGAAGACAGCAATAATATCTAGATATCGGATTCGTCCTCTCGTGGGGCTTTTTCTCATCCACTACATCTACAGTAAAGTCAGTGGTGTGTCCGCAGTCTTTTTGATGTTTTTGGAAACTGAAAATCAAATATTTAACCATGGTTAGTCCTGTTTCACGTTGGTAAACTGGAGTAGGTTGGGCAAATATTTACTCTCAGTGTGAAGCTATAAAACAGATCACTGACACACACACAAACAATGGAGACAAGAAAAGGAACAAAAAAAGAGTAAAAAAGAAGGTGAGAAAGAACATTTTTGATGTTACTTTCTCATATTAAAAAAAATATATCAATTAGTTTTAAAGGATTTTAATTAAATACTGAAACAAATAACTGTTTTAAGTATTATTTGATTAAGTAATTTTTTAAAATCTTTTCTTATTACTCCCATTATCAGAACTGTTGCAGATTAATTTCATGTTCATCAAATGTTGACTTGTGCAGTCCTCTCTTATTATCTGCTGTCTTAAAACAGAGAAAGAGCGCCCTCTGTCAGCTCATCCGGGAACTGCAGGCTTAGAGCAACAATCAATCAGTATGGAAAAACCAAAACGACCAAAACATTATGACATAAACAGATTTTTCTTAAAAAAATTCAAGAGATGTTCTCTGAAACACAGACTGTACACATGTACAAGACTTCCGTTGTGGTGTATGCAGATTTAAAGTTGACACAAGTCTAACTTCTACTTTTATTCATTCAATTATTTATTTTTTTTCTTTTCTTTGGGGCGACAGAATTTTAAAATAAAAAAGAAGCATATTCTGTATTTTTTCGAAATTCTGGCTCTAAAAAATATTGCTTTTCTTGATTATGTTCTGCTTTGGCAATGTATGGCATCGGTGTCCCGTGCCTAGAAAGCAACGAAAAGGGGAGAGAGAGAGAGAGAGAGAGAGAGAGAGAGAGAGAGAGAGAGAATTCCTCCATAGCCCCAGGGTGATGAAGAGGTTAAGCCAGCCCCTCTTTACTGCTCTCTCGGTTGCAGTTTATCAGTCCTGCGCTGCCATCTCCAGCAGCTCCAATCCATATTTTACGCAGCAGCGGAACACTGAGCACACATGTTCAGATCCAAACTTTAACTTCCAACTCGCCTCTCTTTCCCTCTTCTGGACGCTCCTTCTGCAGCTCCCCCCCTTTCTTCCTCCCGCTGAGCTCCAGAAAGAAACCCTCCATCGGCAGCGGGACGCACGGAGATCTAATTTTTCTTTTTTCTTTTTATTTGCAACAATTTTCGCTCAAAATCTGTCGAGGTTTGTTCTTGCTGGCTGGCCCGTCGTTGTTCTTCTTCTGCTGTCCAGTTGGTTTTTTTGCGGTCTGCTCATGCGTCGGGAATGCCATGGCCACTCCGAGCGCACAGCAGCAGCACCAGGATTATTTCAGATCGGTCAGCAGCGAGTCCACCACCTACATGATGGTCCCGGCCGGCGGGCCGAGCGGGACGAGGCGCCGGGAAGCGCCGTCCAAGATGTGGTTGGCCATGGTGGTGATAGTGGTGGTGGTGCTGCAGATAGCCTCCACCACGGGGCTTTTTCTCTACCTGAACATGTCCATATCGCAGGTAAGAGCTGTTTTCCACGAACTTTTAGACTCAATGTGCTGCCAACAGGCTGTTTTAGGCTTTTGTGTCTCATTGTGGGAGTTTTGTGAGGGTGTAAATCTGCAGGAAAGTTACTTTTTGCGCTCCGAACAGACAAGAATTCAACTTTGAATTGATGGTCATGTAAGCCGAAATACATCCAGGACACAAACGATGCTTGAAAAATACTGAAAAACAGCCAAAATCAGTGTTTATTTATGAGACAGTGTTTCTACAGGGTTATACAGAGTTTATAAACTAGAAGTTAACATAAATAAACCGCTTTATTGGCCTGCAAGTCGCAGATTTTAGTGCATTTTGCAGAGAAAAAGTAAAACTTATGTTAGGGGAGTTAATTCATTTCTGCAAGCTGTTTGACTTCGCCCCCGCTGCTGACTTGTCAGGCGCTTGGAAAACAGCTTTTGCATGACTGAACTTGTTTAACAATGCAATCCGAAATTTACGAGCAATGGAGGTAGAGAGAACAAGAAGCCTGTGTATCTGCTGATGTTAAAAAAGAAAAAGAAAAAAATCCTGCAACTCATCAGATTTCGTGACTCAAACACGGTGGGTCCCCATAAACCGCTTCGACGTGAAAATCTTATTCAGGTCATAAAATATGGTCCATGACCAACGCCGATTACAGAACTAAACGACTTTAAAGTGCGTGTCTGAAAGAACATGATGCAGCCGGTTGGGGAGGCAGAAAGTAGTCCAAAAAGATTGATTTTAAGTAGGTTACAGATGTTGTGTTCAGAGGTGAAATATGCGGGTCAGTGATGGATGTCGATGAGTGTGTAATCCACTTTAATCTCCCGAAACAGTCGCATTCAGGTATGAAAGTGGCTGCTATTATGTGTCTGAGTGACTCATCTGTATTGATACTTTGAATTAGAACAATGCTTGTTATTATCCTGCTGCAGGTTTACATTTTTGCAGAGTAATGACGAGTCGACTCATTACTTCCTTCACCTGCCTTATTAGTGAGCAGTGGAGGGAGGAAAGAAAATATGGGAGAGATAAGCTTATCAGCCAGACTGAAGCTCATATTGTCGAGGGCTGGACGTTCAATTCTTCATCTCTGTCCTCCTTCGTTGTCTCTTATGGGCTTAATGTCAAGAGAAAACGCTCTTCCTGCCTGGCACTCAGGGATTTAGAGGCAATTTGATGTTATCTGCACAGAAAGGTGTTGTGTTTACTGACTAAGTAGGGATGTGATGTAGCCCTTTGTTCCCATCAAGAGGCCAGTTTGTACTTAAACTGTGATGTTACTTTGTCACAGAGAGGAAACTGCTTTCAGTGCATCTCCACATGATCTATAAGAAGATGGGAAATGTGTCACTCTTTCCTCCAGCTGGTGGAAGTTTATGTGCATAAGTGTTGCGATGAGTTACACAGGTGTGCACCTTTGAGACCTCCATCACAACCCACGTATCCTGTACCAGTATTGTATATAATGAAACACTTAAACACAAAGCCTGAACGTCTTTTCTGACATCCTCTGGAAAAAAAGTGCAACATTTCCCAACAAGCCCCTTGAAAATGTGGAAAAACCTGAAGTTAAACAGGTTAAACAGTGCACATTTTAAGCTTTTTAGCTAGTTGTCTTTGTAAGCAAATACATAAGTACAAACCTCAACACACATATTAATAGATTTATGCACAAAGTACAGTGACAATAATGATGTAAAATAGCTTATAATCTAATAAGAAAAGTTTCCACCTATATAAAATACATGTTTAAAGAGAGGAAGTAGTACATTTTTAAAGAATATTTACTATATAAAAATAGAATAAGACAGTTATAGAGTACCTCTATTATGTTTTCTGTTGTTTTTGATCATTTTTAATCCTTTTTGACATATGTCCAATTGAAACAGTTCTCATCAGCTTGTGTTTATTCTAAGCTGTATGTCAGCGGACTGTTTCAAAACAAGCTGGGACAAGAGCAACATAAGACTTTGGATGTTTGGGAAGTTCTCCAAAAAACACCTGTTTGCAACATTCCTCAGGTAAACAGGTTCACCGCTGACGAGTGAAAGTAACATGGTTTGGAATGAGAGTTGCATCAGGCTCAGTTGTTCACAAGCCAGAGTTGGGTGTGATCGTAAAGGACGTTTTGCAAATCTGCTGGCAGCAAACACAGTTTTGTTTGCAAATGTCTGCATTCTGTTTTTATTTTCGTTTGCACATTTTTTGCAGAGCTTAGGCTTGTGTGTTTCTGCTTCAGAGGTCTCATGTGTTTCCTTGTTTTTCTCCTGGTTGTAATACCTTCGATTTTATAGTTTTATAGTCTTCATCCCTTGAGAGGAACTTAACTTTAAAGCAAATCTATCAGAGTTGAGCCGTCTGCTTATCATTGACTTTCCAACATGAGTCAGAGCAGAGCAGCAATGTCTTCACATACTTTACAGAGCAGATTCCTATCGAATACATTCATTAAAGAGTTAAAAAGCTAGTTTATTATTTCATCACTGGGTCCGTTTTTTATTCTGACTCATCGGAGGTGGCAGGAAATCACATAAGGATTAGCTCAGAGATGATACTGGACAGAGGGAAAATGAAAAACACACTGCTATGCATCCCGCATGTGGGGAATCCCCCGGTTCTCATGCGAAGGCCAGCTATTTTTAATCTGGAAACAGGCCCTCGTTTGAATCGCAGTGGAGTTACACCCCAGTGCCAGCCGGGGAAAGACAAACGATAGATGGAAACAATGAACGGTGTACAATGAGGAATGCTCCGGTGTTAGCCCCACTGCTGCTGCATTCACGCACAAACACACACACACATGCAGGTAAATACACAAGTTCCCGGCCTCGTGGGTAAATCTGGGAGCTTCTGTGTTTCTCTGGCAGCTTCTCTTTAGTTGGTTAAATTTAATTTAGAGTGTGACAGCATTATGTTTACATGCTTTTTAGAGTTTGCCGGTTATCAGAGGTGCATCTTCTATGCTCAAACCACATCAGATATGGTCTTTGTACATGAAATCACTGTGATCGAGTGTGTTGAACACTCTTTAATGTTCTTCTCAAGATGTCTCCTTTTACATTTTATTTCTTTTTCATCTCTGCAGATGAAAAACTGCAGGGATGAAACTATATTAGCCATGTTTCAGCCTCAGTTACAGTGAGTTTATATTTTGTTTGTGTCAGCATAAAAAACCTGATTAAATTCTCCAAGATTCATGACTTCCTTGATCTGAGTCACATGAGCCTCTTGATGTTTAATAGTAACAGTATTTTATTTTATATAAAACTATAATGTGTGAAAGCCTTTAGGGCAGTAACGTGCAAAAAATGTGCACAGAAACGATGGCGTTTGTGTTGATTAATGAGTCTTTCTTATATTATCTGTGTGTGTGTGTGTGTGCGTGTGCGTGTGTGCGTGTGTGTGTGTGTGTGCGTGTGTGTATTTGTGTGTGTGTGATTGGCATTCCAATCCTTACACTTCACTGGTCCACTTTATTATTGTTTGGGTTCACTGATAGGCTCTGACTCACCCTCACACACAATACATCCACCTAGACCAGTGTGTGTGTGTGTGTGTGTCTGCGTGTGTGTGTATGTGTGTGTGTGGTCTTATACACACAGACTAAGTTTGAGCTGAAAGTGTGTAGAAATGTGTGTGTGTGTGGTCTGCTTATCCCTTCAAAAAATCGCCTATTTCCATCTTTTTTCTATCTGTTTGTTTGATGGATGTTAAATGTGTGTTTATGATCTCATGCTTTTATTTTTGTGACGACAAGACGACCTTCAGAAATAGAAAGATATGGGACAATCCTGCTAAATATTGACTTTTTTCCCCTGTGAACAAAGGAGTTATTTTAAGGTTTACATGTTGGAATCGCAACCAGGTTGGATCAGGTGTTAGCGTTAGCTTACCGCAGGTTAACTGATGAAGTTTAAGACTGAAGCTGATCGAGCGATTGGGGCCATTTTTAGAGGAACTGTGGGTTTTGATAATCATTTAAAAGGTTTAGTTAAAAGTTTGCAGTCAGTGAGCTGAACACACATGTGTAATTTCTGCAGTTTTTAAGTCGGTTACGGGCACATTTTCAAGTGATCCACTCAGATTTGTGCTTATGTTTGTGTTTGTTAGAACTGGGCTCAGTTCAGACGTCAGCTGTCTTTCATGAGATTGGACCATTAAGTTTTAAGTAGAGAAGATTAAGCTGCAGGAAGTGGTGGATTTGTCAGTCAACAAAAAAGCTTACAGGCAAATGAAATGATAATTAAATGGTTTTTTTAGTTAAAACTGTCTGTTTCAGTTTCTTAAATGTGAAGATTTCATGATTTTCTTTGTTTTAAATTATGATTTTGGACTGTTTTTTGGGATTAAACAAAACATCTGCAGTTGCCATACTGGAAATTTGGGGGGCAAAAGAAATTTTTTTTGCTATATACTGACATTACATGGATTAAAGGTCAACTCAAGAAAACAAGCAACACTTTTATTGACAGTCAAATGAAAGATTATTTAGCCAAAGCCAAATTATTGGGTTTGTTGAACATCCAGCAGATTCTCGTTCTGCACTTGCGCCTCCAAACTCTGCTTGTAATTTGCTAAATCACAAATGTCAGTGTATGCATCACTGTGTCGAGTGTGTGTGTGTGGTCTGCATACCTTATGATCACATTTTTATTCCAGCAGGACACCAATGTTGCGTGTCACAGTCTCACTGTCTCCCCACATTTCACCTCCAAGTCTTCATTTAACCATCAAATCACCACAAAGACGCCTTGATTTTTTTCAGTTTGGGGGCAAAAACGTGTCAGTAACGTTGAAAAACACATTTGTCTTCATCAGATAGTGACTGAAAAGAGGAAGAAGTATGATATGCAACAAACGTTCCCCTGCTAGAGTTAAATCTGGGACACTGGGGGTTGTACAGCAAATAGTCCGCCTTCATAACTAGATAACATTCTGCTTAAAAGTTAAATAGCATTATGGACTACTGTAATTTTTTAACTGCAGAAGGCGTAAAGTTGGATCAAGGAGAAATGTGAGCGTCACAATCAAATATTGGCCGACAGATTGTGTTTTATAGACTTAAGATAACATCTTTGTTTGGTGCAGATTCTTGTAAAGATCACACAATAAACACTTCGATATGTTTTTCAATGAAAATTAGAACAATTATGCAAAAATTACTGTTTCTTCTAATATCGCAAATCATATCGCAATTGCAATATCAGTCCAAATAATCACAATTAGATTAAAAAAATTAAATTCAGAGGTGATGTTACATAACCTCAGCTGGTTTGTTTACATTCAACGTGTTACTTCCATCTCACACCGTCGGAGAGCGGCTGCGACTATTTGCTAGATATCAAAAATCTCTCGAAAACAGCTGCAGGTCTCAGAGCGTCTGAGCGTCGCAGTCAGCTCCTAATTCCACCTGACACGACATCTAACACCGATGCTGAGCCGAAGCAATCGATACAGACCGCTGACCGGCTGGGCTCGGGCTCGGATACCTGGTTGGAAAAACAGCGTTCGTGGTCGTTCGTGGTCTGATAATATCAGTCGTTTTCATTTCGCACTCTTCACAGAGCCGGTTCTCCCTGTGTGGCCTCAGCTGTCACTGCCAAGACGTTTCTGACGCAACCTCCTATAGCGCCTTATAGAAAGCTATAGGCCAGTTGTTCCATTACGTAAATCTGCTGCATATTTACCCTCCCAACCCCCCCAACCCCCCCAGAGTTTCACACTGGATCAGGTTTTATTGGAGAAGGTCAAAGTTGAAGTTACATTAAAGAATCAATGGATGCCTGAACAAGAATGCAAAGGGGGGACACGTGTGTGTGCTTGTGTGTGTGTGTTTGTGTGTGTGTGTGTGCGTGTGTGTTCCTGAGGGGGGGGTGCATGCAACACGTGTGCATTACAGAAGGTTTTGTGTCATTGGGAGGGTAACTGTTTGTTTTTATGTGTTTGAGTGTGTGTGTGTGTGTGAGAAAGAGAAGTTTGACCTTTAACCTCTCCTCCATGGACAAACAAAAACACACACAGGTGAACACACACACACACACACACACACACACACACACACACACACACACACACAGAGGAGAAATTCATCATCAGTAACCAATTTAAAGTCGGATCAAATCCAAATATCTAGAGTTAATTCAAAACAACTAATACAAACCCGCCACCAGACTCCAGTGCCAAAACACACACTTCTGCCCCCTTTCTCTCCCTCTTCATCACACCTTCCTCCCCCCCTCCCTCGCTCCTTCCCTCCCGCAGCCTCTGTGTGTTATGGTTCAAGTCCACGTCGGAGAATCGAGTTTCAGTCAGTTCAGTCAGTTTTTAGGCCTCGAGGGGGGAAAGTATTTCAAGGGGGGGGCGACACGAGCAGTATTTTTTTTTTTTTGAATTTTATTTTCTACTGTGAAGCTCAGAAGAGACGAAGCCTCGGGCACGTTTTCAACACTGAGTAATAATAGAAAACAAGAGGTTTATTCATGCAAACACACATCTGGTTAATGGAAAAAGATATATTTGACTTTTTGTTTTTTTTGCCTTGTGTCCTAACGGCTAAATTAAATAGACAAAGCCAAAATAACATCAACTGTGTAATCTCTTAAAAGTGGGCTAATGCCTTTTTTTAGTCAGGAACTGTCTATTTGTTGTTTTCTTTAGTAAAACGCCTTAATAAAACACAATCCATGACTCTTTTTAAACAAAAGAAATAAACTTCTTTGTCATTTTTTCTTCCAAAATGACTTTTTTTCTCTTGAATTGTATTTCAGTGCCCCGTCAGATGTAGTTACTCGTGTGTCTTTGCAGTGTTTTCATGTCAGGTTCATTTGGACGAGGATGAAAAAGAAAAGCAGAGATCACAGGAAGGAGAGTGAGTAAAGGTTAAAAAGGGGTGACGGGAAGAGATGAAAAGAGATGGAGAGAAGAGAGAAGAGATGGAAGATAAAAAAAAGTTTTATCATGTTCATAATGTCGAATCTGAACATTTTGATTTTGTTTAAAGAACTCGTGTAGCTACTGGCATCTTGTGTTTGAATAATATTTGGATTTTGTGTAAAAGTTTTTCGCATTTTTATCGCTTTCGCTTTTAATCTTTCCTGTTTTCGTCTGCTGATAACAGAAGAAACATAAATAATCTCTAAAAGCTTCAATTCAAAGCTACTGCCTTCATTAAAAAGCATCACGGCCTCCTGATGCCAAAATTTCTGGCACAACAAAGACGTATCAGATAGTCAGAGCTCAGTTATTATCTTGTTCCTTTGCCACAAAATATGACAAATAGTCTCAGGAGTCACATAAATTATTAGAAATAAGGAAACAATGAAGCTGTAAGAGATAAAAATAAAAGGGGGAACAAAGAGACAGATCGTTTAAATGTTTAAAATAGACGACAGGATGAGTCTGCTTCCATGTGTTATGTCATAAAATGAACATATACAGACCCACCACACACACACACACACACATTCGTCCTTGGTTTAACAGCTTGACACGTGAAAACAGGATATTTGCGTTCCCACGTTGGAATGCTCATTACGATGTGGCTGCAGCTGTGTGTATGTGTATGTGTGTGTATGTATGTGTGTGTGTACGCACAAACAGCTGGTGCCGTGTGTTATCAATTTGTTTGCTTAGTCAACATCACTATAAAGTGCTGATACATGCCGCTCAGATGATTTGGGAGGACTGAAGATCCGGTAAACTTCTTCTGTATCTGGTGACGGAAATCAGTGATGCTGAACATTTTTACACACATGGAAGCAACAGTGTTTCCGTTTTTTTTTTTTACATCTTTACAGCTTTTAAACTGCAGAGTCAACTGAATTTCTGTTTTCTGAATCATTAACAACAAGTTTCTGTTTGCCTCTGGCTCATATTGCACACAGTAGTAATTAAGCTTCTGGATGTGGAGTGATTGATAAGTTCATGGCCTACAGTAGAAGAAAACTTTAACATTTATTCAATTGCCAGAAACACAAAAACTGTGAAAGTTATTAACTTCAAACTTCATGTGTAATAATTAAAAGAGCTGAGCTGCAGATAAATGTAATAGGAGCTGTGTAACTCATTTCTTTCTACCTCAGGCTATGAACTTATCAATCAGCCTTCATATAGCCACCTTATTCCAAATAGTCGTTTTTATAACTTAACTACAACAAATGGTTATTCTCATTATATAATATTCTAAAGATCATATTCTAATGTACTAATTTTATTGCTTAGTCAATCAAAAATCAGGAAAATATAAAAAATGCACATCAAAAGTTTCCACTGTGGTGCATTCAGGTGCCATATTTTGTCCAAACAACAGTATAAATACAACAAATGATATTTGACATCAGAGAAACTTTAAATACAAAGAGCCAGGAAAGACCAAATAATAATATATTTGAGAAGCTGAGAAACTTAAAAACTAATAAATATTTTCCTTTTTTTTACCCTGGAGGAAACAGAACCATACAAATGTAAAGTTAGCATTAGCAATATTAGCCACCATGGCTAACAGATGATAAAGAAAGTGTCTCTCAAACTTGTTCAACCACAGAAAAGATGTTTGTTTTATACAAATAAAGAGTTAATTTGCCCAAAACAGCTACTAAAACAAAAAATGTACTTATTATAGCAGCCTTACAATCCACCAACTGATATAAAACCACTTTTAAAGCCAGTAACAACCAACAATCCTGCCTTTAAGTACCTCAAACTGAGCGTGCCGGCGCCTGATTAACAGTCAAGTTCGTTTTAGTTCAGTTTGTTAGAAAAGGCCGATTCTGCCGTGTTTTTTACGCACACATCTATAAGCTCTGATAATCAAAAAAATGATGCCGGCTCCAGAAACTGCTTAACAATTTCTGGTTTTGCCAGAAAACAGATGGTTAAACATGTAATGTACATAAATTAAAGAATGTAAGTTCACCTCCATATTGACTCCAAGCAAATGTGCTCTCCTCTCGTCTATCCATCTTCCCTCGTTTCCGATCTCCACTGTAACGGCCCCCATATGGCTTCCATCATATGGAAACCAAATCCTTCCCATACTTTCTATACACATGTCATATCAAAGGAGGGCAAGAAAAAAAAAAAGAGAAACTGCTTTGCCCTTTTTGGAAGGTTTCCACCCGAACCACAGCTCAACCTCGAGTTTGTGGGGGGTGACAAAAGAAAGAGAAGAAGGAAAATAAGGATTTATTTAAAAAAAAGGGAAAGTACCAAAAAGTTTAATGTTCACAGAGTGAAGTCATTTATAGCGGAAACTAAATCCAGTGTCTTTAAATGGGACTGTTTTCTCGCCAAAAAGTTAGTTTTTAAATATTTTATGTATTAAACCTGCATTGATAACCATAAAAATCCCCTGCAAAGTCAAACGAAATTCCTCAGGATTATATTACACCCCCACCAAATGGGCAGCAGGCACCATGAATCACTTCACCCACTTTATGATAAGAGGGTCAGTAATAGTAATTATTTTGTATATTCGTATCACAATTTCTAGAATAAAGTCAAAGTAAAGCACTTTTGAAGTTCATAAAATGATAAATTATCCTCATTTTGACCTTAATCTTGGAATTTTGACTTTAATCTTGAGGTATATAATTTAAATATCGTCCTTATTACACTTTATGCTCAGAACTTTGACTTTATTCCTAAAATTTCGACTTTTTCTCGGCCAGTAACATTGAAAAAACTCTCCTCCTTGGATTTTTTTCCTCATGCGTGACCCTAATACTCCTCCGAATACATTACATATTAACTTAACGTTGTATTATATGCTGCTTTGTCTGCAGAAAAGTGTGTGTGTGTGTGTGTGTGTGCACAAACTTGTGTGTGTGTTCTACCTGATTAGCCAGCAAGTGATTGGACAGAAAGCTGATCGACCTTAACATGATCCAGCCCTGGGAATGGGCAGACTTCTCTGTGCTGGGCACAAAAGAAGGGCTTGTTAGTCTGTCTACTCTAATGTTTTCCTCCCTCAAACACACACTCACACACACACACACACATGCTGATATCAGTGTTTTGACTCCGACCCAAGTAACGAAACCCTCCTCTTGCTCTGTCAGCTCTTATTTCTGTACCAATTAAACAGCCGGTGGACTTTTTTTTCATCGCCTCAGTTATCTTGTCCATCTCTGAACTAACTCTTGTCCCATTTATACGACAGACGCCTCTTTTATTTACGTTACTTTTGCATTTTTCCCTTTGTTTCTTTCTTTGGCTTTTAATACCAACCCATTGTAACTTATCATTACTGCTTCTGCAGGTCTAAAAGCCAGAAAAGCATTAACACTGATGTTCCAGTTCATAGCTCCAGACTGCAGCTTTTTTTTTTTTTTTTTTTGGCTTAAAGTCTCACAACATAACACAACCTCATTAGGAGCTTGTAAGGTTCTTGGACGTGAAGATCGCAGGTCATCCATGAATCAATTAATCCGCCAGTGAGCACGGATTTGGCTCGTCTGCAGCTGCTGAATGGAAAACCTCTGAAGGAAAGAGGTGAAACCATGAACCTGTCAGGCAGGTGGTCAAATCCTCCCTTTAGTCTGTTATTCTTAAATAATTTTTGTCATTTTAAGAAGTTTTGTCTGTTAAAAGTTGGACGGTTTAGAAAACTTATGATCTACAGTTACACAATCCTTTTAACTTTCCTACCAAATCAAACTTTGGATGAATGAATCATGATATTTATGGTTATAACTAAATCCCGACATGTGGTTATTTTGAAGGAAGTCAATCCCTGCCTCTGTCTACGTTAATCTCTTAGATGAATGGAATTCAGTTTCCTGATTCGAGGTTCGTTTTTCACATGCAAAGATCTAAATCAAATATATCGAGGCTACCTTGCTGTGCTTTGCTTGAGTGGAAAGACAGAAAGGAATCTTGTTTTCAGAAAATAACCGCCTGAAAGACTCGGACTCTTGTAAAAGAGATAAGAAACTTGCATGACTGTAACGAAAGCACTTCAGATCTGAGATTATGTTTCTTGAGAATTAAACAGAGAGAAAAATATCTCAGGCCTTTGCTGGGAAATATGGACAGTTGAGAAACATTAAGATGAAGGTTGAAAAGTCTGTTTTCAGGCTGAAATCTTAAAGGCTTATTGTGAACTTGACTCTGTCTCTAAAATTTCATCATTTTAGTGTTTTCTTTCGTATTTCTCTTTTGGAATATCAAGAATGAAACGTTTTGACCAGACAAACATGTCAGACCTGCAGTTTGTTTACTTCCTTCTGATTCAGGGACTAATTTTCATACAAATGCTGCATTTGCCTTTTTGTTTGTTTGTGTTCACAGAGTCAAGTTCTCATATTGATCAGAAATATTACGGGAAGATTCATTATAAAACAACTCCTTCTCTTCCTTGTTTTTTATCTCATTGTAGAGCATTAGCAGTGTGTTTTGCTCGTTGTTTTCATGCATTTATGTTGTTAATATACCAGTGTTTATCAAACAAATTCCCCTTCCAGAGGGGAATCTGGACTGAGACCTGAAAACAAAGTCCTGATAAAGGATGAAAAACACCAAAACCCCCCTATCTCGTCAGTGTTGGCCTCCTTGTTTTGCTCCAAATCTGTGTGTGATTGCTGAGCTCACATTTACCCATAAAAAACTCTTATGGGGGGTAATTTTGTGGCCTATGATGCATTAGTTGTGCAGCTCTTTTTTTTAAATTCTTTGTGTGATTGTGCAGACAGTTTAAAGTTAATAACCTTTTGTGGTATTTCTGTTTTGGGGAAATGAAAACTGTAAGTCAGCTCTGTCTGAGAACTTGCACAACAACATCAGCCTTTTGTTCAGTCATCCCTGGAATGCGGATTTGAACTCATCCAACCTGTTTTTTAAGCATTAGAGGAGAAGTCAGCGGATTACACGAGTCATCAAGATTCATCCTCTGGGTAGCAGGAACGTCATGGTAATCAATCAGATGTTTGTTGAGATATTTTAGTCTGACCCTTCACCTTAATGTTTCCCCCTAAGATGAGGAAAAAATACCCTATAAAGTGACATAAAGGCCTTTTCTGTTGGCTAAATGTTTATCTCCTCTGATCTTTTCATGTAAACGAAGGCTTTTACTTGTCAGTAAAAGAGCTGGAGCAACTTCCTCATTTTGCTTTTTAGGTTCGGAGAGGTTAAAGGTATTCGGTCACAGATAATAGCAGCAAAAGAATCCGATCCGATTAGATTGCAAACAGGTTTTTCTGTTTGTAAGCTCATCCTGTGAGATGTTTGCTATGTTTCTCAATATGTCGCCCAATTGCACGATGAAGGCCTCGACTAAATGGCAAAGTCTGAGAGCAGTGACAAACAGCAGCTGCACAAATGGCCTTTAGCGGTGTTGTGCTGCTGTGGCTTTGAGTTGCAAGTCATGCTGGTGAGTCGGACCGATCCAAATCACGAACGTCAACGAGGAACATATTGCGAATACGGCTTTTTAAATTCTGAGGAAGACTCGCAGGCACTCCATCTTCTTCCTGTCATCAGGAAAAACAAGTAAAGGCAAAACAGGCTGCACACATCCGGCCCATTTAAAAACTCATTTTTAAACAAGCGTATTAAGATGTATCATCTAACAGAGAAGTTATTTTGTTTACAGATTACTTAGCCAGACTTAAAACAATAAAAATTATATTCTTTATCACTAAATTGATGCTCATCATTACAGGGAAACTCGGATTGATCTTTATAGGAATATGTTTTTGAGCAAATATTAGGAATTTTTTTGGTGCTACGCTGTAAAATTTACATCATATTAAAGCTAAAGTCATAAATTTATTCCAGACTCAACTTATTATGAAGAGGTATAATATCTGCTCAGATAGACAATACAGCTGTAATGTGAATGTCACACATTTGAAGCAGAAGTCTTGTATTCTTAAAAATGCCAAGACAGACACATTAATGCAGGAGTGTCCTCCATATTATAAAATGTAGAGAGCGAGTGTGTGTGTGTTCCCAGAAGTCAACAGTGTGTTTATTGTGGACACCATTAACCACTCAGTAGCTACACAAGCAGACAGTCATGCATTCATTACCTCACACACACTTACACAAGGGGGAGTGATGTAATTTCCCCTTAATTCCAGCAGTATAAGTATCAGTTTATCCCACTTGTTGATTTAAAAAGAGGTTGCAAAGCTAAATTTAAAAAGAGCTTTTGTTTTTTCTGATGATGACAAAATGTATTTTTCAGCATTTGGTATTTTACTCCCCTTTTTTGTTCGGCCCAGGTCAGATTTCTAACGATAACCCTAAAATATTCTTAACCTTTGTCTTAAAAATAAACCTTTCAGCCGTTCAAGGTTTCCTTCTTTCCTTGTTTTTTCATTCTTGCAGGGACGTCTGGACCCCACCAGAGAAAACAGAGATCAGCCACAATTTGTACCAGTACAATAACACTTGTAAAAGCCCCTTTTGAGTCATATTGGCTCACCACCTCCCCACACAAAGACACATTTACAGACACACTTGCCCACCCATGCTGGACCTGCCCACCCACAGACACCTAAAGGGGCCCCACAGCAGCATGCTGACCTAAACCTTGCTTTTATTTATCAAATTCTTTGCATTCTTTGGTAAAAAATTGGCTTTATTTTTATCGTTTTCTTCACTTTTATTCGTTTCAACTGCGATCTTCTGATAGTTGAATCTATAATCCTGAATTTTGGCTTTACTGCATGAAGCAGATGTTCGATTAAAGCTACTACAGTTTGAAAATTTCAAGGTTATTTCAGGGAAAAAGTGCACAAGAGGTCTTCAAATGATGTTCAGCTGTTTGCTGAATTTAGATAGGTTGTCACGTAGCGACCATTATGCTAATAGTTGCATTATAGTTTGTGGCTGGTGTTATAGCAAACACATCTAGACTGATAACATCAATTCAACACATCAGAACAGACCAAGAAATACAGCTTTCCTTTTGTGTGTGTGTGCGAATGTGTGTGTGTTTGGCTGATGAAGTGAAGTTGTGTTTTGTTCTACTTGGACTCCCTCATCCATCATGTGCCAGTCAAATTGTTTGGAGGGTCGACAAGAATTCAAGCTGTGTCTTTGTGCTAAAGTCATCAGTCATTGGTAAATATTTCACATGGACTAGATCAAAACCATCCAAAAGCTAACAATGAAAGACAGATGTTAACACTGCTGCGTTTTCTTTATTCAAGCATGAACTAGTTGTCACTTTCAAGCCATTACAAACAAAAGTCACATTAAGATATTATCCATTAAAACCGATGCGTTTTTCATTGGTTGTGCAGGTTTTTCGCAGATCAGATTGGTGTTGATGTTTTGGGAGCCATTCAAGAACAACTTCCTGGTGATAAATTTGGAAATGATTGACTCACTTGAATGCACCATCAGTTTTTTTTCCCTCTGTGAAATGCTTCTGACTGAGTTTCTGGAGATCAAGCACCTGAACGCAGCTCATTGCTGTTTCTTTTTTAAGTCTCGGGCGCAGTTGCCTCGGGCGTTTTTTTGTCAGTTTGTGTGCACAGGTGACTGAGACTAACTGGAAAGTCCTGACCTCTTCATGCTCTTCCCCTCATCCTCCCTCTTTTTTTTCCTTTTTCTATATATTTGCCTCTTCCGCATTCTTAGCCAGATGACAAGAAACAGAAACTTAACCCCTTGAAACAAGAGCGAAAGTTTATGACAACTCCAAATTTCTCAATGCCACTGACTAAGATAACACAGCTCACACTCCCATAAACAGAGCTACAATAAACCCTGAGATACGCATAGAGAGCTTGTGTCTTTATCAAAACTTATCTTAACTCCTTTTTTTTTGGACCAAAACTGTAACATTCTTGATTGTTTTAGGAAACAAGGAAGTTAAAGAGTAAGAAAAGAAACTGCCGGAACATCAGCAGGCAGGTCCACCCTGCTTTTGTGTGTCTTTTTAAACCTTATTTAAACTGGACTGAATCCAAAACAGCAAAAAATTTGACAAAGAGAGGTCATAGTTCCACACGCAAAGGCTGGGAGTGGTTTTTTTTCTGCTGTCTTGCTGTGGTGTTGTGTACAGGAATGCCGTCACTTGCAAACATGTGCACAAAAAGCATTCAAGCGATCACGAGCACAATCACGTTAAAGGTGCGTGCAGAGATTTGCATTGAAGCTCACAGGTGAAACAATAAACCGAAGCATCCAGCACACACTGATCACTTACAGCATCCCTTTTAATATAAAGTCGACTGGTTTCCTCCCGTGAGCACATGCTGACAAGACATGAAGGAAGCCAGCGCTTGCCAGTAATGGCATTAATCCCTCTAAGCAGAAGCAGACTATCTTCTGGATTGTTTTTTTTTTTTTTTAAATGGTTTGGGTGAGAAATAGCGCATGTGTGGACCACATGTTTTCATGTCAGTTTTGGTGAAGAAGTATCACTACCTGAGGCTCATTTTTGAACATTTTTCTCATGTGTATGAAATCTGGTTAGTTTGCTTTGATTTAAAGCTCCAAAGAGGAGTTTTGATGACTCCATCAGCCGGCGATCGTAGCTTGTCAAACCGAGCTCTTCAGATTTTAGCTGCAGTCCTGTCAGCACAAGTTTTTTCTAAATGTATCTTGGATTTTTTTTTTTTTCTGCTTCAGTTTGTCTGTATCTGTGCAGGGAAAAGATTGCCCAACATCCTTTCAGCTGTTATTTAACTTGTTTTGATTCTGTTATATAAATCAGTTCCCAGGTGGCTGTATTTTCAGGTACCTCGGGCATCGCTTGTCTCTCTTTTCTTTTGCACCTTTTTTTTGTACCAACATCAACAAGTTAAAACGACTTGTCCAACACAGGCTTCAACTCCTGCCAAAGCTGCAACCACTGCTTAAATGTGCAGCAATAAAACACTGATTTTTAATGCAGACATAAATGGAGTCTTTGTTTCTTGTGCCTTGTTCTGTGAACACAAGGGAGTGTTTTTTTCCTGCTTAAATCTGCATGTATTTTTTTGAAATTGTGTCTAAATATCTGACGCTAATGTTACTTTTTCTTCTGATTGTGTGCGTTGATTGAAATTACAGCCTCCCCATTTTAAAATTACACTCAAAACTGCAATCAGAGCAGCTTTTATGTGACCTTTCAGCTAAATACATGCTCATTAATTTTCAAAAGAGCAGAAATTTAAGTCCAAAGACAGTTTTTTACTATGAAGAAAGGTCATTTTGGGGAAAACAGCAATCCTAACTCATTGAGTTTCATCAGGATTTGGCTCTTTTACTGGAAAACTCTTGAAGCGAAGGTCAACCAAATTCCTAAAATGTGATCTGAAGCAGCGATACCCCTCCATCCTTTTATAAAAAATAGGATTTTAACCTCGACAAAGCTGACTCATCTGTACAATTAAATGAATCTGCTGCTGTTCAGGGGAAACTAACAAAGACCGGACATACATTCCCAGATGACTGGCATTTCAAGGAAAAGACAAGGGAGCCATTGAGGAGTGGAAGGTAGAGTTCGGAAGTCGAGGATCAGTTTTGGTGGGTTTTTTTAATCACCTTAGTCGAGGGCCAAGACTGTCTCCTGTTTCATGATGAACAGCCGTTTGTGAAAAAACTTCCAAAGACAAAAGACGAAAAGAGAAAAGCTGACTTTTCACCAATAATGAATAATATAACGAGTTAAATACTCTTCATAGGTAATTATCCAGGTTTATTGACATCTTTCATTTATTTTCTCACCTTCTTGTGCTAATTAGGATCATGATTAATCCTGACTCTCCCTACCTGCT
>JAPZDV010000016.1:13968740-13988136 GCA_029814665.1 Acanthurus lineatus
TTTTCTCGCCTTGTTATGCTAATTAGGATAATGATTAATCCTGACTCTCCCTACCTGCTGAAATTGTGACCTAATCTTTTCTGGGTCAGAGTAATTTTCCTTGTCTGAAGGTGTGTTTGTGTGTGTGAGAGAGTGTGTGTGAGAGTGTGTGTGGATAACTCATCGGCTTTGCCAGGTCACTGTCTTTCTTACTCATGATTGACTGTCCCACTGACCTGGTGACCTCTCACAGGTGCTTCAGGAGCTAAAGTCAAAGGTCTGGTCCAGCCTGACTGCACTTTGTCACGTTGTTTTTCAGTCAAGGTGAATATTAGGCAACACAACACACACAGGTGAATATTCCTCTTTGGGCGTTTTCACACCAGAAAGTCTGGATCAAAGTTTGTGTTTCGTTGTATAAATTTGGTCCGGATGATTTCAGTTTCACGCTGCAATTATGCAAACGGACTAACAGACTTTACGTGACGAACCTACGGTCATATCCTCATCAAGTGCATCAGTTGCGTGTCTCTATACATTGATTGGTTTGTTGGCAGGCGTCTCAGCGCGTTGAAATGCCTTGTTTTGTAGCTTGATTGTAGATTTATGAGTTGTTTTTAGTTGACCTAAATGTTAATAAGGCATTTGGTCTACTTTTCCTCCCGTGTAGTTCTCCAGCATTTATGTTTTAGTACTTGGAAACTTGGTTTTCTGTTTTCTACGTAGCCTGCTGTAACTTCCTTTCATTGGTATGAGGGTATGAAGGTCCGGACCTTTCCTATCACACTGGATACCAACTGAACCACGTTTCAGATTGATCCGGACTGAGACCATGTCTTTAGGTCGGACCAAGGTTCGGCTGTTTGGTCTGAGGGAGGTTTCATACATGCTATTTTTGTTCGGATCAAACTGCATAGTCCGAAAGTCCGGACCGAACGAGGCAGGTGTGAAAGCACCCACAGAGCTGAAGCTTGCTGTCTGCCTTCATGAACCACGACCACAATGCAACACCACCTCTGAGCAATCCAAGACGGACCATGTTTCACTGTTAAACCTCTTCCTAAAGAAAACCTCTCAAGAAAATATCTTTATCCCAAACATATTTATCTACAGTTTGGCTCCTTTCCTGAAGCAGACCGATGCTGGCATGTAAAAGCAAGGCCGGGGGCGCATGTGGTTGCATGAACCCATGTTAAAAAGCAGTTGTTTCTGTTCCCGAACCCTCTAATGGTTGTTCCTTTGGCTCCCCTGGAAGCTGCTCTGTTATATGTGCTGGGCTCTGGCAGACTTTTTGAGTGGGGGGAGAGTCTGCACTTTCGCTGCAGACAAATACTTGGCCTGAACTTTTAAAATAGGGTATAAACTCATAAGTTATCTGCTGTTCATTTACAAATTTGTCTATGTTTTTTTTTTCTTTGCAAACATTTTTTGCGTATAGCTGGCAAGAAAAATACTCCTTGTTTTGCGCGGAGCGTCGCGGCTCTTTAAGGAGATTTATGTCCGAGAAGGCTGCTGGTCATTAAACGAGTAGCAGGGATGAATCGGACATCTTTAACAAATAAATCAATGACTGCACCACGCTGGCCGTCTGCCAGGTATACTGACGCCCCTGAAGGGATGATAAACTAGTAAAGACACACACACACACCAACCTGCAGCCACACATAGCATTTATGTTAAATACCATAATAAATCATTTGTGCGAACTCAGACACATGCACGAAAAAACAAGGACATAAAAACACACGAGCGTCAAATAAAAAGTTAAAATGACACATTTGCACTGTTTCATTTATAATGCATACAATTTCCAGAAGCTTGTCTGTTCATTTTAACACGAGTCTCTTGGTTTTTATGCAAAAAAAGTGTATGGGAATCAGTTTTTTTAATGATTGTTTTTGGCCATTTTCCAAAAAAAAAGGGGTCAGAGTGCAGATAAAAAGTCGTACGAACTTGCCAAAGTCTCATCTTAACCTTTTTGCGTAAGTGCAAAGATTGATCACGATAAAAAACGCTGTGCTTTTGTTTATGACGGCATAAGATTCCAGTAAATCGGCTCGTATTCGTTTTCCACCAGATCTCATTGTTTCCTTGCCAAACTAAAGCTGTAAGGAAAAAGTACGGTTTGATTTTAAAGAAGTGACAACTTTCACTTTTATTTTGCATGGTTTTGTCCTCTAATTGTTTGTGGTTTTGGCTTAAAGTCTAACATGAAACCAGAATGTGGCTTTATTTTTACTGAAATCATTCAACCTGGCGTCGTTGCATTTCTACGTTGTGCAGCAGCTGATTTAGTTTTGCTAGTTTTTATAGATGCATCGAGCTCGCGAGCGTAATGAAGACATCTCAACACTTCATTCAACCTACAAAATTCCTGGTAATTTATTTCTCCTCCTTCCCCCCCCCGGGGGAAAAATCTGTCAACATGCACAACAGTAGATCTTTTCGAGTCACCAAACTCGACATGATGAAGCTGGCTGTTGGCTGTGTGTGTGTGTTTGCTCCTGCGTTTGTGTGTGTGTGTGTGTGTTTCTGCCTCAGTGTTTAGTTTAAGTTATTTATGTTCGGTGCCACTGCGAGCTCGGCCTCTTGTCCTGTGTGTTTTCACCCCGAAGCAAAGAAAAAACACTGAAATACACACAAATCTCTCCTCTTCTGTCCCTCTGTGTACACTGTTCACCCCCCCCAACACACACACACACACACACAAACACACACACAAGCAAACACACACTGTCATGGATCAGACCTCTGGCCTGCTGGATTTGAGCTATGTGGCCACCTTCTCCTATTCCTAATCCCTTCAAATGAGAGTTTAGGACTGCCAAGGAACTCCCAGACCAACACACAACACACACAACACACATACACACTCACACAACACACACACACACACACACTTACACAAAATTGTAGCCGGGTTTCCAAGTGGCCCTCTGAGATATTCTTTTCAGGGTTTGGTGTCCAGCGAAGGCCAGCCAAATACCCACACACACACAATCACACACACACACACATACACATTGAGCATTAGGCCACACACAGATACACACACATCACTCACACACACACACACACACACAGACACACACACGTACACTCACACAGGGAGGGAACAGTGATGCATTGTTCGATGCTTCCTGAGAGAGTCGGCATCAGGATCACAGGAGCTCTGTCAGCCGGACCCTTCCTCTCTCTGGAGCCCAGTCATCCAGTTCAGCACCGAGAGCCATGAGAGACCACATGTCTTCTGGCTAGGACGGATAAAATTTAAAAAAACACACACACACACACAGATCACTTAAATGTGAGTGTGTGTGTGTGTGTTTCCTCTTATCTCACTGCTGAAGATTTCCGAACTCAAACCAACAGGGACCGTCCCAGTTTAGCTCTCGTATTTAGAGCTGTGCACTTGTTTTGGTTCAAAACATTAAAATAACATTTTGACAGTCTGATAAATCATTTCTTCTTCTTCTTCTTTTTTTTTTGGCTCTTATGGATTTAGCAGCTCGATGGTTTCATCCCAGAGTGAACTTGCAAGAAAAACTGCATTGTCAGATGTAAATGGAGTGTAAACTCATTCAAAATCTTTACTATTTTTTTTCAATATTAAACTTGAGGAGTATAATAACTTATTTGTTGTCTAAGAATGAGGATTTGTCGAATTGATCGCGTGTATCTGGTATCAATTCTCTGTCAAAAGGCCATGGGCGTTAATCATGCCCTCTTTAACCTGTCAAGACCACAGAGACATACGTTTAGCCAGCTGTTTCACCTCAAAGACCACCAACATGGCCGCACAGCAATGAGGGCTACATGCTAACCCGAGAGTCTCTCTATTCTGTCAGTGAATAACGCGAAATGACCGTAAACGGGATAAAATCAGTCACTTAAAATGAAATTTACACTCTTTTCGCCTTAAATCCGAGCCTATATAACGCATACGCTTATAGTTTTAACAACACAACAGAGAGTTACGTCGGATCTTGCGAGTTGCTGGATGTTTTTTAGCATCTGTTAGCCTGCGGTTGGCTTCTGAATGTACCAGACGAACTCACTGCTTCAGAGCTCAGGGAAGGACAAGACATGGATGTCAGCGCAATGAAAAAATACTCCACTCAGGGGACGAATTATTCGAATGAGAATTTCAGGGTTACTCGCCAAAAAAGGGAAATACGGCCTTTGTGAGGAAGAAAGTCTGTTTTTTTTAAAAGGAAAAACGGCACCGTTGCCAAGCGGATCATGCGCTACTAGTCAGATTAAGATTCCACTTAAGATCTTTTCCTGGTTTAAATGTAATTAATCAAATCTTTGATGGGATTTATCAGCAAAAAGCTGAGCTGCTGTCTGCTCATTGATTTGTTAAGATCGATGCATTGGGGCGAAAGATGTCTGAAATAATAGCCGAAGGGGCCAGTTTTGCAATGTCGGGTTTTGGCAAAGAGACACTGCTGTCAAAGGAGCGCTCAGGGGGGAGACGGGGGGAGGGTCTTCTTCTTCTTCTGCACTGTCTCTGAAACCTGTGGAGCGGTTCCAGTTGCATGCTCCCAGGGCATTATGGGGATGTGGAGGCTGTCCTCTATCTGCAGAGGCTTGCATGTTCTTACTGGCCTCTGCAGAAAAGCTCACATTTTCCTCTCTGCCATCCGACAGTTTTACTAAACCAGAAAAACACAACAAGTAGAAGGAAACAACTGATAAAAATATAACACAAATGAAGATTAAATTCCAGTTCCTTGGCTTTTTAAAAGGGAAGCGAAGTAAAAATTTCTACGATGCCAAACATTTACAGGATGGTGTAACAGCAGGGTCATAAAATAGGAGTACAAGACGAACTTCACAGCACAGCAGGCTGCAGGGGGAGAAAAAAAGGGCTGCGGGATCAGAAAAGTGAAAGAAAAATAAAGGAAAAGATCTTGCAGGAAAAACAAACTTGGAAGCAGGAAGAGCAGCTTGGCTCTGTGCTAGTGCTGAGTTTGAGTTGCAGCCAGACACCACACTGTTTGTGGAGGTGAGCCATTACGTTACTATTAAATACAGAAACAGCAATAATAATATTGCCATTAAATTTGCTACACATGGCCGAGCAGCTCAGAGGATAAACACAAACGACTGGTGATTTTCGTTATTTTACGAAGTGCAACTGGTAAATTAATATCAGAGGTGTTTGACAAATGTCTTAATAATAACTGTTGGAGGCTTTGCGAATAAAATCTGGTGCAAACATTCACGTCCTGCAGGGATAAATTCAAAAAAATACAATTCAGTTTGGTCCAGTATTTTGGTTTATGACCATTTAAAAATGTTCTGGTGCAGACGCCAAACTAAGATGTTAATTATTATGATTATGCTAGGCATCATGCCTGTTTATAATTAGCATGTTAGCATGCTATTGTTGGCATGTAGCTCAGAGCGGTTAGCATGAGTGTTGACTCTTTCAGTCTTGTTTACAAGAACCTGCTAATACACACCCTTCAAAACACTCCGGGAAAAACATATTATATAATATTTAATTATACAGCACAACAAAAAGTCCCGTCCAGTTGGTTCACGTGTGCAGGGGCTTATTTAATAAATGATAGATTTGCTTGTTTTCTGCAGCGCTGTCGTGTTTTTCATTCAAGAGTAAAAAAATGCAAACCAAATCAAAAGCCTCCTCAAGAATTTCTTAAAAAAAACAAAAAAACAAAGTGGACATATGGTTTACAGACTTTATGCTGCATGTTTTCTGGGTAATGAGGTTTCAAACTTCTCTGTCGCTATGCAAAGAGTTGGTAACAATGGCGGCAGTGATGGTATGTTCCCCTGCACAGCTCGGCCTCAGCCTCTGGCCTTGTATAAACTAATGGAGTCGAGTGTTTTCTCTCTCCCTTATCTTGTTTTTAGCTCAGAGCAGTGATGTGTGCAGCTTTTATCCCTTCACTAACATGGATGAGACACTCCCATTTCTGTTCAAACCTAATGCACACACACATGCACACACACATGCAGGGCCTGTATAGCCCATGCTTGTGTTCTCATACACAAAGGTACACTCCTTAATAACAATTAATCCTTCAAGCAGAACCAGCAGTGCGGGGAGTGTGTTTTGGCAGAGGTGCAGCGAAGAAACGAGTCGTATTCTCACTCCATTCGTTGCGGCGAGTCACTCATGCATGTGTGAAACCTCCCAAACACCTCGGCCGGTGATAGCTGTCATCACACAGCCCTTTGTCTCTGCTCAGGACTCCACTGTCAGCAGTTTTTTTTGGTTGAGAAGCGTCCTGATTGTGTGCACATGATCCATCACGACTTACTGTGCTTCCTTTTCTCTCAACGACGCACTGAAAGACAGCGAGGGTACTGTGTGCAAGTTTTTATAAACACAAATGCTGGAGCACTTAAATTATAGTTTTACTCGACTACATTTCCTCATAAATATTATAGGTTTTACTCGGCCACAGTTTTTTAACACTTAACTTAAATTTTAGATGAAATTGTGCATCAATAACATCATTAGGTTATAAAACATGATGCATAATTACATATTAAAGTGCAAAAAAATGTAGAACGTAGTTACAATCTGCTTTACTTTGACCAGGAATGACATTTAAATGAAATCACACATTAATAAGTTAGTAATAAAAGTCTAATATTATAACGTTTAACTTCCAGAGGGACATTGAGTACTTTTTTGTCAATAAATCTTAAGTTTTACTTAATTAAACCTCAGTATGGAGGCTAGTGTGCGGCTGTATTTAGTATCATCATTACTCAGACTGTTCTAGCAATGCTAAACTTTATAATTTGATATAAAACGACAGTTTTAAAATGTTGCTACAATAGGGAGGATTGTTTTATGGGTGAGCAAAATAAAAATCACAATTATATTTTAATTTATGGTTCCAGGTGCAGAAATTTCTCCGCCATCAGGAAGAAATATATCAAAACTTTAGAAGAAAAACTGACTTTTCTGTATTAGAGCTTTAGTTTTTGTCATCATTTTTGCTGAAAAAGGAGCAGATATAGCTAAAGTGTTGTACTTTAATGTGATGTGAGCAGTTTACAGAGTCAATTGATGACAAACAGTTCATCTATTTAGGTCAACCTGTCGCTCAGCTTCTAGAACTTTGTATATTTAACCTTATTTGACATTGCAAGTCACCTAAAGTTGACCTCAATCTGGACGGAAACTTGTTGGGGAAAAGTGCTCTGGCCGGATTAATGATATTTACGTTTAATTAAAGTCTTTATGATTCATCCCAAATGAACACATGAAGCCATTTAAGACGTGAGTCATCCCTTTTCAGGATTTAGCAACATGCTGAGACTGTTGACATGTGGCCCCGTTCTTTCATGAAAGAAAACCTTGCTTTTCCTGTAAGTGCCCCGTTGTTTCCGCTTGGTTTGAATTAGTTAACACACACACTTTAAACACAGACACACTGACATTTTCATTAGGAACAAAGAAGTCTGCTGATGCATCAACATGAATGGTATTACTGCTGAGAAAGTGAAGAAAAAACGGACAGAGAAGCAGGGAAAAGTAGAAAAAAATGAATGGATTTCATTAGAAAATTGATGTCTAGCAGAAAGAAATGAATAAAAATTAAAAACAGGGGTGAAGGAGTGCAGCTCTGTTATCTCCCTCTCTTCATCAGCGCTTGTTAAAGAGTCATTAGCAGGGCTTTCAGACCGTGACGGTAACAACCTCCCTGAAGGGAACACACACTTACATGCACATAACTCCACACAGCCTGCGAGCTGCACATTTCGGTTCCCAAAGACGTCCTATTCGACCCGTGCTGCCCGAAATTACACAAAAGTATTTTCTAACTTCGGATGGAGGCCTCTGCCAAACAGGAGGCGAAGCGAAAAGGGGAAAGAAATAATTTCCCTCTTCATCACCGGAGGAATTGCTGATTTAATTGTTTCTAATTAGATGTCTCGATAAGGATGTATTATGGATGTGTGCGCTAAGAATAAACTCCTCTGTGAGTTTTTTTTTTCCATTTTGTTTAGCTGCCACAACATTTGTTCTCTGGATGGTCATGAAACACCACAGTGTGTTTTCTTTCTTTTATTATCTTTGTCAACAAGTCATAAAGTCACACTGTGAGATGTGCGTGAAAAAAATCCCAAACCCTGACCAAACATGTCCAAAAAATGTCAACAGATGAGCTGCAATAGAATAAGACAACAAATAAAAACACATCCACAAAAAAAAGAAACACATAATAGACACATTGAAGAAGAGACGGACCACAAAAATGGGTTGTATGCTGTTTGAGAGAAGTGTGGAACTAGTTTGTCTTAGCAGAAGTAATAAATGGAGAACATGAGCTGCCAAAGGGCAAAGAAAAATAAATAAAGGTAATGACGTTTATACGAGCCGAGAGGAGCTGTCAGATATCAAAGAGCAACTATAATAGTGACATTTACATCAATTTTATTCACTTAATCTGTATTCAGACTGTTTTCATGCTGAGATTCAGTGTCTGTTTTGAAGTGAAGTGCCTGTTTGCTCTGCTGCCGTCTGGCAAGAGATACAGAAGTATTCACCGTCACACCACGAGGCTGTGAGCTTTTTTAACTCGTCCTCAATGATAATAACTGAACTCTGTATTTTAATTGTTCCTGAGGGCCGCCTTCGCAATGCAAAACTAATTCTAAAACTGAAATCTGACGGTCAAAAACCTCTGCTGGCATTTTTACAGATGCAGTTTTTATCGAGTCTGTTCTGTTCCAGTTATTAACATACATTAAGGCAAACAGAGGCGGCATTGTGGCTGATGAGGAAGGGTATATAGAGTGTCTTTATTCATTAGCTGTTGGATTATTGTCAGTCTGTGCAAGATTTGAGCCAACATGAGGGGTTTGTAGCCTGTGGTTCAAATCAAAGCCAGGAAGCACAGCACTTGTCTAAATAATTGAGACACGGGTTTTAGCTAAAGACACCGTAAACATCCTGCATGGCTAATTTTATGCTAACCCCAAGGCAGGAAAATTTAACTTTTTAACTATTTTTTTAAAATTCTTTTAATAAGATTGCTTATCTCCTGTGCTTATAGATATATGTGGTTGAATGTGTTTTTAAAGTGTTTGTTTTTTTGTGTGTTTTTCAGGTGCGTAGCCAGGGTGTCACAGAGGAGCTTAAGTGTCTGAGCTTACTGAACGCTCTGGATAAGGACCAGGACATCCCGGACCAGCTGGCCCAGCTCTTCGGAGAGCCCTGCATCAAACTGGCCGAAGGCATCAAAGCTTACATCTCCAAGGTAAGAAGAAAACTCCTCAATATTCACAGGAAGTGCAGAACATTGAGAGTATATTTATATTTACCGTAACTTCCGGACTATAAGCCACTACTTTTTTCCGACACTATGAACCCTACTGGCTTAAACTCTGATGCAGGTAGTTTACGGAAGAATATAAACAAATATAAACGAGAACGTGTTTGACGAAGTAATTTTGATGCTGTTAAATTCCAACACTGAAGAAGACAGCTTTAGTGGTTTTAGTTGTTAAATTTAGAGGGTGCGGCTTATAGTCCGAAAAGTACGGTATGTGTTTGTCTTGGATACAGACGTCCAAGCTTATTAGTTTAAAATAAAATCCCTTAAAACAGTTTGTTACTTTATTAGTTTCTCATCCCTTTTTTGGAGGTTTTATGGATCAGCAAACATCAAATTTAAATATCTGATAGAATAATCAAACAGAAAAACAACCATCTATGAAACAAACAAATAAAACAAACAAAAGTCTGAACTCAAATAATGACAAGTTCTGTAGAAGAAATCAAGTGTTTTGTTTTGGGTTTTATGTAAATGGAAAGCAGCAAACAAAACACAAACAATCAGAATTAAGATACTGGTCAAAAGAGGTCTATATCGTCATAAAAATGGGGTCAAAAGAAACATTTTTTGGAAACTTTTTTAAAATATTTTTATGTTTCTACATTATAAAAGTAAAAAAAACTTTAAATGAACACAATATTTACAGCTTTAACCCTCTTCAACTTCCTGAATTCTCCACTTAATATCTTAATAGTGTTAACTGATAAAATCCAGACTATCAATAAAAATTCCTCACATATATATTTTTTTGGATATATCCCCAGAAATCAGTTTTTTTGCTGCAAGCTCTTTTGGCCAAAGAACAGACGAGGGCTTGTTTCAGCGTGAAAGAATCTGCTCATCTGTTGATGCTGAACAGAACCTCGGGGGGGTCGACTAATAGGCCACATTTGTAATCGTAATGTAAAAATAACCTTCAGCCAGGAAGTAAAAAATGGTCAAATATTATATACAAACATGGCTTATGTTCTGCATTAAACAAACGGAGGAGGAAGAATTGAGAAGAAGCTTTTGTCCTCAAGTGAAAACATCTCTTGCAGGATGTTTGACGGTTTATATCAGACGGTCAGTTTGTGCAACAAACGGCAGAAAAACACTGACTTTTTCAGTCCCTGAGCAGATTATCTAAGTGGTCGTTTTAGGGGGTTTTTTGGACTCTGCAGCAGTTTTAGGAAATTCATTTGTGGTTTGAACCATTTTTTATTATTAAAAAACCCAGCAGATGCACTTTTTTTTTCAATATGATATATTTGATTACATGAATAATATTTCCCCACTCTCCAAATGAAATATTAACTTTATGGCATATTTCATCTGCTCAGTCACAGATTCGTTGGCGGTGAACTCAATTTAACCCTTGAAACAACAATAAAACACTTAATAAGACAGTGTGTATTAATCACATGAGTGTGTGCCTGATTTTGGAACGGTGAAGTCCCGTGTGATGGATTGGGTGGGAGAGGGTCGTTATTAGCACTGGGAGTAAGAAAGCCACAAGTGAGACACCTCATTTCTCTCAGTTTTTTACTTGACACTGTTGATGCCGCACCTCAGCTGGCCGCTCGGCTTGTTTTCTGCAGACTTTTACAGTTAAACTGTAAACTGTAAAAGCCATTTAAAAAAAAAAAACACACAAACACACACACACATACACACACACCCAGTGTTACCTTTTGAACTTTGCACATTGAGAGCAAACTGTTTGTGCTGGTGAAGGTGGTGGAGGAAGTTATGGCGCGAGGATGAATTAAAGCATTGTGGCTCAGTCTGACCTACGCCTAAAGCAGGTATAAACTCTCCCGATTTAAGTCGTCATAAAAACTAATCAATAACTGATAAGGACTAACGAACCTTTGAGCCTTTATTTTTCTGTCAGTGTTTAAACTTCAGCGCATAAACACTGAGCTTGTTTTTGTTCAGCTGCTCTAACGTGTGTATACATGAGTCTAAACTTGAGAGACTTTTGTGCCTTCAGGGTTTTTCAAACACACACAGATTTGCAAATACACTCTTGGCTGTGTGTGTGCATGTGTTTGCACGCCTGTTTTGGTTTTATCTGTAAAAAAAATTAATCCCTGGTGAACTTGTGCCAGACCTCAGCAGTCAGATGGTGTGTAAATAAAGGTGGGTGCCAGTTTGCAGATGGCTGGACCGATTGCAGCAACGTCAGATGTTACAGTAAATGTGTCTTGAGCAACTCTGTCTGCACCAAAAAAACCCTCAATACACTCTCTCAGCTGTGTTTCTCGTGCAAGTTAAGGCCTCTTTGCTCATATTTCTGACAGAGGTCACGGAGGTTTCTTAACAAACGACATTTGATACAATCAGAAAACTGTCTGTCATGTCTGTGTGCTGAGATTTGATTGGATTTGGATGCAAATTGGTTTTTAAGAGTCTCAGTTGCAGCCATGTTAAGCTGCAAGTCACAACTTCTGATGTTTTTGTTGAGTCAAATCATCAGGACAAACTCCTAAAACTATTTTTTTCTTGTTTTAAGTAAACCAGCATGCTCTGGGTTGTTTCACCTTAGCACAGTATCTTCTCCTGAAGTTTCTCCTTCTTCGAGTTTAGTGCAACAGATTTCAAAACTATCTTGTTTTCATGTTATCTTGCATAAAGTGGCACAGGGTGTCAGATGCCGAAGAGACTTACAAGGCCTTTAAAGTAAATTTGGATTCGTGATTCTGGTTTAACACACAAAGCATACATAGTTCAAGTGACCCAGATCTGATTTTTTCCTCCTCAAGTTGTACAGATCAGACCTGTAACATGAACGTGTGAGCAGGAAAAAGGTGCATGAAATCTGATATTTTCAGATCAGATTCAGGCCTCCTTCATATGTGGAAACAAATCGGATATTTGTTAGTGAATTTGTAGTATAAGCAGACAGATCGGATACTCCCATTGCAAGTTGTATGTCACTGAAAATGCTACAACGGTGCACACATTTCTGAACCAATGTATCACTGATGCAGATATCAGATATGTGTCACTTTTAAATGTAGATGTAAGCAGACAGTCCACAAAAATCAGAAAAAAGCAACAAATGGGAATTGTGCATCAGGACCTTTAGTGTAAATCCAGTCAAACTGACTTGACTTGATGTTAAAAAAATGTCTCAACTCAGAAAAACACACCTTAATACTCTAACATCCATCAAAATACAAGCAGACACTAATTAAACAAGACTCACTGATATTCCTGATAAAGTCCCACAATCAGTAAACAGACCGCGACAGGCACACATCTGGGTCACACTCCCCGCAGTGTATACTTTAAATTAGCATGAAAATAGCAGCAGCAACTCCGGGAAGCTTGGGGGGTTCGAGCATCCCCCTCTGTCACACACACTGACACACACACCGACACACACAGTCATTCATAAGCCCACTGACTCGCTCCATTGATATTAGTCATCTTCTTGCAGACATGGCCAAGAGGACTTTTCCCACTTCAAGTCTGGATGTCTGGGCGCTTACAGCGGTCCATCGCCAGCCCCCTCATTTCCTACCGCCTACACGCAAACATACATGCAAACCGCCAGCTTTTTGTTCAAGCCTCTCTCTTTTGTCTCTTTCTGCTTTCTTTTTCTCCATCTTTTGTTTTTTGTTTGTCCTTAACCTCTCACCTCTTCACCCCTTTTAACTCTCTCCTTGCTCTACTTGTACGATATAATCGCAGAGTGCTGCTCCATGCCCCTTTGGTCCTCAGTGGACGGGAACAGGAATGTCTCGGGGTTTTTTTTTTCCTCATTCACGACACGTCCAAACAAATTAACATCCAATTATTCTTTTCCAAACATTCACACAAGCCGACATACGTATTATCAAGCTGATCCAAGTCCCATAAATTTCCCCGTCAGCCGTCTCTGGTGTATTTTTAAAAAGCCTCTCTGCTCCAGTTGATCGTCTCGGTGCCTCACAGTGCAACATGGCTTTTAACTTGCGGTGATTCCTCCAACTATTGTGTTCTTTGTCAACTTCATTGCGTCATTGGATTGAGTTTTTCTAGAAAAAAAAGGAGCTGTTGAGTCGAGAAAGTCCAACCGGCGGTTAGATGGAGCTGGCAGGCCGAGCAGGCGCCATCGCTTTCCTTATAAAACGCTTCAGTGAAAACGCTGGCGATCCAGATTTCAAACTGCGGCGACGATCTACATAGTTTTTTAACATTTTACACATTAACACTGAGGCCGGATAGCGATTATACAGCTTGGATTACATGTGTGTGTATATGTGGTTTGCGTTTATCAGACATAAAGATGACTGAATAATGATTTTTTTTCCAAACTAAAACCTGAATCGTAAGGATTTTGCACGGCACTGAGAGCTTTAACAAAGAAGAAAGAAGAATTAGCTTCGCTTGAATCCCTTCGCCAAAGTCAAAACAAGACAGAACAGAGACAAAATAAGTCCAAGAAGGAGCTCAAGATCTCTGTGGTGCAGGAATGAAAGTGCTAAAGTACCAAAAGAGCAGATGACTGAGAGGCTGGTGAGGCCAAGAACTGCATGTCTTCATTGGAAACCACAGCAGATGGAGTCACTGATAAGCTGCCAATGCTACATTAAAGGCTGGTAGGAGTTCTTCCTTATGACTCAAAGAGGCCGTTTTTCTTGCTAAATGATTGATTTGCGCTGCCTTGTAAGCTCACACAGTCTGGTTCACTGTACTTGGCTGATTCCCGAGTCTTTCCTGAGCGGCATCTGAAAGTCGTAGGAGAGCGCTGGAGCCTCGTTCAAAGCGAGAGCTCCTGTTGCTACAACACCACAGGACGGAGAAACAAGCTCAGCTGTTTCCTAGAGTCTGCTCTGGATCTTTTACCAACAGGAACATGTTTCAGTGCCCTGATTTATTGGAAAAAAGGGGTTTTAAAGGAATACTTTAACATTTTTTGGGGGGAATAAGTTTGTGTGAAACAGGTCTGCTTCTGGGATTTTTATCTTGAGCTATGCTAAACATTTGCTAGCCCCAGTTTGTGCCTCTCATGCATTAGCGTACATTTGGGTCAGATGGGTAACCGCTAGTTTTCCCTAAAACATAATTAACTGGTGATGATTGGAAAACCCAGAAGGTCTTTAAAAAAAAAAAAAAAAAAACTCTTGCAGATGTTCTTGCTGTTTTTGATCCCTCAAAAAGAAAAGTCAGTGTTGACTCGCTGTGGTTTTACTGGTTTACTGGTGTAAATGTGTAGCAGAGGGTCACTTGGATAACAGAGACGGCGTTCTTGAGGACAAATATAGGTCAGTTTTGACTCTTAAAGGCCTGTTTTCTGTGTCTGTAAGACGTCCCAGCTGTTGCAGCTGCGACGAACAGGTGCTGAGGAGGAAGTGCTGATCACAGCTTCTTACCGCAAAATCAGCTACTTGAAGCCATTTGATCCCGAGCTCCTTTTTGCAACAAGTTGTGATATTTTTGACTTGTTATAGTTGGATGGACATGCTAAGCCCTCAGTGTTAGCAGGATCACGAGGCACCGAACCATAAACATTTAGGTTCAGAGGAAACAGAAGCAGATGTTTTGAAGATTGGTTTAGCTTTGGGCGTATCACAAAGTTTGGATTTCACATACTTGACACATGTGAAGTCCTAAAAATAAGGTTTAACCCACGTATAAATGCAGTTAACTTAATAAATAAGCGTGCAAATTTGTCTCACAGAACATGCTTTTGTGCCTTTCAGCCCTGGCAAACAGTCCAAAAAAAAAAAAAATCAGACAAACAGATGCTCGGATTTCGTCCGCCGACGCAATTTTTGAAGCTTTGTCGCCTCATGTCAGTTACATAAAACACTGACAATGACGAGAAAGTGTTAGCGTTAAAAAAAAACGAGGTCAAGACGAAAGAATGGAAACTAATAAAAAAAAGGAAGAAGAAGAAGAAAAAACAGGAGCATTAGCCCTGTTAGCTATGGTTGCAGTTTATCTCCTGGAAATTATTATAAAACACGTTGGCACAGTTTGTAGATTCCTGCGTTGGGCACACACACACACACACACACTGTATTTAATGGGATCAGTTAGGGACTGAATGATGTGGTGAACGTGAGAGAGAGAGATATAATGCTGACAGTAGTGTGAGAAGATGAAATGATGATGAATATGTGGACTGGAGTGATTGATGAGGTGTGGAGAAAGACGTCCAGATCACAAGGTCGGAGCCGAATGTGGCTATAAGGAGGCAACAGAAAAGGGGGGCAAATGGAAACTGTTTATGAAAGAAAAAACAGAAAAAACAGAGGGGAGGATGGGAGAAGGAGAGAAGTTATTAACAAAGCCAGCTGGACCGGAACAAATAAAAAGAGAAAAGAGATGAGAGACGCAGAATATAAGAGAGGGGGGAAATTAAAGTTTTGCAAGAAAGGAAGAAGAAGAAGAGAGATGAGAGTTAATTTAAAGACAAAGAGACACACAAAAAAATAACATGATGAGGTTTAAATGAAACAACACAGTGTGTCAAATTGTTGTAGCTGAGTTATAACTCTGCATGTTGGAGCAATCTTGGTTAAACACCCTTAAAATAATGAAAAAGCTTAAATTAAAGGCTGTTAATAAAAACACAGGACCACACAGGAGGTTTTGATTGTTAAAAAAACACAAATACACATCAACTTATTAAAGATTTTCCCCAAATTGTAAAGAGTAAATACTTCAACCAGTTGCGTTCCCCTTTAGGAATGTGTGAAAAATCTGTTTACAGCCACTTAAAACTCGTCTTTAGCAACTTAATCCATCACAGCGAGCTCATTTTTTTCCAACTTAAGCACATTTTTCTACTGTATGAAGAATTATTCACTGGGAAAAAACTCTTATAAAGAAGATAACTGTCAGCCAGTATCATAAAAAATAAAAAAATGTAGTTCGATTTGTGTGTCACATGTTTTCTAATTTGTCCCTAAAACCACCATCACATGTCCGAGATGTAGAGTGAAGGAGCTGTGCTGTGATCAGTCACCCAGCTGACCAAAGCCACAACCTTAAATGAGGCCTCGGCAGTCTGAGTTCGCCAAATCAAGTGGTTATACCCCCCCACCCCAAAAAACTGCCTTTTCTTTTGTTGCTCATATCCCTCCTTGGCTCAGAAAGAAAACTCTGTCCAGGAAAACAGAAGAAGAAGAAGAGTGTCGACATCGTTCAGCCGGCGCAGACTGACGAGTCCTCAAATGAGTTCGACTGTCAAAAAAAAAAAAAAAAAAGAAAAATTAAAGAGAAGAAAGATGACACACTTTGTGGAGAAAAAAGAGGGCAAAGTCGAAAGAAAGAAAAAAAAAAGGAGTTGAAAATGTCTCACAATGAGGTTTTAATCATACAAACACTGTAGTTGTGTGGAGGCGAGAGAGAGAGGGGGAGGAAAAGTCCTTTTGGCTGAGGTCAACTTTACTGAGTGCAAGAAATATTCGACTAAACGGAGAAAAAAAAGGGTGAAAAAGTACAAATAAAATCAGCTTTCCTGCTCATGACGATGCAAACTTAAGCTTGTCAGCCACAAATCTATGTATTTCACATTAAAGCTGACTTTCTCTGAGCGTTTAAACTGATTTGTGTCTCGTATTGCAAGAGAGAAACAGCGTGGGGGGGGGTTAAGATTGCGGCGTTTTAAGCTGATATACTACTGAAGGAACTCTCCTCCACTTCTCTCTCACTTCTGTTCTAAGTTAAGACCAGGCGAAGTTAAAAAAATTGCACCTGCTGAGATAAATTCCCGACACATCGGCTCTCAGCTTCCAGTTAAAAGTGATGGATAACGCTCATAGACGGGATCAGGGTAACACGCACAAGGCATGAATAGATCATTTCTCGCTCGAAACGTTCTCTCCTGGGTCTCGGCTGCGGTTTTATCTCAACATTTATTCTTATTTGAAGCGAATGTTTGTGAATGAAAGCCGCCCTTGCGACTGAAAGAATGTGTTTTAACCGGATTTTTTGCAGTGTTGTTTTGGTGAGTTCTGCTCTGATTGTTTCCGTGTTTATTTTATTGTGTTTTAACACATTTTCTGCGTGCAGATGGCTTGACGCTGCAGTTGCTTTACTTCACTTGTTTTGTTTGGTTCCCAAGGCTAAGAAAAAGGGGTTTTGCACACCTTTTCTTTTGGTAAAACTGCAGCTAAGACGATGCTCTTAAGGTGTGTTAAGAGCAGGTGGGCTGCTGGGTAATTGGTGTGAATATTAACCTGAATATACATTAAACTTGTGCAATAGTCGCATGTCAGCAAACACTAACAGGCACCAACTGTGTCTGCATTTTTGTGTTTTGCGTTTTACCGTCGGCCCGTTACGCTCCAGCAAGTTTTTTTCCAATCAAAGGTCACTTTTCTTGAAAGGAAACAAAGCTCCACTGGCCTCTCTTTGTCTAACACTGAGGCATTGTGGGTGCCATATCTCCAAATCTGCTCCGTATCAAAGCACTGATGTCATAGCAAATGTGTGGCTTTTGACTGCTGATGCAAAACAGCTGTTTGGACATAAATGGACAGGGTGTGGACAGACACGCAGCGGGCTTCAAAAGCTCCAACCTTCTGCGATCAGTGCACCATGCAGTTCAATGTTAAACTGCTCTTATTAAGCCCTCTGAACTTATAATGAAGGCCGGCGTTTGGATGTGGATTGTTGTGATAAAAAAGAGGGTTTTTGTGCCATTTTTTAAAAAAAATTTTAATGATTGAAACAAAAAAAAATAGTCTTAACATCTCAGTCTTTTAATTTCACACGCTAAGACTTTCTGTTCTTTAAATCTCTTTGGGGGCTTGTCTCTTGTTATATGCAAGAAAGACCCTTTGTGTTTTGTAAATGCCGGGTTTAAAATCCATGCTAAAGTGGTTATTTTATTGAGAAACCATGTAAAGAATCTTTTATATGAGAACAAAAGTCAATAGATCGTACTTAAACGACCCTGTGCATGCAAAAACACTCAACCGTACGTCACGAATCCACAAAGCTGTGAAAGAAGCCAAAGAGTCAAAGAGACACATGATCACTTTATTACCTTGCATGATTTTTTAAAAGACTTTAACACAACAAACACTTTCAAAAAAACAAATCAATGAGCCCATGCAAGAGTCAGCATCAGTCGCTGAAGTGTTTTAACGTCAATGAACAATCGTCAGTGCTAATTATTAGCTTGATATCAACAGCCAGCAGTTCACGATTGTTATGTGACACTGGTTTGACTGTGAGTCGAACACAAAGATAACAGTGTTACCGTTCTCTTGTTAATGATGGGCCCATTTTTTACGCAACAGTGGATCTACTTAAGGACAACACACACACACACACACAGAGGCTGCAGATGATGTACATCCAAACACCAGAACGTATTGTTTGGCCTTCGCATTAGGGGTGTCCTGAGGACGAGCAGCTGTTTCCCAAAAGTTTACAGAGAAGCAGCTTTTAAGTCACATTTATTCCTACAGTCCTGTGACGATGAGGTTGTTTATAGGGATTAATTAAAATACATCAAAAGTTGCATTGTTCCACATCAAGACATGTATAAAGTGCACTTGAAGCATTTTGTTGCTGTTATTCTACTTTTTTTGTTTTAAAAAAATCCCCACAAAAATGCCAAAAAGGGACTATTTTAAGCAGCGTATTTATACACATTTGGGCCTCTAAGTGAGTATATACAGCAGCTGAATGTTGCATGTGGGATTAACTCCAAATAAACTACATTGCCCATGTTAATCCACTGCAATGTGTGTCTCACTGATCATTAACAAGATGTGTCGACATTGATTTTCATCTGCTTTTTGGGCTTAAAGATGTAGTTTTTTTAGTCAAGCAGGTTATAGTTTGGAGACAAAAATAAATAAATACATCACTCCCGCTTGAGAACATGCTGTATAGATCGTTTCAACCACCTGACGTTACGAGAAAACCGATCAAAAGTAGGTCATCTGACTCTCGTTAATAAGAAAGAGATGTAGGGTGGGATGACGCAACCGTTTGTTTGACAAACAGTCGGTCTGGTCTGGTCTGGGTTTTGTTTCTGTGCAGCACTTCCTTATCTTATTCTGCTCTACTGTTGGCCATTCAAAAGCAAATGTCAGTCACTGACATGCTGTTAACATACACATACATGCATGCACAGGGAGGGGGGA